>OZ010791.1:337575942-338775942 GCA_963932465.1 Maratus speciosus
AATAATTTGAAAATATTTAACTATATTTATTTTTAATTTCTTACGTGGTCATCCTATCAAATGACATTGTAATTCAGTCACATTATTATTTCTGAACTTATTGATTTATATTTTAAAATACCTTTTTTTTTTCAAATATGAAATTTAAAAACATACCAACAAAAATATTTGGCACAGATGTCATATACGCACCACATTGGCGTGATTTTTTTCTGACGACAATTTGGCGAAAACCTTGTTTTCAAATAGCAGTTACATATATTTTTAGAAAAAAGGAATAATAATAAATAAAAAAAGTTTCATTAATAACTAGAACAAAACAATTTATGTAATTTTAAAAAAGAAAATAAAAGTAACTAAACAATTTATTAACAAATAAACAACACCTGGGTTACCATATCAAGCAAAATAACGGCACTTTGGCACCAGTTAAGTACTCCGGTGCTTATATGACATTGGCGTCAGAAAAAAAATTGCGCCAATGTGGTGAGTATATGACATCTGTGCCAAATATTTTTACACCCCCCCCCCCCCCCCCCCAAAAAAAAAAAAAAAATAGAAAACAGGAATTCTGCTTTTTCAGAATTTAGTGTCTCCCCGATGAAAAAAAAAATATATGTATATAAATATAGATAGTTCAGTTATAAGACTTAAAACACACGCTTTTATTTTATATAAAATAACGTGATCCGCATCCGCTGAAGAATTCCTTTCGTTATTTAAGAAATTCGATTAAAAAAAAATTGGATATCTCATGATTCATATGCTTTCATTTGTTTGCAATATTAATATAGATACTTAAAATTAAGTTCAGTTTATAAAAGCTCCATGTTTTACCAGAAGTCATTCACTTATATTTTTTCGAAACAACACGTATTTTAATTACATTTTTCCCCAGTTTTTATGAGAAAATGGCAACAAAAAGATATAATGGGTACTTTCCAACTATTTTTCTTTTACTTATTACTTTCTACAGAAATGGAGTAGTTGAGTTACAAAAATTAAACAAATGGTATTAAAAACTACAAAAAAAAATTAATATCTCAAAAATAAGCCGAGATGCAGTTTTCAAACAAATTGCATTTAAAAGTACTTTTTCCCCCAATACGACGGTATAAAAATTGAAAATGTACGATGCTTAGAAGTTAAAAAAAAAATTGCGGTAGAGATTATTCCCTACAATGATACCTCTGGTTTGTTTTACGGCTGGCTTATACAGCGGAGCGTGTTTTTTTTTTTTTTTTTTTTTTTGAGACGACACTTTATTAGCTTAGCTGAGAGAAAGAAATAGCATACCGGGGGCTAAAAAGATTAAACGTTATCATAAAAGCATTTTTACAAGCAATCTGCAAACTCATCTTTATCATAAAAATATTTTTTTCAAATTTAAAACATAAATACACGTACAAAGATATTTTTATAGGATAAAGAATGCACTGAAAGCAAACCTGTAAATTTTAGAACAGAATTTCTTGAAAATTTTCAGAACATTTAAAAGAAATGAGTTTCATTTTAGACTTTATCATCTTATGAACCAACAGTTTACGTCACTCGCATTACTATTTTAGAAATCTTTGATTTATGTTTAAAACTAATATTTTTTTCATTCTTTTTGGTTTTAATGAAGCACGCCTTTCAGATAATATATAACCTCATTTTGAAAAAATTCTTTCAGGTGGTACTAATGTAGACATCGCGGATAAATACTTTTTTGCTAAATCCGCAAGCTCAGTGTATAAAATAGCTATACTTATTTTTCTTCCCATAATAAAGAAATCAACAAGCCCCTACGAAATCAAAATGATTTGAGATTTGAGAATAACTGATACTAACAGAATGATACGCATACACTGAAACGGAAACAACTGAGATACGGAACAACTGAAATATCCAAGTCCAAATACAAATCCGCATCCGGCTATCTGCTCCATTCATGAATTACACAAACGTAAGCTGCGTTTGAAGTTACTTTCATTTTGTTTGGCTGCGTATTGACACAATAACGACTAACGAGTCAAATTTCGAAGTACCGATTCGGTATTTCGTATCTTAGAGAATACCCGTTACTTAGTAACGAATATGTGCGGTTTGCTACAGCTCTAGTGTACAGCGGCTTTTTCGGAGAACTTATCCAGGTCAAACTGCTCCTGGTGCTCACACTGCACACATTTGCTCCTGGTGCACACTGAACGGTGCTCACATTGAAACATAATAAGGTATGAAAAAAAATTGATTTTTTGCCGCACATTATAAGACTAAAACCAATAAATTACCTTTCATAGTTTTTTTGTGACAGTTATTTAAAATCTAGGCATTATATTTCGATGACACTGTATATTCTTTTCTTACTTATTAGTATATTAATTTTGCATGGATCAACACGTTTTTCAGTTTAAAACAGGGTTCCGTCATAGGCAGGTTCCTTTTCACACATTTTACTATATTTTAATTTAGCTATATTTTAATATGCTTAGAAATCTACCGTTCTTTAAAAATAATAAATTTTAATGTTTAAGTGTAGAATAATGGTGAATCAAAAATGTATGCAATTTTTGCAAAAATCTTTGGGCCAGGCATAATTTAACTGACCTTTAAATGGACCAGGCCACACTGAGACAATGATTTTCATACGGGCTGGCTCAAAACTAGGGCTGAAAATTTTGGGCCGTGAAGACTAGGAATGAAACCAGGCCCGGCTCTGTACAAAAAAATTAAGTTAGGTCCGGCCCGAGCCTTCAGAAAAAAGTATAGCCCGGCCCGAACAGAGTGAAGAGCAGGCCTGGCAGTGGCCCATGCAGATCTCTACTTAGTGCTACCTTTAGATCTTCAATTAGTCAAAATTAAGCATAGGGGTAAAAATTATTCATTAGAATTAATAATAATTCAAAGAAATGCACAAAAAATTGGGTACTTAAAAAGGGCTCTGGGGGCCCCAATAAAAACATGAAGCTGTTTGTCCGGGGAGAAGAGTCCAAGATTCAACTTTAAAACTATGCATTGAGAAGTTGAAAAATGCATGCTGCACAAAAAGTTCAAGGGGGTTTATATTTATTTTATTTTGGAAATTTTAGCACAGATTTTATTCTAATAGAGGATACAAGAAAGACTAATGGTAGTTTAGTTCACATATAATAATTTTTAAGAAAAATTATTTTTTTCATAATAAAATTTAACATTTATATAAAGGAATTAACAGAGAAAAAAATACATTAATTTAATAAACAGGGTTGAAAAGTTTCTTCCACAGTGGAAAAAACTGTGGAAAAAAACCAGCCGGAAGAAATAGGTTTCTTCCAAGTGGAAGACACTGTTATTGTTTAAGAATTTACCATATAACTTTCAATTTTGTGAGATACACTAAATGCATTCTTCCTATAACCTTGGGTAAATTAATTCCATTAGACCAATACAAATTTAATTATTTATATATACTAAATTAATAATTACATCAGTTTTTTAGGCAAGACCACACTCAACATCTGTCTAAAGATCTTCAACCATTGGCTAAATGAATAAAAGAAATTTTATCCAAAATACACAAAATCAGTTAAATATTATCCATTACAATTTAACCAGCATATTTTTTAAATTATTTAAATTTTTGAAACTAGTTGACACTGTACGGATCTTTTGCCAACAGTAGAATGGAAAGTCATTTAAATAAAAGACAATGCTTTTAATTTACATAAATTTTATTAAGATAAGTAATATACAATAATTACTGTATTAAAAAAAACATTAAAATCCTCGCTTTCCTTACTACAATGCAGCATAGTATAACAAGAAAAATTTTTAGTAGTAGGATGCTGCAGTCAGTTTTTCAACTTAGAATGGATGAATGCAAAAGATGAAAAAAATTCTTTCAAATCCTACAGAACTTCAGGAGAGTTTAAAAGCATTTTGAGATACCCATAGTATTTTTAGAACCTTAGTCTTTTAAAATCAGCATTGAGATATGCATGCTAGATGCTAATAAAATAATAAATAATTGCAAATATGTTTATTTACTGTGTTGCACAGTTTAAAATGATGCATTTTTGTATGACAATAATGTTACTTTTATATGAAAAATAAAAATCTTGTTGGTAGTTTTTTTTCTCTTTTTATATAAATGGCATAATTAGTAAAGAAAACATCTCTTTACCTATAAAGTTGTAAAATCCATCACCAATAAATGTCTGCTGAATCTGAAGTTTGTTATTAAAAAATAACTTATTTTTCCAAAAAGAATATTTTTAATATTAATTAAATTTTTCAATTTAGATTTCATATAATTATACATTGAGTTTAATTCTTTTACATAGTTAATATACTTTAATTTTGAGCGTCTGTTTTGTTTTCTGCTGGTTTCTTCCATTTCTTCCACTGTCCTGGAAGAAACTGGTTTCTTCCGGAAGAAACCCAACCCCGTTAATAAATAACATATTCATCACATTCACAATATAAGTGAAGATCCTAATAGATGAAATTAGGTTTGCATGTAACAGAGGTATACCTCATTAAAAATAATAACTAAATAAATTCATAAGTCATCAATCTTTATCAAAATACATAATGTTCTAGTATGTAAATCCTCAAAAACAATTTTAAAACATATATCCTGCCAAAATTAAACTTTTAAACTAAGTACTGAAAAAGTAATTTTTTTTTTTTTTTTTTTTTTTTTTTTTTTTTTTTTTTTTTTGCATAATGATCCATTTGCAAAGGTTACAGTGCAAACAAACATACAAACCAAAGTCATAAATACATTACTTTCATTGAAAAAGATCTCAAAAATTATGATTTATTTTAAACATAAACATAAATGTTCAAAAGATTTCACATTTTTTTATACATAAATTTTTAAAAAGTTTAAAATCTAACTTATTACATGTTCCAAAATAAGTCTAATAAAGAAAGATATCAAAAGGTCAAATAGTACCTTCATTTCTTTATTCTTGCTAATATCTTCTTTTATATTTTCTACTATCTGAGAAAAGATACTTTTTCTTTGAGGTGGGGCTGAATAGTAGCATACCTAGAAGATAATATAAAATTGCATTTTAACATATGCACCAAATTCATAACATAACAGCACATAAAATAAATCTGCAATTATAAAAATCAAAATAAACAATATTACCTGATTTAAATGATATTCTTGTTGCTGAAGTGAATTTCCCAAGATCCATATTGTAGATCTATTAGAATATAATTGTACCTATAGAAGGAAATAAAACTATATATTATTATTCATTATACAAAACACTTCTTATTAATTATACAAAAACATTATTTTCAACCAAATTTCACGTTTCTCAAAGATAGAATAAAAGGAATTGGGTTTGATTTAGTGATAAATATGTATGAGAGAACCGAGGCCCAGCGGACCACTTTTGCAATTTTTTTTTTTCTTTAACGGAAAGTCCAATCTGCCTGAAAATATCCTTGAATATCCCTTAAATATTTTTACATGCCTTAGAATTTTTCAGACCGCAGTTCCCAATGGGAACAGATGTCATATTCGCCCCATATTGGCGCGATTTTTTTCGGTTGCCAATTTGACGAAAACATCAACAGCATAAACAACATAATCCGGGTTACCACATCAAGCCCTTTAGCGCAAGTTAAGTACCCGTTGCCTATATGATATTGGCGACAGAAAAAAATCGCACCAATATGGGGCGAATATGACATCTGTACCCTCCCAATGTATTAAAAAAAGAAAAAAAAAATATAAATCTGTTAAATGGACCATTATTAAGTATTATTTGAAATACAATACAAATTATTTTTTGTTTAAATTCCTCTTAATTTCCCCTTTACCTCCAAAATAACATAATACAGTCAAACCTTGCTATAATGAACCTGGGACATATACCAGGGTTGGCAAAGTGGACCCAGACCAGAAAATGTTGCTTTCGCCTGAAAAGACTAACTGAGGAAAGCAAATGGGATGACCATGCTTCTGAAAACATTGAAGGCAGCGGTACAATTCAAACAGGATGGTTTCAGAAGAATTAGGTTCCTCAAAATTATTTTTCTTGTTCAGAGAAATTTAAAAAAATAATACCAGTAATAACAGACTTACGCGTTAGTGCAAAATGCACGGTAAACCGAAAGAAAAAACAAACATTGATAAAGGATTATTATTATTTTTTTAAAAACTACCATGTGAAATATAAAGTATGTAATTGTATTAATTTAATTAAATGATTTTCATTCAATTTAAAAATTAGAGCAATTTCGTATTGGTAATATTTATTTTTGTGTTCAAATTCTGTGTTTCAAAATTATTAAAAACAAATTTAATAAAAATAATAATAAACTATTATTATTTATTATTAGTTTAAACATTGTATGTGTAAAATCAAAATCTGTTTATTTTCGGTGTATTTACTTGCTGAAAATTTAAAATATTGAAGTAATTTGTTCCAAATATGTAGTCAAGAAAATAAAGAATTGGAGTAAACAAGACTTTTATTTATGTATTTTTATTTTACCAATAACAGTAAATTTTGATAGCTATGCAAAACAAGAATTTAAGAAATGTGTTTTAATGAAGCTGTTTAGCTAATTTAGTATAATATTTTCTGTTTATAACATTATTCCAATTGCAATGCTTTAAAGAAGTTTAGCTTTTTTTTTTTTTTTTTTTTTTTTTTTTCCAAAAAAAAAATTATTACAGCAGCCACTGATTTTTTTTTTTCTTTATCTGAAAGAACATGGTATATGGAGCATTAAAAAAAATGGCTAAAATGTGTTATTATCCCACCCTCCGCGATGTTGAGTATTTGGCGATTTTTATCGCTCTGGCAACCCCGGCGTTTGGTGTCTAGTAACTTATTATGGCAACCCCCTTTTTACGACGCGAGAGCGTGCTGTCATTGCTGACGGTTGCTTGACTCTTGTACCAGATACTCTTTGATATCTTGTTCTATGGCTGTCTTTTTATTTTTATGTTAAATTTATTGGATGTATTTCATTGACTATAGTTTCTGTAGTCCG
This sequence comes from Maratus speciosus, assembly GCA_963932465.1. Lineage (NCBI taxonomy): Eukaryota > Metazoa > Arthropoda > Arachnida > Araneae > Salticidae > Maratus > Maratus speciosus. Next base: position 337,582,930 of record OZ010791.1, read on the forward strand.
TTTAAACGCTCTTGCTGAAGTAATTAAGAAATATGAGGAAATTTTGACATGAAAGGGAGATTTGTTTATAGCGTGTCAATGCGTATTAAGCCTATTTTGGAAAACGACGGCGGTGTTATATTTTGTGCCGTAGGTTTCAAGAAAGCAGATGTCTGTTAAGGTATGTTGATAATTTTATGTATATTTTGTTGCTTTAAGAGTTTTTTACATTGTGAGATTGCTACAAAACGAGAACTACTGAATTTTGAGAATGCTATACAGCGAAAAATGCTGAATTCGACGATGTTTTTTTTTCGGTAAATCAGCGCGAAGCGCTCATACAACTATTGCTGATTGCCACTTTAGCGAGTTTCGTTTTTTAGGTATATTTTGCTGTTTTAAGAGTTTTTTACATTTTGAGATTGCTACAAGACGAGAACTGCTGAATTTTGAGAATGCTATATCACGAGAAATGCTGAATTCGGCGATGTTTTTTTTCCGTTAAATGTGCACGAAGCGCTCATACAAGCATTACTGGTTGCCAGTTTAGCAAATTTTGTTTATTATTTACATTTTATTTTCGTTGAGCCAAACATGCGTATAAACGGGTGCTTGGTGACATTTACTACTTGGCGGAAAAGGGATTTTCTCGCCAAAAAAAAATCCAAGATGGCGGAGGGTGGGATAATAACACATCTGTTCCAAAAAAATATTAGGTTCAGGTTGGAAGATGCACTTTTATAAAAATAATTTTTGAAAATTTTCAAACAAAATATAGTACAGAACCAGTACTTTCAATTTACAATCCCAAAAGCACGACCGAAATCCATTGTGATGCCAGTATTGATGGCTATGGAGCTGCATTAATGCAACAATCACCAGTAGATAATCAATTTCATCCAGTTAATTTCGCCAGTAAAAAAACAACCGAAGCTGAACGAAAGTATACTAACTATGAATTAGAAGCCTTAGCTGTAATTGAAGCCTTGAAAAAGTTTAGAGTATATGTGCTAGGTATTCCATTTAAAATTGTAACCGACTGTAATGTTTTTAAAATGACTATGGATAAGAAAGAAATGAGTACAAAAATAGCTAGATGATCAATAATGTTATCTGATTTTGATTGCACTATTAAGCATAGACACGGTACACTAGCAGGGGTGCAGAAAATGTTTCTACTCCCAACATTTCCCCCAATCCACACAAAAATTTCCCCAAAATTTTACGGTATGTTATAGGTATGTGCTGTATTACTGTAGGTACAGAAAATTTATTTTTCAAATATTTCTCAACTTATGCGCGAGTATATATGGCAGGGGTGATTCTGAGTGAAAAAAAAATTCCTAAAATTCACAGCAAATTTTCTGAAAGGTTACAGCAGAGTGGGGGAAATCCACTCCCAAAACTATGTATTTTTCATGGATCTTTTGACGCAATTCACGTTTTTTCGCGATCTTTTGGCGAAATTTGCGGTTATTTCGTAAACTTTTGACGAAATTTGCAGTTTTTTTGCGATCTTTTAACAAAATTTGCGATTCTTTTGTGATCTTTTGATGAAATTTGCGATTCTTTCGTGATCTTTTGACGAAATTTGCAGATTTTTTGTGATCTTTTAACGAAATTTGCGGTTATTTCGCCCCCTTTTGTCGAAATGCGTGGTTGTTTCGCAATCTTTTGACAAAATTTGCATTTATTTCGCGATCTTTTGAGTAAATTTACGTTCATTTCGCGATCTTTTGACGAAATTTGCAGTTCTTTTTGCTTTTCTCTGACGAAATAGAAGGTTATTCGCCCTGTTTTGACAAAATTTGCGGTTATTTCGCCATGTTTTGACGAAAATCGTGGTTGTTTTGCGATCTTTTGATGAAATTCGAGGTTGTTTTGTGATCTTTTGATGAAATTTGCGATTGTTTCGCGATCTTTTGACGAAATGTGCATTTATTTTGCGATCTTTTGACAAAATTTGCGTTCATTTCACGATCTTTTGACAAAACCTGTGGTTATTTCGCGATCTGTTGAAGAAACCTGCAGTTCTTTCACAATCTTTTGACGAAATTTGCAGTTCTTTCGCGATCTTCTGAAGAAATGTGCAGTTATTTTGCGATAAAATTCACGTTTTTTCCGTAATTCTTCGCAAGAATTCGCGGTATTTTTATGTCTGAATTTCCAGATGACCGATTTTTTTCAATTTTCGGAACCGAATGCCTTAAATTTTCGGAAAATTCAGAACAGAATCATCCCTGATGTGCAGTACATATTATTCTGAGATTGATTTTGTGAAGGTCGCCATACAGATATTTTTATTTATACTGAAATTGTTCTATATCAGGGAATTATGGAATTCGTTGTTAAAACCGAAATGAATTGTATATGTTTCTGAAAAATTTCCCCAGGGGGTTAAAATTTCCCCCGATCATAGATCGTCGAATCAGAAATATTCTGCACCCCTGGGTACTAGTATGAGGCATGTTAATGCATTAAGCAGATATGCTATTTGTATGGTAATCCAAGATAGCTTAACTTTAAAAATTATCCAAGCTCAAGAAACTGACGAGCATATTAAAATCATAAAAGAAATTCTAAAAGTAAAATCTTATGATGATTATTTAGCAGGGGTCGATCCAGACAAAATTTGGGGCCTATTTAGGGCCCCTTCGCAAAAATAAATTTAATAAAATGGGCCCTTCACAAAAATAAATTTATTAAAATGGGTCCTTCACAAAAATAAATTTAATAAAACAGGCCCCTTCACAAAATTCCTTTTAATAAAACAGACCCTCTACGTAACATTCTTTTTCATAAAAACTGTTTTAAAATGTGTAATTTGTAAATAAAACCAAGTCACAAAAAACAAAAACTTTAGCAAAGGGATTTAAAGAATGTTTTTGTTCATAAATGTTTTTGTTCTTGGTTCGAATTTTAGTAATTGGATTTCAACTTCGTTACAAAATGTTATTTTTCACAAAAATATAATAAAATTCACAAAAATAACTTCTACTTTTCACAAAATGGGTCCCAAGAATAAAAATCTGCATTGACCCCTGTTTAGTTAAAAATGATGTTCTTTATAAATGTGTTAATGGTAATGATTTATTAGTTGTATTGTATCAGATGAAATGCAAATGAATATAATTAAGGCCGCTCACGAAAAAGGTCATAACACAGTCGCACAAACAGAAAAAAAATTTGAGAATGATTTTTACATCCCCAAAGTTAAGCAAAATATCGAGAAATGTATATCAAATTGTGTTCCCTGTATTTTAATTAATCGAAAATCTGGTAAACAAGGTTTGCTACTCCCGATAGAAAAAGAAGAAACTTCGTTACATACGTACCATGTTGATCACTTAGGTTCATTGGAAAGCACAAATAAAAATTACAAACATATTTTTTCGGCCATTGACGCATTCACAAAATTTGTTTGGTTGTATCCCACAAAATCTACCGACATTGCAGAAGTAATTTCTAAATTAGAAATCCAAAAAACTGTCTTTGGAAGCCCATTTCGCATAATCTCAAATAAAGGTCCTGCCTTTACCTCTAAAACTTTTGAAGATTATTGCATCAGAGAAAATATAAACGTATCCTGATTACCACCAGGGTTACCAAGAGCTAACGGCCAAGTCGAGCGCTTAAATTCAGTCATAATATCTGTTCTGTCTAAATTATCTGTAGATAATCCTACGAAGTGGTATACACATGTAAGCGATGTCCAACAAGTAATAAATTTGACCTTTCAGAGAAGTAATAACACAACCCCTTTCAAGCTGATGTTTGGTACTAAAATGTAGCTAAAAAATAACATTGAGATTACTAGTCTCTTGAATGCTGAAATACAATCAGATTTTATTAAAAATCGTGAAGAATTGAGAAAAGACGCTAAAAAACAAATCTTAAAAGTCCAAGAAGAGAACCATAAAACTTATAATCTCAGACGAAAAAAAGACTAACAAATTTAAGCTTAATGACATGGTTGCTATAAAACGCACCCAACAAGGCCCAGGTTTGAAGTTAAAATCAAAATATTTAGGTCCGTACAAAGTCATAAAAGTAAAAAATAATGACACCTACGATGTAAAGAAAGTTGGATTTAATGAAGGTCCAATGGTCACCAGTACTTGCGTCGAGTACATGAAGCCATGGACGTCGAAAAAAAAAAGAAGAATTTCACCGATTATGACACTATCCTGAATACGACACACCACCGAACTGACTTTAAATGATTTTGACAAAATTAATCCCGAAGGAATGAAAAAAAATACGACGGAAAGACGTAAGGTAAAAGAAGACAAAAAGACGTAAAAAAAAAAAAAAAAAAAAAAAAGAATTTTTTCAAGAAATAATTTAAATTTTGATGAAGGATTTTAATAATGATGACTTTTTTTCAAAATAGAACTTTGGATGCTGCTGTTTTTTTTTCTTTATCTTTCCAGGTGATCCAGCTGCTGCTTTAAGCAGTCCAGGATGCATTCGAGGACGAATGTCTAGAAGGACGGCCGAGCTGTGGGATCGCATTTGCCAAAGCCCCACAGCACTAGCTTACAAAGTGCCGCCAGGAGTTGAGATCACAACTCCGCCATAAAGCTATTCTAGCGATGCTAAGGCTAACAGCGGCAACGCATGCGCGCTACAACTAACTGTCGGACGGCAGACGCTCTGCGAGAAATAAACTGAAGTGACTGGAGGAGAAAAGAACTTTAAAACATTCAAGTGTTTGTGGCGGAACGAGGAAGTAGCCTGAAGAATGTATTAAAAAGACGTACATAAAAAATGAAGTAGTATGTTAAGATAAAGTTCAATTCAAGATGCATTAATGTTTATGTGAGTGGTGTCTTCATGTATATATTATGTAAATAAGTTTTTTCAATATAATTTTTAAGAGAAAGTGATTTTTATTTCTGGTCTTAAAGCTGCATTTTATTGTGTAATCAAAGGGATAATTCCATATGTATGTATATATAACACTGGTGCCCGGCTAACCGAAAAGAACTTAAAAATTTAATGCTGCTTATAATCTGACTTTAATCTTAATAACGATTTCTACATAAATTAGTAAACTAAATAAAAGTATACTTCCTACATCTTGTAAAAACAATTCAATCTGGAGCCGAAAACGACATTTTAATGGTTTTACATTTAAAATCTTTTTAGAAATACAGGCAAAACTCTATATAACAAAAATTTATTTTATAAATATCTTTGTAGAATGTTTACTAAATTTCTTTTAAACTCCATTTATCTAATTTAAATAAGAGTAATCATTATAAGGGATGATTCTCTTTGAAAGAAAGGAGAAAAAAAAAATTGTTTTGTTGTTGTTATGCTAGTAGGATGAAGAGAATTATGAAGTTTTAGGCACAACTATCTAGGCAGGAAAATGTCAGTTAGTTTATTTTTCTCCTCGATCTAATTAAGAATCAATAAACAATCAAAATTTGATGTATTTATGATGCAATAATCTGAAAAAATTTCCATTAGCATTTTAATACAAGCAAAATTTATCCGAAATCACATGTAACTGCTACACCATATGTAAGTTGTTTAAAAAGCTGAAAAACAACAGAGACGCATTTTTCGATCTTCATTTTTCATTGCGATCTATATAGCATTTATATCAGCATTGAAATTATCCGCGCATAAAATAAGTCATATAGCTTAAAATACTAAAATTGTAACATATATAACTTAAGCTGAAAATTATATAATGAATGATTTCAATGTAATTAAAATATTATATCTTCTTACTTTCTTAAGACGGCTGAAACACGCAATTCGGATGAGCGCTGCCATGTTTAAAGGATGAATACAAGGTTGTGTTCACGCATGATACGGGAATCGGACCGTAAAGAGTTTATGCATATGGAGTGTTAATTAAACTTGGCGCTACCCGGTAGTGCTTGTCTGTGGAACGCTGGGATGATGCTTTTCAGGAATGTTTTGAATTTTGTCTGAGTGAGCATGTATTCCCATTACGAAATCCATTTATTCGAAGGATATGAGGGGATGTAGTTGTTGGTTTTACCTGATATGGACCATAAAAGTATGAAATAATTAAATCATTTAAAAATTCCTTTCTCCGATTAAGTCTACTCCATAAAAAAACTTCTTACTTTCACTTCGCATCTCTCACAAGTCACAACAACCAACCAGCAAACCATCACAAACACATGTGTGTTTTTTTTTTCTTTTCTACAGACATATCACTCAAAACTTTATAAAAGAAATTAAACAGTAAGTTTAAGTTGTGTTGCTGGAAATCTTACATTGAAATAATTTCTTGCTTTTCTTGAACATTATGAATGATTTTTTATTGTTATTTATCTCGCTTTAATACGATTCTAAGTGATATTGTGCGGTCCGTGATGTATTTTATTTCGCTGCACCCCATACCCCCCCATAATTTTTTTCCTATTTGTACTAGTATCGATATCTACAAAATTATACCGTGATTAACTATGAAATATGGAAATCATGCACTATAACTGTTAAGTTTTTACGGCTTTCCAAGAAAAATTATCGACATATTTTCTGTATGTTTCATTATCATTTTTTCTTTCGTCGTACTACTTCCGGAGATTCTTAGGATGAGGTACATATGTCAGTATGTCTACACACTCCACCAAACATTCATTGCTGCATGGAAGGATTCAACCAGTTTTGTCTTTTATAAAAATATTTTCATCACTTTTTAGTTTCTATTAAGCTTGTTAGGCCCTCCAATTTTTCCAGAGTATCTTTTTGGAAGGTTATTAGCAGAAATTTTTCTTAATTACTCCAATGAATCGCTATTTTCTTGATCTAACACTGACTGTACATTGCATATGAAATGCAACATCAGGGCTTATATATATTTATATATATATCCTATATTTTTCTTTTTTTCTAGGAAGGGAGTTTCCCTACCAACATTTATAAATGGTGGTAAATTAACTGTTTAAAAAAAAAGAGAAAAATATCTTTAAGACGCTGAATTTATTTTAACATTTTCTTTAAATTAAGCATAGACATGGCAAGGTATCACTGACAGAATTTCTCAACAGTTCAGAAATTTTTAATTAAATTTTGTGTGCTCCTGTTTCTCAATAATGGGATTTAATAAAGTTTTTGAGATTTAAGCTTCATAAATGTCATTGCATTCCTTCTTTCATTTGATAGTTTTACCAAAAAAGCAAATTTTTCAAGAAATGAAATTTTTTGCACAGGAGGCACTTGCTTACAAAATTCTCGGTAGAATTTTGAAAATTTAGATTTGTCATCCAGACCTGTAGGGGAGAGCTGAGTACAGTGGACCACCCCCTAATAATTTATATATTTTTTAAAGCTTATCTTTTAGGCTTCTAAAAGTAAAAATTTTCATCATCATATTTTTCTTTATTTAGTAATTAAATGTTATAGATAAATAAGGTAAAACAGCTTTTTTGCAAAAGTAAGATACATGTTTATATTTAATTTTAAAGTTCATGGGTTGTTCTCTACAATACTTGCAAATTTGGCCAAGTAGTCTGGCTTGAATGATACCTATGTAAATTTTCATAAAAATTAGATAAATGGTAAGAAATCAGTCAATTATTGAAGATTTTAATAGCAGCAGAAATTGTTTTAAAAATTTGACTTAACAATAAAAATAAAATAAAAATTTGTGGAAAAAATAAAATAAAAAATGTGAGGGAATGATGAAATAAGACATTTTTACTAAGTTGTAGGGAAAAATGCAAAATTATGAAGAACTCCAAACTGTTTCCTTTAAGAGCAACACTTAATATATAATGTATGATAAAATTAAAATTTTTGATATTTGTAAAAAAAATTAGTATTCTGTGTCAGGGAATGACTGCTAATAACGCTTCTAGATATATTGACTGAAATTTTTTTTGGAAAAATTAACAAAATCTTAAACCACCAATTTATGTTGCTGGACTGACAAGTGCTCAAAATGGCTTCTTCTCTGTGAAGGATGCTAGACTGCTACTGCTCTTTAGTGGTAGATATTTGAGATAATAGCAATGTGTGAGGGAATGATGGTCTAACATGGGGAAACATAATTGATTGAGTAGACTATATAATAATAGTAAAAAATAATATTTGTATTATTTTTTGTAATGTACCAAATAAGAACTTTATTTTGCTTAGGGTATTTTTAATTATTTTTATTTCTGGATGGAAAGAAATAGGCAATAAAATATGGTAGTGCAGGTGGGGAAAGGTGAGGGAATGATGTTTGCATGATATATATTACATTTTTAAATACTAAATTTATTTTTAAATTTTACTTTCTGTCCCCAATAAACTATGTTTAGATCTTCTAATAAAAATATAATGAAATTAAGAGCATTTATATGACTGGGAAACACTTTTTGCACTATTGTAGAGAATAACCCTCATATGCTTAAAATAAAGCTTTAAATAATATTTTTATCAGAATGTATTGAACTTCAACATGGGGCACAGTGATCCACAATCCATTCTTCTGCTGTAGTGTAGAATTTTCAAAGTATTTAATAAATGCTTATGCTCTATAAGGAAATATTGTTTTAAAGTAGTTATTTAACTGTAAAATAAAGTAAACAAAGAAAAATGACAATTTATTTAACATAGTAAGATATATTTTGGTTTATATTTACTGCTTTTGAAAATATAAAACTAACCTATTGACTGTAGCCTGTTAGTACTAAAAGAATTTCTGCCAGGTTGTGAAATTTTATTACTCATTTTAGATGTAACATAAAACAAATTTCGAATCAAAACTTTATGATTAATAAAATCTGTTTATATCAGTATTATAGTAATGTGCTCCTTCCCCACTACCGGGATCATAAAGTATCTCAGGAAAATTTCAGCCTCATAAGTTATTTTAGAATTTAATTTGCATATTTTAATGTGGGCTGATTTTTTTACTTAATAACTTCTCTTTATTTGCAATTGTTTCTATATCTTAATCTGTTATATTAAAAGATACCTATAATAATTCTTTTTTATAATTTTTCTGTTTTTTTTTTTTTTTTTTTTTTTTTTTTGTATGTATTTTGCACTTGCCAATTTGAATTATCCTTAATGTTATTTTGGAGATAAAGAGGAATTAGATAAAAAATAGATTTACTATATATATTTAATAATACTACCGTATTTTCGGGTGTATAGCCCGCGGGTTATACAAGAAAAAAACATTTGGAATAGCCGCTGCGGATTATACAAAGATTTTTTTTTTTTTAAAGAAACGGAAATCGTGATTTTTCTATAATTTTTAAACCTCAAAAAATTTCAAAAATTGTCGAAATTTGTGATTTATTTTCGCTATACCGCAAAATTTAAAGAATTTTCCCGTGTTTGTAATTTTTTTTTACTGTTTAAATGCTATTATTATTTATTTCTGTGTTTGGAAATAGCGATATTATTGGTTTGTTTATGACGGACTCGGAAACTTCCGATTTTGAAGGATTTTTCGATTCCAGTGATTAAAATAAATATTTTTGAGCGAATTACTGAGTGCCTTTTTAAGGAAACCTAACCTCTATTTACGCATGAAAATCCAAGTTTAGAAGAAAACAGCAGAAAACTCCGAACGATTAGGCCGACGAGCACGATTGGGTTCGAACTCCGTCTATCAGCTTTTTATAGCAGAACCTCTCAGCCATTGGTGGGGCGTAGAAAAATGAAAATATTTCTTGAATTACCTCTGACAATAATTTTGATATTTTTAAAGGGAAAAAATGTGATTTTTTTTTCCAGATTAAAAATAATAATAATAGTAAATAAGTTAAAATTCTGGTTTTATTATTATTATGGAATTATTTTTAAAAAAAAAGAATTTAGTACCGAAATTTTCGGAAGAAACGCCGCGGCGTTTACGTGTTTTAAATTGAAATTTCAAGTGATGCAGCGTTTCTACTGATGCGGCGTTTACGTGCAATTAAATTTTTTTTTTCACTCCCAAAATTTCAGATACCAAAGATGAGAAATTTCATATTAATGAGATTGTAAAACAATGTGGGAGAGCCTAAATTTTCAGACCCCGGCGATCGAAATATATTGGCCCTTCCTGGGCTAAACTTTTACCATATATGCTTTGGCCCACCCAGCCAAGAAAAATCAATTAAATCAAGTCCGGGCCCGGCGTAACCAGACTCCATTTTGATAGAAAATCAGATTACTTCTTAATGAACATTATCCTATAAATGTATAAATAATTATTTAAGATATATTTTTTACATACTAATGCAAAGATTTTGCGGCTTAAACTGCTATGTCCACAAGCTATGAAGTATGGAATGGCAACATTAATTGATTACTTAGAGAAATTCATTTAAATGATGACTCATTAGAAAAAATAATGTGGTTTAAAATGGAAGAAAAATATTTAAGAAAAAATAATTTTGAAGCTCTATAAAGATTTTTTAAAATATATTTCTCTATAATTTAATAAAATGAAATAAATTTCTAAAGATTTCGTCGAACAAAGGAAAAATTTCACTGTTTTTTTCGCAAAAACCTGCCAGTCTAACTTGGCCCCGAAAAAAAAAATAAATAAAAAAAGTAGTTCTCCAGTCCTGGCCCGGAGTGGCAAGCGGCAAGAGTCTGCCTATAAAAATTAAGTTCGAGCGCGGCCCGGCCCGAGTCTTATACAAAGACCTGGACAAAGACATTAACCTGGTCCATGTAGATCTCTAATGTGCACATTTTAAGTTAAAATCCTATAAAAATGATTTAAAACAATATTTATAGGTTACATAAAACAAATTAGTGGATATAATTTTTTTAAATGTTTAATATTCCATATTTTCTAAGAAAATCTAACTATAAGAAAATATTCTATTTGTGAAAAATGTATTTTTCTAGAAAAAATCCATTTTTTTTTTTTCGATCTATCCATAACAAAACAATAACAGGTAAAATCAGGTTACAAGATCAAATGTTGGACTCTACTCTGAACTGCAAGGTCTGGATTGTATCCTACTCGAATCCGAAAATTCTGCTTAAAGTCAAACTCGAGACCCAACAAGAACAAATTTTGTCAACCGAAATATTAAAACCCGAATCTAAAATGAAGGAAAATTAATCCATATTTTAATGCATTTACGGAAAATTAGTCTACAATTATATTTTTCTTGTAACAAGTTATTTCGACTTTTACCATTTAAACAAATATTCAGCATCATCTTTTGGGGGAAAAAAAAAGTTAACTCAAACGAATCAAATTCCAACCCGAATTGAACATTTAAAACCAACCCGACCCATGACGGGAAAAAAAAAACCGCCAACCCGACCCGAATTTCAATCGGTTTCGGGTACTATCCTATTACCCAACCCAATGCAGGATTCAATTCTGTACCAACTGATTTTAATAAATATAAAATATAACTTTGAAATGTTCAGGCAAGAAGCATTTTTAAAATATCTACAAAAACACCAAATATTCTTAAAAATGTCCATAAAACAGATTCAATTGCATTGTTAAAATATCTTGTATTTAAGAAACAGCACAGTGATGGTAAGTTTTTTTTTTTTTTTCTTTTTGGTAATCATTTCGTGTATAAAAGCTTTTAAAGCAAAATCTTCTAATTGTGACAGCTAAAATGTTCCAAACAGAGCAATAGAAGAAGGGGGAGGAAAAGAAAATAGCTTTAGAATCGCACGCGATATCTTTTCGTAGTGGTTAGCATGAATCATATAATGTTTATAATCCTTATCGCTCCACGTGCAAAGAAATAATAAAAGTAGGTCATCATGAAATTTCTTGCAGATTGATTGGAATTAAATAAAACAGATTCCAATTAAATAAAAAGTTTTCTTTTGTTTCTGAGAACTTTATTATAAAACACGCATACACACATAAATAATGGCTGCATTCACTATAAGTCATTATTAATTTTAATTGTATAAAACTATTGGCGCATTTATTAATACTAGGGATTGACCGAAGCAGCAATTTTGCCGAATACTTGAAACTTTTTAATACGCATTTCTGCATATATTAGCTTTTTTTTAATAAGCTTTAATTGAAATTAAACTATCAATAATTTCATTCAGTTACATTTTTATTCTTAAAATAAATCTAATTACACAAAAAAAATTTAATGACTTCTTTCCATTCACAAATTCATTAACCCATCACTTATTTTGTATTATTTTATCACTAGTCAATGCCCAAAAGTAACCTATGAAAGTATTAAGCTATACAGGGTATTATTAAGGATAAGAATTTTCAGAAAAACAAAAGTTCATTCAAATACAAAGATACAATGTTGTCATTAAGCTGATTTACTGATTGTCTAAGTCTAATTATAAACATATTGAATAGAAATATTCTCAAAATACGAAAGGTATATCAATTTGTACATTTAACTATTTTCTGTCAAATTATTGATAGAATATTTATATTTTGATTAATATTTTAACATTGTGGCGATGAAGAAAAGAAATTTGAGCGATTTTGAAATAATGGTTATAAAAGCTATAGAATAATAGGGGTATACTTATTTGATGTGTGTATTTTCTTTAATATACGCCTTAGATATACAGATATGAACTCTGATATACTTATTTGATGTGTATATTAAAGAAAATATGCATTAAATAAATTTAAATTAAAAAAAACTAATGTAGAAGTAAATAAAATTAAATGATAAGGGAAAAATGCGCAACTTCCTTACTTTTTTTCTCTGTTGTAGACAGTTGTTTTGATTTCACTCTTATGTAGACTATTTTAGGAAGGAAAAAGTTTTTTTTTTAATTAAAAATGGCCTTTGACTTGTTTTTTGTAGTGCAGCTGAACTCTGAACTCATGCACATAAAATTGAAACTCATTGTTTAGCCTATTCTACTGCTAAGTAAAAGAGAATTCTTCTACTTCTAAGAAAGTACTTATCTGCAATTATTCGGCCGAATACTTTTAAGTATTCGGCCGAAGCCGAATATTCGGTTTACATGCCGAACCACCGAATACCGAATCAACTATTCGGTATTCGGTCAATCCCTAATTAATACTTAACGAAATCGAATAGCGTTTTTCAGTTTTTGATAAGGGAAAAACATTTAGAAAATGCTGAAAGTTGATTTTTTCAACTGAATTTCCAGATAGCAATCGCTTATAACTTAAGATATATAATACATTTATCGAAAAAGGAAAAACGCATTTGATTTCAAATCACTTTGATAGATATGCCAGCAGATTCCATGCTTTTCTGTTTAAAAATGAGTTTAAAATTACCGGATCTCGGTGAATTATTGCGTGAGGTTTCTTTCCCCCCGCCCCCTAAAAAAATCTGTATTCCCGATCTACAGATTCTTTTAGAAATGATTAAAATGAGAATTTTTATATCTTATTCAATTGACGAAATGGGATGTGATAACGTTATTTTATTTGTACATAGCGGTAAATATTAAAAATAATACGTTTATTATCTATTTGTAAATAATTTTAATATATGGCACTGTGAAAATAAATGTCATTTTATCCCGTTCGAACACGCTATTTAAGATACTTGAGTTAAAGTTGAGATTGCTAACGCCCAGTCGTTCTCATTGACGCTGTTCAGTGTATAGAAAAGTTTACTCGATTTTAAAGGGATTTTTTTTTAAAAATATTATTTATAATGAATTATTAATTTTGAATATCGTACTTATGTTATTTATATCAAATTAATTATTTCATATTTCGGTGCTTATGGTTTCTAAAATACAGTTTAATGAATTTTTTTGTTGCAAAATCATTCGCGATATACCAAGGTAATAATGCAATTTATCATCCGCGCCATATGCCGGAATTTAAGCTGCAAATTTTACGCAATTTTATTGTAGTTTTTCGAATTTTGTATTTAAATTATTTATTTCTAATTTCATTTTTATGATTTCTTAATTCAGTTTATTAATGTGTTTCTGTTTAGCATATAGTCCGTGATTACCGTGGAAATTTCACATGCGGCGTAAACACTGGTCGAAATATACATTCGTGGATGGTGTATAGCCCGCGGGCTATACAACGATGCAGTTCCGCGGCTTATACATGAACTTTTTTATGGTACTGCTCGATTTAGGGGTGCGGGCTATACACCTGAAAATACGGTACATCAAGCGATTTTTTTATAGAAGTAACGAGTACAGAGATTATTTGTTAACAAATGGAGGAATAATTTAGTGTATTTATATTATAGGAATGAGTTTTCCTGACAGTGTACTTTTCTCTAAGACAGTCATAAGTATAATCGATGATAGCTTCAATTCAAATTATCATTTTATGCATTCTACTTTGTAGACCAGTGAAACATGACTCAGTACTCGGATGAAGAAGCTTTAATCCCCTTGCCTAAGTCATCATCTGAAAGTGAATCTGATGCTTCAGAGGATGAAATCAATGCTTTTAATTCAGATGAAGACCAGATATCTGACTCAGATTCAGAACCAGAATGTGTCTCATTTTCTGCTACTCAAGAAAACAGAAAACAAAATATAAAATATGTGGCACAGGCTATAAAAGTTCAGAAGGATGAATTAAAGCGAAAAAGAAAAGAAGTTTTTCTTCAAAATATTAAACAAAGAGAAGAGAAGGTAAAGAAAATTTCTTTTATGACTATTTACTTTTTAAATGTTTTATTGTAAAATCTTTCAGTTTCATATTTATATTGTAATAATTTTATTATTTAAAAATCATGTTCTCATATTTTGACAATGAAGCTAATCTTATTTGTTTTTTTGTTTGTTTTTTTTTTTGTTTAAAAGTATCTGTTTTTCTAGATTTTAAATCACAAATATATATATCCTTTAGTAATGCTAATTGATAATCTCAAAAGTACAAAATCGTGATTGACTAACAAATTTCACAATTTTTTCCTGCGACCGATTGATGAATTTCGCGATTATTTTTCTGATGACTGAATGACGAATTTTTCTTAACATCAGAATTTGAAATGTTCTGCAGAGAAATCTGTTGTTCTGCGACGTATGTCGCTGTTTTAAGCATATTCGGCTTTGTGGTGTATACAATATATACCGCCATATATCCTCCACTACATCCCTGATTGGGAACATCAACCAAGTAAATAATGTATACTAGTTAGTGCCCATCAAGATTTGATGGTAAATAGTGTGAATATTTCGTTAGAAAAATTCTTGAATTTTTAATTAGTTGCTTTTAAATTAATTGTTGAATGACGAATTTCTATATTGCATAAGTGATTCTTATTTCTTTAACCCTGTCAGGGGCAAGGTACTTCTGTTCGTAAAATCCTGAAATGAGTGAATGACATCAGAATTTAAAAACAAATTTATTTTAAAATAAGCAAAAGCTTTTGTTCACCTATTTAATAAAAGGAAAATTGGTACTTTTCGGTTAGCCGGGCACCAGTCTTATATATACATATATATGTATATACACATGTATGTATATATACATATACATACATATACACATATTGTATCTATACATATATATATATATATATGTAAATAAATATGTATATATACATACATGTGTATATACATATATATGTATATGTAATACTGGCGCCCGGCTAACCGAAAAGTACCGGAAAATTTTCATTTGAATATTCTGGTGCCAATGTGGTATTTAGGAATTAAAATTAAGTGGTCCAAAAATGAACCACCGTCTAACCTATTCAATGAAGTGAAATAATTTACAACTAATTATGCTTGCTTTTTATCAGAAATTTACTTAAAAACATTGGGTAGAGAAGTTATTTTTACTTACTACGACCTCATTTTTTTTTAATAACTATATCTATTTTCATTTATTTATTTATTAAAACTACACGGCCATTAAAAGCTGCTATGAATCTTATTTTTATCTGTCTCATTCTCTAAAAACCTAAATTTGAAACTTGATGCAGCTAACGATTTATAATATATATATTTTTTATTACTTGAATTTTGTTTTACATTTTTTAAATACTAAACCTGGATATCAAGGTAGTTTCTGTTATAGCTCTTATACAAATATTTTTCTTTCTCTCCGTTTTATTTTTTATGGAAATGAATGACAAACTTTTCTTTCTGGCACACACATATATATATTTTTGATAATGGTAAGAAAATATCATGAAAAGTTTAGATCAGCTCAATTTATTCAATTGATAATTGCATGCAAAATATTTTAGCTTAAATATTTTAAATGTAAAATCATTATTTTTTCAAAATACATTGAGTGTTACATTTTATTTAATTATAAAGCATTCAAATAATAATAATAAAATAAAAGTCCTATAACTTCTCTTCCTCATAAAATATGTCATTATTGAAATAAATTATCGACAAAAATACTACACATTTTGCCATGCTTGTGTTTGAACCTGCGTCCTCTACAAAAATTCAGAGCTTTAAGGGTGTATTCCAATCCAAACTGCTTATTTCCTGATTCATTTTTAAATTATTTTTTGCTCTCAAGCACATCAAACTGGGGAAATTCTCTTATTTAGAAATTGCTTAATGTGCCGTGCTTCTCGATTTTTTGATAAATGCAGAAGATATTGTAAAAAATGCTATCAAAGTTGGGGTTTTGAACCAAATTTTCCGAAGCGGGAGATCTGGGAGTGAAAAAAATGGTCATACTGAGAAAATAATTGTTTAAAACTCAAATTCTAATTAATTGAGCGAAAAATGAAATTACACGGCCTCTTATACAACTCTTCAAAAATCACCTCAGCAAGTTTCATGTTTTTACTTTTAAAAATGAGTCTGAAAATGTCTCAGAAAATTTCGAGCTGTTGAGGGTGGAAAAATATTTTTTTCAAATACACCCTTAAAGTGCTGTGTTAACCCACTATGCTAGCAGGAACTCATTTTACTTTCTTCTAAATTGAAGAGGTTCGAAAAACAGTTGACGCGTACGAATGTCTCGAATTTGAGTTCTGATCTTACAGAAATAACTTTTCATTTTAATATTTATGATACCTTATTTTTTCAAAGAAGTAGCTACAACTTAATATGCTAGTTTCCTAATCTTCACATCTGAATATTGGCAATTCATAAGACTGATCACTAGTCATAATTTTTAGCCTAAAAAATCACTGTGCTTATCTTCTGTGTGTAATATGCCTGATGGCTTTTTAATGACAGTGAGTTACGGTTGTTAATTAATAACTTAGATAATTATAACAATTTTAAAATTCTGACGCTCAGGTACATTAGGAAAGGCCTTTAACTCTCTTCATAAAATTTTTTAGCCTCGTACGTGCCGTAGATTTTGCTAGCCATCATGCACACACAGAGCAATTTGTTCTTTTATTAGTATAGATGGATATGGGCTATTCCAAGCCAATGTTACCATTTTTAGTATTTTAATTTTTACATCAAATAGGTAATATAAGTACAAGATCTATATAACGCAATTCTCCATATAACGCACAACATCTCAGATGTAAACAATGAATTTTGCAGTTAAAAAGCACCTGCATTTCCATATTGTAAAAATATTGCTACTCTCTAGAAGACTAAATTTGGTACATTAGTTCAACTTTATCTCCTAATTTAAGACCTTTTTAATGAAAAAAATGCTACTGTTACAATAAACATTTTTGAAAATGTCTAATATAAGGGATGACTTGGTCAGTTATATTTGAATCATGTTTATAAAATAAATTTAACAATGACTGACCTATATTATGCAAAAATTTATAATTTGGATAACTCTTGGTAACAAGGAATGCAGTATAAAGATATTCTAATGTATCTTGACATGTTTCAGACATATTTGACCATATTTACAAGGTAAATTTAATGATGTGATCCATATAACGCAAAATTCTATATAACGCACAACCTTGCGTTTTTAGGTTTGCATTATAAAGATCTTCTACTGTATATAATTTTTGATCGTATTAAACCTATATTTTTTATATTTGCAATGTATTTTATAAAAGTTTGAACAGACAAAATCAATACAATCCATTATAATCAGCATAGCTTCTTTTTATGTTCTTATTTGTTTGTCTGTTAGATATTCGATGTTGGTCTGTTACAGGTAAGGTTGCATATTTTTCATAACTCTATTGTGGCAACAGTCAAATTTTGTGTAAGATTTACATTTCTGAACTGCCTCTGAATGAAAAAACATTTTTGTTATAATCAATTGTAATGTTTTGTAAATAATACAAATAAACATTAAGGTGTCTGAAAAGAATGGTAATTCCTGTTTGTCTGTTACAATACCATTTTTTAATCATAATTATTTTCATTAAATAATTTATTAGTAATAACTATATTAATTTATCTTGTAATATTATGTGCTAATTGTTGCCATCTTTTAATTACATGACTATTACTTTTAAAATAAGGTAAGGCCATTTTTTCCACTATGACTGTTAGTATGTTACAATGGAATTGCCCATATATAAACAATGGCAATGCAGTGTGAAAAGCTGTAATATTTGAATGTCTAGTAAAATGAGAAATACGGTCTGAAGCCAAGGGCTTCAAAATTGCATTTGTGACTGCACTAAAATTTACAGTTGACAGGGGGGAAAAAAGTTTGATTTAATCAACAAGTTAGTGGTTGCATATACACATCTATATGAAATCTTCATAAATTGACTAATTGAAAATTAAGACGTTACATGAAACCAAGAAAAGATATTATGAGTATGATTTTACATCATGCTTATCCATTATTAATTGTAAGAAACACTGACTGTATTTTTTTTTTAATTATTTAAATCTTAAACTAAAGGACTAAATTATCATTGTGATCCAGTCAAGCTCATTTGAAATTAATTCTTTTGTTAATTCTTAAAACTATTTTACTGTTTTATGAAAAATCTTTAAACATCTTCCAATCATGCTTAAAATATAAGATTAAACTAATAAAATTTTAATCAGTTATCATTTTTCCTTTGTACAATTCTTTGACTCTGTTGATTGTAATTTAACATGGATCATTTTATTTCATTCTTTTCATATTAATAGAAAATAAATTTTATTAAAAATAAAATTAAGCGTTTCAGTGATTAACGGATTAATGCTGATATATGATATGTATTTCTATTATAGCACTTGGTATATATATATATTTATACTTCAAATAATATCCATTGTATTGATTTGATATACATTAGTGAATAAAATCATTTACAGCACATGAGGAGAAAAAAAATAGACATTGTATATTTTTTGTAGTTAATTTTCACTAGAATCTGTTTAAAGTTTTAACTATATACTAGCTGGCATAACTAACAATCTTATATATTGCATGGCATGAGATCTTTCGATTTTTTAAGGGGAAAATAAATCTAATTTAATTCTGTATTTAGAAAATATTTATAATACTAATTTTATTAAATTTATTTTTATAAACAAGAAATCATGTTTATAATATAAATGAACTAAAATGGTGACATATGGGCATTAAAATTCCATTTATTTAGATTCTTTTGAATTTTAAAAATGAGATCTCAACATTATTGCCAAGCTAATGTTTACTTGCTTAACTTGTCTAAGAGAAAATTTGTCCATGCAAGTATCGTGAAGTTCAGGTTGTTATGGTCTGGAAAAAACTTTTAATTTGAGCAAATGCCCTGTACATATATGTTCACACTCCAAGCTCAGAGGAAAATATTTCTTATGGATCAATTCAATAATATTAAAATATTTGAACTTTTTGGTAATAATTTTAGTAAATGTGGAAGTATAAAAAATGTGAATATTCTTTACATTACATAGAAGATTTAAACTAAAAATCATTAAATTAATTTATTCAAAGAAAATAAAAATAAAGATATCCATTCATCATTTCAGGCAGTAGGCAATATTCCATTCACTTTTTCTTTCCTTTTTTTTTTTTTTTTTTTTTTTTTTTTTTAACAAAAATGGAGTATAATTTAGTTGCCATTTTTCGAGAAATTGTATTAAAATTCAGGAAAAAAATTAATATCTCGAAAACTAAGTCAAATTTAATTCTGAAAGCTTATACAAATTGGGGATGGGACGAATAGTGATTTGACCGAATACCGAATATTCGGCCAAATTTTAGGCCAAATACCAACATTTTTTTCCAATAAAGAAAATAGCTTTTGATTATATATAATTTAAAAAATAGGAACTCATTAATCATTACTACTCTTAAATGTACTTTTAAATTTGATAAACTTATTTTAATACAAAAAATTAGGAAATCGCATTATATCCTTTTATTCTAAGGTATATCAAATTGATTTTCAGTAAGTCAGGATGGTAAATTATTTCCATTAAAAATAAAGAATTTACTTCCCTTTTACTATCAAATGATACTTTTATCCTTCCTTGCATTCAAAATCAATAATATTCTTACTCTCTCTCATAACTTACAAGGAGATATTTTCTGAAATAACCTTTAATCAAGTAAATTTTATCATTGAGAATTTGTGTCCCTAACAATAAAAAATTTTGCAAGAATGAGTCTGTTCTGAAATCAGTTTCCTAGCCTTAAATTACAAATTACATTAAAGCAAAGGGTATGGTTAAAGTAGAATACATATGATAACAAAATATTAGACATTTGAACCAACATATAATAATATTCAATAATATTCCACTTATTCAATAAGCAATAAAAGCATAAGCAGAAACTGATAGTAACATGAATGAAGAAAGATGTAAATTGAAAAATACATACATAATATTACATAATAAAGTCAGTAATAATGCAAATAATTAAGTGAAAACTATAAATTAAAAAAATTATTTTGTTCATTATTTAAAATTTATATTTAAATATTTATAAAACCATCTTCATAAAGCAAGTTGCGCCATCTAGTGGGTATCTAGTTTTGACACCAGTTCTGTTTTCAGGTGTACTGTTGTACTTGGAATAGTGATATTTGCTATTCCATATAATTGCATGGAATTTGCAGATGTTAATGAATATTCAAGTGTTTTAGAATAAGACAGTGTTTTTCTTTTTTTTTTTTTTCCATCTTGAGTTGTAATCTATCATTCTCTAATGAAGACATTTCCCGGACAATTGAATCTCCAATTTGGGCAGCATTTTCTAAAAGATCCCTAACTTTTATAAGAGATACAAAAAGGCTGTATATTTTTTAGTATCTGAATAAACACACATTTTGTGCTAGTAAGAATGAGAATGACTTCTTGAAAGTGTCAGAAAGCAGCCAATTTGGATTAGAAAAAAAATTGAAAGATATGATTTTTTTTTTTTTTTTTTTTTTTTTTTTTTTTTAAATACTGAATTCATTTGGCAAGATATCTTTCACTATTCAGCCGAAGCATTCGACCAACAAGCCTTCAACATTCGGCAAAAGGGCCAAATAGTGCTCGAATATCCGTCCCATCCCTAATATAAATCCTTGGATCCCTGTAGACAATGGGCATTAATTTCATTGGGCTGTGTTTTATATTCTAGGAGGATTAGTTGTAAAATACTAACAGACAGTCAGATTTTAATGTAATACATTCTCTTTTACCCAGACACATCTCTTTTTTTATGAGTAAAATAAGCATCTGGGTATTTTTTCTCCCACAATGAAATTGTTTGATTTTTCTATAAATTCAAGAAAAGTTGAAGTAAGTAATCAAATCTCAATTCTTGCTAATGTTTATATCTGTCTGACTTCGTAAAGAAATTTGTAACAATTTTAATTATTTAAATAAATGAGTTAGACAATTTGAGAAAATGTTTGCTCCCTTGAATATAAATTTAAATAATTCATTAACATGATAAAACTTTCAACTTATTATGCGACTTATGTTACATCAAAAGGGATAAGCATTCCTGTTTCTACTGTTTGACTATTTTAAATGTTTTTGGCACACTGTAAAATTTGTTGAGGAATGCTGCTAATCATTCTGCATTTTTGAAGATTGTACGGTTACATTTTGAAGTTTTAGCCTATAATGGTAATATTGCAATAAGTGTTTTCCTTTTTAAAGCTAACAATTTCAGCTAACAGGTTCAAATTTTGTAAATAAATGTTTTTGTTCAAAATATTATATTTTTGCCTTCATTAAGTATGGTAATCCTAATCCTTTTTCTTATAGAGACAAAAACTAGCATCAAAACGGCTGCCTGATCATATCTTAGAAAACTTAGATGATAACTTTGAAATTACAGAACCTGAAGATAAAAACCTGGAACCTCAAGGTTTGTTTTTGATGGATTAAAATTTTATTTATTATGTATTTGAAATAATTTATGAAACATAAAGAAGAATCTGTTTATGCATTAATATTTCTTGGGTGAGGGAGCGAGAAAGGAAATATCAAGGTTAGAATAAAAATTTTTATTTTATTTCCATTTTTATCTATAGTTACTTCAAATCCCCCTCCCTCCCTCCCTCCCTCCCCAAACAGTTTCAGGAAGATGCTTTGCTCTGATTGCCCTTTGGTTTAAAAAGTAGTAGGTACTCTGCTTGTCCGTCACAAAGCAATATAAAGTAAGCGTCCTATCTTAAATGGGAGAGGTAACCGCAAGATTAAAGGCAAGTCACATCAATCAAGGTCCCACGCCATGTAGCAGACGGGGTTGAGCTACAGAAAGATGCCTAACTGTTTTCTTCTTTATGGATAATCTATTAATTGTACATCTATGAAATAACTGCGCAAGCACAAACATCGTGTTTTCATTTGTTTGTAGCATTTATATTCTGACAGTAATAGAATATGGGTCATTTTCAAAAAGTTTGCCAAAACAGCATTTTAAAAAATGAAAATTCAAAACTGTTTGAAATTAAATTTATTGTTAATACACAAGCTTAAAAATAGCCAATCTTTTAGAATACAACAATATTCAAGCTTAATTTTTTGTGTCATTAAAGATATTTAACTTTGGAAATGAATTATTGGGCTTCAAAGTCAGTGTTACCGGACAAAATGATTGAATTTCTTAGTTAAGTAAAAATGTTAATTTCTATAAAATGAAATTTTTTAATTACTTATTGGTCCTTCAACAAGGTCACATACAAAATGAGCAACTGCAATTAATTTTTATTTAAAAAATTACTGTGTGCATTGTCATGAATGTTATTTTTTGTTTTTTCCAGTGAATATTGTTGTAAATGAAATTTATAAAAAGTAAATTTAGAGGATAATTTTACTGGTAAAATATGTTATTTGAAGTACTTTATGAATTCCCATAAAAGTTATGATAAAAAAATATTTTTAAATGGTTAAAATTTAAAACATTTCATGAAGTAACACTCATGACAAATGGTAACACTCTTGATGAAAAGCAGCATTGTTTTTTCATAGACATCTATTGGAAATGGAAAATGATAAGATTCTGTTGCCTTCCATAACAATTTGTGGCTAGGTAAAGTTGTCATAACTTGATTATATTCCACATGTGAAATATTCTCTTTTATTAGCCTAAACATTCGGCTATTTTCATCAGTTACTCTGAAAAACAAAACTTTCAACTTTTCATCATCATTATACTCTTGAATTACTCCAAAATAACGATAAGATGTTTTGTTTCTACAGTAATACTAACAACTCTAATTAATACATAAATACCTGGTTGAAGATTATTTACAGTTATAGGTTTACACCCATTAAATTCTGCACAATTCTCAATATCAAGAAAGTAGTCGAAGAATCATTGTCAGATTCACTGCTACAAATAGGTCATGTTCTGAGACTTTTCTTATTGTTTCAAAGCAATCATAAAAATTTCCTACTGCCTATTTGTTTTCTTTACAAAATTGAGAAACACTACAGTAAAAGAGTTCTTCTTGTTTTATTATGATTTGATGCATAGAATGAGTACCTGGAACGGTTTGAAGACTAGATGGTATTTATTGTAAATAATCAATAATTTTTTTTCTCTAGTATGATAAATAGTTTCACTTTTAAATTCTTTTTTTGTAATGCATCAAATAAAGTTTCAGCATCAGGTATATTGGTATCATGTGTAACGATCTGATCGGCTGATCTTTTATAAAGTAACGCTCATGACATCATTATAGTTCAATGTCTTTATTCTATATTAATAGTCAAAACAAAATGAATCTTTTTAGGCCTAAATATAAAATCATTTTATATCATCAAAAAAAAAATAACATGTTAGTCATAATTACTTTAAAAAAGTAAGGTAACACTCATGATGATGGATAAAAATAATTAGTGGTGTACCGAGTAGTACTTTGGCCGAGTAGCCGAGTACCGAGTACTCGGCCACTGACTACTCGGCCGAGTACCGAGTAGTTGTGTAATAAGAAAAAAAAAACACTGATGTGCACATAATGTGAGCTTGTGTGTACATATATATAATATATATATATAATATAGTATATATAAAAAATAACTAATTTAAGTTGAAATTTATTTGTACACTTTTTAAAGACAATTTTTGACAATTCAAAACAGTAGCAAAAAAAGAAGAATTGACACATAACAAGTACAATTATTAACCAATATAAAATTAAAACATTCTTCAACCCTAAATTTATTCTGATACCTGAAATCTGTCTATGAAAAATAAAAATGTTCCTATTGGTTACTGTAACAATTCATTGAATGATGCAAAACATTTCATATTTATTTTGTAACTGTACCTTATTTTCTTTTGATTAAAAATAAAAAGAGAGGTACAAAAAGAGATACAGGCTTTCTTAACAGAAGACTTATGTAAAACTGACACTCCATTTGCATGGTGGGGGGGGGACTTTTCCGATTATGTGCAACCTTGCAAAAAAATTCTTATGTGCACCTTTAACCACTGTTATTCTGAACGTATATTTTCAGAGGCAGGCCAAATTTACAGTAGTAAAAGAAATGCTCTGTTTACTGATAATGTAGAATATTTGGTGTTTTTGCACCATAATTTGAAATATAATAAATTTAATTATTAATTTTTTATTGCATTTTCAGTTTCTTTATCCAAAATAAGTCTTTTCTGTTTCCTATATATTTAAAAAAAACTTATTTTTATTTGTACTAGGGGCTCTGCCTCCTACGAGCTACGCTCGTCAACCCCCGTTCAGACACCGCAGACTCTAACAGCACCCTAATTTGATCGGCTTTAAAAAGATTTCGGAAGATTGAATTATAATTTGAATCTGACAATTATAATCTGGCGTAATTTTCACCAAACTTTTCTTTCTCTTTTTAATATTCACGCAAAAATACTTTAGTTAGAAATGAAGTATTATGTTCATCTTAATATATCAAATAAATGTCTCGAGCAATTTTTTAATTTAAACTGTTTTGCAATATTATTTTTTGTTCATTTTACGTAATAAGTGTAACGTGACGTAAATTCTCCTATTTAAGACTTCTAACGCATGTTAATGAATTTATTATTTTACAATATTCTTTCTCTCTTAAAATTCATGTGTAAATAGTTTTTATGACGTAATTTTCAATGAATTCCTGCTTTTTATGTTTTCTATTTATAATAGTCACGTGTAAAATAAATTTTTAATTTGAAACAAACATTATTGTTTGCGCTGTTTATACACTTGGCAGCAGTTTAAATTAATACAATTTTCTAAAATAAGTAAAAGGTTATCTCTCGAAATGCTGAAAATTTGAATTTAAAATAGAAATAAAACCTCAAAAAAGGAGTCAAATTAAAAAACTAAATACAGTCTGCACACCGGAAAATTCTGACACATAAAATGATCTAAAAATGATTAAATTCCTATGTACAGTTTTGCTCCTATAAAACTTTTTTAATGGAATGATTTTGTCCAACTTTGGCATTAAATATCTCTTTAAATAATTCTTCGATTTGAAAACTGTCTGCATCAGCGTGTTTATCAAACATTTCTCTATAATACTACCGATTTTAATATTTTTATATGCAACAGTTTTTTTAATATTAATGAAGAAAGGTCATGCTTAAGCATTCAAATTGGATGCCGATCTGCCGGGAATATCTACGCAGAATCTACATCAGATTTTCATTGGTCCATTTCCATATCAAAACTTTTTTTTATATATAGAGGGATAAATGTGAAACTAAATTTTAATCTGGAATTATTTTATGAGAGTTTTTGTTCTTAACTTTTTCTATATTTTGTAGCCATATTGTTAAATACCAAGTAAATAATTTTATGAATTATTGCATATATTATACATTGATATTCGAATAACTTTTTACAGATCAGTTATAAGTTCATATGTTTAAAAAATTAAATTCTTACAACTACTCGGTATAGGCCGAGTACTCAGCCAAAATTTCGCCGAGTACCGAGTACTCGGCAAATTGGCCGAGTATTTACCGAGTACTCGGTACGGCTCTAAAAATAATCTCCTTTCTTAAAGCTTTGTTGTAAAATATCTCTTTTACCAATTTTCAAATCTTCACAAAATTAGACAAGTAACATCGTATAATTCTGGACAAGTAAAAACACACTAGATATGTACTGATGAGTAGCTCTACCTATATGTAAATAATCAGAACTAAAATAAGTAACACTCATGATGCAGTTCTGGGGACAGCCCTTTACAGTTTTATATTGTTATCAAGTAAATTTTTTTAAGTTTTTCTAATATGATAACAGGTCTGTTTATCGCATGTAAAATAAGTTGCATTCCTTTTTAAAAATAAATAATGCAAATTTAATTTAAAAAAATTAAGTTTCCCAACAAACACAGAACTTACGGGCCACTAATGGGTTCGTTAGCCTTGGCCGCAAGTGTTTGATTAGGGCCCGCTATCATTGGCCGTTACGGCTCCGTCAAAAAAGTGTCACGCCGGACACAATATGGCCACAAGAGAATTGGCCGTAAATACAAGAAGTTGCCCACAAACGCGCCATCAACGGTCAGCCAAAACTGATATTTAACCTCAAACTGGCCACAATTATACATTTAATGGCATTCATGAATAAAAGCTTGTCACAGTTATGCCATTAAGGGTTATTTTACGTAAAAGTTGGCCACAAGAGAAACACACTTATGCCATCAATGGGCATCATTAACGAATGCAAGCCAGAAGCTACCCACATTCATACCATCAATGGGCATAATTAACGAATGCAAGCCAGAAGCTAGCCACATTCATACCATCAATGGGCATAATTAACGAATGCAAGCCAGAAGCTAGCCACATTCATACCATCAATGGGCATAATTAACGAATGCAAGCCAGAAGCTGGCCAGAATTTTACTTTTTAAGGCCCTCAGAACAGTTCAGTAAATGAGGTTTTTTTTTTTTTTTTTGGAAGAGGGGGGGGGGGGAGGGGCAGAGCCAAAAAAAAATTTTCCTTTAAAAAATATTTTGATAAAATTTAGAATCTAAATAATAGATTTTGTAATTTTTATCTGAAAAAGATTTTAAATATACTACGTAAAATTTGGAACAGGCCTAGGAAATTTTAACATTTCAATTTTTTAAAGAAGTGCTCATGACACCAGCCTGACTTTTATAAATGTTTTATCATATACTTCAATTAAAAACGTTATGGTATTATAAGCACTTCTTATTAAAAGTTAAATATTAATTTAAAAAAAGAGTTATACAACAAAATGCATTTAGATCCTAAATTTTATCAGAACACTTAAAAAAAAAAAAATCCAATGGAGCATAAATGAGCCTTATCTATTCATCTCCCTTAAACAGAACAAACTTCAACTTAAGGGGACAAGGGACCTTAAAATCCTTAAAAATAATTTTTTTTATATTTTGTAAATTTCACCTAATTATAATTCAAGGGTACATTATATGCATTTATCACAAAAAAAAAAAAAATTATTTTTATGAAAAAAATGGAATTTTACGTGTTGTCTTAGAAATCTTCAAAATGCCCCCTGTGTTCTCCATATCAATGAAAATCCCCAATATTTTTTATGTAAGTTTGGTTTATATATATAAATGAAATGGGGCATCGAATTTTATATATTTGAATTTTTAAAAAAAATTAAAAATTTTTTAGAAAAAATTTCAATTTTTTTTTTTAAATTCGTAAAATTCCATTCTTTACATAAAAATAATTTTTTTTTGTGATAAATGCATATAATGTACTCTTGAATATTATTTAAGATAAAATTGACAAAAAATAAAAAAAAATAGAAAAATTAAAAAAAATTTCAAAATTTTTAATTTTTTTTTTTTTTTTAATATCAAATGTATAAAATTTGATGCTCTAATTTATTTATATATATAAATCAAACTTTTATAAAAAATATTGGGGATTTTCATTGATATGGAACGTGCAGGGGGCATTTCGAAGATTTCTAAGACGATGCGTAAAATTCCATTTTTTTTTCCTCAAAAATAATTTTTTTTTTTTGTGATAAATGCATGCCATAATGCAACCTTGAATAATATTTAAGATAAAATTTACAAAAAAAAAAAAAAAAAAAAAATTGGAAATTTTTCAATTTTTTTAACCTTTAAATTCAAATATATAAAATTCGATGCTCTATTTTATTTATATATATGAACCAAACTTCATGCAATTTCTTACCTGGATGTTTCTTCCAATTATCCAGCTGGAAAATAAAACAAAATACGAGAATACATTTTAACTTTTGTAATCTG
Source organism: Maratus speciosus (assembly GCA_963932465.1). NCBI lineage: Eukaryota > Metazoa > Arthropoda > Arachnida > Araneae > Salticidae > Maratus > Maratus speciosus. Next base: position 337,611,332 of record OZ010791.1, read on the forward strand.
GGAAATTGTTTTTTAACATTTATTGATCATTAGAATTTAACAATTTTTTAAGATAAATTACATTATGTAATTTGGTCATTTAAGTCTATTAAAAAAAGCTACTTTCGCATCGTCATTTCTTTAATGTATAATAGAAAAAAATGCAAGTATTTCTATAACGTAATGCTGCTGTTGTATTCCGTCTTCTTTCCACCACCTCCCTCTTATACACAAAAACACATCCTCGTCATACCTCATTTCATGAACTATGAAACATATTTTCAACATATACTTTTTTTTTCCTTCAAAATATGACTAACTGCCCAGAAAGCCAACTGCCACCACTTTTTTTTGCCTTTTACATTCAAAAAGGCACTTTGATAATTTTCTGAAATATTGATGGCAACGGGCACTAAACACACATGTTTGCCAGTCATGTATTAGTCGTTCATGTTTTCTGAAATGGACTAAAACATTATTCCTAATAAGAACATATTTTTACTTTTCTTACTAGAAATTTTGATTGGAATTATAACAGTCTTTATACAACAATGAATCTTTAATGCATCGTGTTCAAGCAGTGTTAATTTATAGTTAACTAGCATATTAGTATGATATATCAGTTTATCAGGTCATCAAAAATTAAAAAATATAATTTACATAAATCCACATTTTTATTGAATTATATATTATATATATAAAAAATATATTAATTTTTATTTAACCTCCCGCTTTTATTATAAAACAGAGAGACAGGTTTTCTTAGAAGGAGAAAACATATAATGCATCACTTTTTTTTCTGTTATTTCACATGACTTACCTAAAAGAAAATATATTAAAAAACTCTAGAACCAAATGTCATTTTTTCACAATTTTATTTTTCATAATAAATGTAAAACAAACAAAGTAAAAAAGAAAAAATATTTTTTATTTGTTTACAAGTTGATCAAGTTTAACACAAACATTTTACATGAAAAATTATTCCTGTTATAATTATGCTATTTGTCCATAAAAGTTGGTAAAGAAGAAAATCCACAGCCATCTTCTTAGAGAAAATTTTTATTTCCAGATTTTTATAATTCTTCTGTAACAAAAAACAAAAAAAATTAGTTTTGCAGAAAAAACTTCAAATGTTTTAAAAAATCAAATTACAGAGATACAATTAAAGTTGTTTATTATCAAAACAAGCCATTAGGTTACCATCAAAGAATATAATATCCAGGAATATACCCCCAAATGACATGCAAATGATGAATAAGACAGATGACAAAACATAGTTGTGAATCTAAACTACAGCAATCCCTAAACGTTCGCGGAAACGTCTGCGAATGTTGAGACTATATTCCTGTGCATAAAAGGGGGTTAGGTATTATGATTTTTTTAAATAGAAAAAGCAACTGAAACACATAAATATATTTATTAAAGATTAAAAAGTATATGCTGTAAATAAAATTGAATAATTATAAACATATTGTACAAAGTTTTGTTGCTAGTTCATGGCTGAAAATATTTTTTGATATACGATTGTTTGGAAGAACAGAGCTTTGGTTTATGAATTTCCATATAAGGAGAAGTTGCAGTCTCGATTTCTCTTTTAAATTCAACTCCTCACCAGTTAAGGATCACATTCTATTGCTTTCTCAACAAGTTGTTGCTGAAGCTTTAAAATTTCCCATAAAATTTTTGTAGAAACATTTTCACTTGCAATAAAAATATTGAATTTTAGAAAATTTCGGATTTTTTTATTGTTAGCATCAAGTTATGTTTCGAGTTTCTAGGAATTACTGATCTATATTTTGCTTCAATACGAGGGTTAAAATTCTCAATCAAAAACCGCAACTAGATTTCAAAAAAGGGAAAAAAAAAAAGTGAGAATTGACACGACATTACTTGCTAATGTTGCTTCCTTCAACCAAACAGATCTGTCTTTCGATAGCCACTATTCTTTTTAAATTTGATGCTCAGATGCAAGAAATTTTGGAGGCTCTAAATTCTATTTTTTTTAAATTTAGTCTTTTTAGGGAGCCTCATATAAGTGTGAGGGAAAAGAGAACACAAAGTTCAAAATTTTAGGCCCTTTTACTATTATTCTTATTAAAAGGCTTAGAAAATGTTTTTTACCACATTAAGGGCCTCTACAAGCGGGGCCTTGATGTATTGTATTTGTCATATATCCCCTTATATTCAGCCTGTTTCTTTTTTATCAGTTTCTGTTTCCATAAAACACTGATGCTAATTATATAAGTTATATTTTGTAACTATTTGCTCTATTGGCAAAACTTAGCAAATTGATCTTTCTTCAACAAATTTCAAATTGAAATAACCTGGAGTTGGAAAATCTATTGCTTTTGCAGCATAACCCATGCTATTCCCACTCCAGTCTCTAACAAAACAAACTTGAATTCTGGTGATTTTTTTTTCAACCCAGATTAAAATAAAAATTTTCAGCAACATCATTCACATTGGCCATAGAAACTGATTTGATAGTCTTGCAACTTGAGTTTAATCAGGGCAGCAGCAAAATTTAACGGAGAATTCTTTTATTTCAGAAAATTTTTTTGCAAATGCTGCTGAAATTGCATGAAACTGAAAATCGCATAAAAAATTTGGAAGAATTTCACAAATTACAGGGAACAAAATTTACTATATTGGTCTGAAACCGGGATTCCTTAAAAAAAAAAAAAAATAGTGCAAAACGTGGAAAATGCTAAAAATAGCATTAAAAATTAAATTAAAAAAAATTCTTAAAAGAAAATTTAAACAAAATCTTGATTCAAGGTGCACAACTTCAGATAGACAGGTAACTTGCTGCCAAATCATGTAGCTTTACAGTCTCTCCAAGAAAATCCTGGAGAGAGAAACACCTGTCTTTATCATTCTAGTCTAATAAAGCCGTTTGTGCCTGACATTGCACAATTCCACAGAAAGGTAGTATCTATTTGTGGATATTCTTTGTGTTTAAATATTTACATCCCAGCAACATGGATGACAGCTTTAAATTGTAGAAAAATCACAGAATATGAAGACATTTTTTTTTTTTTAAATTAAGGCCCTACTTCAATCAGGCGAAAAGACCCGTTCGCTAATGCTATTCCTATGGAAGAAATTTATAAAGATATCTCGGTCGCATTTCAATATTTTTAGATGATTTTTTTTGCAGTGGTTAGCTGAGGTCGATCTGTATGCAGGACATTTTCTACTTTTTCAATTTCGTTTACAAATATTTTTAATCAGGACACTTTCATTTTCAGAACCGGTTCCTAAAATGAAAACATCCTCTTGAAAAAAATCACCGATGAAAATCGAAAAAGTAAAAAACATACTGCATACAGATCAACCTCAGCTAGCCACTGCAAAAAAAAATCATCTAAAAATATTGAAATGCGACCGAGATATCTTTATAATTTTTCCCCTTAGGAATAGCATTAGCGATTGGGTCTTTTCGCCTTACTGAAGTAGGCCGTTAATATTATATTTCTGTAAATGAAAGGTACCACTGGGGACAGAAAAGAATTATGCTATAAGTGTGCATTTTTCCCCTCTATCTGTGATAAGCGGATGGATTACACACACAATAATAAAAGGTTCATTAGACTAGAGATCAGAGCGGGCATAGCCCACATAGATACTCGTTGTTGAAGGCAGTGGAGTTAAGAAAAAAAACAGCAAAACTCAGCTGGTTTTGTTATAAAATGAAACTCATGGAAAATCCAATATAAACATTTCTTCAAAATCAGAGGGGCCATGGAAAATAAAATTCTTTACTATGTCTCTGATGAAATGAAAAAGAAAAATTGATTTGAGTGTTAAGTTTAACTCTTGTAAAAGCTTTATATAAAAAAAAAAAAAAACCTTGTTTATCCATGATGTTTTGAAATTCACATATATGAAATAGATTGGTATTATAGATATTCATGCAAAAAATGAGCTATTTTTCAGATATTTTAATATATAATTGATTTTATATGCTTTACATTTACTGATTTGTTGACTGTTGTTATACTGATTTTATATTAATTAAAAATAGATAATGCATGTTCTTAATAAAGTTTTTTGTTTAAAAAATAATAACGATTGCAAAATACTTCCTCGCCTTTAATATATCTTAACCTAAAAGCAGTGACCCGGAGCCGAACAATTTTTGATGCTCCAGCTCCAGCTCCGCTCCTAGATAAAATACTGTGGCTCCAGCTCCGGCTCCGGCTCCAACTCGGCTCCGACTTCGTGCTTTTGAGTTGCAGATTTTAATTTACACATTTATTTTTTGCTCACAAATTCTTTCTTCCCTTACCCAGGGCCCGACTTAGTCTATGGGGGACCCCCTTCTATCTATCTATAGTGTGAATAATGTGTGAGTAGCTAGTACTAAACTTCATAATAGTGTATTATATGCATAAATTTTGTACCCGGTATTGCTTACACCTCTATACAGAGTGTCACAAAAAGATGGTCATAACTTTAAGAAAAAATATTAGTAGGATAACAAAAAGGTTAGTTAAAAATAATAGGATAGAAAAAAAAAATGATAGATTGGTTGATACGAATATTTCTTTGCAAACTTTTACTTTGCTTATCTACGTACGCGTTATAAGATGTCTAAAAGAAAATTCTCCAAATTGGTCAAAATTAATGGTTTTAACTTGCCACGTTACGAGAAAACGTTAATAAAAAATTTCTTTTGAAAACGATTGAATACTAAGTTGACATAATAGAGTATTGGTCATTAGTTTTATAATGATATAGTTTGTTTTTTGCATGGGTGGAAAAGGTACTGGAAGCAGAGAGCGGAAGGAGAACTGAACTTCCTTCCTAAATATTTGAAAATATATTAATTTTGGTCAATTTTAATCATTTGGCACCTTTTAATGAAAATCTTGACTACTATGATGGGGGCCCCCTAAAAAGGGGGCCCAGGGCAGCTGCCCCGCATGCCCGTGCATAAGTCGGGCCCTGCCTTTACCTTCATTAAAGATCTGACAAAATGCATTTTTCTTCTCATCAAACTTGAAATGCTTGTTCAGAAAATATGACATCTTTTAGCTTTTGCTTTTAAAATAGAAAGTTTGATGGAATTTTAAACACAAAAATCTTAAATTTCTTCTACACTTTTCAAACTACCAAGATTGTACAATTACACATGTAAACAACAGGCGGCTATATTTGTTTTCAAATAGTGTTGTCACTTAGCTCAAGTAGAAAGTAGAAGTAAAGCAGTGTTATCATGTTTTGAGAAGTTTTCCATCTCTAATAATAATAAAAAAAACATAAAAAATGATATAATTAAAGTAATGATGTAATTAAAATATTTTAAGCCTGGAAATTTAAAAGACTGAAAAAAAAAGATTTAAAAGAATATTAAAAACTAAAGGAGCCCTGGAGCTGAAGAAAATTTAGAGCTCCAGCTCCAGGTCTCTGCCTAAAAGAATATAACGTATCTTAAAAATAGAATTTTTTTTACTTAATAATGTTTAATACTTTCAATAAACAAAATAAATGCTTTTAAAAAGCAGATTTATTCAGAAATGAAAATAACAAAATAAAACTTAGAAAGAACCAGCTGATAACACTTATTATACATAAAACTAGCTGACTTTTCCCACTAGTGGGCAACTCCTTTCATTGGGGCCTCTAATTTATTTGTAATCTTGTAATATAAAATCTCGAACAGATTATAGCATGAATTTTTTCCAAAAAAACAATCTCGAATTGGATGAACCTTGAACCTGATCCCCCCTGCCTGTGGTCCTATATAGCAGATTTGCTGCACATGCACTGCAAAATTTTATAAAAAAATAAACAATGTAGAACCGATTGAACCACAAACGAAGTCCCCGCATAGCGAAGAGACACAGTGTTAGTACACCTTCCCATTATTCCTTTCCTTGAAGAGTGGCACATATATGATTGGTACTACTTATGTAATGGTTTCCCAGCTGGCATGTTTCCAATGTGACTTCTTTGTATGAATTTGTAGCATCTCTTTTGTTGTCTACAACAGACTGTGAAGGGGGATTCAGTCTCATGAATATAACAAAAATTGACTTGAGAAACAAACTGACAATCAAGAATTTAAGTAACTTAATAATGATTAATTTGGAAGGGGAATTTTGAAAAGAAATTCCATTAAAAAAAGAATTTGTTTTGTGGTATACAGCCAAATCTCGAAGGGTCAATCTTACAGAGTGATGTATTTGTTTGTACCGGGTGTCCCAAAAAGGACTGACTGATTTTAAAATTCAATAACTTGCAAACGGTGACAGATATTTAAAAAATTCTTGCAGGAGGGTTATGCATAAGGTCAAAAGTTTTATTACAGTGATTTTCAATTTTAGTTCGATTTACAAACAATAGATGGCGCTGTAAGCAATAGTCGCTCAATTCAGGCTCGATTTTTGGCACTTTGTGGCCCGGATAATACATTTCCATCTCCTTTTTCTGCATGGAACAAGATAAAAGACCAAAAATCGAGCCTGTATTTAGCGACTATTGCTTACAGCGCCATCTATTGTTTGTAAATCGAACTAAAATTGAAAATCACTGTAATAAAACTTTTGACCTTATGCATAACCCTCCTGCAAGAATTTTTTTAATATCTGTCACCGTTTGCAAGTTATTGAATTTTAAAATCAGTCAGTCCTTTTTGGTACACCCGGTATATTGCATAACTAAAAATAATACTCATGTATATAGAAATTTTGTATAAATAAAACTTTTTTTTTTTTTTCTTGGCTAAAGCTATTTTTATTTGGCTAGAAGTTATTGGCTGCAACTAGCCTAAAAGCTAAAAATCCCTTTTTCCTAGATTAAACCCTATAGGTGGGATATAATATATCCCACCGCCCCTCAAGGGTTAAACAATATATTTTTCTGGTACGAAATTTTGAATATTCTGAAACACATATGAAGCCGATTGCTGTCTCATAGAAACATGGAATTTTTATTCAAACCGTTCGGGATCTAGCGTCCTATAAAATGAACATGTCTTTTCATTGAGTATTATTTTGTCTTTAACAAGTAGCTTTGTTATTATCTCCATGTTATAATGATAAAATCCTAATCCTATTAATATTATAAATGCAAAAGTGTGAAAAAGTTTGACTGAAGTCAACTGCAAAACTGGGGATTAAATAACTTTTGTCATATCCATTCTATTCATTTTTTTTTTTTTCGAATGTGCAAAATTTTTACTTAATAAATTTTACATATTTTAAAAAGTTATTGTGTTTCTGAATTTTTTTCAAACTAATATTTCATCCAAATAGTAATATTTGTAATATAAATTCTGAGAATAAATAAGGCAATGATTATTATTTGGAAATAAAGATTATAAAAATACAGAAACGTAATTACTCGAAAAAACAGTATCAGCTATATTGTGCCAACATTTGTAGTGAAATGTCAATACTGCAGAAAAATTGCTATACATTGTAATTATCTTCCGGAAAATGTCAATATTGCACAAATATTTAATTTATGTTAAAAATATTAATAGAGAAACTTCAATATATTTTCTGGAAATATTGCACAAATATGTGCAAAATGCAAAATTTGACTGAAAGCGTGTTTTATGTTTATCTATGATTTTTATTTTATGTATTAGAAACATATAAAATTGTAAATTTTATTAACTTAGGTGAAAATGTTGCATACTATTGAAAAAAAATTAATATGGTGGATAATGAATGAAAAGGCTGATTTAATGCTGACTTCAGTCAAACATTTTCACATTTATAATATAATTAAGATTAGAATACTGTCATTACTAGATGTAGATGATAATAAAACTAATAAGACAAAATAATATTCAATGAAAACATATGTTCTCTTTATAGGACGATAGATCCTAAAAGAGTTAACCCTGCAGCCGTGGACGACTTTTTAATTTTCTTGGATAAAACCGTAGCATATTTTTAAGTTTTAAAATTAAGATTGCTTGATTCCCACACTTTTTTGAAGTAGAAATAGTCACTTTATTTAATTACAGATTAAATAATGTGATAATAAGCTGAAGTATAAAAAAATCGTTTTTAAAAAAAGTGTTGGGAATCAAGCAATCTGAATTTTTAAAAAGTAGCCCACTAGAACACAAAAATAGCATTCCCTGTGGAATTGTATAGAATGTGTGAAATGCGATATGAGCGTTGCCAGCGGCTGGATGGTTAAATAACAATTCCATTATTCTATTATGTAGCGATCGGCTTCATAATTATTTCTGAATATTCAATATCTTATACCAGAAAAATAAAATGAGAAATACCTGTGGCCAATCTGAACCGAGTAGGTATTGTGAATATGCATGCTACTGCACACACACAGCAAAATCTTAAAAATCTCTAACCAGGTCCCTACTGTCTATGGTACCATAGAGCAGGCGTGCTGCACACACACTGCAAAGTTTTACAGGGGATAAAAAAAATCTGGAAATTGAAAAAAAAAAAAAATTATTTACTTATATGAATATATGTAGTAATAAAAGGTATTCAGGGCTTGAAATTCAATTTTTCATAGGAAGGGAGTCTCCCTACCAACATTTATAAATGGAGGGAGTTGAGCTATTTGGGAGGGAGAAAAAAATATGAAACCCACTGTCATTTTACGTGCTTTTTAAAGATTTGCATTAATTATTTTGTCATGTCTGTATTAATGCAGGCAGGACAGAATATCATTGAAGCAATTTAAATCAACAACTCAGAATAATGATGCAAACTGTTTTTTATTTAAAAAAGTAAGAAAGCAGGAGTGATTCTGAGTAAAAAAAAAAATTCTAAAACTGACAGCAAATTTTCTGAAAGGTTACAACAGAGGGGATGAGGGGGGGGGGGAATCACTCCCACCACTAGCTATGACTTTTTTCGTGCCCCTTTGACGAAATTTCCGTTTTTTGCGATCTTTTGACGAAATTTGCCGTTATTTCGTGATCTTTTGACAAAACTTGCCATTTTTCTGCGATCATTTGACGAAATTAGAGTTTTTTGCACGATTCTTTGACGAAATTCAATTTGCGGGGTTTTTTTCGTGATCTTTGGATGAAATTCACGATTCTTTGACGAAATGCGTGTTTTTTTTCGCGATACTTTGACGAAAAGCGTGGTTTTTTGCGATACTTTGACAAAATTCGTATTTTTTTTGCGATGCTTTGATGAAATTCGTGATTTTTTTCTCAGCGGCCGTTTGGCTAAACACTAAATTCGTGTTTGTTCTGCGATCCTTTGACAAAATTAGCTTTTTTCCACGATCCTTTGACGAAATTAGTTTTTTCCGCGATCCTTTGACGAAATTAGTTTTTTCCGCGATCCTTTGACGAAATTAGTTTTTTCTGCGATCCTTTGACGAAATTCTCTTTTTTCGCGAGCCTTTGCCGAAACTCGCATTTTTTCCGCGTTCCTTTGCCGAAATTTATGATTTTTTTGCTATACTTTGATGTAATTTGCGTTTTTTTGCGATCCTTTGATGAATTTCAAGTTTTTTTTCCCGCAATCTGACAAAATACACTTTTTTCCGCGATCCTTTGACAAAATTTGTTTTATTCGCAATCCTTTGTGACGAAATTGGCAATTTTTTCCTCGAACGATTGACAAAATTGATTTTTTCGGCTTTCATTTGTGGAAATTGACGATATTATTCTGTTGAACTGATGACCAATTTTTCACAAGTTTCAGAACCTAATGCCTTAAATTTTTGGAAAATTCGTAACGCGGATTTTCGTATTTTGGAAAATTAGTTCGTGTTTCGGAAATTTCGTTCACCCCTGAATTCGCCACTTGGTTGCGGAAAAAAAAATAATGAAATTTGTCTGTCGGTCGCATCAAAAATTCGTGAGTTTCAACGATCTTTCACAGTTAAAAAAAAAACGCAAAATGTGTCAATTAGTCACACAAAAATATCAGGAAATTTGCAAGGCGTTCGTGGGAGTTAATCGTAATTTCAAAATGCAAAATTTTCAGGAAAAGGGTGACATTTTTTGGACGACAGTCTCCCGCCCGCGATATTATTTTGGGCGGGATTTCAAAATTTTGGGCGCGAATCCCACCCTGGTATTGAATAATAATGAGTAAAACAGAATAAAAAATTAAATATACCTTTAAATAAATTTTATTGCATGTGACAGTTTTAGGATTCTTAAAAATATTTTTGGGTTTGGTAAATTCTAAAGCAACTTTCTACACAGAGACCCAAAGTTTTTTTCAGCTTTTAACTGTGCAACGGAATTTTCTGCCACAAAATAAAATTATGAAATAAAGCCTTTAGAGAAAATAGTGTTTGTGGTTGAAAGCAGTGTAGTGTTTATTTCAAAATAAAGACAAGATGAAAATTTTTATGCCTTTAAATGTCAAATATAGCAAAATATTAACAAAGAAAACAAAAGGAGAAAAAAAAAACACATAAAAAGCATTCAAAATGCTTGCTGTATGTGTTTGTGTTAAAGAAGTTTTACTTTTTATAATTCATGGATCTAAAGCAGAACTAAATGATACACTCAGGATTGATAAATTCTAATTTATAAGATGTCAACTAAACTAATTAGTTTTAAATCAGAGTTAAAAATAACTTGATTATATCTACCACCAATATAACATAACAAAAACTCATAAAGTTCACACAGATGAAGTGACAGACTAAATCGGGATTCACAACCTTTTTTCATCATTTGACAATACTAAATAGTCCCTCTCCCTCATAATAAGTATTTATTTTTATTGCAAACGACTAAAAAGTAATTTATAGTATTAAGGGGGGGGGGGGATGAAGCTTGAGAGAAACTTTGCAAAAGAGAGTTAAGAATAAGTATTCTAATTGTACAAGTGTAAAAAATGGTCTAAATGTGTAAATTTAAGTTTGTCAAACATGTTAAAGAGCCCCAAAGTTCGCAAATAACGTACAATAATACAGTTTTAGATGCAAAAAATTCAATTTACATTACAAATACAGCAAATTAACAGATATTTACCTTTGCTTGAATGCCAAAATGAACAGAGTTAAGGTGCACAACTGTCTCCTTGAATTGATATAACATCACTACACTCCCCTGAAACTCATGAAAATAAATAATTTAAATAGGTTGTAATATTAAGTATTTATCATATTCAACTAGAATTTTATTAAATATATAATTGAGCACTTAAATGATACCAGTGAATTGGGTTTTTTAATTCTTTTGGATTTGAGAACAGCCTTAAATATAACAGGAGTCGACGCAGGTTTTTATTCTTGGGGCCCATTTTCTGAAAAGTAAGTGATTTTTGTATAACATTTTGTACCTAAAGTTGACATCCAGTTACTCAAATTCGAAACAAGAATTTATTAACAAAAACTTCTTTAAATCCTCTTTCTAAAGTTCGTTTTTCGTGACATGATTTTATTTACAAATTACACATTTTAAAGTAGTTTTTATGAAAATGAATGTTACAAAGGGAGCCTATTTTATTAAAAGGAATTTTGTGGTCTGTTTTATTAAGTTCATTTTTGTAATGGGCCCGTTATAAAATTTATTTTGTGAAGGGGCCAATTTTATTAAATAGATTTATGCAAAGGGGCCTTAAATAGGACCCAAATTGTGCCAGGATCGACCCCTGATAAACCAAGAAAAATCTTACTTATAATACTATTAGTATTTACACTTAGTATTTAGAACTTAAACAACTTAACATTATAGTGTTGATTTTATGCCAAATTGGCAAGGCAAGGTGCTAGGCAGCCCTTTCTCACTACTTTATGCACCTGGCAAGCCCTTTTTAAACCACTTTATGTACTCAGTGGTCCCAGTAGCAGAAATTTCTCCAAGTGTTTGCGACAGATACTTTAGGGCCAAAAAAATAATCTGCAGGTAAAATATTTTTACAATTGAAGCGTTAATTAATTAAGCATTCACTTGCCTGTAGCGTTTTTAGGCATTTTACAGCTTTTTATTAATAATAAGCTTAACTTTTTGTATTAAGGAATAAAGAGCTGAACAAAAAATATGAAGCAAAATAAAAGTTCGATGAAAAAGAGTCTGCAAAAGAGAAAAAAAAGTCTGCAACGTCCGTCTCCCGTCTCGAATTTTCCAGTCACGAATATCGTCAAAAATTGCACATTTTGCCAAATGATGGTAGGAAAAAAACATGAATTTTATCAAAGATCGTTGAAAAAACTCATGAAATGATCGCAGAAAGAGATGCAAATTTCGGTAATTGATTGCGAAAAAAACAAAACAAACAAACTTGAATTTCATCAAACGATTGTGGAAAAAAACTTTAATTTTGTGAAACGATCATTGAAAAATATCATGAAATAGTTGTGGGAAAAAAACTATAAATTTTGGCAAATAATCACAAAAAAATTGAGAATTTCGCCAAATGACCTTGGAAAAATATTGCGAATTTCGCCAAATGACCTTGGAAAAATATTGCGAATTTCGGTAAACAATCGAGGAAAAATATTGCAAATTTCGTCAAAAGATCGCGGAATCACAGCGAATTTTGCCAATCTGTCGCAGAAAAATATTGCAAATTTTGGCAAGACACGGAAGAAAAAATTGCAAATTTCGTAAATTGATCGTGGTGAATTTTGTGTGGATTAAAAAAAGCATGAATTTTGTCAAAGATCGTTGAAAAAAACATGAACTTTGGCAATTGATCACGGTAAAAAAAATTTCATAAATATCAAATTATCAATGTATTTATTACTCTTTAAATATATAATTTCTTTACTAAAAGCACTTGAAAAATTGCATTTTATGAGATAGCAAATTAAATTATTAGATTTCATATTTATCTTATACTATAACTGAATATGGTATTAAAATGATCTCCAGAAAAAATAAAATGTCTCATAATCTATATTACTCTATAATCTGCACAACCTTTGGTCCCAGCTTGTGTGGATTAGTGTTGATTCTAAGTCGCTTTAGCAGGGCGCAGCGCCCGGCGGCTCTTTTAAACCCTTCTGATGCACCCGGCTGCCCTTTTTACATTTCCTATGTGTCCCGTGGCAATTCAATTGATCTTGGGAAAATATCGCAAATACTAGGGCTCTAAACAAACCGGTTGAAAATATTTTTAGTGAACAAGGTACAAGTGTGCCCTTTTTGAAAAAAATAGGCCCTTTTTTTAGAATAGTATTCCCTTTTTGAAAAGATGTACCCTTTTTTAGAATAGTGTTCCCTTTTTTAAAAAATTCCACCCGGCGGCCCTTTTTTTCTATAGTCAACACTATGGATTAATGAACTTTGCATGTATATCAAATTTCAATGCATATATTATTCTTTAAATATATAATTTCTTTTATAAATGAGCTTTTATGGGATAATATATTACATTATTAGATTTCATATTTATATTATATTACACTAAATATGGTAACAAAATGTTCTTCAGAAAAAACAAAATTACTCATAATCCACACAATATTCTATTAATCTGGAGAACGTTTGGTCCCCACTAGTACAGATTAAAAACTTGTAAAGATATTTGCCTGTAGTACTTAAATTATAATACGACAATTTCCAAATAACTCTTGCATTAACTTTAATAAATTCCAGAAATTTCATATTAAATAAAGCCAATATTACTATATGGTAAAATGATTCTCAAAGAAACAAACAAGATCTGTGTAACTACCCAGACAAGATCTGTGTAACTACCTAGTGAAACACTCTGTATACTTAAAATAAAGTTAATCTTACTGACATATTGGCAAAGCAATTATTCTGTGTGCATGAAACCTGAAGACATTAATATTCAAGTAGTACAAATTATTTTGGTCTGTTTTATTGTGTTCAAATATGCATTTATTTCAAAACAAAATGAATGAACAGATTAATCAAAGTATTGCTTATCGCTGGCTACTACTTTTTGCTACCTCTGAGGCAATTTTTTAATTCCATTTCAAAAAAATAACTTCAATTCCTTCTTCTTCTAATTCAGCAGCTTTTCTAATATTTTCCCATTTCTCATAAGGCTTTTATTTTTTTTTTTTTTCCTATCTATCTTGCCAGTCTTTTCATTTACTACCCTTTTTCTTCTATTTTGTGCTTATTTTCCAAATCTAATTTGTATCGTTTACAGCTACTTTGCACACAAGAAAGAAGTTTTTAGTTAATATCTATATATAGTATCAACAGCTCCTGATTTTATGACAGTATAATAAACATGTCTCTGGTTAACTACAGGGTTCTCAGCAAAACATGTCTGCCAATTTGCCTGGTCAGATCTCAAAAAATTCGATGACCAAACGGGCTTACAACAAAATTAGCTATTTATTTCCACAATCATTTGACAAAATTAGCAATTGTTTTGCAGTCATTTGACGAATGTCACACTTTTTTTTCCAAGAACACCCCGCTTTATTTTTGTCTTCCATGACTTTTTAGAAAATATTTGTAAAATCCCTGATTTTTCTTATATATTTTAAAATTTCCCCAATTACTTTCCAGATTTTCCATGTTGCTTTGAACTTGCATTAAAAAAATTGCTACCATAGTAAAAAATGACTTAATTCGGTTTTCCAGCAATATATGTCTGGCAATTTCCATAATTTTCTTTGACCAAATCTTTTAAACTTAGGGGAAACTCGGATATAATTTCAAAATAAAATTGCAGAACTACTGTTTGAGGCCACATTACATTTTTTTTTTTTTTTTTTTTTTTTTTGGGGGGGGGGGATAACATTTAAGACAGAATATTTTAACATTTATTTTTAACAACTTCTGTAACTTAATTGTTTTTATTTAAATGGGGAGATATTAAACCCTATGAGCCCCTCTTTTCTCTATGCCCTAACAATATTCTCCGCTTTCTGATTTATTTTATTGATTGCCATATTATAAAATATGCAAGGCAAAGTAAAAAAAAAAAAAAAATTAATTTGATTAAAATAACGAAAATTTTATTAATCACATAAAATTAATTAAAAGCAGCTATTTATAAAAAAATTGGTTGGTGTTATTACATTCTGGTAAGTGCAAATTAAAAATTAAATTTCATTACTTAGGTTTTGAGTTAAGTCAAAAGATTTTTATGAACGTATGAACATTACTGAAATTGCATTTTCAGCAATGTCTGCACGGCGATGGGGTGTCCATTACTGGAAATTGACCAATTGCACATGGGTCATAAAATCTTAACAATAAATGAAATTTTCTAAATGGCCATTAGCATAGTATAAAATTCAAAGTTTTCTATTACTACCAGGGTTTGCAAAGCTGGACCCAGTCGGAAAATTCCCTGTGGGTTTTTTCAGACTGGACCCCACTTGAAAAAGCGCACCAAAAAAACTAAAATGTGGATTTTTTCAATTTTTAGCAATATTTAAAATTTTAAACAACATATTACATTTAATGAATTTATGTCATTTCAGGTAATTTTGAAAAAAAAAAATAATACATAAAGCCATTACATAAACAACTGAAGTAAAAAAAAAAAATGTATTTTAGCACATTAAAATATTTGGCAGAATCCCAAAACAGGCGAGACACCCCCATTTGGCGACTTTTCTGACAAGCGCCAAACACCCCACATACGCCAACCTAAAAAGTAACGTGATTGGTCCACTTTCCTCAATGCTTCCAGACTGTTTTTTACTACGTCATCACCTGGACTCATAGGAAATACAACATTTATAAATAACGACGTATTAGAAAACACAGGAAAGCTGATTTTTATGAGATTCAAAATAAAACAAATGATTTAAACAAAATTTGTTGAAAAAATGTGAAATTTTTAAAGTACCTTTCCAAATCAGAGTAACGATTTAATGATTTAAATTTTCATTTCTCAACAACTTTCAGAAAAAATCATGGCATCATTTAATATTTTAAAGTACATGCCTATATCAGAGTAAACATTGAACAAATCATTTCTAATTTACGGAACTTTGAACGCTTTGCGTTCATAAAAAAATAATATCACTGAATACAGCAGTTCTCGCTCTGTAGCAATCAGATAACTCGTTAAAGTGGTAATCAGTAATCGTGTATGAACACTTACGCGTTCATTAACCGAAAAAAAAAAAAACATCACTGGATTCAGCAGTCTCAAAATACAGCAGTTCTCGCTCTGTAGCAATCTCAAAATGTACAAAACTCATTAAGCGGCAATCAGTAATCGTGTATGAACGCTTATGCATTCATTAACCTGAAAAAAAACATCACTGGATTTAGCATTTCTCGCTGTGTAGCAATCTCAAAATTCAGCAGTTCTCGCTAGTCTGTAGCAATCTCAAAATGTACAAAACTCATAAGGACAGCATACATGAGAAATATACAATAAACGGCTAATATAAAACGTTACAACAAAAAGTGCATAAAATTATTAACATACCTTAACAGACATCTCCTTTCTTGAAAACCAACTCTAAAAAATGTTGAATTGCCATAATTTCGTAAATTTTTAGTCAAACTTCATTTAACTTCCCAGCAAAAAAAAAAAATGAACAAATACTCACAATTTCAAATTAAACTACACAGGTACTTTAACTTTCAAATTTTACAACTAAAAACAGCAAAAAAAAAAAAAAAAAAAAAAAAATTATTAACAACAACAAACTTTTGACTTGCCGACATTCTATTTTTACAAATGCAGAGTTCAGTTGTCAAAACACCGCTGAGCTAACTGTGAATAATAGTTTTCATGAAGGCGTAACCATCCAATACACAACAAATGAACCAATCCCAATTCAAGATCAGACCACTGTAGGTGTGGAAAGAATTTACGAAACGAACTGGTAACAAGAAAAATCCATTTATCGCCTCGCCAAATTGAACGCTGTCAAGTGTCTAGTCTGTTTTGGGATTCAGCCAAATATTTTACTAATATAGAACATAGTACACAGGCAACATACAAGACATTACATAATTATAGGTACAAGCATATAAGAATGTCTTTTTCTTTACAGCATAAAAAATTCAAATAAACTTCATGAAAGTAAAATTTCTAACTACAAAATCATTTTTTTTTTTTTTAACTATCTTCATATAAAAAAAGAAAATTACAAATTTAAGACTTTACAGGTAATGAGTTGTAAACTTTTACTAATTTCATTGCTTTTTGGACTCTGAGATGGATTTGAATTCTGAAGCAATCATAAGCTTAAAAATAAAAACAAAGAATAAGAGATTCTTTTTGTATTTTATTCCATTATGCTTGTTTATTTATTTATTTTTTTATGCATTTGTAAAAAACATAGGTACTACTTAGTTATACCGTCGACCAATTTAGCCAAATTACATAAATTGAGATAATTTTTATTTTTATATAACAAAATAACAAATAAATTATCATAACATTAACAGAAATACAAATAAAATGTCAAAATAAAAATCACTTGATGACGTAAGCTCGTGTAACTTGCTTAAAGTCAAGTGAATGTGACATTTACGATCAACTATTATTGCCATTTAATCTTACAGTTTGGCAATAGATTTTTGGTCGACGGGATACCAAGTAGTACCAAAAAATATACATACAGAAAGAATTGGTTTAAAGAGTTAGTGAGAATCCATACTACATACAATAGAGTACATTAGATAATATGTATTTTTTACTCCTTTTCTTCCTACTTATAGCTATATTTTAAATTTTAACAATCTATTCATTATTTGATTTTCAAAGCAAATTTTGTAGGTGGAGCAAATTAACAATTTATATTTTATTTTATGTTAAAAACTAATTTGTGAGAAGCACTGACATTCAATCAATTTATAGAATTTATAATTTGTAAAATAGCATTACAATTAAACTGTATAAGGGAACAATATATTTTTTTTGCTGATATATATAATATGTATAATGAATATAGTATACAATAATGTAATATCATATATATATTACACTTTTGATAAAACCCATGTGGGTTGGGTTTTTCAAAAAAAAAAAAAACGAGTTTTTGCGAACTCTGATTACCAAAGCAAAATCATGCAAATTTTAAACGAAAATAACGAATTATAAATATGTCAAAATGAATTAAACTCTTAGTATATTCATTAAGACTTTCACTGAAAAACAGTGGAACTTTGAAACATTATTTTTTGCTCCCCGATTAGTTTGATTAGGAGTGTCAACAATATGCCTGGTTATAAAACTGCAAGAGGAAGTTATGAAAACAATAAAAGCTAATTTTTTATCAACCAAAAACATTCAAGGATGTCCACCTACCCTATATAATTATATACTATACAAAGTTAACAACTTATTAATAGCATATTCGGGGACAGATTTAAGATCAATACGAAACTAAACTAAGGTTGCTGGTTTGTTTTTTAATGCAGAACCACATGGCATAGATCACCGTATGCCGCCGGCATACGGGCTGTGGGTATGCGAATTTTCATATTTCTTTAGCTTAACCTTAAATCTGTCCCTGAGAATGATGAGAACTAATTCTAATAAACTGATTGAAATGATATATAAAAAATAATCTTACCTAATTTGTAAATCCAAGGCGATTCACGATGGCAAAAAAGAACAAGAAGAGTGCACGTTGTCGATTCATCGTTCAATTCTGTAAACACGCCAATAAAAAATCCCTAAAAGTCCTCAGAAAAGGAAAATCCTACACTTTTTTAAAAACTATCTTTTAATAGAAATATTTTTCAGTATATTTATAACTTAAAAATTTCTCATACAATATTGAAATAATTTTTAAAATGCTAGTTTTGAAATGTTGTTTATTTCAAAAGTTGAAAATATTTTAAATGCATCTACGAAAATCCCCAGTTGGAAAAAAACAAAGGAAACGCGTCAGAAAAGGGAAATTTTCATTTCGTCTTTCCCTAGCTGTATTTCCCTGCAAGGAGAGGCGCAAAGCCACTTTGGCAAAGCAATGAAGTGTGTTGTTTGAGTGAGTGAGTGTGTGTGTGTGTGTGGGGGGGGGGGGGGGGATTGAGGCTGTACATTTGCTATATATTTTTATTTTAATCTAAATTTTGTTAATGTTTGAGGGTTTTGAAACATGTAAAATAACTTATTTTTTGCGACTGACAAAAAGTAGTCAAAGTCACTTTGAGAGCAAAATAACAATAATAATAATAGTAGGTGTTGATTATTCTCTGATCATACAGAAAAATTTGAAACAAGCATGCATATTTACACATAGACAACCTTAATAGCAATGTTTACTTTTTTCTTGCCCTCGCAGCACCCCCCCCCCCCCTCTAAAATCAATAAGGATTTCATGGAACATTTATGAAACACTAACAATAAATTTAACAAAGTTTTGTTTTTGTTTTATGCTCTTTTTATTAGGAATTTAAGGTGTGCTGTAATATTTTTTAAGCATTTTGATTAAAAAAAAAAAATTATTTTATTTATTTATTTATTTTGTCACATTTTAGTTTATAATTTTTCTAAATTTTGTTTTGAGTATTGTACTTTAGACTAAAAATGCCTCATATGATACTGAATAGAATTTATATTGAGGCTGTACATTTGCTATATATTTTTATTTTAATCTCAATTTTGTTTATCTTTGAGGGTTTTGAAACATGTAAAAGAACTTATTTTTTGCAACCGACAAAAAGTAGTCTAAGACACTTTGAGAGCAAGATAATAATAATAGTAGGCGTTCATTATTCTCTGATCATACAGAAAAATTTAAAACAAGCATGCATATTTACACATATACAACCTTAATAGCAATGTTTACTTTTTTCTTGGCCTTGCAACCCCCCCCCCCCATTAAAATCCATAAGGATTTCATGGAACATTTATGAAACACTTTAACAAAAAAATTAACAAAGTTTTTGTTTTATGCTCTTTTTATTGGGAATTTAAGGTATGCTGTATATATATTTTAAGCATTTTGATTCAAAAAACATTGTATTTTATTTATTTATTCATTTATTCACATTTTAGTTTATAATTTTTCTAAATTTTGTTTTCAGTATTGTACTTTAGACTAAAAATGTCTCATATTATACTGAATAGAATTTTAGCAACCCAAGGTTTATTTACATTTAAAAATTTATTTTGGCAAAACAAAAATTGTTTCAGATGTATATTCTATTAATTAGTTGTCTGTTTGTTTTGGCTATAAGATCAATAGAAATTGAAAAATAATACATTCATTGTTTTTAGTGTGGCCATAAAAAATGTAGCACATTTTGAGGACTTTTTTATATATAAAAATATTTTAAAACTAAATAAAAATGTGTAATTTGTTTTACTGCTTTAAATATAAATCTCGCAACGTATTTATATATTTACTATAAGCCAGATTTAAAATAATTAAGTTTACTTTTTAAAAAATGAAGAAAAAATACATTTTCTCTCTTTAATTAAATATTCGGGTTAATTGATATTAGCCCTCTACTTTCTAAACAATGACGGGCCATTACATTTTTTCCAGAAACCGCCCCTTAAGAGTTGCCGGGCAAAGTAAATGCAACCGTTCTCTCAACGCTGAAACATTAGCGGTCCGGCAATAGCTGCCGCAACTAGCGGCGGGTCATTTACGGTACAACACTGTTTGGTTACAAATGGCCTTAACTCCTTTTGGCCGCGATATATACGTCATTCGGCCCTAAGTCGAGTGTTTGTTGGGTTTTGTCTGAGTAAATAGGCTAGGGACAGCCAGAAAACCACTTTTCCAAACAAGATTTACTATATTTTAATATCGAAATTCATCAGACGTTTGTAAAATTTGGCACATTATACAGGAAATAGTGCATAAATAAGAATATTAATTTATTTTTGTCTAATTACGTAAACAAATATTAAAAAACAAGCACCAAAGTCCAGGAACAGGGATTTGGCAAATTTTTTGAAAACAACCTATATACTATTAATTTTTATTTGTTTTTTGATTTATTTATTATAGTTAATTATTTAAATAAAAACAGTTCTTTTTAGAACTAATATTATTTGTTAAAATGGGAAAATGTTGGCCATCGAATAGCTATAGTTTTCGAAATTGTAACAAAATTCTTTTTCTTATAGAATTCATATCTGCCCCTTTCCAAAGAGTAAAATAAGTTAGTTACGTATTTTTACTTTAATTTATAAAAAAAGATAAAATATTATTTAATATATATTATCAAATGTTGTTGATTTAAATACCCTCGATTTTAATTATTTTCTTTTAATGAAATGAAAAGTGACGCATAAAAATTAGTAAGTAATTAATATGTAAAGATGAAATTTTGTAGTCTCATTTTTTACTCAATTCTTGATGTGCTAAAGGTTTAAAAAATGATATACATGGTTGTATTCCCGATGAGAATACACCATTTCTGAATGTTTAGTATATATATATATATATATATAGAATTTAATTATAAAATATTCAATTTTAAGTGCTTTTGTTCGTTTATCGAGTGCAAACAATAAATTTCCAATATTCTCTTAATCGCATTGCACTCATCTTATTTAAATTACAAATATTTCATTCATTTAATTTAAAACTCATTTCATTTTATATTCGGAATCACTTTAATTTAAAATGCATGCATTAAATGTTGTACTATTAAACGAGCATGTGCTATTCATTTATTTGTTTAAATATTTTGTGAGTCTATGCAATAACTTCAATCATTTTCTTAAAATCGCCAGATTAGCTTTTTTTTTTTAAACAGACAAGGCCATTTAGAGAATCCCTGTTTAAAATGCAATTACAAATTTCAGATTGTTACTTACTAACAGAAAATGAATCTTGTTTACCAGATTATTTTTGCTACAGTTCGTTTTGATAAAAATGTATGTATTTAAAAAAAAGTCGCAGTGTCATTTTAGTTTAAGGGCAAAAGACAGTAATGCTTTCATAGCATTAGTGCTTTTCTCCCCAAATTAAAATGATATTGCGACAATTTTTTTAAATGTACATAATTTTATCAAAACAAACTGTAATAAAAATATTTTGCAATAAATCTGGTAAACAAGATTCATCTTCCATAACTCAGAAAATATGTGCAGATAGTATATATTCTGTCATATATGACATCATACTGAAAACCCGCGTATTTGCATTATCGACCCTGTCCACCAGATGGCACAGCTGTTTCAATATACTCCAGATTCCAGTATTGACATTTTACGCTTAATATATGTGCAGTTTTGGTCCGTCATCCAAAAAATAGCACCATTATTGTTTTTCATATTAAAAATTGCTTGGATAGTAAAAATCTGACTCATTGATGTGTCTTTAAGAGAGCCTTTAAAACTTAAAAATTGTGCCATTAAGAATCTAAAAAGTGCCCTTTTCCCACCAGCAGCACCCTGCCTTTTTTTAGAAAAGACGGAAGCTTTGGTGGCGTTCATAAAGGTAACTGGAGAGATTCTGCCTATTTTGCTGAAGTTAGTGTATTACAGCTTGTTGCATCCACTTTGGTGCTCTAACATTTCATTGGTGTCTATTTGATCATTATCACGATGTTCTTTATCTTTTGTATTTGTGATATAATTGTTTTCTATATTCATCTTATTTACAAATTCATCTTTTTAGAAAATACTGAGCAAGAAACAAAAACAGAGATTATCCAGACTGCTGGGTAAGCAATTTTTCTGCATTACTTTTTAAAATTAGGATTACTTTTCAATTTTTCACATTAAAAAAAAGTTTAGTTTATCTTAAAGTTTTAAGGTACTTATTTATTGTGGTGCATACAGACTAACAATCCATCTAGGCAATTAAGAAAAAAGAGAATAATGTTGCTTTTTAGTCACTAACTGGAAAATTTCCTTAGTGATCGGTAGTAGCAATTTTATTAGTGGCCACTTCTTTATCTAAAAGTGCTAAACAATAAACCTTTGTGAAAATTTCTATTAATATTAATCTAAAATAACTCAAATAAATATGTTTATATTAACATGTTGCAACCAGCAAAAGTAAAATAATTCATGTCATGAAAGAAAATTTTACTTTCCTAGCAGGAAAAGTGGCCATACGGTAGCCGCTAGCAGATAATTTTTTATTGCCACTTTTTTCATTTAGTGGCCCTGTGGCCAGTACCCGGTACTAATTTTGCCCTTAATTGAATACTCTTATGATAAGTGTTAAATATAAAAATATGAAGCCAAAAAAGGTTATTTTTTTCTCTATCCATAAAGAATACCTTTAATGAAACTGTTTTTGGTTGTTCATTCCTATTTCTAATAACATCATAATTATGTTTGTGCAATCTTTTGGAGTTAAGTTAATATCTCAGAAGGTTCTTCTTAACCTGAATTAAAAGTAAATGATTAAATAAATATTTAATCAGAGAATGAATAATAATAAAAGTTTAACTATTATCAGTATTCCAAAATATCTACAAAGCAAAAGAGAAAAAAATTAAATCTTATGTGATGCATCACTACAAAGTGTTAGAGAATATGCTAGTAATCCTTAGATTTTGATATCTCATGTTAACTTATGTAAAAATTTCTTTGTATGATTACTCTTTGCCTAATATAAGAGGCGTGTGTTTTTTAAGTAAGGGCCATTTTGTTGTATATACTAATAGGTGTCGTGCGCGCCACAACGAGTGCTTGCATCGTGTCACGGCATTCCTTGGGAACAATTGTGGTCACTTGCAGCTGTGTAGGTAACCTGTACGGTCTGTTCTGTGTCTTTAAAATGCTCAAGATTATCGAATTGTCCGTCCCATGTAAGTCTCGGTCAATGATGCACTTTTTGTCACCGAGCTATTCAAAACAAAAGACGCGACATGCTGACAGAAGGAATTTTGCTACTCCGTGACAATGCAAGGTCTCACACTGCAGCTCAGACCCGAGCTTTATTGGACTCTTTTGGCTGGGAAGTTTTGGAGCACGTCCCCACTCCCCGCCTACAGCCCTGATCTTGCAGACAATTTAAAAATCAAAAAATAATCCTTGTGGTAATCATGTGACAAAGTTGAAAGTTAATATACAAACTTGCAGTGTTGCCAAGCAATGAAGAAGCAATGTAAGTTTGTGTGTATGTAAATTTTGCAGTTTTTAATAATGAAAAATGCAGAAAAAATTTTTGCATTTTGTTTTTCCTTTTGAATATTTTTTTAATTTTTGTAACTTTAAAATTGCTTTGGTAATTTTGTAACATTAAAATTTACTTAATTTTCTTTTTTGTAGGTAGTTATATTCTGTTATTAGGATGTTAACAGTTGTTATATGTTACATATTGTTAGTAGAATTTTGGACTAATTGGGGGACCATTATCGTTCAAAATAATATTTCAGAAGAGATAAAAAGCAGTTGTAAAGTTTTATTGTATATTTTCATGTTATTAATATCTTTATTTCATTTTTGAAATAATTCTGCATTAGGAAGCTGCTTTATTCACTTTTATTTTGTAGAAAAAATGCTGGCTTCATTTAGAAATTAAAATAAAATTTGAAGTAAAAATCAATGCCATGGCCACGCACCCAGTGGCAGAAACACGGCGACATAGTCGCGGACAAAAAAAAATCTTTTGGGGACAATTATTGTCTGTACTAATGAAATCAATTTAAAAAATTATCCGCAACTTTCAGACAATTTTTTTCCGCGGAAAAAAAAGTGAATTTTGGCAAAAAAAAACGTGATTTTCGACAAAAGATCGTGTAAAAGGTGTGAATTTCGGCAAAAGATCGGGTAAAATCGTGAATTTTAGCAAAAGATTGTTTAAAAATAGTGAAGTTTTGCAAAAGCTCGCGTAAAAAACACGAATTTCGACAAAAGCTCACGTAAAAAATGCGAATTTCGGCAAAAGATCACGTAAAAAGCACGAATTTCGGCAAAAGATCGCGCAAAAAATTTGAATTTCAGCAAAAGATCGTGTAAAAAAATTGAATTTCAGCAAAAGATCGCATAAAAGGTGTGAATTTTGGCAAAAGATCGCATAAAAAACGTGAATTTTGGCAAAAAAGCACGAATTTCGGCAAAAGATAGCATAAAAAGCGTGAATTTCGGCAAAAGATCGCGTTAAAAGCTTTAATTTCGGCATAGGTCGGGTAAAAGCCGTGAATTTTGGCAAAAGATTGGGTAAAAAACGTGCATTTTGGCAAAAAATCGTGTAAAGAGCGCGAATTTCGGCAAAAGATTGCGTGAAAAACATGAATTTTGGCAAAAGATCGCGTAAAAAACGCGAATTTTGGCAAAAGATCGCGTAAAAAACACGAATTTTGGCAAAAGATCGCGTAAAAAACGCGAATTTCAGCAAAGGATCGCGCAAAAAACACAAATTTCATCAATCACAGAAAACGCAAATTACATCAGAGGATCATGAAAATACACAAATTTCATCAAAGGATCGCGGAACAAACGTGACTTTCATCATAGGATTGTGGAAAAAACACAAATATTATCAAAAGATCGCAAAAAAAAAAACTCCGCAAATTTCGTCCAAAAATTACAGGAAAAACGCGAAATCTTTCAAAAAGCCATGGGGAAAAAATGTGAATTTCACCGAAGAATTACAAAAAAAAAAATAATTTCCTCAAAAGGACGAAGAAAAGAAAAATTCTAATTTTGTCAAGGAATCATGAAAAAAAAAATGCAAATTTCGTCCAAAAATTGCAGTAAAAATGAGAAATTCGGCAAAAAGCCATGAAAAAAATGTGAATATCACTAAAGAATTACTAAAAAATAATTTCCTCAAAAGGCCACAGAAAAAAAAATGCGAATTTTGTCAAGGGATTGCGAAAAAAACTCAAAATTCCTTAAAGGGTCGGGGGGGAAAAGCGAATTTCATCAAAAGTGTGCGAAAAACATGAATTTTGTCAAAGGATTGGAAAAACAAAAACAAAACTAATTTCATTCAAGGGTTTTAGAAAAAACTCTTTTGCGCTTGAGGCCTCTGAAGCTTCCGAAGGTTTTTAAAAGCATCGTTATTGCCTATGTGTGGTTCTGCTTATCCTTCACACTTTAAAAATTCTACAAGAAGTTTGATGATGAAAAGTTATAAGCAAAATTAATGATAATGCATCATGCTTACAATGTTTTAAATAAAATGATAAAAAATTCCTAGTTTAATTTATTAGTTATTCATTAAAATGACATGCAAAATTTGCAGACAGGCTATGAAATTTTAAAAGTTTGTCGCAGACAGCAAAACTTTCTGCCACTGGGGCCACGCATATTCTACAAATATGATCAAATTGATATTGCTGTAATGTCAAATGCCAAACCAATTATATCCAGAATGCATCTGACCCCAACCATTTTGAATAAATGGTTCTGTACTGTAATTATAATAAAAACAATAATTTCAAATCTCTATTTTGTATGATTTCAAATGCAGTATTGAATTAGATTAAATCCCTTTCTTAATTTTAGGAATGTGACATTTAAATGCAAACTTTTACCTCCTGGAACTCAAAAGCAGAGGCATATTCCAGATAAAGTAGCCCACTTTAAAGAACAAATGTTGTATGGAAATCGCATTAGAAGAGAAAAAAGTAGTAAGTTACATTCTATGTTTGTTTTCCAAATTTGGATATATTCCGTACTCTGACCCCTTCAATTTTGTTGCAATCACAGGGTTTGGTCACAGACCTGGAAAACATGGAAATATCAAGGAATTTTGTTGATCTGGAAATATCAGGGAAATTTAAACAAAACCTGGAAATTCATTGAAACAAATATTAATTTCTATTACAATTGCAATAATCTGGAAAGAAAAAGATAATCTCAGGTTTTGGACTGCTGATTCCTGAACCAACCTTGGATATAAAAAACAAATTTGCCATTTTAACCAGGTTTTCAGGAACATGAAAATCGAGGGTTTTAAATGAAAATATTAATCTTGAAACAATTTTAAAATATTATAATGTTATTCACAAATTTCTGCTGTGTACTCTCGGTATCAGTCTCAGCCAAAAAAAAAAAAAAAAAAAATCTGAACTTTTCTCTCAGATAAAAATGAATGATTCTATGTTCCTTGTACAAATCTATATGTTAGGTAGAAGAAAAGAAATAAATAAAATAAGAGTAAAAGAGAAAATGAATTTAAATTTATTAAAATTAGGAGTTTATAAATATATTATGTGATTTTTAATATGAATTTAAGAAAGAGAAAGTATACTATTAGTATTGGCCAAAAGATCGTTAGTGGTTAATAAATATAGTACATTACGTATAAAAAAAGGTAAACAAACGTAAACTGATAACTTCATGGTGAAAATACAGTAATGAAATTCAACTCACCTGAACCAGCTCAAGAAAACTGATCAATTTAATTTATCATACCTGAAATCGTGACTCCGTCTAGCATATTTTAAATTGTGCCAAGTATTGAATATTTACCTTAGACATTTATAATTAATTATTCTGTAATATGTCATTGCAATAAATAATTTGGCACTTTATGATAAAATTCCAACCATTCAACCAGCTTCCTTTTCTAATGGATATTCTTTTGTCACAGTTTTTTACTCACATTAGACCATCACTGTTTATCAGTTTGTAGATAGTGTCATATCATGCCCATTAATAAACACTTTTTTGTGGCTGCATGAATTCCATATTTTTGAAAATGTTATTGCCTCATTTTCTTTAAGAGGCAGATCACAGATCTGTATCATTTTTTCTCAAAATGCAAGAGAAAGTATAGAAATAGAAGTTAACTAGTATTGTTTATTAGAAACACTAAACTGACTTATCCACAAAATAGACAAAAATGGAAAACGTACATCACATGCTAGCATTGCATTTAAAATCAAACATTATTTTATGCTTTTCTTGTTTTGGAGTTAAATCCAACAGTTCTTAATTATCATTTTGGCTTGTGGATAAATGTTTGTGAGGTCAGTTGAAAGTGATAGATTTTACACATGTCTCAATATTTTTACAGTGTTTTTTCTGTTTTATTATCATGACATAATTGTTATTTTAATTAACGAAAGAATAAAAAAATAGTCAAACATCATTAAAAATACAGAGAAAATATTGAATTGAAAATCTCTTGATGACATAAACAAACACTTGTAAACTCTTTTTAACACTTTCCAACAAAGTTGAAAAATTTTTATGCATTCGGTTTATCTGGCCATCTGTCCATGCTCTAACTCCCGTAAATATACTCGGATTTTCATGCAATTGATAAACGTTATTTAGGGTCACCAAAGCATGTTTGGTATTGTATATGAAGTATGTGGGATTAATAGTTCATTTACAAAGGCACTCAGAAGAATTCCGTTACATTATAGTCAATTGAGAAAAATCGTTTGCAGTGTATTTTAATGACATTATGCTATTTCAAATGTATTGGAATTGATATAAATCAACTGAATTTCTGTACAAGATAATTACTATACAAAAGGGCAATACAATATATACAGGGCTGTTCAAAGAATTCAGATAATTACAAAAATTTTAAACTTAAAAAAAAAATTAGGAAAAAAATTCTTATTATAAACCTAAGGATTTGACATTGCAGTGCCAGAAAAATCAAATTTTGCTCTTTATGAGTACTGTAAAAAATATTTCAACCTCGTGTGCAAATAATTTTGTCTACTCCTTTTCAATTATTCCTTATAACTCGGAGGTTTTCAACTCCAGCTTCACTGAAACTTTGTACTGAATGTTGTAGGATTGATTAGATATTTCAGTCTGTTTACTTATCTTTGTTTTGGAACTGAGCATTTATTAGCTTAATTTATTGAATATTTATTATTTGTATTAAAATATGTAGAAGCAATCTGTATTTCACTGTGACTGATGTGATAAAGAATTTCATCCTGATTAGACAAAATGTATTAGCATGAAAATGCTCAACAATTTGTAAATTTTGCAAGAATTTGTTCAACAATTCAAAAATTGTTACTTCAGAATCATTTGTGAAAAATCCACCCTCAAATTCACAACTTTTAAGAGTTTTTGTGTGTAACATCACAAAATCTCGATACCTGGAATATTCGAGAGAATTTGTTGCTGTCCCTGGTTGTATTTTGCCAACTGATACAAAGAAATCCTTGTCGAGTAGGATTTTCTAAAAGTTCCTCACTCCTGATTTTAAGGTTTTTGCTCTGGTTATTTATTAGATTTTATTGTGTAAAAAATGCATAGAGAAGTATTCAAAATATATTAAAAATATTCTTTTGCCAACGATGAAATTTCTTTAAATTTTGCAAATATATAAAATATAAATATGCAGGTGGAAAAGACTCATGGATACACTAATGTTGTTATTACTACAGAATATCAGAGTTCTGGTACTTTGTTGTTGCCCTGGAAACAAGTACCTACTTATAGTAAAACAACTATGTACTATCATATGAGAGTGGCTGTCACATCCCTAGTAGAAAAATTTGGAAGTTATCGACCTTACTTTGAAAAATATGATGCATAACAAAAAAAAAAAAAAAAAAGTATGAAATGATGTCCTACATATGAAAAAAACTTTCTAGAGTCTGAATTATTGTTTCATAGCCAATCATTGGCTTAAATACGTCACTAATTGCTTGTAAATGTGTGGCATTATAAGGCAGATGTATATTTTCTAATAAAACTAATGCATGCAATTAAATTACAATTTATTTTAATAAGATGGTCGGATTAAGTATGCAAAATGCATCTGCACATGCAGCTATGTATGTTAAAAAATGTTAGTGCATGAGTATTGCTGCTGATGGTGGACACATTCAACATACTTAATTTGAATTTCTTATTAAAATAAATTGTACCTTCCTTGCATGTTTAGTTTTACCAGAAAATATACATCTCTTTATAATATCCCACTTCTAGAAGGGATTAGTGACATATTTAAGTTGGTGATTGGTTATAAAAAAAATTAACATTTGGGAGCTTCTAATGAAATTATTTGTACATGTAAGGTGTCATTTCATACTAAATTAAAGATGCTCTTTTGCAATTGACATTTTCACACTATATTTAATTTTTCATCGAGATAGGTTATAATTCCAAATTTTGCCACTATGGACATTGCATCCACTCTTATATGATAGTGCATAGTTGTTTTGCTATAGTTTGGCACTTGTACCACAATTCTAGCTTTATCCATTCAAGATAAATTTGAGTGTACCAGGACATTGCACCCAGATATAGTTTTGAATCTCATGCAAAGTAGCTGTTTTGAACCATGCTTTTTAAAATCTTATATGGAAGAGGACCAAAATAAAACTGAAATTTCCTTGCCAATTACGGTGTGTTCTTTTCAGTGATACTACCACTAATCAAATTAGAAATTTCCTTTTTGAGATATAGGCTTCTAAAAATGGATTGAATTTATGAATTTAATTTTTAAGTTGATTTCAAAGATAAATAAATTCATAAATATTTAAGCAGACAGGAAACAACTTTAGGGCGATTCTCAAAAGGTGGGCACTAGACACAAGTCATAACTTTAAGCCTTTCAAACATAACTTTAATTATCATTGACTTTATTTTTTTTTTTTTTACACTGAGTTTTTAATTCTATTCAGAGATAGAAAATGACATAATTTATTGTAAAAGCTTTGTATAAATATCTTAAAATTTTATTATTATATGCTAAAGAGGATAATTTCGGACATTCAAAACGTTAACTGCTCCAATGTACCACCAAGAAAAAGAGTTATAACTTTTTTCCAGGTGGTTCTAATGGTAAACAACGAATGCATAAAGGAAACGAATGATTTTTTGATAATTTCGTTATGAGATGGCAGGCTGATTTATTGCTTTTTTGAAGATAGAAGGACTTTTCTATAAAGCATTTTTCTGTATTTTGTTATGTCCGAAAGTAACGTACGTAACAAAGCATTTGATTTTATTATTGTTATTACTGGATAACAAAAAGTTAATTATACATATATATATGTATACAGACACATTTACTACATTCTTAGTCTTAAGAATTTATTAAATACTAAGAGCAACGTCCAAAATCTGCAAATGACCAAAATTTGTAACGTACACAACTGCTAATTAAATGCTTTAATCATTAATTTTCCAGAATAGTTGTTGTTTTTTAATGTTTGTGTATAATTTTGTAAACATACTATTAAAATATTTATATATTATATTTATAGACAAAATACTGTACTATTAAAAAAATTTGGCCTTAAATTTGAAAATTTTAAAATTACACATAGTTAATGTTTAATGATCCCACCTTTTGAGAATCTCCCTTTAGTAGCTTCATTGACATGTTCATAGGTATAATTAATTTGTAAGGTGACAAACTTTTAAAGTAATTGGCTCAGTGGTTACAGCATGTTATAGTAAGGGACAAATTCTTTGCTACTGCCTGTATGGTCTAGTTTGAATCCAAATGTTGATGAATACATTAATTTCCAATCTTTAATATGGCAATTTTGTTTCCAGGCTAAAAAGTTGTAGTACATCACATATTTGCAATATATAAGGCTTCTTGTATCAGGAGCAGTAAAGTGACAAATTTGACAAACAATTTATATCTGATGATTATTTATATTTCTAGTAAATTTGTGAATGACTTTTAGTTCACAGAAAAACAGATGCTTCAACTTTAAACAGCTATTACTCAGTCTGTTTTAATCAGTATAATTAGTATTTTTAATTAGTTTAGAAGAATGACTTTTTTTGTCCTACTTCTTAGTGTAATAGGATATTTTTACTTAATATAACTTATATGATTGGGGGACCGTATACATATAATAAATTTCGTAATTTTTAAAGATATATTTTTATTGACCCAAATCACTTTAAAAATACTTCTTTACCTCATTTAAAACATTTTTGTAATGGGAACTATATGTCTATGACTAATGATTTAGGAATTATCCATTGGACCATTTAGAATGGACACCCTGTATAAGCAGCTTAATTATTTACAAATATTTCGCTGCTATCAATGTGTGTGATGTATGTATGTTTGTATGTCATTTAATTTAATTATGTTTTCTAACTTCAAATGTTTTTTCATACTTTTTTTCAAATGCAAATAACATGATTATTCATGTTCTTTTTTTTTCTTGCTTGTTTGCATATGGCAGGTTGTCACTAAACAAAATCTTATCCTTAACTTTGTTGTTTATATTAATGACTGTATATATATATATATATATATATATATATATATTTAATAGAAGTAACACTTAAAATTGTTAAAAATATTGATGGGTTTTTTTCATTTTTATTTTCTGTGCTTATATATACATATATATATATATATATATATATATATATATATATATATATATATATATATATATATATATTTGTTGTTGTCTTTTTGTATACGAAGGTAATTTTTTCACAGCATTCATAACCAAAAATAAATTTTTAAATGTTCATTATTTATTTATTTATATGTTTTGAGTTAATATGTAATATATTTTTTTAATAAGAAAAAAATAATAGTGGTCAAAATTTGGGTACTTTGTATCAAAAATTATTATTTTTTTTTAGTTATATGAAGGTTCAGTACATGGTTCATCAGGGGTCAATCCAGACAAAATTTGGGGACTATTTAGGGCCAAAATAGTCTATTCGTCTAATAGTCTATAAAAATCTATTTAATAAAATAGGCCCCTTCACAAAAATAAATTTAATAAAATGGGCCCCTTCACAAAAATAAATTTAATAAAACAGGCCCCTTCACAAAATTCCTTTTAATATAATAGGACCCCTCCGTAACATTATTTTTCACAAAAACTGTTTTAAAATGCTAATTTGTAAATAAAACCAGGTCACGAAAAACAAAAACTTTAGCAAGGGAATTTAAAGAATGTTTTTGTTCATAAATCAGTGGTTCGAATTTGATTAAATGGATTTCAACTTTCGTTACAAAATGTTATTTTTCACAAAAATATAATAAAATTCACAAAAATAACTTCTACTTTTCACAAAATGGGCCCCAAGAATAAAAACCTGCATCGACCCCTGTTCATACTCATCAGGGGAATATGGGATTCAGGGATGATAAATTTTGGGTTGTAAAAGTCAGGGGAATCTCAGGGAATAATGCAAAAAATTCCCCAAACCTGGGATACCCTGGTAAAATGACTGGCTACTCTTGGAAATTGAGGGCTATTGCTGCTGTTTGTGTGCTTTATATCTGTCGACACCCATTCAGTCACTAGACACACCTTCTAACATTGTGAGGTTTGACAACAGCTCATGCAGAACCAGTGATGTGGGAAGGGTAAATACCCACAAATTGGGTATTTACCCAAGGCCTGAGTAAATACCCAAAAACTGGGTATTTTCATATTTCGCAATAAAATATCATAATCTTGAAAAATTTCTTGAAATCATAGGTTAGACAGACCTGTCAACTGCTACGAAAAAAATCGTAGTTGCTACGATTTGGACCTATAAACTACGATGCTACGAAAATCGGTCTCAAACTACGATTTTTTCATCGAAAGTGGGGATCGTGGAAAGAAAACACGAATTTCGCCAAAGGACCGTGTAAAAATCATCAAAGGATCGTGGTAAAAAATGCGAATTTCGTCAAAAGTTTGAGGTAAAAATTCATTCATTCGAGGATTTCAACCAAGAATCGTAATAAGAAAAGTGAATTATGATTGTGGTAAAAAAATTGTGAATATCATGAAATAATCGCAGAAAAAAATTTGCGAATTTCGTCAATTTACTGCACGGCGCTAGAAAATCGGAACTGGGCTCCTTTTACAAATGTAAAAAGCCGCAAAACGAGAAGAAGCTGTGCAAATCATATAAAAATTTATGGAGGAAAAAAATTACTATATTGGGTTGAAAGTTGAAAGTCTGAAACCTTATTCCTTTTACGGATGTAAAAAGAATAGCCATGAAACACGAAAAACCAAACAACCAACATCCAGATTAATTTGAATTTTGTGTGCTACTATTTCTCATTTTCAAAGGTTGGCAGGTCTGGTTAGATTGTTTCAAATTTAATAGCAGCATTCAGTTTAATTAAAGAAAAATACACGCATGTTGTCCAATTGAGTGGTCTTGCAAATATTTTCTATTCAGTATTTTCTGATATTTTAAGATACCCGTCAATTAAGCATATATTTTAAACAAATGTAACTGATATAGTGAGAACCATCAAATGAAGTAAACATTTACATGTTATGTTCAATCGAAATCAAGATAAAAAAAAAAAAAAAGAAAGAAAGAAAGAAAATGAAACTGCAAGGTACTATAGGGGAAGTTGTTTGCACGGTCTTAAAACTTTAATGCTCAAGCTGTTTTAAAGTTTGTTTTTAACTAAGATTGTTTTTCTAAATATTTTTTTAAGATAAAGAGCTTCTAAATTTTTGCCCCAAAATAACAAAGAAATACACTTCTTAAATACAAAATAAAAAAGATAATGCAATGCGCTTCAAAAAACTTTCTTCATCAATAAAAAAAAAAAAATGTCCTATGAACCAGTATAAAAGCAAATGGAAGTTTTCTTTCCGTTCCTGTAGTTGTAGTATGTAATACAATTAATTGAATAGAATTAATTGAATCCTTTCAATCAAATGAATATCAGATTAATTTAATATATGAAAAACTTAATGCAATAATTTATTATCTATGTAACTGCTTCCTGCATTGCAAAGAAAAGGGAAAAAAACTGATTCAGGAAAAAAAAAAAAAAACGTTAGTTTTCTCCATCTTGTAAAAGATATTTTAAATCTAGTGATGCAAAGAGGTACAGCTGGATGAAAAAGAAAAGAAAAAAGAAACATTTTAACGTCCAAATCGCCAGAGAAAAAATCAGAAATAGGCATTGACTGCAAATCATGCCTTTTTCAAATTATGTTTACAAAAAATATATATTATGTAAGATTAAGGATCATCTTCATACTAAAATTGTACCAAAATCTGAAATTGTCAATACCAGCGCATAATTTTGACATCATATTTGGCTTTTTCTGTAAATTACCTTAGAATACCAAATGGGAAACCATTCACTCAAATAGCTTAGTAATTATGAAGATTTAAAATTTCGAACTCCTAATGTTAAATTCATTTGTAATTGCTGCAAAACAGATTACAATGCAGATAGTTTTTTAAGCATAACTCAAGAACTAGTTGGCGGAATGGGTTTAATATTATCATAATTGAAACTTCCAGAAATCCATTTATATTAAAAAATTCCTTAGTTACGTTTCATTTGTTTTCTTTTAAAAATTAATTTTTTTTTTTTTTTTTTTTTTTTAAATATGAATTGTAACCTTTGAATATTTTTAACAAAATAGATTTTTAAAGTCTTTAAATATGTGAATTATAAAATTATAGCTTATTCTGCAAAGTAGACCTGGAATTATGCTTTAAAAACTACTCTCATTGCATTCTGTTTTGCAATGATTAAAAATGAATTTAACATTAGGGGTTCCAAATTTTAACTCTTCATAATTACTATACTACTTGACTAAATGTTTTATGTTTGGTTTCCTAAAGCAAGATCTAAGGACAAAGTCATATGTGTTGTCAAAATTATTGTGTTTGTATTGAAATTCTCAGTGCTTTGTACAATTTCAGTATGAAGAAGAACCTTAAGATTTTTTTTGTTTATAACATGAAATAATATATAATTTCCTGTTGAATGTCTATTTTAGTTGTTTTCCGGAAAAATGTGGCGAGTAAAACGAATGGTGTCATTTTTTCCATTGGCTGGCGGCACCTTAAAACCATCAGATATTCAGATATACATTATATTTATTTATAAAACTGGTAATCATATCCTTAATATATATCATACGCAAGAAAAGTGACACATCTCGACAAAAGTAAATTTCATAGGAGAGGCAAAAGAAAATGTGCATGATTTTATTGTAATATGAAATTATAGCACTTGTCTCTGCATGCAGGAATAAAAACATGCATAAAAGCATAAAACAATTAAGGATGAAGACGCATGAGGAGGTTTGGAGGGTTGGGTCATTTTGCCTCCCCACATAATCCACCCCTCTTCTGTGGTCACAAATGGACATATATCGTAATAAAGTGATTTTCCTTATAACTACACTTATGAAACTGTTTGTGATGTAAGATGCAGACGCACCTATGACAGACTTATTAGTGGAATAAAACGCAAAATGAATTTTTGCGAGATGTGTCACTTTTCTTGCGGGCGAGCGATATATTACCATGTTAGTGATTAGAGTAACCTAAATACATTAGCTGCAGTGGTATTGCACATAGAAAGTGCACCTGTTACACACATTTAATTAAAATTATATTTTTAATCAAATTCTTCTGCATTAGTACTTTTTTTCATGTTCTTCATTTTAATTTAAAAAAAGACATTAAAATTCAATATTTAAATGTAAAATGTTGACTAACTTTAAAATTTAAGAGTTGTAGGAAGTCTAAAGCTCTAAATTTTTCATTCTTTTTTCAGTAACCCATCGCAACTAATAGCATTGTAAGTTTTTTTTCACAGCTATATTTAATTGAAGAACAAATACCCAGGTAAATATCCGAAATAGGTATTTACCCTTAAAAATAAATACCTGGGTATTTTACATCACTGTGCGGAACTTAAGAAAAATAAAGGATATTTTTAAATTGATATTGCTACTTGTTGCCTTCATATTATTCATAATGTTTTTCAAAGAGGTAATAAAATCATGAAGTGGAAATTAAATTAAATACTTGCAGCAAGCTACCAAGTTTTTATGGACAGCTCTACAAGACATACACACTTCCTCTCTGTTTTACACATATTAATGTTTTTCCTTTAAAGTTATGTTCATATTGTTTGTATAGGTGATGTATACACTTTATTTTTGAGATTATCTTGTTTTTATTTTATTTTGAGGAGATGAGAATGTCATGATACTGGTTTAAAAAATATCATTAATTGTTGACATGGAAAAATTATACATCCCAAATCAGGAGATTCCCAGGGGATTTTTTCTTGGAAAATGAGTATGAACCTTGCAGTAGAAAACTCCACAAGAGCCTACTTTTTTATTGAAAATGAGACCATGATCAATTTAGTTGTGTGTAAAAAGTAAAATTTAAAAGAACATTGTAGTGTTCAAAAATATAAATCATTTTAAGGAATATAAAAGTCCTGTCTTCAAAAATGTTTGGTAAAAAGATTAAAAAATTTCTTAATGCTTGCAAAAATGTTAGATTTAGATGAATTTTTTCAAAGGATTCTATTCTTGCATCCTTCATATAGTCTTATTTTTAAACTATCCAGAATTAATAGTAAGCTTATAATTGATCTTTCTTTTTTTCTAAAAATATTGCTCTTCCTATATTCTATTTTTAAAGTACCTGAGGTTAATCATACGCTAACTATTACACTTTTCTTTTTCTGGAAATATTGCTGCTCATATATTTTATCATTTTAAGCTAATGGTTAAAGTGCTATCTACTTATAATAAAATCCGAGTGGAGAAAAGTGTATGTAACCATTCCGGTGCGAACCATTCTGGTCTGCAAATCGAACGTAGCTAAACGCCATGTTAGGCTTAATGAAAAAATATATGCTAACATATGACAGCTAAATGATAATATCTTCTACTTGCAATAAAGTGTGTGTTCAGCATATTTTCATATAAAACATGTATATCATATCCAATTATAATGTATTAAGTTCCAAATTAAAAATAAGCTATTATAAACATCAGATTACTATGTATAAATAAATGAACACTGTTGCCATTCACAATTTCCGAATCTTGAAATGAATGAATGACTCTTTGAACGCTACATTAAAAAAAATATATATATATATTATACTAGTTAGCGTCGATGCTGCTCTTAAAATATTTGTATAAGTATTTTAACTTCGTTTAAAACCTTCAAAAACTATCTATACAACAACTGTAAGTACGAGCTGTAGGCAGCTACACTAGCACCCTCGGCCTAAGCTTTACAGAAAATTTCATTATAAATCAGGATGATGTTTCTTACTAATTCTCTGGTGCCATCTATCAGCAATTAATATAAACAAAGAAACTTTCTGTTGAAATCATACTTTTTTTAAATGAATATTTATCAATTCTCATTGAAATTGAAACATAAAGAATATATAACACAGTGGTACAACATATTTTAATTATCTTGCAGATAAAATTATGAATTTTAACATAATAAGTTTGTACCAAAAAAAAAAAAAAAAAAGTTATTAATGCAATTTACTACTCAGAAACTAATCTTAAATTATTCTGTAATTTGCTAAACAGCAAATTTTTAATGTAGAAGGAACCTAAACAAGCATTTTCGTCATAGAATGTGTAGCTGGAAATGGCGCGTTTAAGTGCTGGTGACTAAACTGTAATTTACATAATTTCTTTGTTATAATCATCAAAAATCAAAGGATAATACTTTTTGATTAACAAAATGCATGAGGCATCATTTTTATTTTATTTTTTAAGTCAGAAAATATATTTTTTATGTATTGTTTTGGAAGATTTGTCATTCGCATTCCGTCATTTTTGACAGGGGTTATATACTAGTTCAATAACAAATACATATATACATTTCACCTTAATAAAATGGACCTTTAGTTTTCCTATGGTCAAACTGGAATGATGAAGATAATGATTTGAAATTATGTTGTATTTACTTCTTTTACACGTGTGAGCTATAATGTGAAATCGGAATAGCTGTACTTTAAAAATATGTTGTTACATCAATTTTTGTCTTGTTTCTTTTTTTCTTTCTTTCTTCCTGATTAAAGTATTTTTGTATTTATTTCAGCTCGACATGCTGTTTTGAAAAGGGAAAAGCAATGTTCTAAAAGATGAATAAAGTATATATTTCTGTATTGGTGATTCTTTATCCCTTCAATGCACAACCTCAAAGTATGCAAACAAAATAATCATAATGAGTTATTTCATGTTATTTTCACACATAATCTAGACCTAACACACTTACTGAAATGTTTAAATATAT
This sequence comes from Maratus speciosus, assembly GCA_963932465.1. Taxonomy (NCBI): domain Eukaryota; kingdom Metazoa; phylum Arthropoda; class Arachnida; order Araneae; family Salticidae; genus Maratus; species Maratus speciosus. The sequence goes on from OZ010791.1 coordinate 337,649,992, forward strand.
ACAGTAAACTTTCGATTATCCGCCATTCAATAAGCCGCCGTCCCCACCCCTTTCCAATATTTTATTTTATTTTTGTATCAGAAACGAACAACAAAAACTCACATCTACAGTGAACATGGTGGCGCTATTCTTTAAAAAATGCTTGTCTGACGTCATCTAAGCTGCAGCTGGAAATGGGGAATTCTCATCAAAACAATCATGTAGTGTGTGTGAGGAGAGGAAATGAAGGAATGTTGTTTTCCTCTTTTGTCCTCTGCTATGTCATTGATTGGCTAGATACATTCAATGATGTGTGCTTGCTTAGCCATTTTTTTTTTCCGAAGGCGCTATTAATCAGGTTGCAGGTGTAGGTTTGATTTTAGTTGGTTTTCAAGTTGAATTTTTAAGAGAACAAAATGGAGGCAAAAAGAAAAGGAATTGTTCTTAATTTGAATGATAAACTGGCGATTAACAAAGGTTTAAAAAATGGTGAAACTGCTACTTATTTGTCTAAAGAGTATGGTGTAGGGTGATCTACAATTAATGATTTAAAGAAAAATATGCCAACAAGTTAGAAACCACAGACGGTAGAGCATGAAAACTGCGAAGGATGAACTATTGCACTGCACTCTTTACCAATGATTCATTCAAAAATGTACTTGGGGAATTCCAATTTCTGGACCTATGATTTGCGAAAAAGCCATAGTAGTGAATAGAAAACTTGATAGTGAAACCTGCTTTAAAGGAATTGATGGGTGGCTTACTAGGTTTAAATCTCGTCATGGAATTAGACAACTGGCCATTACTGGGGAGAAACTCAGTGCTAATAGTACTGAATGCATTAAGGAATTTCTAAAGAAGTTTTTAGCGACAGTCAAGGTTGTGAAAAAAATGCTGCTGGTTTTAAACTTCAAAAGGATCGTATAACTGTTTTCTTAATGTTAATTTGCAATGCGGCAGGGAGCCATCGATTTCCACCAACAGTGATCGGGAAATCTAAGAAACCCAGAGCTTTTTAGAATATTTACATGAAAGCACTGTCTGTCAATTATTACAATCAGAAAAGCTCCTGGATGATGCAGGATATTATTAAGAAGTGTTTTTTGTTATATCTTTGTACCTGGAGTTAAAGTACATTTAAAAAAAAGTAATCTTCCACTGAAAGCAATGTTGCTGCTTGATAATGCAGGAACACATCTGGATGAAAATTTCGAATCTACTAATGGTAACATCAAGTGCTTATTTCTTCCACCTAATACAACATCACTGATACAACCAATGGACCAAAGTGTCATTGAATTGATGAAAAGACATTATCTGAAAACTTTTATTCAAAAGGTGCTACTCGCTGATAATGAATCGAACGTCTTCAATTTTTGGAAAGTCGTACAGTATCAAAGATGCCATATACAACTTGGCTGATGCCTAGAATAATTTATCTGAACAGACTTTGCAGAAAAGCTGGAGAAAATTGTGGCCCAACACTGTTGATAGAACAGAAGATGCTGAAGCATCTGATGATGATACGGAGATATTGACCTTGGTATCAAACGTACCATGTTTTAAAAATATTTCTGCAGATGAAATCACAGTCTTGCTTAATTGTGATAAGAATGATATTGGTTATGAAGAATTTATGGATGACAACATTATCCAAAATGTTTTGAATCCAAAGAATCCTGAAGCAGATTAATGTGATGAATCAGGGAATGATGATCCAGGAGTCAGTCATGCAGAACTGGAGACAATGCTCACTAAGTGCATTAATTGGTTGAGATGCAAGAAGAAGCAGATGCAACCCAAGTACTTTTATTACGCAAAATTTATAATCTTAATGCAGTAAAACAAGCAAAATGCACACAAAAATGTATAATGGATTATTTTGAATGTAAACAGGTATTGTATATTTACTCTTTAAAATCCTAAATTTGTCTTATAAATTTATTTTTTATTATTAATTGTGCTTTTTATTCTCGAAATACACAGCAAATAAAAAAAGGCATTTAAATATTGTTGTTTATAAACCAACAATTAAAAATGTGATTTTAACCCTGGATTCCCACCCCTGAAATCCCATTGCTTATTACCACCCACACATCAAATCGACATATACTCCTAAACGGTTGCTATTTCTATGGGAATATTCAAAGGAGTTGAGAAAAAAATTTAACATTATTGTATAATATAAAGATATTAAAAACTTCAAAAATTACACATCAAATTGACGTAGGGATACGTCAATTAGCATAGACCAGGGTTAATAATAGTCTTGTACTGTCTCGATTATCTGCCACTCCATCGGTCCTGTGAGTGGCATATAATTGAAAGTTTACTGTATATATATATTTTTTTTAAATAAAAAATTATTAAATCTTGGTCATAAGAAAATCGTCTGTTTTATTCTATGGTTCTTCATTATTTATGAACATTCAGTTATGCATAACCACAACAACTAAAATGAAAAAATATTAAATAAATAAGTCCAATCATTTACAATTCTGTCGCAAAAAGTTGTAATAAAGTGCTCTATTTTAGACAAACTAGAGCAAATGAGAAAAAAATCATAATATTAAATTGGATAAATACATGCAAACTAAATATGCCTACAATACAAGCAAATTGTTATTGAAAATTTAAAACATTGTCTGTCTTCTCAAATTATATTACAGAAAGTCTGTCAAAACTAATGGAAAATAAATATAGATTTGGGGCAAATTTATGGTTGTGAAGAAGAGATAGAAGTAAAAAAAATATGTTGTTAAAAATTTTTGAATAATTTAATTATAGATTTGTAGAGTGGCATCATTGTGTGTGTGTGTGTGAGAGCTTACTATCCTATGTGGTAGCATAATGTAAAAATATTATATGTATTTATTTGCTTAACCATGAATGCTTTTAATTTCAATTGCAGTCTGGATTTAACATTATCAACTCTTTTAATATAAAAACTGCTTTTTAATTTTTATTTATTTATTTTTAAATCTTTCATTTTAGTTACCTTCAATTTTTGAATTGTACTTTTTCTGATGTGAAATTGGACTACAGGGATTCACAATAAGGATGTTAGAATATGACCACATAATAAAATAAATTTTAGTGAGTTCTCTGAAATGTATATATGTATGTGTGTGAGTAAAATAGTTCACTCAAAATAAGACACTTCCTTAACAACCACTAATTGGCATTTTAGTGGTCATTTCTTTATTTTCTAAGAAAATCAAGCACTAAAATGATTTAAACTATTGAAACTGTCTTCAATAGTTTTTATAATAGCTATATTTTCCCATGTGTATTCTTCTGTATTTAGTTTGTACCTGTATGTATACAGTTACATTATACCTGCAGTATGCATGTATAACTGCCAGAATTTAATGTGTGGACTAATGGAGAAGTTTTTTTTAAGGACTTTTAACTTGCTAAAAATTTTTAAGTTTTCAATAAGCTACATTTGACTATAAAAGTAATAAACTAATTTATGAAGACTTGATTATAGACAAATTTTTTAAATCATGAAATTATTTTCAGCCACAGATTAAAAAAAAAAAAATACACATTCTGTGCACTAAAAAAGGCATTTGTAAACTTTTATTATTATTTTTCTTTTCATATTGTATTTCAACCTTTGCATCTATTTTACAGATTATTCGAGTTAGTGCACTGTTGCAATTAAACTCTTTATAATAATTACTAAAATCAAAAAGGTTTACTACTTGATATAATATTTTTGAAGTTAAAAAAAATGTTTGAAGTAAACTTAAGTAATTTATAAAAATGAATTTATTTAAATGTGTCTTTTTTATTTAGAAAGTATATAAAATAACATACTAAAGTACATAAATCTACTAATATATTAAATGCTAGAGCTATGAAAGAATTACAACATGTTTGTAAATGATTAAATGGTAATTTGTACAAAAGCTTCCTTGGCCTTTATTTTATGTTGCTAAAAGAGAGGCTAGAAATCCACACAATACAACAATGAGCAACACTTTCCAAGCAAAATGTAGTGTTTTGCTTCCATTACAACCATCTTCAGTACATTCACATGTTGAACCTTTTAAGTCGATATTGGATGCATAAAAGCAACTCAGCCTAGGATGTTTCTCAACACCACAGGAACGAACTGTTCTTTGTGTATGCATCTCAACTGAAATAAAGAATGGAAAATACGAGGGTGAGTTGGAAAATAAGTTTCCCCTGGCAACTGTGGACAGAGGTGTGTATGAAAGACATAAGTTCCAAGTGAGTTGAGACATTTGTCATACCTCTTTATAAGCTTCAAAAAGCACCTCTTGAAAAAATCAGGGCTCTGCATCATTCTGTTCCCAGTAGATATGGAGAGAAAGTGTGTTGTAAATTCATGGTCAAAGGAGGAATTGGGAGAGGTTGTCTGCTATGAATGGGTACGTGGAGTATCGGGAACAGAAATCCATAACCGCCACGTTGGAGTCTATGGGCCAGATGTGATGTCGAAACAAATGGTGCAGAGATGGTGCTGCCAATTTAGTGAGGGGCATCAGCAAGTGTTGGACAGATCGACACCTGGAAGGATGTGCCCGGCCACTACAGCGAAAGCAATACTTGACTACTTTTTTGTAAGCAATGCTGAAAGCACACAAACTGTTCAATGCTTCTTTTGTATGCAGATCCCTATTGTTTTTTTTTTGGAGGGCGTTATGAAGCTTATAAAGGGTATGAGAAATGTCTCAACTCACTTGGCACTTAAGTAGAAAAATAAAGTTACATCTTATCTTCAATGTTTCATTACATTTTTTGTCTTTCATACGCACCTCTGTCCACAGTTGCCAGGGGAAACTTATTTTCCGACTCACTCTCGTATAAATTAAATTATAAATTGTTCATAAATTGTAAAAGATTATATTTCTAGAAAAATATTATGAATAATTACTTTAAACAAGATAAGATGCAAAATTTAAAAAATGGAACACATAGTATGGGAGAATGATGTGTATTTTAAAGTAAGTTTTTTAAATTCTTGCTTAATTTTATCAAATTTGATATTAAATTTATTGTAGTCAATAGTTTCTCATATTCCATAGTAATTGAACTATCAGGTTGATTTGTTTTACCCTCTTCTTTGTATTTGTTGTCAACATTTATCTCACAAGGAGAGGACACGAGGTTGGGGGCACAGAATCCGGCAACCCTTAATGAAATGATAGAGTATAGTTAGAAGATAAACATATCACAAAGATAAAGTGCAATATGCAAGGGGGTTTTAAAAAACAAGCCCCAAAGTCACCCAATTTTGACACTTTAGTACATAATTGGATAAATTACACACATTTCTGAGTGGCCGAATGTAGAGTTGGCAGAGTGCCAGACTTGTAAATTTTTACTTTCATAACTTTGTGGGTTCTATAACCCGACAAGACTTTTTTTTCTGCTATGAATTGAGTTTTCTGAAATACATTCTTCAATATTTTGTTAATTTAGAAACTTCTTCACTAGACGTGTTTTTTCATTTTAATTATGGCACTGCACTAAAGAACTACGTCTAATCTCTACAAAACTTTTAAAGCAAAATGCCATACTCACTCAGCCTGCAGCAAATGACTGTTAAAACATTAACAAAATCAAGGGTAAACATTCTAAACCCACCCTGTTTAATTTCAATAGCGTACAATGTTTTGTTAAAAACCATCTGCAAATCTACTTAATAAATATTAATGCCCAGGAAAAGATTTTTTATTGTCGAAAACAGTTGTTTTAATTCCAAACATAAGATCCCGAGATTTAAAAAAAATAGTTTTTTTAAAATCAAAAAATAAAATAAAAATTGAAAATTTATAAACTTTTAAATTGTTAAGTATTAGAAAAGATGAAGTTAAAATACCATATTTTACTTTTATGCAGCACACTTTAATTGATTTCGCTGGGAAGAATAAAGGTTTATTCATATAAAAAACTATGAATAAATGTGAATAAAATAAAAATTTGCCGTTTGAGGAATTCAAATTATGTTTTTGGTTTGTTTTTGTTTTCACTAGATCCATAAAACTGCCATAAAATTAAAATTTCTCTGTAAATAAATAAGTATATATATGTGTGCGCAGAAGCATGTTTTTATTTATATTTAGCTTAAATTTAAATAACTATATATGTATTTTTTTTTATTGTAGTTCAAAAATAATTAATCATTATTTTGTCTGCATAAAAGAAAAAAGAAAATCTTGTCGTAGTATCGAACCCACAAAGTTCAGAAAGTGAAAATTTACATGTCTGGCACTTTGCCAACTGTACCATTCAGCTGCTCAGGAAGGGGTGTAATTTATCTAATTATGTACTAAAGCAGTGGTTTCCAAACTTTTTGGCTCACGGAGCCCATTTTAGAATGAATTTCTATAACGGAGCCCCTTACCGTACCCTATGCTACATGGTAATGGTTTTTAAGTATCATATATTGCTACTAAGTACAGGAAGAGAGAATGAATAGTACTAAGCAATTGTGCATTGTCCCAGGAATAAAATTATATTTTGAAATTTTCACTGTAACATCCAATTTCTCTAATTACCACCAATAGAAATAATATTGTCAAAATTTTACGTACTTAAAAATCCTCCAAAAATCAAAAATTGTAACATTTGCCTTAGAAATAAATTGTACGTTGTTAGCGTAACGAACAATAACACAGAATCTTTTAATGTAAAATATGTAACTGAATTATTTTGCACAACTGTCTGAATTCCGGCCCAGTTGCTGGTAGTTGCAGTCGAATGTCTGAATCTGCATTTAAAAGACCTTTGATTTTCGTTTGGGTGGCAACGTAAGATGAAAATGATGCTTCGCAGACATATGTCATTGAGAACGGCAGCCAAATTTATTTTGCTTTCTCAGAAAAGGTTTTAAATTCAATGGCACAAATGACATAAAAAATCTGAGAGTTTTTGGTTTTGAAATAAAATTTGTAACACTTAACATACCTGGAATTTTACTCAAGTTTTATAAAAAATACCTCACACCAGAATTTTTGTGTAAAACTATTTAATATCAATTTAACTTATATATGTGCAATTTATATTCTATTCATTTTATGAAAAAATTTTAGGTTTGAAGTAAACTATTTTCATTTGGTACCAGTCAAATGACAAGTTGTTCGTATATTCAGTGTTGTTAACTTGCTACAAGATGTCAAATCAACGAGGACTTCATGCTTCAATAAATTTAAACTGGGTGGTTTTCACTAAACACATTCAGTGCACATTTAAAGTTTGGTAAATGTATGGAAAATTGTGGCAGTTATTCATTGCAATGATAGATTCATTTATTTCATTTTGCAAAACATATCGGTCAAATACGCAATTTGCATTCACAGTCTTCTTTATTTTTTTAAAAAAATTGCTAGTTGCAAGTTGTGATTCTTCTAATATCACCTCTGCATGCAGTTTCCAAACGTATAAATACTCTGGTCTTCAACATAACCATCTTTTCTTCAGTATGCAGGAGGAGGGGTAGATGCTGTCTTCGAATAACTTCTCACATAAGTTTAAAAATTTTGCTTTTAAGAATTTGTGGTTTTATATAGTTTCTTATGTTTCTTATTTTAATGGCACCATTCAACCTTTTCGTATAACAGATGATATTTTCTCAAGGATAGCGTGTATCTATAAAAAGCGCAATCAGGGATATGTTTAGGAAAATTTTAGGTCCTTTAAAGGACCCTTCACAAAATAATTTATCTTAAAACAGGACCCTTCACAAAACATTTTATCCCAAAACAGGACCCTTCACAAAATTATTTGTCTCTTAAATAGACCTTTCACAGAATTTTTTCACTTTCAAATTGAACTTATCAAAAATTTAGTCATTTAAAAATAAAATCTGACCTGTAACTAAGCAGTTGAACTCACCAAAGAGCATATTATTTAGTTTTTTATACATGAAGGATATGACATGAAGACATCGATAATTTAAAATTCACAAAATTATGACTAGAATTTTCACAAAAGTAAGAAAAACTTCACAATTTCACAAAAACAGGACCCTGTGAGAAAAGTCTGGACAGACCCCTGGCAATAGATGCTGCTATTGTGCTTTACCATTTCTTTAATTTTTGCAGCTTTTTCTTCCTATCATTGCTTTCGCATCATCAGTGAATGCATGTTCCCATTTTTGGCTTTCTTACATTAAATCTACATTTTGTTTCTCATTTTATCGCATTTCGTGAGCGGAAAACGAAAAAAAAGAGCTGTAATAGAAATTAATGTTTACACCAGAAATTTTAGTTTGTTAAAATAGTTCAGTTTATTGAAGGTAGTTATCAATTTATAAATATTTTTGTAACAGAATAAATTGTTTACATTTTTTTTAAATCCTCTGCTTGAAATGCGTTTGTTCCGTTCAAATTTTCTTTATTTTGCTAAAATGCGGCAGAGCCCCTGGAAAGTTTACACAGAGCCCTTGGGGCTTCGGGGAGCACAGTTTGGGAACCTCTGTACTAAAGCTTCAAAATTGGATGACTTTGAGCCTTGTTTTTTAAGACCTCCTTGCATATTGCACTTTATCCTTGCGATATGTTTATCTACTAACTATACTCTAAAAGGGTCTAAACTATACTCATAAAGGGTCGCCGGATTCTGTGTCTCCAACCATGTGTCCTCTCCTTGTCAAACTTTGCTTTAAAAAGCAGTTTATTATAATTTATTTTATTTTATAAAATAGTTTTAAATTAATATCTTTTAAGACATAAATATTCAAAAAATTGACACTGCTAATGATTTAAATGTAGGGCATATATGCAAATATTATAGTGTATAGTCCTCCTTCTATATGAGAATAACTAAAGAATATTAATGTGATTATTTGCAGAGTTAAAAAAAAAAAAAGACAAGCATTAATAATAAAAATTACTTTTAATATCTGTTGTTCAGATGTCATTTGCCATTTAATGTACATCAAAATTCCTAATTAATAAAGATTTTCATATAATTTTTTCTAATAGCTAAATATATTAATTTATTTTTTGGTTATATAAGTGTTATTCTTCTTGCTACTTGTATCAACTTAACAGACATAATTTTAACTATATATGAGCCAGGAGTGAGAGTGGCTATCCTTCCCCAAGAAATATTTTTCAAAAGGATGGTTGAACAATTTGAAATTGAATATAATAATCAGAAGGCTTTTAAAGAATGGCTTTTATGGAATTGAAAGACAGAAAAATTACTCTGCATTTCTGTTGTCTGTACATATAAAAAAAACATGGCATTTAAGAATTTTACTTATTTCATTTTCTTGACAGATTCTTTTGTGTTTTTATTATTTTGACTGTTAAATAATGAAATATGGATAATTTTTACAATGAAATTGGAACTCATACTTGCCAAATCTCCCATAATTTGACTACCACTATTTCTGAATAGAAATATATTAACTTTCTTTAATGATAGAAATCTGTGATTAAATAGATGAAGATTGCTATTCGGAGGTATGTACTACTTGTAATATGAGACACTTGGCAGGGATTGAATGTGTCATCATTAATTCATTAGTGGTGTTTATTCTAGATGAAAAGGTTAATGACCCAGTAGCAGAAATTTCTCTAAGTGTCTGCGACAGATAATTCAGGGGCAAAAAATAATCTGCAGGTAAAATATTTTTATAACTGAAGCGTTAATTAATCAAACAATCACTTACCTGTAGCGTTTTTAGGCATTTTATAAATTTTTATTAATAATAATCTTAACTTTTTGTATTAAGTAATAAAGAGCTAAACACACTACGAAGCAAAATAAAGCTTCGATGAAAAAGAATCTGCAAAAGAGAAAAGAAAATCCGCCCATTTCCCGTCTCGAACTTTCTGCTACCGGGATCTAGACACACGGCAGTGTGTCAGCCAAGTTCGCCTGACATAGCCGTGTGTTATTTACACGAACCATTTCGAGCTGTTTTCGTCAAATTTCAATGCTCTACTACTGAAAATCTATGAGACCTACGTACTTGTTATACGAAATATGTAGTAAGGCCACTCTAATTACCTAAAGTCCAAAATTTTATAAATAACGCATAATTAGTTTCCGAGATAATGACATTTGAAAATGTCTGATAATCGATAATTTTACCACTGACTGACTGACTGACTGACTCACTCATCAAAAAGATCTCGTATATCCACTGCAGCTACAGACTTCAAATTTGGTGTGAAGTTCGCTTACACTATAAAACTAAGGAAAAAAATAAAAAAAATGTGAAAATCGATGAATTACCCACCTGGGGGTGCCCATTTTTACTTTAACATTACGTCTATTAGGCGAAATTTTAATTTGCCGTAGGAGGGGACGCTGTTCTGTCGCCAAATACCGCCAAGTTTCTCGCCAACATGGCGATATATCGCCAAATTTGGCGACGAAAATTAGTCGCCAAAAGTGACGCCACCTTGGCGATACCTCTAATATTTCGCCAAATTCCCATAGACTTCCATTGTAAACCTATCTACTTACTGGGGGTTTATCTGGGTTTACTTGCTTACGGAAAATCAACAAATTGAGATATCCTGCCCGTCACAGAGCCCGTTCTCAGAAACTATGCATGTTGGAGACTTGAAATTGTGCATACTTATAGCTGAACACCATACATCATACGACAAATCATAAAATTTTGAAAAAGTTGTACATTTAACCCTTTGGGCTCCCACATGTGTATTTTAAACAATTATTTCTAAGTGAGCCCCTAATTAGGTAGGAGGAGTGAAATTTTGCATACTTATAGCTGAACACCTCACATCAAACGACAAATCATAAAATTTTGAAAAAGTCGTACATTTAACCCTTTGCACTTCCACATGTGTATTTTAAACAATTCCTTCAAAGTGAGCCTCTAATTAGGCTGGAGGCACAGATACATAAAACATCATCAAATAAATTTTTAAAGAAACAGCAGCGCCCATATTTAATAAATCATTATGATGTAATTAAGTATACAGAAAAATACTATTTCTCTCTCTTATTGATGTTTTATCCATGAAGGGATCTTTCTGTACTTAAGTCAGGTTAAAGTACATACATATAAGCCTTTAACCTATTAAAAAATGAAATGAAAGATGGATTAAATTACGAAGAAATACAAACAGTATTTCTTAATAACATAGAGAAAGCTTTCGAAATGATTGAAAAAAAAGTAGCAGAGATTGAAAGTAACCGAGATAGAGATGAAAATGAAGATGACGGCATAGAAAATCCATTAGATTTTGTACTTCTAGAAGCCCAAAATGCAATGGAAGATTTTCGGAATGCAGAAGAGTTGGTGTCGGAAGATGAACTTAAAAAAAATATATATATCAAAAACCTCAACGTAGACCAAAAACGTATTTTTGATCCAAATTTGTAACACATTGAAACACAACAAGGAAATTTTGAGATTATTTGTCTGTGGAACAGGGGGCACGGGGAAAAGCTATTTAATAAATACTGTTAAAAATTGAGTTAGAAAACATTTAAATAAATTGGTTGCTGTAGCTGCACCAACAGGTATTTCTGCTTTTAACGTTAATGGTTTAACAAAACACAGGCTTCTACAGCTGCCAGTGGAGCATGGAAATTGTCAAAAGTACACTTCTCTGTCAGATCAAATCCTCAAAGTTTTAAGAAGTAATTTAAACGAGGTTATTCTTTTGATTATTAATGAGGTATCTATGATATCAAATGTCACATTGATGGTACATTCATCTCCGTTTAGTGGAAATTTTCGACACGTGTGATATAGAAGATGGCTGGTTCGGCAGAATTAACATCTTGTTATTCGGTGATCTACTCCAGCTGCCTCCAGTGAGACAACTTTCGTCGTTCGAAAACATCAAATCGTCAAATGTCCAAAAGTGTTTAGGATCGCTTAGCGCACCGAATTTATGGAAAAGTTTATTTTCATATGATGAATTGATTATTAACATGAGACAGAAAAACGATCAACTGTTCGACGAAATGTTCAACCGTATTAGATTGGGTGTAGCCACAAATCAAGATGTGAATGTCTTATCTGATCGACTACTTAAATTAAAATCCGATAACCCAAAGGAAAGACTGATGGAAATCGTAAGCCATTTTTCAGAAATGCCAAACGACAGCATATGTTTGTTTGCAACTAAAAATATGTGTAACCAGTTCAATGATGCTATGCTGACAAGTATAAAACAACCAGATATCAAATTGAATGCAATAAATGAAATAGATTGCTCAAGATACTTGAACAAACGAGCCAGGGAAGTGTTAAAAAAAAAACGAGGATGATTCTTCATTATCTGCCGGATTAGAAAATGTTATAACCGTCAAAATAGGGGCACGTGTAATGAATGCTACGCAGGAATATAGACATCAGCAAAGGATTCGTAAACGGATCGATAGGAACAATAGAAAAAAACTTTGGGACGTCGACTCCAACAATAAAGCCAGAAAAATAAAAATTATATTTAACCATAATTTAACTTATGCGTTAGAGCGCGTTAAGACTAAGTTTCAGATATTGAGTAATGCGTTTGTGCACCGGAAACAATTCCCTATTTGTCTTGCCTATGCTATTACCTTCCATAAATCACAAGGCCTTAGTCTTGACAACGCACTGCTCGACATTGGGTCTTCAATATTCAGCAAAGGATAGGCCTATGTAGCATTCTCCCGAGTCAAGACCTTGGAGGGTGTTCACTTTATAAATCTAGATCCTAGCCAAATAAAGGCCCAGGAAAGCTCCATCATAGAATATAACCGCCTGCGAACATTATACCGCCCTGATTTGACAAGGTTATTAATAAATAGGAAACGTGTGAAAAAAAACTCAGATAGTGAATGGGCAATGCGCTATAACGTTTCAAACGTGCAAGAAAATATAGAAATTGACAGTGAAAAAAAGCCACTGCAAAAAGCTGTAAGATTAATTAATATTAAATAATGGTGATTTAATATTAAGCCTATTTATTTCAAAAAGGAAACATATACCTACTTACTTGGCAAAAAATAATGATATCTAATAAAAAAATAACTGTGAAAAAAGGGAGCCAAGTTCCATTAAAAAAAAAAAAAAAAAAAAAAAAAAAAAAAAAAACTGCCAAAAGAGAAGTCATATAAGTGGGTGCCTAGTTGAAATAAAATTAACTCAAAATTTTCTACTGAAGTATTGTACCATTGTTTTATTTGTTTAGTTACATTACATGTTGACGTAGAAAAGGTGGCGAAGTGAAAATTTCAGAGGAGAGAAGATTTATCTGATAAGATTATTTACTGTAACTACAAATTAGCGACTTCATTAAAAAAAAAAAGGAAGAAAAATTCTAAATATTTTTAATAAAGTTGTTGCTTTTTAAATGTAACCTATTTTTTAATTTTTAATTTTCTATTAATCTATAATTTTATTTAATTATCAATATGATTATTCTTGTTTTCAGAAACAATAAAAATTTCGAATCAATACATTTCGTTTCAAAACATGCATTCAATACAACAGCATTAAAATATAGATTTCTGCCGCAAATTGACAGCTAAATACTTTATTGTAGGAAATTTAAATTAAATTTGAATGTTGCTTGGTGAATAAAATAATCACATGTAAACTCATTAAAAAGCATTAAGCAAAGTGCCTAAATATAGTGTAACTTTACAAAAAGTAATGATATCTAACAAAAACATAACTGTGAAAAAGGGGAGCCAAGTTCTGTAAAGGAAATGGCAAGAAAAGATGTGATATCTAAGTGGGTGCCAAGTTCAAATAAAATTCACTCAAACTTACCTACTGAAGTATTATAGCAATTTTTAAATTGTTTAAAAATAAAAATTATTGATAGCATATTAATAATAAATCTAGAACTTGGCAAGTTTCTGATAAATGTTATGCCTATCAATTTCATGTCTTAATAAAATGATGATGATAATATTAATAACAATGTCATTATAAAAAAGTTTAATATGGTTATTATTATTAACAAATAACTCATGTTAAGGATTTCATAAACCAAAAAACACACAGATACACTCCCGTCCGTCTTTGGTTACCACTTAGCACCCAGCCTCCGGAAACCTCAATGCAAACAGACTAAAAGGCCTGACAAAGAGACAGATACACTTACGCTTGTTATTGGTCATCACTCTAGAGACTGCACTCCTTTAACCCTTTCCGGGGCAAAAATTTTTTAATCGTAAAATGCTGAAATGATTGAATCACACCATAATTTAAAAACAAATTTATTTCAAAAATGGGTAAAAGCTTCTTTTCACGTATTTAATAAAATTAAAATTTTTAGTCCTCAATTCTGGTGTCAATGAGGCATTTTGCAATTAAAATTAGGTGGATCCTTCAAGGGGAAGGAGGTCACTCTAACTAAGGCTTCGAAACATGAAATAACAAATTTTGATTGATATAATAATGTTGTTAATAAAAATAAATGACTCGTAGGTAAAAACTTGCCAAGTTCTAGATTTATTATTAATATGCTATCAATAATTTTTATTTTTAAACAATTTAAAAATTGCTATAATACTTCAGTAGGTAAGTTTGAGTGAATTTTATTTGAACTTGGCACCCACTTAGATATCACATCTTTTCTTGCCATTTCCTTTACAGAACTTGGCTCCCCTTTTTCACAGTTATGTTTTTGTTAGATTAAAGATAACTTAAAAATTGCAAGTACCAAATTGACTGGGAGGTTCTACTTCTCTTTAAGTCAATTTTTTTTTATTTTTTAAGTGTTTAAATTGCTGTCCTAAAGCGGTTTCATGATATTTCAATTCCTTATAGTATTTTTTGCTCATTGAATGTAACACATGCTATTGTAAAATTTTAAGACTGTTTTTCTCAAAATCTTGTTTTTCAAACTGTGGAACTATTTTTCTTAAGAAGTATTGGATCGATTTTCTACATTTTTTATTTAAAAGAAAGTAATCATTTTTGCTGGAGCTTATACCACCAGAAACTATAATTTTCATTGATTAAATACTTTTAAAGTTTGCAAAAAGTTACCTTTTTAGGATTTAGTTCATCTCAAGAAATCCTTATAGTCTCGCTTTGTTGTCTGTCCATCACAGTGCTTGTACTTGCAAACTATTTAAGTTACAGACTTCATTTTTTTTTTTTTTTTTTTTTTTTTTTTTTTTTTTTACATAAAGCTGAATCTCCCGTGTCATACTCAAAATCATAAAATTTTGAAAAAGTGTTATATTATTTTAATTAAATGAATTCTTGTCGATTTCAAAACATAATCTTAGTGCCAGCATATGTTGCAGAGTGTCCATAGCACAGTGGTAAAGCGTTAGTCTTCCACGTGGAAGATTGTAGGTTCGAATCTGTCAGGCGGAACTTTAAAATTTTGATTTTTATTATTATTGCACTTTTTTTCAGGTGGATTTAATTAAAAGAAAATGCCTTTTTTGGGCCATTTTAAAGGCTTATTCATTTTTTTTTTTTTTTTTTTTTTTTTTTTTTTTTTTTTTGCACAGCGGTAATTTTTAAAATATCTTTTTTTTTTCTGACAGAGAAAATCTGAAATCAATATTTTTGTTTGCTGCTGCCATCTACTGGCCATTTTATGAAATAATAGACATCTATGGGCAACTTTTTTGAACTTATCATTATAAGAATTATTCAGGAATTGAAAGGGGGTTTTTTTTCTTTGGAATTTTAATAAATGTTAACATCCTTTTTTTGGCGCCATCTAGTGAGTGTTTGGAAAGTCAAAGAATTAATATGGATTTTTTATGAATTATTTGATCATTTTAAATATGTTGTAAACAATTTTTTTTAATTATATATTTTATTTATACCTGCACTAAATTTTTGAATTTGCTGAATTTAAAAATATTCGGATTTATTTAAATAAGTTTTCTTGAATATTTTTAATTTGATTTTAAAATATTTTCTAATTATTTTAAAATTAAATGTAATGATGCTGCTATTTATGTAAGGATTTAATAATTATAAATTAACAATTTTGATTTATTAATTTAAGGATAAAATGTTTTAAAAGAGATATTAAACGAAACCCTCTGTATGATCTGCGATCACATTTACCCAGTTGTTTTGTTTAAGTGTCTGCCATTTTTTCAAAAATCAACTTTTTAAAGTAAATGTTGGTATAAGCTCCAGAGAATTTAATGCCCTTTCATAATAGGGTGAGAAAATTTCTTTACATGATTTGTAAAAGAATGATAATTTTGTTTGGGTTTTTTTTTTTCCTTTTAAGCTCTAATGTATGTGATAAATCCCTCCAAAAAAATATTCAAGTTATACTCATATTTAAAGTTTCGGCATTGTCCAATTCTTGATTAGAATTGTGATAGTTTAAAATGCCATGCAATATTCTGTTTTTAGACTTCAAAATCAAGATTTGAAAATAACATAGCTTAATTACATATTTGGTAGAAAATAAAGGAGAAATTTACAAAAATGAAAATGAGCATATGTGTGAAAAATTGATATGTAACGTATCTCATGATTAGTTGTTTGTTATCAGGGATCTGTTTAGGAAAAAAATAGGTCCTTTAAAGCACCCTTCACGAAATCTTTTCATTTTAAAACAGAACCCTTCACAAAGTTTCTTTTTTCTTAAAATAGGACCCTTCACAAAAATTTTCACAATAAAACAGGATCCTTCACAAATTTCTTTGTCTTAAATATAGGCTTTTAATAAAACTGTTCTATCTCTAAACTGGAGTTTTCACAAATTTAATAATTTTAAAATAAAACATTATCTTCACCAAACACCTGAAGTTGTTAGAGAAACAGGAACCTGCATATAACAGTAATTTCAAATCCATAATACTCTGACTGAGGTTTTTAACAAAAGTAAAAACTGTTCATAAAAACAATACCCTGTGAGGAAAATCTGCACAGAACCCTGCATGTATTAAGTATTTTGGAATATTAAAAAAGATAATGAATATATGTTCATTTAAATTATTCTAAAGCTAGTTAGAATTTATCTATATTCTTTACTGAAGCTCTGTAAATTAGGAGAAAAATTTATGGATGTGTAATTAAGTAATAATAATAATAAATTTTAGAAGTATAAACACAAACTATCCTTTTCCTCTACCCAACATTTTAAAGTGAAGTTTGAAATAATTGGTTTAAAATATTCAAAGAAGTGTTACAAATTTATGATAGTACTGTTTTTCTGATTATTATAATGAATTTTAAGACAGTACAAATCTACTTTTGAATTCAAAGCCTAAAAGACATAAAAGATATTAAAATAGCATTTATTTATTGCATATTTAATGGCTGTTGAAGGTTGGGGAGACATATATATGCAGCAACTAAAGTGTGTTGTGTATACTTAATTTCAAAATGTACTTGATGATACTTAAAAATAATCTTAAAATTGATATGTGTAATGCTTTCTTTTCTTATACATTTTAGTCTTAGTTTTGAGAAGTTCTAAGAAACTACTTACATGCTGCTGAATATGCACTGAAAACTTCTTTCCTGCAATTAGTGTAGTTTCTTCCATCTTGTGTATTACAATCTATGAGGAAACGGTCATCTTTCAAATCATCACAAGTTTCATTGTACTCAGATTTGCAAACATGGCATTTTAATCCAAATCCTGATAAAAGAAATATTAATTTGAAGTTAATGAGAGTTAGAAATTGTAAACTGTTAATTACCACCACACTGTATCACAACATTTGAAAGAATTTTAATCCTAAATAATTAATGAATATTAAACCTCATAAATTTGCATGCCAGCAAGTAAGTAAAACGGAGCAGAGATTTGCATGGGCTAAGGCTCCTATAATGTATTATAGGAGCCCTATTATAGCGCTATTATAGCCCTAGCATGGGCTCGGGCCTATTTTCATTCACGGCACTCGGGCAAGGCCTTACTTTTTTCTGAAGGCTCGGTCCCTACTTTTCTCTTGAAGGATCGGGCCAGGCCTAACTTATTTTTTTCATACCGAGCCAGGACTGGTTTTATTCTTCCTAGTCTTCACAAGTGGGGCCAAAATTTTCAGTCCTGGGTTTGACCTATCCCGTATGCAAATCATTGTTTCGCCGTGGCCTGGTCCATTCAAAGATCAGTAAAATTTGATCTGCACCAAACATTTTTGCAAAAAATGCATACATTTTTTAAATACCATTATTCTACAATTAAACATTAAAATTTATTCATTTTGAAAAATAGATTTCTAGACTTATTAAAATTTAGTAAAACGTGTGAAAAAGAACCTAACTAAACTATGATGGAATCCTGTATTAAACTGAAAGATGTGTTGATCCATGCAAAATGAATATACTAATAGGGGAGAAAGGAATATATAATACATTTACACCTGCTAAGAAGGGAACTTGTCTATAACACATTTTTTTCCCCTATGCAATTCCATCTTAGAAGACTTTACTGTATAGCATTTTTCAGATTTTCAAGTCTCCAATACATGGAAAATGGATTAACAATATTAATGATAACTGAACCATTTACATACAACACATAGAGATTCATTATAAAAAGAAATATCGCAGTCTACGGTATTTCTATAAAAATGAAGATTATAAACATTAAAAAAAAAGCTAAGATAAGTATTTTTTGTCAGAACTCCTCGTACGAGACAAATTTTTAACCAAATCGACGTAAAAATCAATGTTTTGTAGAAATTCCCTTGGGCCAAGATTTTAACTTTTTTTTTGGACCGTGTCGAACTTTTAGTTGTTATGCAGCGCCAATAATTTTTTCCAACGGGCCGGGCTGGGGGCCAAACTTTTAATTTTTATACCGGGCCGGACTGAATTTATTCTCCTATGGATCGACCCGGGCCTGGAAATTTCGCTCTGTGTAGACCCCTACAAGGGGGCATCTTCCTCCTCTGAGTATTGAAATTGTATCTAAATTTTCTTCATCCTTAATTATTTTAACTTTTTTTAAAGTAATTGTTCCGTCGATATGACTTAAAAATAAATGGGTGTTTTCATGAATAATTGAAAAAAAAAATAATAATAAAAGTCATACGGCAAAATTTCCAAAAATAATCTTGTTCCTCTTTTCTTTCCTGAATTTTACTCTGTTGGCATTTATGCTCATATGACTTCTGTGTATAAGTAGAAATACTGTTCTAAAATGTTTAAAGTATGCAATATATATATATATATATATATTAATATAATAAACTTTGTTAACCTTTAAGAACACAGATTGTTTGTAGTGCCATAAGAACACAGATGGCATCCTTTGTACCCAAATACCTTTTAAAGCTTAAACATCAACTGTTAATGTTATTCTTGTTTAATGTCATGCCTAGTAATAGTATAAAAGCAATAAACATGAAATTGAAATATATATATATATAATTAATATAACGAAATACTATAAAAAAATATGGTGCTAATTACATTACATTTTTTTTAATTACAACTGTTTTTTCACTGAGTGGTGTACACATATCCCATTCTGTTCTTAAATGTGATATTAAAATAAATCATAAAAATCAATGAAAATAATGCATCATAAGGCACTTTTTATTTTATGATATGTTAAAAAAATACTAGTGAAGTATTTAAAAATTTATTTTCAAGACATTAGCTATTAAATAAGTAATTTTAAATACGTTTCAACTCAGGATAAAAATTACTAAGTGTTTGCATTAGCAGTTTGTTATACAATACTCTCTCTTAAATCCGCATATCTTGGGACCAGTAATTGTGCAAATTTTAGAATTTTGCAGATTTTTTGTCATTGTTTTGTTTACATTTTTTAAGCAGTAATTTGAATGTAATAATTTTCTTGAAATTATAATGGATGCTTACAATGAAGTGAAGTATTAAAACAATTAAGTAAAGTAATAAAAATTAAGAAAATTTAAAAAGTGATTAAAATATTAAAAGTAAAGTTCAAGTAAAAAGTTATGCATAACTAAATATGCATATGCGTTATAATGAGACAATTATTCAATAAAACTTGCCCACATAAAAGGTACACTAATAATTTACATCAAAATCGTAAAATAATGAAGTTTTATTTCATGTTTAGCCAGTCTTATTAACCAAAGAAGCTTGATTACTACAAAAAAAAAAAAAAAAAAAAAAAAAAAAAAAAAAAAGAGCATGAGTACAATCATATTAACACAACTATATATTAAAATTTGTACAAAATGATATTAAAAAAAATCATGAATTCTTCCCCTCATCTCGTAAGCTTCGCTATTCACTTCTGCAACTATTTGCAGATTTCAGGCGTTTACGGATTTGTGGGAATTTAGTGTATATGAAATATTTCAAATCTGTACATTGCAGCTTTCATTTTTTTTTTTTTTTTTTTTTTTAATCCATTATCGAACCAAGTTTTCCTATAATGTGTTTTAATGCATGAATAAAATTATTTGCATTTAACAAGTTTTACTTAATATATGTTTGCAGTGATGGAAAAAGTTTTTTTGATTTCCTTTTTCAAAAATTCATTAATTCTTTTTTTAGCAATGGGACTAACGTTAGGATAGATTAGATAGCTTTCTTTGTAAGTATAAAACCAATCCATATAAAAATATGTTACAAATTGAACTTAGCTACTATATACACTATATGGCCAAAGGTGACCCAGCCATCACTTGCGATTTTAGACGTTTTGTTAAATATCTAGAAAAATACATGAGGAATTAACCTGAAACTCCAGGTGTGTAAACTGTATAGATCATATATTTCCGCGAAGATTTTTTTCCGAAACCCCACATGGACCGTCAACAAATTGAAAAAGAACGAATATCTTTTGGATAACCCTGTAAAAACTAATGTAGCAAAAGCGTTCAAACTGTAATAACTTGTGTTCATTTTTATGAGGATAGCATGTATACTCGTAGAGAAATTAAGGTTTTTATAAAAACAGTCCCAAATTTCGCCAAGTTTTTTGCTTATAATTTGCAGAGTTCTTAATATACATGGTGTGTTCACAAAGTTTCAAGACTGGTCTGATAATTCAAAATTTATTAAACATTTTTGTACCGCGAACTAAAATTCTTCAAATTTGACCTTTGGGCATCAACACACCGCTGCCAGCGTTTTTTCAATTGTTCATACGATCCCTGGAAGTCTTCATGTGCAAGGATTGTTAAAAGACATACATCGTCGAAGCTGCCTGGATCACTGGAATCCTGACAAATCGCTTCCCCTTCAGGTCTTTTTTGATCCGGGGAAGCAACAAAAAAAAAGTCCTGGGAGCGAGGTCGGGCCTGTAGGTGGTCTGCGGCAGTATTGCCACGTTAAAGATAGCCAAAGGCGGCGAGCGACGTGTAAGAGGGTACATTGTCGTGAGGAACAATGCAATCGTTTCTGATGTCTGGGCGGACGCGACGGGTCAGTTTTTCTTTGGAGTGCTCCATCAGTTTTGGCTATATTTAACGTGGCAATACTGCTGCAAGCAAATTTTTTTTGTTCCCCTGGGTCAAGAAAGACCTGAAAGGGAAGCGATTCAAGCGATCCAGGCAGTTTCGACGAGGTCCCTTAACAGCCTTTCGTGCGAAGACTTCTGTGGGGCCTATGAAAAATGGAAAAAACGGTGGCAGCGGTGTGTTGATGCCCAAGGGTCATATTTCGAGGGATTTTAGTTCGCGGTACGAAAATGTTTACTAAATTTTGAGTTATCAGACCAGTCTTGAAACTTTATGAACACACCATGTATAAAAAAGTTCTTTTCAGAAAATATGACAAACAACATTGTACACATTGTACAACATTGTATCGTAATTAAAAAATAATAAAAATTGGATGAAAAATGAGTAGGTTTACTAAAAAACGTTTCATTGCGCATGTGCGAATGCAATCAAAATATAATGTGCATAATGTATTAGCTAAGTATATAGAGCAACTTTTGTGAAAGTCTCAAAATCATAGATTGAAAATTGTCGTCGATAGAATAAGCTCGAAATCCGTTGTTCCCAAAAGAAAGCAAAAAGATGAGGGGTTGTATCCAAATATAGTAGTACGTGCAATATTGTGTACGCTATCTTGGTACTAATCAACAGATATTTGATACAACTCCTCATCTTTTTACTTCCTTTTGAGAACAACGGATTTCGGGCTTATTCTATCGACGAATTTTCAGAATTTTCAAGCTATGATTTTTGAGACTCACAAAAGTTGCTCTATATACAGGGTTGTTATAATTAAAGTTCGCCTATTCAGAAGGCTCTAGAGCCGGTTCTATGGCTCCAAACGAAACAAAATTTCACTAGTACGTAGTTGAAGAGATGCGCTCTGTGAAAATTGAAAAAAAAATTAGTTAAAATTTTTGTCAATAGGTGGCGCTGCACCAAATTTAAGCCGATATTTGCAGATTCTTTTATTTTGTAAAAACAAAATACAGGAAGTTTTATTTCACAGTTGGTAAAAGTAAACTTTTTCAGATTCGTTATATCAATTTCGGTCAATCCAGATGAAACTCACAAAATTTCACCCAACGCTTGAAAAAGATCACATTTTATTCAAATTTTCGACGAACGACGTCAAAGTGACGTCGCAACTTCTAAAACTTGAAATACCCTTCTAACCACCTGACGATTTAAAACTTGCTGATAAAGTGTGTCTGTGATTTCTTTGACACTGGAACAGTTGATTGTTTCTGAAAAGCATTTGAATCTACGCTTTGTGGAGAATGGTAACTTTGAAAGAAAAGGCACTTCTTGTAAAGTTATTTTATCAAAATAACAGCAACGCAGCTGCAGCTCTTCGAGAATTCCGGAAACTAAAAGATGTTAGACGTGGACCAATGTCGGATCGTGGAGTTCACAAAATGATTAAAAAGTTCGAGGAAACAGGAAAACTCGACATTCTTCCTGGCAGAGGACGAAAAAAGTTAGACATTTCTAGCATTGAAGATATTGCTACTGTTGCCGTGGATTTAGCAAGCCAGTAATCATTTGGTAATGCAAGTGTGCCAGCTATTGCGAATGAAGTCGATATGCCGATTTCCACTGTGAGAAAAGTGATGCGTCAAATTTTGCGCTACTATCCATACAAGATTCAGAGGGTGCAACAGCTAATACAGGGTGATACAGAAAGTCGGCTATCATTTTCACTACAGTTTCTTGCACGAATGAATGTGGACAATTCTTGGCCCTGGAATATTCTTTGGACTGGTGAAGCGCATTTTTATTTAAACGGACAAGTGAACATACACAACTGTCGAATTTGGGCGAAAGAGAATCCTAATGTTGCCCAAGAAGTTCCATTGCATGCAGCTAAAGTGATGGTGTGGTGCGGTTTCACAGCTACGTTTATGATAGGGCCATATTTTTTTGAGGAACTAAAATCCACAGGACCCATTACATGTTCTGTAAATGGGAGAAGGTATCTCAATATGTTGTCAAATTTTCTGATTCCGAGCTGCAACAGCGAGGCTGCCTTCAAAATATCCTGTTTATGCAAGACGGTGCACCACCGCACATTACTAGAGCAGTTCGGACTTTCTTAACAAGCCATTTTATAGAAGACTGCATCATAAGTCGTTATTTTCAAACAGTCTAGCCACCACGATCGACTGATCTAACACCATGCGATTTCTGGTTGTGGGGATTTTTGAAAGATTCTGTAACTAAAGACAGATGTCAGACAAACTCTGATCTGAAAGACAGTATTAGACTTCATTTTCGCTCAATCTCACAGGACAGTTTACGCAATGCTGTAGAAAGCACAATTCTGAGAATGGAATGCGTTATTGAAAATGGTGGAGAATTCATTGAGTATGCGTAATGTTATTCTTCGTTATTTCCTCGTTGCCGAGCGACATGCTTTATTTTTGTTGATGCACATTACATCACATGAAATTATATTCATTTTTCTGTATTGTTTGGAGTCATAGGTCAGACTCTAGAGCTGTCAGATTAGGTGAACTTTAATTATAACAATTCGCAGTTCCTCGAAGTTTGTTGAAACTTTTAAATTCGTGTGCTTGGTCTGGATTGACTGAAATTGATATAAGGAATCTGCAAACATCGCCTTAAATATTGGCGCAGCGCCACCTACTGACGAAAAATGTAACTATTTTTTTTTTCTATTTTCGCAGAGCGCATCTCTTCAACTACGTGCTAGTGAAATTTTGTTTCGTTTGGAGCCATAGAACCGGCTCTAGAGCCTTCTGAATAGGCGAACTTTAATTATAACAACCCTGTACTTAGCTAATACATTATGCACATTATATTTTGATTGCATTCGCAGTGAAACATTTTTTAGTAAACCTGCTCATTTTTCATTCAATTTTTATTATTTTTTAATTCTGATTGCAGGGTATTGTGTACAATGCTGTTTGTCATATTTTCTGAAAAGAACTTTTTTATATATTAAGAACTCTGCAAATTATAAGCAAAAAACTTGGCGAAATTTGGGACTGTTTTTATAAAAACCTTAATTTCTCTACGAGATACACGCTATCCTTATAAAAATGAACACAATTTATTACAATAAGCCACTTAATCATAATCTTCAGTTTGAACGCTTTTGCTACATTAGTTTTTACAGGGTTATCCAAAAGATATTCGTTCTTTTTCAATTTGTTGACGGTCCCCTATGGGGTTTCGGGGGAAAAATCTTCGCGGAAATATATGACCTATACTATACTGTTTACACACCTGGAGTTTCAGGTTAATTCCTCATGTGTTTTTCTAGATATTTAACAAAACATCTAAAATCGCACGTGGCCGATCACCTTTGGCCATATAGTGTATATGAATATACTAATACAAAACGCACATGCATTATA
Source organism: Maratus speciosus (assembly GCA_963932465.1). Taxonomy (NCBI): domain Eukaryota; kingdom Metazoa; phylum Arthropoda; class Arachnida; order Araneae; family Salticidae; genus Maratus; species Maratus speciosus. The sequence continues at coordinate 337,674,648 of OZ010791.1, forward strand.
TATGTAAACGTATATAGAGATCATAACTTAAGTGAAAGGTATTTCTTTCAATTGATTTTTGAAAACTAAATTTAATGTAACAGAGCTAACCACATAAAATACTACAATTAATAAATAAAAAACTGTGTTTTTGATGAATTATATTACATCACTTAATTTGTAGAGTACCTAGGAACTCCACGTAAAACTTTGAAGGAAGATTCATTATTACAAACAGTTTTGTGTTAGGAAACCGGAGTCGAGATTAATTTCCTGAGTCAAAAACACACAATGTCTTATTCCAATCCAAACCAGAATTTTTGTTGAGCACTTTAATAATAATGAAGACGTTTTAACAAAGGACAGTTCTTTGTGTGAAATGTGATGACATTGTGAAAAGTATTGGAAGAACCCAGTAATTCAGTCAGTGACACAGTAGGTAATTTGAATTACATTAGGAGGTGTAGCATGCCTAGTTTGAATGTGAAAAGCGGTCTTCTTGGCCACTTCCACCAATTCTTGTGATATTACATTTTACATAAGGGATAATAAATCAATCTCCTGCAAATTTTGTTAAAATGTCTTCATTATTTTAAAAATTCAGTCTGAAGTTTTGTGATAAACAGTAATGTTTTCTAAAAGTTTACGCCCTTACAATTTAAATTGGATATTTTTAATCACTAAGTTTGAAATGTACATTTTTAATGTTGGGTTTTAATACAGAAACAGTTTTAAAGCTTATAATCTTTTTTTTTTTTTTTTTCGTTTATTTCAAAGTATAATAGACTAAAATGTATTCTTTTTTGTGTATATAAAAAAATACACAGAATATGGGATTTGGGGAGGGGGACGTATTACCACAACCCACCAATGTATAATCAATTTTATCCTACTTCTAGAAATTTTCTTCATTAACTTTAAAGCAAATGTTTAGGTTTGTTATTTATATTTTTTATATTTTTAATGTAAACTTAATTGCTTAACAAATTTTATATTCTATATAAAGAATCATATGAGTAATATCATCATTATTATTGTACTCGTGCATTTTAAACCTGTAAATTCATATAACCACTATTCTTTAAAAACATTTCATTGCGTTTTTTTTTTTTTTTCTTCTTAAAACCTTGGAAGTAGGTACCAAAAGAAGACTTTTGATCAATTTTTTATTACTATGCAAACATTTTCTCTGTCATTGTGGCAATTTAGTAATCAAGCTTGCCACTAAGCCTCTGCAATAACCCATATTGGACCACACCGATTAAATATTTTTGAAAATTTTTAAAACTTCAATTATATCATTAATATGGTGTAATCATTAATGTGGTGGTAGTACTAGCAAAATTTTGAAAAAAGTTTTTATTTTTAAGTAACTATTTGTCCTATACACAGGACATATTAGTAGGACACATAGTAAGGGCATATAAAATGCATACATAAAGTAATTGTATGAGCAAATATTTTATTTTACTTTAAAAATACTGTTTATGTTGTACAAAAGTACTCTATGATTTCTCCAATAAAAAGATAATAATAACGGTAAAATTCTAGATTATAAGATCACAATTCTTAAAGAATTCTTTAAATAGATTTTTTTCAATTAAATTTAAATTGGTTACTTGTTTTTTTTTGTTTATATGTTATACTTTTATGTATTTTAAAGAAGTCATAACAAAATGCATCCAAAAAATCCTTGCCAATTTTATTTAAAAAAATGTTTTATTCGCTGTCCTATTTATAGGACAGCGGTCCAATATGAGTTAAATTAATTCTTATAATCAAGCATGTGAGACCATGAAGTCCATTTTCAGCCCTTTTTGTTGTTTCATGTATAATTTATAATGATTTTAATCATGTTTGTTATGAAAGAAAAGTGCAATGAAGTATGTGGGTGCAAGGTCTCAGGACTGATTTCAGTATTTGAGAGATTTTGGATTAATAGTAAATTCTACTTTATATGCTTAAATAATAGCAATTTTACTATCAAGAATTTTTAATCACTATTTTTTAAATTAAGAAATCAATTATTTAACCATAATGAAAGACATAGAAATCTAGTCCATTTTCATTTCGTTTATTCCTAATGTCCGCGAAAGTTTTCGGTCTTGGCTAAGACGGACTTCTTGCACTCATGATTAAGTATACAGTTACATATGGTATTAAAGTTACTATTGATTTATCATGTAGAAAATTATTTAAGACATATATGTCCCTCTGACTGCCCATAATCTTGAAATAAATGCAAAAACTTGTGATTTAACATCCTGACGTAAGTGTCAATAAATAAAATGTAGAAAGGAAACTGCAGGAAGATCACATAGATTTTGCGAGTTCAGAGGATGAATATCCAGAGAAATAGGCACACTCTGTCAATTTTGTGTTCACATGAAAAATAAATTAGTAGTCAAAGGTTTAATACACAAGTCAACATTCAAATTCCAACAACTGGAGCAGCAAGAAAGATAGATCATGCATAAAGCATAGATTATGAAATACTTTCCAGCACTTTCAGAATACTTTAACAAAACTTCGCCGCTTAGTAAGGATACCTAAATAAAATTTTAGCAAAGTACTATAACACATTTGAAAACCAGATTTCAACAAATACCATCCATAGCTGGAAAGGTACTCCAATTCATTTGAGCAACTCTGTATATGATCCGTAGATTTGTATATATTCTACATAATATTCTAAAATTTAGTTTAGTAAGAAAACGATTAACACAATTAAAATTTCACCTTCAACAATTTCTACCTATAGACAGAAACGTACTTGAATTCTTTTGTACAGCACTGTATATTACATACAGGTTTTTATAAAAGCCACATATTAGCTGAAACTTAATTCAGGGGAAAAAACATGGTTAAAATACTGAAATCACACTTCCAGGAATTACTATCCATAGGCGGCCATGTATCCAGTTCTTTGCATTACAACCAATGGATATTTACTGAGTGACATGTATTTAAATGACCTTATACTATTTCAATCTCTATAAAGTTTTATTATGTTACTTTAAAATGAATCAATGCAAAAACCCTTGACGGGTTAAAAGTTTCTGACGCAGCACTTTATCTTATGCTCTAAAAATTTTAAATATGGAACTTAAAAATACTGATATCAAATTTTGAGTGACGTTATGCTATTTCTTAAAAAATATATTTGTATTTATTTCATCATTTTATTTTTGTTTTATTTATAATCGCATGTGCAAAAGTTATGTTCAACATGAAAAGCTGCATAAAATTTTATTCGCTGTTGCTTTATCATTTACATCTCTCATAAATTCAAAATATGAGTTTTAAAAGATATGATATAAAATTTAAGTGACGCCTTGATGTGACTTTAAAAGGTTTGTTTTGAAATTCAATTTAAATTATTTTTGACTTGGTTAAAATATTTTTTTACATCTACACAATACTTTTAATTTTCCAATTCACTGTTAAATATATCACTTTCATTGAATCTATACTATGCATTGAAATGTATTTATTTCAATAAATTGATTTATCTTTTGTGTCACGCTATTCAAAATTGTGAGTAAGATTTATGTAAATGGTTTATTTGCGTCAAACTATCCTTTTTCATACATTTCATGTAGTTTGGACACAATGACGCAAAGAAACCATTTACATAAATCTTACTCACAATTTTGAATAGCGTGACACAAAAGATAAATCAATTTATTGAAATAAATACATTTCAATGCATAGTATAGATTCAATGAAAGTGATATATTTAACAGTGAATTGGAAAATTAAAAGTATTGTGTAGATGTAAAAAAATATTTTAACCAAGTCAAAAATAATTTAAATTGAATTTCAAAACAAACCTTTTAAAGTCACATCAAGGCGTCACTTAAATTTTATATCATATCTTTTAAAACTCATATTTTGAATTTATGAGAGATGTAAATGATAAAGCAACAGCGAATAAAATTTTATGCAGCTTTTCATGTTGAACATAACTTTTGCACATGCGATTATAAATAAAACAAAAATAAAATGATGAAATAAATACAAATATATATTTTTTAAAAAATAGCATAACGTCACTCAAAATTTGATATCAGTATTTTTAAGTTCCATATTTAAAATTCTTAGAGCATAAAATAAAGTGCTGCGTCAGAAACTTTTAACCCGTCAAGGGTTTTTGCATTGATATCATTACTTTTTTGAGGTTAGTGATAAAATGATTAAAAAAAAGATACTTATGGAATTTAATGCAGATTTAATTTTTACTATTTTATTACAATTTTCCTTATAGCAGTTTGTATATAAAAACAAGTGGGTAAGTATAATCGCACAGAGGGTTTCATTTGATATTCCTTTAAAAACACTTTATCCTTAAATTAATAAATCCAAAATGTTAATTTATAATTATTAAATCCTTACATAGATGGTGCACCAATAGTTCCAATTTTCATGGGGCAGGGAACGCACTCTTTTAAACAAACCACCTTTCCAATTGAAGTCATCAAAAACCAAGTTGAATAAGCCAGACCCGTTGTGTTGTTTGACAAACAGCAGTCTCATGTCCCCTCCTTCCCCCTTTTTCAAAATTTTTCAGACCAGTACCTAAGAATGGAACCGAAATAATTTTTTCTCTTCAGAAATTACGATAAAAAAATAGTATGCAGTACTAATAAATTTACTTTAATGCTATATAGGGTGATTATTAAGTTAATTATAACGTTTGGAATCTGTTGCATTGATGTCCGAAAGGTAGTGTCTGAGTTATGGAAGCTGGACCCATAAGGCGCCATAGAGGGGCGAAGCCCGCTAGTGTCTGTCATAATTATATCTGCCATGTGGACTAATTGCGATATTTAATCAAAATAGTCCCCCCCCCCCTCCTCATCCCCGGAAATATAACAAATACAAAATGTGTCTTTATAAACCTATCGTCAAATAGGTTTTTATTTCTTTTTTCCTAAAAAAAAAACATGATTTTTATATCCGTAACGTAAATAGCGGACGAAGCCCGCTAGTTCCTATCATAATATATATTTTTAATAATTTTATATAGTCTATAATAAAAATCAGACTTAAAATAGTCTAGTTCCATGAGTACTTGTAGTGTCAGTTACATGCTACGATTTTTGGATACCAGTATTCTAGAACGGGAAAATGTGACTTATTTTATCGGAGATATCTCATTAATTGAAGAAAGGTGAAGCAAACTTTTTGAAAAAAACGTGGCCAACAAGCATGGAAGTTATCAGCTATGTGACTTTGTGCTAAAGTCCATTAATTTGATCTGCTTTAAAAAGATTACGGAAGATTGAATTATAGTAGAACCTGGATTAACCGAGCTTCGATTAATCGAGGTTTCTGTTAACCGAGCCGATAACAAAGTCTGATTTTTTTCCCCTTTTGAATGAGCCTTAAAAATAACCACACTCTTTAGCTCACTGTCCGTGCTATACAGGCCCTTCTGCTCCCAAAAGCACTCAACTCCAAAGAAACATTGGACCCTGAGAAGTCAATAGCGAACAATGCTTTGTTTCCAGTGGCTGTGTGAACTTTCGTAAATTTTTCAATTTGCATTTTAAAATTTACTACTGGTAGTTGACTTTCTTTTTAAATTTGTTAAGCTGTGAAACAGAACTTTACATATATTTATTTTTATTATTTAAAAAACTTTCTATATATATTTTTTTTAAAGAGATGTTAAATTCGCAAGCACGGCGAGTTTTTACGCGCAGTTTATATTAACCGAGATTTCCGATTCCGATTTACTAACAGAGTCAATTAGCTCGGATAATCGAGGCTGCTCTGTATAATTAAAAAATCAATGGCGATCTTACTGTAAACGGGTTTCCGTTTTACTGAGGGATTTCAAGATCGAATCAGCTGATGTTAGTTGCTGTTTCCGTGCTTGATTAAATAAGATTAGTTAAACATTTGAAAATTACCAAATATAAAAGGAACTAAGTCAACAGAGTCTTTGCTTTATAGTATTTTTAAACAACGCTATAAGAAAATGATTTTAAATAAGAGATTTTAAATGTAACGTTTTAAATCTGACATAATTTTCACCAAACTTTCCTTTCTCTTTGTAACATTCAACTGAAAATATTTTTATTATTAGAAAGATAATATTATTATTTGCGCTACCTTAAAATTGGCAACTATAGTTAAAAATATCATCTCGAAATTTGAAATAAATCTCTCATATAAATATATTTTTTTAATTTAAACTGTTTTGCAATATTATTATTTGGCCAATATGACGTAATTTCCTCCATTTACGACTTTTAACACATATCAATGAATTTATTATTTAAAAATTTTCTTTTTCTTTTAATATTCACGTGTAAATATAATTTTATGACGTAATTTTCAACGTTTTCCTGCTTTTAATGCGTAATCATTTAATTCTAATTTGAAAATAATTGATTATTTTATAATTTTCTTTCATTTTAAGTAAGCATGTGTAAAAACAATTTTTATGACGTAATGTTTAATATTTTCCTGCTTTTAACACGTTATCATTTAATTCTAATTTAAAAGGATTTTTTTCTGTTTATAATAGTCACGTGTGAATAAATTTTTAATTTAAAGGATATATTATTCTTTGCGCTGTTTTAACAATTGGCAACAATTTAAAATAACCTTTTCTAAAATATGTAAAAAATATCTCTGGAAATTCTGAAAATTTTAATTTAAAATTGAAATAAATCGTCAAAAAATTAGGCAAGTTAAAAATAATAAATGCACTCTGCAAACTTCGAGTTTCTATTGAATGATTAAATTGAATGAAAATGATTAAATTCCCATGTATATATTTTTTTTCCTATGAGACTTTTTTAATGAGACAATTTTATCCAGATTTAACATTAAATATCTCTTAAAAGAATTCTTCGATTTAAAAACTGTCTACTTCAACGTTTTTATCAAACATTTCTCTATAATACTACACATTTTAATATTTTTGTATGCAGTAATTTTCTTAATATTTGCGAAATAGACCTCTAGTCACAAGAGATTCTTTCAAAGCGGCGAAGAGCGTTAGTTTTTTTTTTTTTTTCCCGAATAAGAGACAAAATGTAGTACGCAATTGCGTCAAAAGATGGCGACACCAGAATTCTGATATGCTTATTATGTAAACTGTAAATATTGCAAAGTTAAATAAAAACAATTGTCTCGGGGTTATCAAACTTCATTGATATTTATAAATAAAACATTTCAACTAAATTATTTATTATAAAAGAGTTATTACATCACAATAGTTTTTATGCAAGGAAAATAATAATTATAATAATAATAATATGGATGTCAGTGATTATATATTGATTGACCGTCATAATAATAAAAAATGATATTATAAAAAGAAGAGCTGAAATGAATTATTTTTTTACGTTTCTGATCGTGTGATTTATATTCAAATAATAATTATTAATGTATATTTTTTGTAAAGTGATTGAAATTAAATATATTTATAAAATTTATGGTAATATTTTTATTATTGAAAAATTGCCAAGAAAAAATCATCATCAAATTGGCGTCATTATAATTGTAATTTTATTTAACTTAATAGCAATTAAAAAATTACAAAGGAACTGAGAATAATGGTCAACTAACAGACTTTAAAAAAAAAAAAAAAACACATTCACATGTGAAAACACGTACCACGGAGTATCGAACTGCCTATCTTAAAATCAGTAGACGATGGCCCTTAACCACTCAGCCAGTGGGAAGACAAAATTTTTCTCCCCAAAAGTGGTTAAAAAGAAAGCATGTGTATGAATACAGTGTCATGCATTTTCGGTGAAATTTCCATAGAATGGCGAAGAAATATAGTCCGATTTTTCATGCGCATTATAAAACGAACAAGAGTCTTGCTGGAAACAAGTAAATTGTTATTTGGTTCATCTGAAACATATTTATTTGATTTTTAAAAAATCGCCCGTGTCATTTTCGAGAGAAAAAAAAATCGAATTATTTAACGAACGAGAGTTTTCCCAGAAAAAAGAAAAGTGTTATTCACCTCGCCTTAATCACATTTATATTATGTATCAATTTAAAAATAATCGTTAGAACAGTTTTCGATATTTTCAAATTAGGAACTTCCTCGATATCATACCAAGCTGTGATACCAAGTGTGATTTATATTCAAATAATAATTATTAATGTATATTTTTTGTAAAGTGATTGAAATTAAATATATTTATAAAATTTATGGTAATATTTTTATTGTTGAAAAATTGCCAAGAAAAAATCATCATCAAATTGGCGTCATTATAATTGTAATTTTATTTAACTTAATAGCAATTAAAAAATTACAAAGGAACTGAGAATAATGGTCAACTAACAGACTTTAAAAAAAAAAAAAAAAAACCACATTCACATGTGAAAACACGTATCAGGGAGTATCGAACTGCCTATCTTAAAATCAGTAGACGATGGCCCTTAACCACTCAGCCAGTGGGAAGACAAAATTTTTCTCCCCAAAAGTGGTTAAAAAGAAAGCATGTGTATGAATACAGTGTCATGCATTTTCGGTGAAATTTCCATAGAATGGCGAAGAAATATAGTCCGATTTTTCATGCGCATTATAAAACGAACAAGTGTCTTGCTGGAAACAAGTAAATTGTTATTTGGTTCATCTGAAACATATTTATTTGATTTTTAAAAAATCGCCCGTGTCATTTTCGAGAGAAAAAAAATCGAATTATTTAACGAACGAGAGTTTTCCCAGAAAAAAGAAAAGTGTTATTCACCTCGCCTTAATCACATTTATATTATGTATCAATTTAAAAATAATCGTTAGAACAGTTTTCGAGATTTTCAAATTAGGAACTTCCTCGATATCATACCAACGTTTTCACTTTAAAAATGGCTATTTAGATCTCAAAATATACTGCACGTAGAAATGTAAAAATTTCAGTATACGATTAGACTGCAGATATAAGACTGTTCTAGAAAATCCAGAACAATAAGACCTATATCTGCTGAGTTATTAAAAGGCGGCTTTTCGCGTTTTCTTTGATGTCGAGTTAGCTGTATATATGAGTTCCGCCATCTACGAATTCTATGATACGATACGATACGATTTTAACGATACGATACGATTTTAGGCTTAAGGCTGCGTCACTCGGAATACTACCGTCTTCCATGATATGAATTCAGTTTGTTCATCTGAAAGCTCGTCGATCCAGGTTTCCACTTTATGAAAGATGAAACATCTTTCATACTTTTTATCGATTTACTTATTATTTTATTATCCACTCTATTAAAGGTGCTTCTAGATTTCAGCACGCACCCTTTTAAAAAAGCAATACTATGGGGATTTTTGAACACAAAATTTAGATAACAACTAAATGAAATTTAATTTTGCATGAAATCGCAATGATTTTTGACAGAAGTACTGCTGATAATAGCATCGTGAAATGTCCTGCTGATATTCGAGGAGAAACTATGTTGTAGAAACAGACCAGTGGACCTCGATTATGAAAAAATTCTAGGTAAACACAGACTACAGAGAAACCACAGAACATGCCCAAAAAGAGAATGTAAGCACTTTAATGAATCCCAGAGTACTTACAGTCAGGAAAACAATTCTAAATAACTTTAGGATTATTATTTATCATACTGAAATAAGTGAGAAAATGTTCTCTTCCCTATTGCTTTTATACTAAATTGCTAGAAAATTATAGTAAAGATTCGGCATTCCATTTATTATAAATTTTTTCGGTGTTAAAGAAATGCTTATAAACAAATATACGTACTTTGATTAGAGTTTGTTAGGAATAATGGTTTCTTCCATTTCCTTTTGAATTACTGATTTTGGATAAATTATAATTTATGTATTTCTTTTACTTTTAAAATGATTATTATTTTTTTTACTTTCATTCATGCTTTACGTGTATCTTTTTTTCTGTCTGTCTTTCTATATGTATACTGCATATATACTCGAATATTTTTTTCAACATTCCAAACTTTGCAATGTATTCAATTTAACCCTCCGAGCGTCTTTAGGGCTTTCCTGCATTTTCATTAAATAAAAATGCTTATAAAAATAATCTTAATTAAAATTTTCTTTCCCTGTTTGTTTCTAAAATACACTTCATGCCCCTTTATTTGATAAACATCTTGAAATACACTTCTGTTGTAAATATTTTTGTCTACAACAGATTAAAGTTGTTTTGGGGAAACGAAAAAATACGTCCAAACCGCTCAGAAGGTTGTCATTTTACAAAGGTAATGTTGTCAGCAATTATTTTTATTAAATAACTTTTGATTCTATATTTACAATCCTTTAATATCAAAAACATTTTTTGCAGTTTTACTGGAATTTTTTGTTAAATTTTCATTTAAAATGATTAATAAGAGAATTATAAAACTAATCGACTGTATTATTTTGGACTTGTTAAATAAAGAGGGAAATCGATATGCCATAAATAGCTTTTATTTCTTTTTTAATTAGGTTATAGTGCTAGTTAAAAAATTTCAAATATGACCGAAATTAAGGAAAATCATTTCATAACGATTAACTATTGAATTCCGGACCTTTATTGAGATGAATTATCGAAAATATGTGAGAAAATATTTGGAAGGCAAACAACTTGGTATGTTCTGTTAGCTACGTTAAAAACAATTAGAAACTTAGAAAGTACGTACATTGAAAATTCAGAAAATCCAAGAGTTTATAAAAACATTGAAAAAGCAAAAAGAAGTTTAATCAGATAATCATCGTTTCTGCTGCGATCGGAGATATGTTGAATTTCCTGAAAAAAACATCTAATTTTATTTTAAAATTATTTCAAACACGCCCGTTAATAAAACAAATGCTCATTATTCAGTCTGTTTTTAAGTGTTACATATTTTGTATAAATTGAAATGAATTTTTAAAATGTAAAGTCCTTGTTTCAAAAGTTATTAGGATAAAATCCTTGTTGATTTAATTTATGAATCACCTCTTAGAACACACACACACACACATATATATATATATATATATATTATATATATATATATATATATATATATATATATTATATATATATATAGAACAACAGCAAAAAATATTTCTGTTTCGTTCGTCATTAATAAATGAATTCTTCCGAAATGTGTAAGAATCGATAAAATGGTTTTGAATTATTTTAAAATAGTTCAATATTATATCTTATTAGGCATATTACACAATTGAAAAGTTTATAGAATCATTATTAAATTATTTTTTTTACCTCTGTCATCTTTCTTTTATCTTTTCTTTTCTGAATTAAAATGTAATATGTATGTTACAAATAAAATACCTTACAAAAAGGAGTGATATATCTTATGAAAAACACCTCGTTGTAAATGATCTCGCCAAGCCACAAATCTTGACGACTTGCAGGCGTATATAATATATGCAGTATATAAATTTTGAAAATTTGTGAAAATCGAAAAAAATAAATTTTAAATTCTTGTTATATCACTTCGATAAATATTTGTAAGAGAAAGATCTGTAATAAACCAGAAAGAGTTGTAAGACAAGCAGTAAATGGTGTGCAAGCTTGGTAATATCTATTATTACAATTATATTTTTCAATATTTTTAACATAATCTTTAATTACATAAATACGTTTAATACACTGTTTTAAAATTAAAGGGAAAACCGATGAAATAGATCCTGTTTATGACGGAATTATTTCTAAAACAAAAAATGTCACATTTCCAACATAATTCAATTCCGTTTATGTAGGCTTTACTGCAATATATCTCAGTTTAGTTAATTCCTATTATTGGGTGCATTGTTCATATGATAAGGATCATCATTTTTTAAATTATTATATACAAACTCAGAATGTTTGCATGCTTACTTAAAAAATTCTCCTCATAAAAGTGGTATTTCACGTTCAATAATGGTAAATAAAATAAAAAAATCGATCTTCATGGTGGTAAATAAGAATGGACATGCAAACACAAAAGCTTCACTGTTTCATGGGAGCAGTAATACAAGAAGAAAATTGTTAAGCACAGTCATTCGTCGCCTCAGAGCAACAGTAGGACATCTAATAATAATCGAAAATGAGATGTCTGACTTACTTCTATGAAAAACTGTGCCTGCATCTAGCGGAACAGTAGGCAATTTTTATAAAACACGTCTGAGATATAGTATTAAACATAACTCTGTGTTTCAGACGTTGTTCCACTAAATCAGTGGTTCCCAACTTTTTTTTGCCCGCGCCCCACTTAAGATCTTTAAATTCGTGATGTCCCTCTCCTCCCCTCTGTAACATATAATATTTATTACATAAAAAAGAACTGTTTTTCACACGGAAGAAGCCTAAAAGAGACAATTAAGTATGATAGATCTTTTCACATTCAAAAGGATAAAATATTTGTCAGACACAAAAGGTCATATAATCTGCATTTTTATCTCCACGAAATTTGTTGAAGAGAGAGACTCTCATATTTTGCATTACATTTTATAAAACTGATACATTTTATAATTGATTTTTGTACTTCTTTAAGAACAGATGAAGTTTTTTAAACTCCAAGACTGTATGAATATCATAATTCACAAATAACACTTCCAGATTTCAAACTTTATCAATTTTAAGTAGTCATTTTTCTTTCTCCTCATAACGTACTTATCTGGTAGAGGGCTTTCTTTTTTTCCTTTATTGTTAGTTTACCACCATGTATTATCCTATTTTAAATTTTAAAATGCATATGTCATGTTGTATGTTTTTATATTGTGTATGGGGTCTGCAAAAGAGCCATAAAAAGTTTACTTTTTAGCCATTTCCTTCATTGCTGCTCATTGGGGGCTTGTTAATTTTATAAAAGTAGCGCACCGTTAAGATATTTTTAGGTTAAATATGTTCAACATAGCCAATTTTAGATATACCTTTAAGTAATTTCATATGTAAAAATTCCTTCATGTGACACATAGCACCGTGAATAGAAATACAAGTTTCAATAAATGGTATAAAAGAAGGCGTGTCAAAATAATACTAAAACCAGAAAAAAATGTAAGATTTTATATATATATATATATATATATAAATCGTGTCTAAATATCCAGTAAAAACTTTTCTACAATGAGTTACGATAATGCATGTGTTTTGAACTTTTAAGTAGCAGTAGCGTAGCTACATATTCAGCGCCCTGGAGCAAGCAAAGTTTGTGCGCCCTCTTGTCTCTCAAAAAAGTTCTGCTTAATTTTGTTTGGAAGTTACATATATACATATATATATGTGTGTGTGTGTGTGTGTGTGTGTAACTAGCTGACCATCCCGGCGTTGCCCGGGCCCGTTATAATAACGTAAACAAAAATCAAGTTTGTATAATTTTATATATTCATAAGTAATTCAAATGAACATGGTTTTAGGGGTGGCCCACTGGCTTCGGCAGCGTCTACTGTTTTCCCGACAAACCTCTTTCCGAACGAAACTGTGGCCTGGGTCCCCGCTTCCAAAGGCAGCGTATGCCAGGAGTATTCCGTACGCGACGGAGACAATCGAAAATTGAATCAGTAAACCCCGTAGTAATCGAGCCCATAGAACCCCAGATAAGGATGCGAATCCTAGCGGTCGAACTATAATCTTTAAAACAATCGTAAGCTAAGTTGAATGGACCAATTTCCGTTGAAATAGAGCCCATAACAGCCGAGAAAAGAATGCGCCGTTAATATTCGAAAATGGTGGTAACGGAAGTCTAAGAGAGAAACTTTCACAATGCAGAAAGTAGCTGAATAGTAAGCTAAGCTCAATTATCCATTTACCGTTGAAATCAGACATATTAAACCCGAGAAAAGAATGCACCATTAATGTTCGAAAATGTTAGTAAATGAAGTCTAAGACAAATTTTCATAATACAGAGCTGAATCGTAAGTAGCTGAATCATAATATAGGTTGAATTAACCAATTCCCGTTGAAATCGGCCCCCTAGAATTCGAGGAAAGAATGCACCCCGAAGCAGTGGAAGGTGCTTGTTGCCCAACTCCTGTAAATTTAACGAATTACCTTTAACATTAGCGTGATATTTAATTTACAGAGGAAATCCCTTCCCTCTAAAGTTAACCACTTTCCTTTAACAGTAGCGCGAATTTTAATTCACGGCTGTAGTGAGTAAACGCAAGTTGATGCCGTAAAAGAAGATTAATATTCGAAAAAGGTGGTAGCTGGAGTAAAAGATATTTTTTAGTGGTTTCTAAAGTAGCCAGAGGACCCTAGAACTATGCTAAAGAAAATTGCAAGACTATCAGATAATTTTTAATGAAACTGCACCAAGGACCCTAAGAAGGCGATTAATATTCAAAATTGGTGGTAGCTGAAGTGTGAGTAATTTTTTTGTTATTCATGTAGTAGTAGGAGGACCTAAGAAATCGTTAGGGAAAAAAATCTTAGTGAATCGGTCCATTTTTATAGGGGACCAAAAGGAGCTTACTGATAATTGAGAGCAAGGCCTAAGATGAAAACACGATAAAAGGTCCTAGTACTTAGCGTTTTAGATTTTCAATTAGTCGAAATTAAGTATACGGTATAAGTATTAATCATTAGAAAAAATTTTCAAAGAAATGCTTAAAAAAAGAGCTCTAGAATACCAATAAAAATATAAAGGTGTTGGCTCGGGGAGAGAAGTCCAAGACTCAATTTTGAAGTTATGCAATGAGAATGTAACAGAATTGGTGGGTGAAAAATGCATGGTGCACAAAAAGTTACCTTAGGGGGCCAGTGTCTGAACTGAAATGTAGAAACGAAAAAAAAGCCAAATGGAAAAAGAGCCCCAAAAACGAAGGACGGATTAAAAAGGGCCATTTATTAACAATTTAGGGCACAAAAACTTCAAGTGGCATTTTACCAAGCCCCAGGGGTCCAGGGTCTCAACTGGAATGTAGCTGGGCAAGGGCCCCAAAAAGGCGATTAATTTTTAAATTTGGTGGTAGCTGAAGTCTAAAAAATTTTTATGTTCTTCGCGTAGTAGCTGGATTTTCTATCATGTTGTTACAAAAAAAGACCATTTTTGAGGGAGATATAATAGAAGGTCCAAAAGGAGCCAACTGATAGTTGAGAGCAGGGCCCTAAGATGGAAACATGTTAAAAGGTTCTAGTACTTAGCGCTTTAGATCTCAATAAGTCGAAATTAAGCATAGGGTATTTATTATTCATTCGAATAAAATCTTAAAGAAGCGCGAAAAAAAATGGGAGAAATTCTTAAAAAAGGGTAGTAAGTGCCCAATAAAAATATGAGGGTGCTGGCCCAGGGAGAGGAGTCCAAGTCTCAATTTTAAAGTTATGCATTGAGAGGTTGACAATATTAGGGTGTGAAAAATGCATGGCGCAGAAAAATTTCAAGGGGTCCAGTGTCTTAACTGAAATGTAGAAACGGAGAATAATTAAATGGGAAAAAAGCCCCCAAAATGAAGAAGATCGGATAAAAAGGCTGCAAGTTCTGATCAATTCAGAGCATACAAACTGAAAGGTGCTAAGGGGGCGCCGGTCATAAAAAATTAACTCCAGGTGTATCCCTGAGCTCCAGGTGTATCAGGACCTGTCTTTGGACAACCCTCATCCAAATTTTCAGACTTCTACGTGCAATATATTTCACTAGCCACCACACACAGAGCGAAACTTCCTTTTATTAGTAATAGACTAGCTGACCTACCCGGTGTTGCCCGGGTCCCTGATAATATTCTTAAATGAACCTGAAATTTTTATGATTTTATTTCTTAAGGCTGTTCTTAAATCCAAAGGGGCAATTTTATGACATGCATTTTAATTAATTTTTGCTCGAGAACTGGCATGTGTTGTTATTCAGAAACTTTGTAATCGAAAGACGTTTTCCGGATTTTTTGTAAACACAATAGATCTTACTGAAAACATTGTCAAAGATGGCATTTTCAACGGAATTTCCCGACAAAAGTAGAAAAAACAGTCAACGAAGACAAAAAAAAAGTCTTGTCAAATATCTTTAACACGATTTTGTCTGAAATACAAGCTCGATGACTGCGTGAAAAATCGGTTTGAAAAATTTAAAAAAAAACAGTCCTGTTCTAACGTATATACAGGGCTTAATTTCTAACAAAAAAGTACCGGAGCCCTAATATTCTGCGGTATCGGTACTAACAACTGTACCCCCCCCCCCCCCTGTCTTTGCAAAATTTAAAGCATTTTTTTCCCTTTAGCAAAATAAAAATTTTAAAAATATCTATCAGCATATACTTAGCTGTCAACTATTCCACTTTTTAGTTATCACTCCTTCCGAATAGTATAACCTTTGCCCAATTTTAATGTTAATTGCAGAATTGTACGATTAATTATGGTAAGGATTATGATTCGGAAATAGTGTTAACACAAAAAAGGGATACTTCTCAGCTATGCATTTTTATGAAAAAATGAATGAAATTTACAGAAATTAATATTTATATGCTGAAGAATGGAACAAAGTTTTTCGATTTCCTACAAAAGGTGCAATCAAACTATATAATCGATTCCTTCCTCATTAACAATCTTTTGTGGTGAGTCACTGAAAATCAGATTCAATTAAAAATTTCACACCGTTATCGGAAAGATTCGATGCTTATATAGAAAAAGGGGAAACACTGATCTATCAGAACAGCAATACATGGTAATTATATCTACTTACAAATGAAAGCGATTTCGTAAATGAGCAGAGCAAAGCTTTAACATGCGCAGCGTTCACGATTAAAAAAAAAAAAAAAAAAAAAAAAAAAAAAAAAAAAAAAATTCCTAATGTGATTTTTATACTCGTACGCAATATAAATGAAAAAACCTCAAACAAACAAAACCTCAAGCTGATGCTCGTTGGCTAAAAACAGAAAATATTCTCTAACTGTCTGTTTAAAAAAACAGCCGATTAGAAATTATCCTACTGTCATAAAAGAAAATTGAACTGAAAGCAAATTCATTGTTCAGTCTCTTGAGTGGCGCCGTATCAACACGTCGCCCACATAAATTTGCAAATATCAGAAGAATAGAAAAACTCGATTTGTGTTTTCCCTTCATTCTGATCAAAATAACATTAAAATGATTTGAAATAGAATATAAAACATAATTTTGAAGGAGGAAAAGTTTTTTTCTATACATGAATAAATAAAATTTTGAATGTAAGACTGATTGAGCTTGAGTCAGTCGAAGCGCAAAAACTGATATAAAAATTGAGTCTTTTTTTATCTCCACCTCCTCTACGTGTGCGACACATTACGGTACATATAAGTGCTTTAATAAAAAAGAATGCAAAATCTTGGCGATAGGAAGCAAAGGAAAAGGTAATTTAGGTTCCGCTTTTGGACTGGGCTCCGGAGCCCTGAATTTATGAGCTCCGGTGAATTCCGACCAGTATTTAAAAATTTACTAAAAACAGAGAAGTACCGGGGCTGGGCTCCGGTGGGCTCCGGCGCAAATTAAGCCCTGCGTATATACAAAATAGCTGACCGCCGTTCTGATTATCATATTTATAGACAATATTGAAACAGTCCCGTTTTCATATTAAAATGTAATTTTTAACAAAAAAGAATGTTTGAATTGCATTTTCTTCGCCGAAAATATTCTTTATAAATACTTTTGCACATCAAGCGCAAAAATCAATATAATACACATATATATATAGGGGAAATTACAAATACAGCATTGTACGAATACACGAAGCCTACACATTTCAAACAAATACTTGATAAATGATTTTACAAAAAACTAAATAAAATAAAATACGTATATATATATTTAAAGAGAGGCCGCGCTGTTTGGTACCAGTCAGGCTGAGAATTCTTGGGGCAGACCATGTCGCTATTGATAACAAAGAAAATTACAGAATATACACATTAGAGTTTAAAAGATTTAAATGGTCCTCTGAAGCAAAGAAACTTTCAAGAAAAAAAATCAATTCTTCTGCCTTGCAAAGAGAAATAAAAATCATCAATAAAAAATGATTCAAAAAAGTGATTTAAAAAAAAATTATTAAATGATTTAAGATTTTTCATATGTAATGCGTATAGCAAATTTTAAAACTATTAGCTTCACCTAAGGAAGGAAGCAGCTTTACCTGGTTTAGGGGACACAGACCTGCAGGTCGGTTGTCCGGCGGGCCAGTCTGCCTTATTTAATCCTAAAATTATGCGATTAAATAAGGTTTAATGCGGAAAAATACTGTTACCAAAAAGTGGTGTAATTTTGCATAGGTTATAATCAGGCTCTAAGGAACACTGAATTGGGTACTTAACTTTTTCTCTCTTTTTGAAGCTTATCGATTCTGCATTTGACATTTGCAATATTTTCAAAATCTCAAAACAATACTCACAAAATTTAATTTGTTGCTTCCCCTTACTCCCCCCTCCCCTCCCGTCTAAATTTTGCCGCCGTGAGCTGATGTGGAATATGTTTAAATCTAGCTCTTATTATTGTTTTGTAATCTGTATTAATGCATGTTTAGTTTCCACAAAACAAACAAAAAAAACCCTTCAAAATTTTCGTTTTTTAGGTTTTCGTCTGTAAAATGGTCAATAATTTTCTTCAACTTGTCAAGCTATTTTTTTCCAAATCGTAAAATAATTATCGTAAATTACTACTGTTACATCGTACATATAGGTTTCTCAGCGGTGAATACTTTGGCTACCATTACTTCCGCACAGTAATCATCATGATAAATTTCTAAAACATTTTTAATAGAAATGTACCAGAAAGATTATTTTTTGGAAGTAGTGGTAGCCAGTAAAGTGACCGATGAGAGCCCTGTTAAATAAGTTTTGATTACTTTAAGATCTGAAAATCTTCAACGGTCGTCTCCAGAAAAGTTAGAGAAAATAATCAGGCATGCTGAAACGCTGTTGGAGAAGTTACTTGAGGCTGCAATATGGTATGAATTAAAATTAAAACTTCCTGAATAGAATTATTTTTTTTCAACTGTGTATGAAAACATATTTTAAATCGAAATAGTTGAGGTTAAACACAAGGTAAAATATCATAGGAATACGCTGATTGTAACAAGATTCATCTATAATGTCTGATTAATAATGAAAAAAAAAAAATACAAATATTTTAAGAAATCTTTATTTCGCTTTTTCTAATTTTGCGCCCTTAGGATTCGTGCGCCTGGAGCAGTTTGCTCCAACTGCTCCACGGTAGCTACGCCCCTGTTAAGTAGAAACTTTCGGAAAACTTATTTTTATTCAGGTGTTTTAAAATTTCCATGAATTATTTCACTTTTAAGTCTGTAACATCACTTTTATTAAAAATGACAAAAAAAAAAAAAAAAAAGAAACAAAAAAAGAAGATGGATTAATAAGAAATCTGAAATTGCCCCCTCAAAAGTCAAATTGCCACGTTGAGAATCACTGCACTAGATACAAACACAGTTATTCATAGCAGCAAGTCAGACATCTCATTTTTTATTATTACTAGATGTCCTACTATTGCTCTAAGGCGACGAATGTAAGAGCAGAAAACACAAACATTATCAAAGCCTGTGGGTCGCCAAGCAGTTTTTACATACTGTACCTCACTCCGAGTGCTTTGGAAACATGAGTAGTGATAGATTTTTACAAAGCACTTGGAGTATAATATCGCTTAAGTATGTCTATTAAGTACATACCGGGTGTCCTAAAAAGGACTGACTGATTTTAAAATTCAATAACTTGCAAACGGTGACAGATATTTAAAAAATTCTTGCAGGAAGGTTATACATACGGTCAAAAGTTTTTTTACAGTGATTTTCGATTTTAGTTCGAATTACAAACAATAGATGGCACTGTAAGCAATAGGCGCTAAACACAGGCTCGATTTTTTGCGCTTTCTCTTCTTCCATGCGGAAAAAGGAGAGTAAAATGTATTAAATGGGTTCCGAAGTACCAAAAAACGAACCTGAATTTAGCGTCTATTGATCGCAGCGCCATCTATTTTTTGTAATTTGATCTAAAATCGAAAATCACTGTAAAAAAAAACTTTTGACCTCATGCATAACCCTCCTGCAAGAATTTTTTAAATATCTCTCACCGTTTGCAAGTTGAATTTCAAAATCAGTCAGTCCTTTTTAGGACACCCGGTATAATATCGCTTCTTTTTATGTGATATCACTTCTTTTTATGACTGTCGTTTTAGATTTGTGGCTTGACGGAATATTTTACAACGAGTTCTTTTTCATGAGATAAATGTTTTCCATACTTTTTTTTTTATCCCGACGCCAGCATTTTTGGTCCTTTTTTTAGCGAATATACTTCCTGTGCTTTTTATAGATACAAGAGCGTGAACAATAGCACCTAAATCATTACTCATCAAAATTAATAAATTATTTGAAAGAAGTTTTTATTGCATTTTTTATCAGTCAAATAAATATAGCGCCGAGATTTAATTAAACACTTTATTTATAGCCAATTTTGTAGTCACAACCAGGAAGTGAAATTATACTATTGTTGTTTTGTTTCATTTATTCTTCGAATTTAACGCGCCAATTAAATAATTTGTAAATGCTTTACCACTTAAGTTATCAGTAAGTCTGTCCAGATTTTTCTCAGAAGGTTCTGTTTTTGAGAAATTGTGAACTTTTCTTGTACTTGTAAAAAGCCTAATCAAAGTTTTAGGAATCTGAAATTAGTATTATAATAAGCTTTTTATTGAGCTATTTTTAAAAAGATCCTGTTTTGATGACTGCATTTATATACAGGGTGTCTCAAACAAATTGAAACGCACTTTCATTTTTTACCTGTTGGAGATATGTGTAATACATGAGGAAGGAGATAAACATAGGCAATGTAAATCGCAAAAGTGTTCAAAATAAGTTATGAATTAAGATTACGTCGATGAAATAGTCCTGTCATTAATTTTCAAAAAATTACACTTTTTAAATTTTTATACGGTTCTTGGGTCCTATAAGTTATATTTAGAAAGAAATTCTCTATGCTCTGACAACTGTAAAAATTCCATTTTTTCTAAGACCAAAATTCACCGGGTTTTGATACTTTGGATTTTATAAAATTTCGGAGCTTTCCGGCACTATGAAGACAATTTTAACTCATACCTTATTTTGAACACGTTTGCAATTTACATTGCTTACGTATTTTATGCGCTTCAGTCTGTTTTGGAGGCACCCTGTTTTTCGGACCCGGCACATATTTCGGGTGTGTCCTCTGCAGATTTTGTTTCCCCTCCCCCCACATGCTATTTATTGTATACTAGCTGTACCCGACCACGCGTTGCTGTGGCTCAGTCTGGCTAAATGGAAAAGAGAAAATGCACGTTTCTTTCTAATATGTTTAATTTGACAATGCTTGTGGGTATACAATATTTTGTGTTGTTACATTGTCTGCGCAGATATAGAGATTGTCCGGTTTGCCGATTCTAGAACACGAAATATATAATTGTCCGTGTGAGAAGCAATCCGTGTCTAGATCTAAACTGCAGAATTCTAAAGCTTGGCCCTAAGCTTTGTTTACTGCAAGCCGCGTGCGGTTGCAAAGCTTTGACTGTTGGATATTGCGAAATATCATAATTGGCATGCCGATTGTCAATTGCAGTACGTGCGGTGGCATCCTTTGCAAATCGAATGAATTAAAAAGAAAAATGCCCAGTTAAACTGATGGCATTGAGCTCACAGGCTATTCACACTAATTATACATTATACTCTTATTACAAAGAATAATGCCCCTTGAAAAATAAATTAAGGGGCAATTATCCCCCCGTCCCCCCCCCTATATACTTAACCAATGAACCTCCAAATCTAATCAGGGAAGCGCCTTATCAGAATAAACCGGTGTACCAAATTTGAAGCAAATCAGATAATTCTGCATGAAAGACCCATTTGTCTAAATTAAGGGGGGGGTTAGCCACCGTGCCCTTCTTTATACTTAATCAATAAAATCAGTTAGTTTTATAATCAGTTAATTTTAAAATCAGTCAGTCCTTTTTAAGACACCCGGTATATATTTAATACGAAATCGGCCCCCTCTCAGGACCCTTTTCAGCTAAGGCCCGGTACTTCTGTCCCTTCCTGTACACCCCCTTCAAGTTAGCGTATGTTATTGATTGTATTATTGCTTTCTCGACTTGATATTTATTTGAAGACTAAAGCTGCACTTTAAGTTGTTTAGTTTCCAAACATATAGAAAAACAAAAAAATTGTCTCGCATGAACCAGCCGATAATTGTTTTACAGATACTCATTGCTTATTACCGAAATGTGTTGTTGTGCCAATGACTACAATTTTCGATCAACTGCTGATATTCACAAATAAATAAACCTATTTTTGTACTAATTAAGATTGCGTATGGCCATTTTATAAATTTATTAGCGACAGAGTAGTCGCTCTTTCTTTCAGACAATAAGCAAAGTGTCATTACCAAAAAATCTGGAGTGGCTCCACTCGACTTTCCGAACACTTTACAGAAAACTATGCGTTCAAATAAATAGTAATATAAAAATAAATAAAAACACAGATCCAAGCTGATATGGTTTCACTTGTGAAAATGACCTCATATTCAAAAGGAAACGTCACTTTCATTAATAAAGCTCGAACTTTTTTTTTTTTTTTCAAAAATTAGATTTATATTATCTAATATGTTTAAATTAGATGTAATAATATTTTCAAATATTGAAATTGAATTCACATAGCCAATGATAATTTTAAATTGTTTTAAATATAAATATTTTGTCATTATTCCTCAACCACGTAGAAAACTTAAGTTTCGTTATGTTTTTATCAGATTAATGAAACGCGCTTTAATTTTTAGCCCCCGATATGCTATTTCTTTCAGACAAAAATTAAGCTGTCCTCCCTAAAAAATAACGTTACGTTACATAAGCCAGACTTAAAACGTAGCAGATGTATCATTGTACGGTTAAATACTGATAATCTCTACTGCAATTTTATAAACTTCAAAGCTTCGCACAGTTTCAATTTTTACACCTTCGTATAGAAAAAAAAGTACTTTTAACTGCAATTTGTTTAAAAATGTGTCTGCATCTCAATTTATTTTTGAGATATTAATTTTTTTTTTTTTTTTTTTTTTGTAGTTTTTAATGCCATTTCTGTAATGGTGACAACTGAAGTGCTCAATTTCTGTAGAAAGTAAAGGGAAAATCGTAGATTACCATATCTTTTTGTTGCCTTTTTCTCATAACAACTGAAAAAAAAAAAATGTAATTAAAATACGTGCTATTTTGAAAAAATATAAATGAATGATTTCTGGTAAAACATGGAGCTGTTATAAACTATATTTAACTTTAAGTATCCATTTTAATGTTAGAAACAAATGAAGGCATGCGAATCATTAGATAACCGATTTTTTTGTCGAGTATATAGGACATCGCTTTTTGCAGGGTTTGTGTATTTTTCCGCGACAGTGACGCCATATGCATAGTTTTCTATAGATATTGTTTAAGACTGGATCGTAAATGTGGAATTCTTCAGCGGATGCAAATGACGTCATTTATATAAAATAAAAGCGTGTATTTTAAGTCTTAAAACTGAAATATATTTTGTAGAAGTGCACCATTTTCACTCCAGCGGCATTGAAATTCTTCACATGTGGAAATGCTTCCCTTTTGAAAATAACACAATTGAAATCACACACTGATAAAGCGCAAAGTTTTACAAAAATTTAGAGTGTCTTTATAGAAGAACAGTGACCTTTAAGTTAAAATAATATTTGTTTGAGAGATAGGCTAACCAATATAAAATGCATTTTTTATTGTAACTAATTTTGTAGGTTTTTAAATAAATATTGAAATTAAATTTACATAGTCATGCTAATGGTAGTTTTAAGTTGATTTAAATATAGATATTTCTCCATTGTTCTTCAACAACATAGAACTTAATGCTTTTTGAGGGGGGGGGGGGAGTGTTTTACTAAATAAGTCCCGTTGTAGTGAAAAAATACGACTGTAGTTTCTTGTTTGTGATGTTTGTTAATGCCATTTCCATTAAAATTTGAGAGAATAAAATGTTTAAATAATAATTTTAGCCACTTCCATTAAAATTTAAAAGAAAAATAGTATTAATAATAATTTTATTAAATAAATACACTTTTACTATGGGCGCTAGAAGAAAAAAGCAATGAAAAGAAAAAATACAAAAGAGAGAATATACATATTTAATTCCTGAAGCTGCAGTATTTTATTTATACGTGAGGAAAATTGACCTCTTTAACAGCCCACCACCTGCAAAATTAAAGGCTGAACCTTTGAAGGATGAAGCTTTTAAAATCACGTAAGTTGCGAAATGCAATATTTGTAATTTTCATTTAACTTACGTTGTAAAAAATGATTTCCTGTATGTTATCAAAATTTAATAAAATTATTATTATTATTATTTAAGTAAACGGAATCTATTATATTAAAATCTGAATATCTATTTGTATTTCGTAAATACTCCCCCTAGAATATGGAATGCAGCGCGATGAAATTGACACAAGTTATTCGCATGGATCAGAGGTTGTCATATAAGCTCTCAAAATTTTAAAATTTGAATTAGTTCCCAAAATATTATTATTACTTAAAAATGATCTCATTTCTGTAATGATGGCTCCATTTAAAACAAAGGAAAGACAAAGAGAAGTGGAATAATGGGATTTCATCTGCTTTCCGAACTTATGAACATACACGCATATAATATATAGTATATTACACTCTTTTATTTAACTCAACCTGATTTTTGTATGTTAAGATGGAATTTTGCAATCGATTTTTAACCCACTTCCTGATATGCAACAATTATAAAATTTATGTACAAAGGCGTGTTTCTGATGACTATACAACATTTTAATATTTTTACATCTTAATTCTAAATTAATACATCGATTTTAAAGCATTTTTTAACTATCCCACAACAGGTGATAAATCGCCAAATATTCTCTTTACTTTGGGCCACTTTTTCCTGGTTCCACTAACATTTCCCTTATTAAAAATTATAATATATGATTTTTCAACGTCGAAATTGAGTTGTAAGCAATTAACATGAAACAATGAGTTGGTTTTAAAGAGGCAATTTTTAATTTATATATTTTTTAACTATTTTTTTAAGTTTTGGAACAAAGTAGCTCCTGCTGGGAGCTTTTTTGGTCCATTCACTTATTTTCATATAAAATTAATACATTTCATGTGTTGGAATATTGAAACCCTCTTGTAATAGGATCTGCTAATGAATTAACACTGCAAACTTAATAAACAAATGTTTGTTTTTTTCCGTTTAAACACATTAAACCAATTGTTAATATTAAATTCCAGACCAAAAAAGGCCTGACACAAAGTAGCCCCGAAAACCTAGTTTTCATGTTAGCTTTATGAAAACCTAAACATTTTTTATCAAAATTAAAATTTAAAGGAAAAACTATGATTACACATGGGTTACAGGTTACTAAAAGTAATATTTTGACACTTACCTTATTTGTATCTCTTATCCAAATTGTCTCCCTATAGAAAGTTTAAGGAGTTAAAATCTACACACACGAAAACAGTTGCTTACAAACACATCCAGTGTTGCCACTAACAAAAATTTTAATTACCCCCAAACTATTCAAATACCCTATAGTAGGGTATAAAATATTTTTCAAGGGCAAAAACTCCGAATTATCTTGTATTGTTTGTTCAATACAAAAAATAGAAACTTTTTTTATGGGATGGACCAAAGTAACCCCGCAAGGACCAAAGTAGCCCCAGCCAAAGTAGTACAATTGTATGGGAGTTGAAAAAACAATGGATTTAATTATGCGCCAACAAATGATTTCCCTAATATGCCAAAACACTTTCAAATTGCAACAATGAAACATTTGAAAGACTTAAAATTAGAGAATAAATTATAAATAACAAAATGAAGATTGTAATATTATAAAAAATATACTCTTTTATCAATTAATAGTTAAATATTAATTAATTTACGATTATATGTTGAGAAATCAATTTTGAAACCTAAAAAGATAGTTTTAAAAATGTTTCATTTTTTCTTTCCTATTCTCTTTCTTAAAAGATAAACAGAGCAGAAATTATATATTTTTTAATAAATTCCTTTGCTTGAGCTTTCTACCAAGCGTTAAAAAAATAAAACAGTGAATTTTTCATAATCAAGTTCGTTGCCTAAGCTAAATTAATGTACTGTAACGGAAATTTTTGGGAAAAAAACAGGAATTGCAGCCAAAAAACTAGGCGGTATTTCCAAGATGACCATTCAATGGTTATAACGGAGTGTTTCTTAAAAAACTATTTTTACTTTTATACTTATTTTTTTTCTATAAATCGATTTAATGATTTTTAGCTTACATTCTCTTTTTAAAAATGCAATGTAAAGAAGGTTTCCATGTGACTTTCTTCTACATTTACAAAAATGATTACCAAAAATCTGAAAGATTTCAATATTATTGATCAGTATGAAATAATACTTTACGAATTTTTTTTTAAATGTAGATGAACGGAATGAGATAGAACATGGAGTCTAAACATAGGCACACAGGGCGTATGCTAAGATTAAAAGAGTTTGTCCAAACCATAGCAAATCACACTACAGAACCAAGTTTTAGTTTCCAATCCTCTCGATCAATGAAATTTCATTTCACTTATATCATCATTTTTTTTTTTTTTTTTTTTTTTTTTTGTAAAGGCATTTTACTATAATTGCATCAAAGTCACGTAACTTTGAAAATCTAATTTTCAGTTAATTTACATTATGAATATGATTTCTTGCTCATAATAGCAAATTTAATAAAATATAATATGATAAACCTTATTTAATTCAAATTAAATTTAAAATTCTTTTTCCTCCAAAAATCGATCGATACAATGCAAATACGACACATCGGGTTGTAGTATATTTATAAATGAATTTGCGATTTCTTTTCTTGTGGTATATTGCACGATTCTAATAAATTTCATATGTTCTTTCCCACTCCCCCTTAACCCCAGCAATTTTAAATGATTTTGTAGATTATAAAAAATAAATAAATAAATAAATAAAAGAGAGAAAAATCATCTAAAACATGACTATTGAGGTTAGAACTGAGATAAAAATGTATCTTACTTATTTTATCTTCTTTACATTAATGTTATGTTTAACGGAACAGAGTTCATAAACAAATTAATAGTGACTGTAAAGGTTAAAAATGACAATTAAGAGTCTTGATTTATCCTTATTTGCAGCAGACACATACACACACAAAAACTAATTCAGCAATTAATTTTCTTTTTTATTTTCAACATTATTGTAAACATACCAAAGCAATTTCCAATCAGCAATGAAAACTTAAAATTGTAAAAAGGATTTCGCTGAAAATCCATTTGTAAAATTTTATCGTTAGTTTGCGTGAAAAGCGAAATCTAAAATGTTAAATATGACCGATCGACTTACCTGGTGTTGGCATCCAGATGCAGAAGATTACTAAAACCCACGCTGTTGTGGCTATTCCAAAAAAATTCGGCATTTTTCTGTTTATACCGGAAATATTCCCACAATCTAGGAAAGATGAACACGGTGTTCTAGTTCAGCCAAAAGTTCGTTGAGGAAAAGGTTGACTCGGTCTTGAGCTCAAAATAAAATATCCAATTTTAGTTCCATTCCTTACAACTGATGACGTTCACTCCTGTCTGCCAAAGAGCGCCTTCAACCTCCTACAGCCAGAACAAAATGTCGAATAACTGTTACACAGGTGCTTCTCTTGCAAATATTAATTCTTTTCTGCTATTTTTATTGTTGTTTTACCTGGCTATTGATGCTGAGTCACTTGAGAGAAATAATTCAGTCTTGCATTTGTTTGCAACGTGATGAATTACTGTCCTTGTATTAAAATTTGAGAGTTTTGCAATTGTAAGTACCCAATATTTATTGTGAAATTTGTTGTTCAAATATCAATCAGCTGGATATAAATTTATTGATGATCATTTTTAAATTTGTTCGCCCATTTTCTCATATGATTCAGGTAAGTTTTTTTTTTTATCAAAATGGAATAAATTTTTAATAAGCCTGCATATTGTGAGTTTCTGAATCTATGTGAAAAATAGCACTGGTTTGATATAATGTTAATTTCTAAGTAGTTTTATTGCTTTTGGAGTACTTATTTTTTTAATTTCTCCGTTTCCAACTTAGTAAAGGTACTAAAAGATAAAACTCAATTTAAAAATTGCGTAAAGTAAAATTGCATTAAAAAAGAATCTTATGGAAATTATTTGTACTTTTTTAATTTAGTCTATAACTGTTACAATAAGGAAGTAATGAAGCAAATGTCAGCCAGATTATGAAAAAAAAAAAAAAAAAAAAAAAAAAAAGAGTTTCCTTACCTTAATTGTTGTTGTAACTAATAATAATACTTTATATTCATTATATATTTAATGTTTTGTGTAAAATCTTAAATAATTTTGTCTCGAATTATTTAAAAACCTAATATTAATATCATGATATGCATACTTTTTATATGCAATTTATTTTTGAAACATGTATAACAAAATCTAAGAAATAATTCTTTGATCTAAACTTTTTAATCTAAGAAAGATTTTGCAAATATAAAGCTCTTCGTTAAATTCATTTCGATTATATTATGGAGGAAAAATCATATACAACTTGTTGAAACTCTCGCACTCTCATATTCTCCATTGAGATAAAACTGTCAGTAATTTTTTATTGAAAGCCAAAGATTTAAGATATTTTGTAGGTTGTTTTCAATTTACTAAAACATGTATTTAATGAGTTCAACTAGTAAAGAAGTCGGAAATTGTACGTCAAACGTGGCAAATGTACAATTCGTACTATAACTAGTTGTATAAATATTCAGAATTATGACCTTGGTGCAATAGCTGTTGCACTCTTGTGCAAAAATACATGAATACAAAATTTATTACGATTATATAAATTAAATTCAGTTATACGGAAATAATATGACTCATTCTTAAATAAGACGTGATCACCATGACAATCTAGAATCATTACCTATCATGAGATATCATTGAATTAATTATGTATGATAGAATTTAATAGAATGAAGAAAACTTTTATTAATATCTTTTTAAGTTTTGATTATATTTTCATAAAATTTGAAATGACTCGACAAAATTCTGCAACGACGACTATAGGTGCTACGTAGTACCTATTTATATAATTACGAACGCACGTAAAAAGTCTGGGTTGGTGATTTTTGTAAGCTGTTTCTTACTGAACTGTACCTGCACCATTTGTCCCATTTCTCTTTTTATCTAGTTTTCATTATCAAAGTAATTCTTTTTTCGGAAGCTGTCACTTCTAAAAGTATATTGTTATAATTTTTTATCGTATATAGGAACGGTTATTTCAATAAATAAAACTAAACCAGAAAGTGCCAAAGGCACGACCTAAGAAGCTTAGTAAATTTAGGAAACACATTTGTGCAGCCTTTATTAAAAGTATTTTTAATATATATACATTTGCCATAGAATTTAATTATTACTTAAATTAGTGGAAATATTATAAAGCTAAATAACACGCACACACACACACACACAAAAAAATCCAAATTTATTGTACGTCATAGTCATATTTTTTATAATATTTGAGTCGTATCATTTTTAGTTTTTTTTTATTTTCAAGAACGCAAATTTTTTCAAGTGACACAGTTTTTCTGTAATATGTTAAAAAACTAAGGGCCTATATCCCCTATGAGCTACGCTCGCCAACACTTGGCATGTGGCCATATTTAATAGTGTTAACTTACTATCCAACCTGTTTGTTTCTTTATGCACTATGTGTTCGAGTAAATATATGTATTCGTCTTTGAATTTAGTGGTCAATCTAAATATTTCGTGGTCATTTCATTATTTGTCATTCCCATAATAACGATCTTAAAATCTAACAAGCGCTTACTTTTCTCCACAGTTATTGTTAACCGGTGGTTCGAGGAGGTATCATTAAGAATACAGTGAGGAAAAGAAGCACTTGCTAGAATTTGGGGTAGATTTGTGTGTTTTAAAAAGGAATAACTCAGCAAATAAATAAACATAATGCTAAATTCATCTTTAAAAAGTTAAACTTAAAATTACACTATGTGCAAAATACTTAAAAGATAACAAAAAATATTTAAAAATATGTTAAATTACTTCAATATTTCTTAGTACTTTCAGCTATAAACACAGCTTTCGTCAGAGAATGCAAAAATACTGTTATTAACAGCTTGTTTTTGAAATTTCATGTAGTTGGTGTCGAAAAGAATGAAAGTGAAAGTCAATTTTTAGATCCAGAAAACATTGGGCACCCACTTCACTCTATATCCATATTTTATTTTCCCAATGTTTTCCGGATCTAAAAGTTGACTTTCACTTTTACTCCTTTCGACACCAACTACGTGAAATTTGAAAAATAAGACGTTAATAACAGCATGTTTGTATTATCTGACGAAAGCTGTGTTTATAGCTGAAAGTACTAAAAAGTATTAAAGTAATTTAACATATTTTTAAATATTTTTTGTTATCTTTTAACTATTTTACATAAGTTTAAGGAATAACCCCTTCCTTGTAGATACTTAGTTTCAACTCCCGTTAACCTCAAAAGATTAAAAGAACTGAAAGAGTATAATGTCGTTTATTTATTCATTTTTTATCATTATGGATTTTTTAAAAAAAAGTTTTCTAGCTTTTAATGCGATGTCAAGTAACAATTGAAAATCTGAGTGGAAGAAGATGTTATGTAACAAAACAATTAGAATTCGAGAAAATTGAAGTTAAAATTTCTTGTTGTAAATTAATTATTTATTTAATCCCCTCTTAGTAGCACAGATTTGAATGTGATAATAGGTGATAATAACTCTCCTAGAAAGAACATTAACATTTAATTATTAAATATTAGAAATTATTTTCACCATTTAAAATATAAAAATATTAAAAGATACTGTCTCATATCTTCAATACTAAGTAGAATTTTAGTATTTTATTTTTACCATATGATATACCTCATAACGCTTTCACCCATAAAATAAAAAAAAAAAAAAAAAAAAAAAAAAAAAAAAAAGAGAGAGAGAGAGAGAGAGAGAGAGAAAATGTATCATAACATGTTCTTCCAATAAGCTCTTCAATTGTTGCAATCACAATACACAATTTTGATGTATTTTTCTATCGTTATAGTAATAATTTATTTTAAAAAAAAAACACACATTGTTATTAATAAGCGATTCAATGTTATTGTGAATAATGTCATTCCAGTCTTTCAATATAGCTACTTTTGTGAAGTACCAGGGGCGAATCCAATGTAATAAACCTGTAGGAAATACTAAAATCCTTTCCCAGGTCGTTTTTTTTTTTTTTTTTTTCGTAAAAATTACGGAATGGATAGCTAGAAAAATCAAATTAAGACATAAACAAGAAAAAACAAATAAAACAGTTTTCATGTTATATTTTCTATTTCCGGCTGATGTTATATTAGACTGATGATTTGCTTAACGTTTGAATAAATATTGATGAGATTACACAAAACTCACAATTAGGCTTAATTTCTAACAAAAATAGTGCCAGAGCCCTAATGTTCTGTGGTACCGGTACTAACAACTATACAGTTTTTCCCTACCCCCCCCCCCCCCCCCCGTCACTCCAATCTGCATATTTATATTTCGTACATTATTTGCAAAATTTAAAGTGTTTTTTTTTTTTTTTCTTTAGCAAAATAAAAATTTTAAATATATCTATCAGCATATACATGGCGTGTTCACAAAGTTTCAAGACTGGTCTGATAATACAGAATTTATTAAACATTTTTGTACAGCGAATTAAAATTCTTCGAAATATGAACCTTGGGCATCAACACACCGTTGCCAGCGTTTTTTCCATTGTTCATAGGCTCCCTTGAAGCCTTCGCGTGCAAGGCTGTTAAGGGACCTCGTCGAGCTGCCTGGATCGCTGGAATTGTGTCGAAACGCTTCCCTTCCAGGTATTTCTTGATCCGGGGGAATAAACCAAAGGCGCTGTAAGCGAGGTCGGGGTAGAGATCCTACATTAGAGAGAGATTGGACATTGAAAAAATACCCGCCATTTTCGTTACAAAGTAGATGGAACGCCGTACAACGCAATGCATTGTCATCAGCGTCTAACTCTTTTTATTCTATTAAAATTATGAAAATTTCATTTTATATGCCTTCAAAAGAATCTTTCGGAACATAAATATGAGCAAATTCCCATTTTAATGAGTAAGAATTCTCAGAAAATGCATTTTTTTTTACTCAACTGTTTCACGCTACGCAGCAGTGCGATTTTACTTAGTTATCGGATTTTGATTTATTTTTAGAATTTGTTTTTCATATTTTTTATTTGTTTCTTTTAACAGCAGTGCCTCTATTTAATTTTTTTTCTAAACTTTCATTTAATGCTTTGATAACAATACTCATTCTAATATTATATATTTACAAGACTTCCGTATTTAAAAAGAATATCAAAGAGAAGTAGCAGTACGTAGAAACTTATCATAAAATATTTTCAGCGCACATATTAAATTAACTTTTAATCACATACATACTTAAATAGGAGTGGTATATGATATGTTCAAATTTTAATGTTTCTGAAAATATCAATGCGAAGATGGTGAAAATTATAATAATTACTGTTGCTTTAAAATGCGTAATAAATTATAGATAGTTTTAAAAAATTGAATTCTATAGTTCATTTTCTATCTGATAATCGTTAAAAATTATTTTCTTTTATATTGTGAAATTAAAATAAAGTTCTTACATGCCCAATCTTCCTCTGCCCACTATTTTAATTAGTAAAAAATATAAGAGTAAAAAATGCATTTTCTGGGAATTTTCACTCATTAAAATGCAAATGTGCTCATATTTATGTTCTGAAAAGGCTCTTTGAAGGTATATAAAATGAAATTTTCATAATTTTAATAGAATAAAATGTGTTAGACGCTGATGAAAATGCATTGCGTTGTATGGCGTTCCATCTACTTTGTAACGAAAATGGTGGGCACTTCTTCAATGTCCAATCTCTCCCTAATATAGGATCTCTAGGTCGGGGCTGTAGGGGGCTTGCGAGAGTATTGCCACGTTAAACTTAGCCAAAACTTCGGCGGCAGCAAGCGACGTGTGAGAGGGCGCATTGTCGGGGTGAACAGTCCAATCTTCCTTTATGTCTGGGTGGACACGCCGGGTAGCAAATTTAGAAACACTCAATGTCCCAGCGCTCTTAACGCCAACCTCTGTTGCCAAGCGCGTTGGCGAGAAAATGAACTTTGACGCGCATGCATGCTGCAGTCTATTTTTAGTATCTTATCGAAGTATCCAGTTTTCTTATCGAAATTTGCATGTGCGAATATTTATATTAGCTTTATATGAATATTTTAGATACGCTTACAAAGTTCAAAGAGTTTCTTTCTTTCTTTTTATTTTTTTTTTTTTTTTTGCAGATTAATTCAGTCTACACAAGTTGTATTATTGATTATACTAAGTCGAATATTGATGCTGTTAGAATAAGATTATCGCTACAAAGTAAGGATGCACATTCTAAATTAATACAACACTGCAATAATCCCACAAATTCAATAATAAAGTAATGATCATGTTTAGGTTTTTAATTTTTGATATTCATCCTAATTAAATAAAAATTTTGATTTGTTTTAAATAAATTTGATAGCCGTACAGAGAAGAAAATTAATTGAGCGTTCCATTAATGGATAAATATGGAAAAAAATTAATAAAAAAGAGAAATAGATAAAATATCCTAAAATCTTTGAAATAAATGCATTTTGTAAATGGCCATTAGTATATAAAATTCAAAGTTTTCTATTACTTAAAAAAAAAAAAATGCAAATTTTCTGCTTCCTAAGTGGTTTGATTATGAAGCATGCATGGGAAAGTTATGAAAAGATCAAAGTGTGTTTGTGTGTGGGGGGAGGGGGGTTCCATTACTGGTAAGGAGGCTATGCAGGCTTTTTTTTCGTGGGGGGGGGGGGGGCATTTTGTGAAAAGCAAAAGTTATTTATGTGAATTATTTTTACTTTTGTGAAAAATAAATTTTACAACGAAAGATGAAATCCAGTTACTCAAATTTGATCAAAGTATTAATTAATAATAAATACTTTAAGTCATCCTGCAAAATTTTGTTTTCTAGTGAACTTGTTTTGTTTACAAAATGCACAATTTAAAATCTGGCAAAATAAAAAAATAATTAATGAAGGGTATGTTTTTATGAAATGAGTTTTGTGAAGGGGCCTATTTTATTAAGCAGAATTTTGTGAAGGGGCCATTTTTATTAAAAATAATTTGGTGAAGAGGCCTGTTTTATTAAATTGATTTTTTTTCGAAAATGCCCAAAATAGGCCCCAAATTTTGCCTGGATCGCCCCCTACTAGCTATTTTTAACTTATTATCAATCAGCAACAAAGCGCTTATCTGAGCATAGACGCAACAAGTAAGTAAGATAATTATGGTAAACTAGGGGGCTCTGCCCCCTGCAAGCTACGCTCGCCAACCCCCGTTCAGACACCGCAGAATCTAAAATCACGATAATTTGATCGGTTTTTAAAAGATTAGAGAAGATTGAATTATAATGAAAAAACCTATAGCGATTTCCCTGTAAACGGGTTTCCATTCAATTCCTTTTGATTGCGAAAATTTAAGGCCGAATCAGTTGCTGTTAAGACATCCAATGGTTGTTTTCGTGTTTAATTAAAGAAGATCAGTAAAATATTTGAAAAGAAGCTAAAATAAAATGAATTAATTAAACAGAGTCTTTGCCGACCGGTATTTTTTAACAGCCTTATAAAACGATTGATATAATCCAATTTACTACAATTACTGCAATTTACTGCTTTAACTCCTTCAAGGGCGGTGGTTCATTTTTAGACCACTTAATTTTAATTCTTAAATGCCACATTGGCACCAGAATATTCAAATGAAAATTTTTCTTTTATCAAGTAAGTGAACAAAAGCATTTTCGTATTTCGAAATTTGTTTGTAAATTCCGGTGCCATTAACTGATTTCAACATTTTACGAATAGAAGTACCTTGCCCCTGAAAGGGTTAAACGCATATTAATGTATTTATAATTTTAAAGTTTGCTTTCTCTTTTAATATTCACGTGTAAATACAATTTTCAAGACATAATTTTCAATATTTTCCTGCTTTTAACACGTACTCATTTAATAGTAATTTTAAAGTTTTTTTTTCTGTTTTTAATAGCCATGTGTAAATAAATTTGTAATCGTTAGGAATTATTATTCTTTGCGCTGTTTTTAGAGTTGAAAACAATTTCTATAATAATAGCCTAAGTCATGTGACTATCATCAACAGTTCCTTCGCTTTTCATAAGAAAGGTTTCCATTTTGATTAAATAATCAAAGTTATTTTTTCGAATAAAACTACATAAAAGTTGCCATGATCGCAATGAATTCTTGGTACTTTTATATTAGCCGGGTTCAAATCTCGCCAATAGCTTTTTTGGTACTTTTCCGTTATACGGACACCATGCTAAAATGTATGCTAATGCACCAATTATTTCAACCCTGATCGTGAAAAGGATTTTTGGTAATACTTAGTTATCCCTTCGACCAAAAATCTATCGCTAAACTATAAGATTAAATGCCAATAATGGTTGATCGTAAATGTCACATTCACTTGACTTTAAGCAAGTTACACGTGTTTACGTCTCAAGTGATTTTTATTTCGACGATTTATTTGTATTTTTATTAATGTTATACTAATTTCTGTGTTCTATCGTTATTTAAAATAAAAATTATGTCAATTTGTTAATTTGGCGAGTGGTTTGGCGATTTATATAATTTGGCGAAATTTGTCGACGGGATAACTAAGTAGTACCGGATTTTTATTGTAAACCATGCGAAACATTGTGATTTGCTATTATTTGCTATACTTTATTGTATAACAGTTATTTGTTCACCTATTTTAAGTATATATTTGTGATTTAGTAAAATAGTTAGTAAAAGTCTGTAGTTTCCAAATGTTATATTTTTAAAAGGCTCACTTTACTAACGACAGTGTTTTTTCTTTTATTTTTCAAATGTTTTAATTCACGTGATTTTCATTTTGCGCCAACTATTACGCTTGGCGACAATGGTGTCCGTATAACGGAAACGTACCATTTTTATTTTATTTTTTAACTCGTAAGTTAGCATTTTTTTTATTTTTCGAGTGGTAAATTAAAACGGTACTACTTGGTTATCCCATTGACCAAAAATCTATCGCCAGACTATAAGATTAAATGCCAATAATGGTTGATCGTAAATGTCACATTCACTTGACTGTAAGTAAGCTACATGTGTTTACGCCATCAAGTGATTTTTATTTCTACGCTTTATTTGTATTTGTATTTTTATACTAATTTATTTGTTCTTTCGTTATTTAAAATAAAAATTACGTCAACTTGTATAGGCGAGTGGTTTGGCGATTTATATAATTTGACGATATTGGTCATTTGCTTTGAATTTGAACATTTCTTGCATTACTTAAGTCAGATGTCATATAAGCACAGGGTTTGGCGTGATATTTTTTACGACAATTTGGCGAAAACCTCGTTTTCGAATACCAGTTGCATTATTTATTTTAAATAATTTTCTATTGTTTTAAATTATTTTCTATTATTTTTAAAATGAAATAACAATAAATAAAAAAAATTAATTAATAACTATAGAACAAAGCAATTTGTAACTTTTTGTTTAAAATAAAAAGAAAATAAATGTAAATAAACATTTATTAACGAATAAGCAACAATAGCCGGGTTACCATGTCAGGCAAAATAACGCCATTTTGGCGCCAATTAGGTACCCCGGTGCGTATATGACATCTGAGCCTAATATTTTTCTTTTCGTTTCGCTCAAAAAAAAAAAAAAGAAAAGAAAAGAAAAATCCCTTCCGGCTCGGGCCTACAGGCGGAGGTAGATTTCGATGTTAAGTGCTAAATTCTCCAACAAAACTTAAATCAAGATTAGAGATAAAACCCAGTTTCTTCACAAAGAGTGAGCTGTAGGGAGCTAAACTTTTTGTGAAAATTATAATATACACGAATACACACACACATGTATACGGAATAGGTTTAAAAAATGGCTACAAAAAATTCAGATAACCTTGAAGTGTTAAAATGTGTTAATATTTCCATAGTCGGGTTTTTATCAAGTTTTAATACCTTTCTTTAAACTTACATGGCGTTACATATTCACCTGCTGAGGTCCATTATATTTCCAATGTGATGCAATATACATATTTTTATAATTCGTTAAACTATTTATTTTATTTTGAGTTTTCTTGCTGAAATCTTGCTCTAGAAATGTCGTAATATTCAATTTGTTTTCAATTTGTCAAATTATTTAATTTTACACGTGAAAATTTTGCAAAAGAAAAGTAATTGTTGTGGTGAGAATTTTATTGTTTTTAGGTAGATTTCGTAAGAAATACTACCTATTGCAGTCGTTACCATGGTGCGACTTTTGAAAAATTCCTTCATAACTTTTCATTATAGGACCCCAGGAACCCAAAACCACCCCCACCTCAAAAGTTTATATATATGTGACGTTTTGACGGCAAGTAGTTTGTATTGTCGAAAAAAAAATGAGGGTTTCCATTCCTACACAACACAGGTAGCAGCCGAGGGGTTTAAAATAATAAAGAAAAATGTAGAACTAACATAAGGCAGTCGCTTGGAACATTATTCACTTTATTTCCACACTCTCGATTAAATCTAGGGAAGATGTTCTCTGCTTCCATGGTAAAAAGAATAAAGTCTATTCTTCCTGTCACAATTAGTTTAAAAACACTCCCATCTCTTGACTGCGTTCTAGTCTTTAATCCGTTAATATCTAACATCTATCACCCATTACGATACCGTTGCTTCCTCATTCTACTCACATAATAAACAGTATTCATCCAACATTTTACTACCTCCATCGAGCAATCACATTGAATATCCAGTTTGCTACGACTGCAATCCACCACGTTCACCTCTACATGCTAAAAACTAAAAAGCTTCTAAGCTCACAGCCCATCTCCTATATGCTATATCCTTTATGCCATCTCTCTGGTTCCCGCCATTCGTATTTATACTCTGCTGAAAAGATTGTTCTAGAAACTTCTTATATCCTCGCACCAGCTATCTAAAGCATAAACAAATGTTAAAATCTGTAGTCGAGATTATGCAAAAATACCCCCTTTTTCCCTCTTCAGACGATAAAAGAAATAAATTTATGTCTGCGAAGTTTTAATCTTTGAAATATTTTAATTACACCTGGATATTTTAAATAAAAGAATAAATTGAAATAAGTAGGTTTTTTCTTTAAGACAGAATAATATTTTAGCAGTTAAATAAAGATTTAAGGGGAATATGATATACCGGGATTTAATAGCGGAATTTAATAGGAATTTAAATAATAAAAGTTTTATTAAAGAAATATAAATAATCGAGCCATTTTTAGATTTACGCAATTTGGAATAAATATGAATTAAGATCTTAGAGATTAATAGACTTGGGTTTTAATTTAATAAGCCGGTATAATATACGGAATATTACTGAAAAAGGAAAATTTACATAAAATACTTTAAACTTGGCGCAAAAATTTAAATTTTGTAATATTATCCCCCCTCCCCAAAGACTTTGTATGAAATTTGTGGTTAATTAACTACAATTTCAGACAACAGATTTGTAATAAATTTGGAAGTTGATTTTTGAATATTGAAAATTTTAGAGACGTCAGCGAAGAGATGGAAAAGTAAAATTTAGCAATGCAAGAGAAAAAAAATATACTAAGAGCATTTAAATTTAGCTGAGAGCATTTCCCCTGTAAAAGAATACAAATAATGGTTACAACATCACTTACCATTTGTAAGTGCATAGGAAAATATAAACACACTAATAAATAAAGAATAAGTATAAATACAATAAGAAATAAATAATAAGAAATAATAAAACTATAGTAATAAATAACAACAAATTCTTTTATCTTATGGAAATTTAGCGTATTTCCATTTCTCTTATCACAAACATATTTCCAATCCATTAATGCTTAACACTTTATTTACTTCAAGTAAAATTTTAAGTCCCATTGGCTTAATCAGTTCGTAGGTCATAAAAGTCCTTTAGCAAAAATAGTGATACAGTCCTTAAGTAAAAAGTTCAGCTGCAATAAATATTTTTTACTAAATTTGTTTCGACTACTCTACCTACTAAACTCTTTACATTATGTTTAAATACTATTTGTCATCACAATAGTAGTTTTATTTTAATAAAATTCCTAGTAGTTATTTAACTACCTTTTAACATTTGTTTATCAACTACTTTTTTGAGCTCCTTTTCACATTTTAATTGGGACTCACCATCTTTTAAAACTTCTCACTTGTTTTAGTAAATATCATAACTTTTCACTTATAAGTTATGTTCTCTTTTTCTTTAATAAATAATGAATCTTTCAATAAATAATATAATACTTTCAATTCATAATCATAATAATAAAATTCTCAAAAGTATACTTGAATAATAGCAATAATAATACTTAATAACAATATTATATTCTAAGAAAATATCACAGATTGTTTACTTATTGACACGGAAAATAATGGTTGAGGATAAAAATAATACATAGCAATTAATAATTTTCTTATTTTTTACTTATATAAGAAAGTATTTTTGCCAGCCGAAACATTAAAAAATAATAATAATAATAATTCCAAAGTCCAAATAAATTTAACTCTAAATATTTAGAAAGTGGACTCTCAACCAGTATTTCTTTACAATAATTTATCTCTCTGATACTCTTGATGAATAGACGTGCATTTGATAAACTTAGAATGGTAAAATAAAAAAAATAAATAGGAATAAAAGATAATTTGTTTATGTACTTAATTTTCTATTACTACACAATCACTACAAAATCTCATCACAATCATCAATTTTCTATGTTTATACAATTATAATAATATTATCAATTCTTACTATTTTTGTAAACAATTGGTAAAGAAAATGGAATAAAATAAATATAGTTTATTTTGATATAAACTGGATATAGAATTAAAAATATTTATTTTTATTTTTCTACATCAATCTGAAAATTCCCAAAATCAAATACACATCCTATGCCTGCATAGATTGTCTACTTAATCTCAAAAACTCCCAAAAACAAGTAATATCCTCGTGGCGCCCAAGGTCATACCTGGTAATGTTGAAAACTATGTAATAAAGACATTTAAAGAATTAAATTTAATCTATGGTTTTTACTTTAGTTTGAGTTTGTGATGGCAATTGTGGTGGTGATGTTGGTTGTGGTTTTGTTTGTTTTATGGGTTGCTCATGAAACATTCTGAAATCATTTGGTGAAAAATAGGGTCTTAATTTAGAAACGTGTACAATAACTGAATTTAGTCCTGTCTCATAATTAAATTTATCTATTTCATAAGTTACTTCAGAAAGTTTATTTATAATTTTATATGGTCCTGAGAAAGTAGGTTCTAATTTTCGAGTGTTAGGATACTTAAATTCTTCATAAATTACAGAATCTTGTATTTTTAATGGGGATTCAACAAAATTTCTATCATATAGTCTTTTACTTTTAAGATGAAATTCACGAGTTCGCGCTTTTGCAATTTTGAGTGCTTTACTGACAGTAGGATAGTAGTTTTGTTTTAAAGGAAATTGATAGGGTAATTGACCATAAAATAAGTAGGCAGGTGGGAATTTAGTTATGGAATGCGGGGTATTATTGTATTCTTGAATGACTTGGTCTAATAATCTTGTCCAAGGTATTTTAGAAGAAGTGGAATTGACTTTACATTTAAGCCTGGTAACTATTGTCTGAT
This sequence comes from Maratus speciosus, assembly GCA_963932465.1. Lineage (NCBI taxonomy): Eukaryota > Metazoa > Arthropoda > Arachnida > Araneae > Salticidae > Maratus > Maratus speciosus. The sequence goes on from OZ010791.1 coordinate 337,715,299, forward strand.
TAACGCGCTCTACCTTCCCATTGGTCTGTGGATGGTGTGATGATGTGAAACGTTGTTGAACATGATGTTTTCTGAGGAATTTTTTGAATCTTGGAGACCTAAAAGCTTTGTGTCTATCACTCAGTATTTTTTGAGGTGTTTGAACATTAAAAATTTGCTTTAAACAGTTTGTATATGCTTCAGTAGTAACATTTTTAGAAGGAAAAGCCCAAACAAATCTAGTTGCGTGATCTATTATTATGTGTAAGAATTTTTTTGTTGAGTTGTAATAGTTAAATCCACCCACAGTATCAATAGAAAGACATTCAAAAGGTTGATCTGTGGCTGGCATAGCTTGTAACAAGCCAAATCTTTTTTGTTTTTGTTTTTTATTTTTTTGACAGGTGTCGCAATGTTTAACAAATTGTGTTATGTCTATAGTCATATTAGGCCAGTTAGGGGATATTAAGTTAAGCATTTTTTGGATTCCTAAATGTCCAAAATTATCATGAGCAATATGGAGTAATTTTTTCCTCAATGACATTGGTACTACTATTTTTTTGAATCCCTTTCTCTGAATTATAATAATCCCATTTTCTTTTTTATATTTCTTATCACAGACATTATCCTTGTTTTGCATCTCTATGATTTCTTTTCTGTCCAACAATAAACTTACATGTTGATTGAAGTAAGCAACAGGATTTCGAGACAACATGTCTGCTTCGACATTTGTTGAACCCCTCTCATACTTAATCTCGTAATCAAACATGCTAAGTTTAAGTGACCACCTAAAAAGTCTACCTCTTAAGTTCTTAACGCTCTTCAACCATACTAGAGATGCGTGATCGGTATGGATTGTAAATTTGACTCCATGGAAATAGTGATAGAATTTATCAAGAGTATCTATAATTTCTAAACACTCTAGCTCGGTTATAAAATAGTTTTGCTCATAACTCTTTAAAATTCTAGAATGGTAAGCAATAGGATGCAAGAAATTATCTTTATCGGGTTGTTTTAGAACTGCACCCACCGCTACCTGAGAGGCGTCTACAAACATGTGGAGGGGCAATTTTGGGTCATAAATTTTGAGGATTGGTTTTGCAATTAAGGCACTTTTTAGTTTTTCAAAAGAGTCCTGACATTCTGAGTTCCATTCCCATATTGTGTTTTTTCTAAGTAATTTATTAAGGGGGTATCTAATTTCAGCATATTTGTCTATGAATTTATGGTATACATTAATAGAACCTAAAAATCGTTGTAATTCTTTAACATTAGAGGGGGGTATTAATTTTTGAATGGTCTCAATATTTGCATTAGCTGGAGTTAAAGTCCCATTGGTGACTTCGTAGCCCAAGAAATTAATTTTATTTTGGCTTAATTTACATTTAGAAAGTTTAAGTTTAATATTTTCTAATTTACAGATTTCAAAGATTTGAGTTAAGTGTTTTAAGTGTTCTTCTAGAGAGGAGAATATTATAATATAATCAAAATAGTGACACGCGAAATCTATTTTATATTTGTTAAGTATCCTTCTAATAGTTCTATTGAATATTGGGGGGCCTGTTTTTATACCGAACGGAAGAACTAGCCATTCAAAGAGGCCAAAGTTGCTAGCAAAAGCTAATTTTTCGGTATCAGCTGGATGTATTGGTATGTGCCAGTAGCCAGAGGCTAAGTCTAAAGTTGAAAAGTACTGAGCACTACTCAATTTATCTAAAATTTCATCGATACGGGGCAAGGGTTCTGCATCATTCTTAATTATTGAATTTAATTTCCTATAGTCTATACATAATCGGTTCTTTTTGCCTTCTTCTTTTTTCATAGCTAAAGTGATAGGGGCAGAATATGGGCTATTGCTTTCTTTTATGAGTCCAGCCGCTAATAAAGATTGGATTTGACTTTTTATTTCTTTTTCTTCTAAGGGGGAAGTTCTGTAGGGCCTCAAAGATACAGGTAGGTCAGATTTTAGAAGAACGCGTTTTGGCTCAATATTAATCCTACCCACATCATATTTATGTTTTGCAAAAATATCCCTATAATTTTGAACTATCTCCCTTAAATCATCATTTTGAATTAAATTTAAATCCCCAATTAAATCTGAATCAGAATTATTAACATCGCGAAAATTTTGAGAAGTTATGAACTGTCCATAATCAGGTTGCACATTATAATCATTTCTATCATTCTCTAAAAAGTCCTGAGTAGTCATATAATTTTCACAACTAGATGGTAATTCGTTATCATTCTTACATAAATTCAAAGTTTCACTACTCTCATTAGCGATTATTACGTTATCATCATTATATAAATTCAAATTCTCATCACAATCAATTGTTACCAAATCATTCTCTTGTTGTACTTTATTCATATCCACAGTATGAAAATGAAGAGATTTCTCATTATGTATGGATATACTCTTATTTATAATTTTTCTTCCTTGTTTTACAGTACAATTTCTACAATCTATAGTTAAATTAAATTTAGAACATTCCCTTAAACCCAAAATAGCATACTCCAAATTAGTATTACACACTAAAAAGTTAACACATTTGGTAATTTTACCCACTTTTAGAGAAATTTTACATTTTTTATTTATTTTTAACACCCCTTTTGCCTGACCAATAATAACTGTAGGTATTGTTTCAATTTTAGCATTTAGTTCTTTAACAAATTTGAGGGGTAATATTGCCGTAGTGGATCCAGTGTCCACTATACATGGTAAATTATAACTATTGGTACATCCATACACAATTAGTTGTCAAATATTAGGAATAGTAGGTGGTGAATTACTAGGAAGAGTATCAGAGGATGTTGCATCATTCCTAAATAAACACTCTTGTTCCCAATGATATGCATTATTTATACCTTTATTTGTACTTTTTCTACATGGTCTAGAAGGATATGGTTTCTGAAAGTAATTATTTTGAAAATTTCTAGACCCCTGATTTTGATACTGTCTTTGTGGAATCCAATTCCTAGGTGCATTATTGGGCCTATTTGGCTGAAAATTGGGCCTACTTGGTTGAGTCCAAGGCCTAGGTGGTTGAAATTGTTGAAAATTTTGTCTAACTGGTTGTTGATTTACTGTTTGGCTTGAAATTTGAGGAGTGGAAACTTCAACAAATTGCTTAACAAGCCGGTACCATTCAGTGGTACTATTTGGAGGGTTTACATTAATATTATTTCTATACTCTGGTTTTAATCCATCTGTCAACCCTTGTATTAGAAGAGTCTCACAAAGATGGAGTTTCCTCCCAATTCCTACCTTTTTGTGAAAATAATTTTCTAAATTATCTAATTTATCTAATTTTAAAGTTGAGAAATCAGAAAAATTTGGAACATTTAGTTCAATGAATTTTTCTATCAAGATTTTTGAAATCTGTTCATAACTAGTACAATTAACACAATCATTGATATAGACTTTTAGTGCTTCACCCTTTAAATACTGTGGAATAGATTTAAATTTCCACTCTAAATCTTTATTTTCCCTAGTACTCATATCATCATAATAATTTAACCAAGCCTGGATTTCCATTCCAGTACTAGGATCAAAATTGACTAATTTTGGTTCAGCCATTATATCAGTATTCATTAAAATAAAAGAAGCACTTCTATTCTCTTTAATACAACCTGACCTTAACAACATTTAAACCAATAGAGTTCTATTTTTCATAATAGATTAAGTACTCTTTCAGACTTTAATAATAAATAAATAAATAATTCTCATGACTTCATAATAAACTTTACAATAAATAAATAAATAAATAAATAAATACTCTTCACGAAATAATAAATAAACCTCATAAATGAATAATAAATAAATCTCATAAATAAATAATTCTCATACTTAATAATAAATAAATCTCAATACATAACAAATAATAACAAAAATAATAATATAAGAGGTGTAAAAATATTTTGAAAAGAACTCACTCCAGTCATCTTGTCTCACAATCACCAGCACTATACTTTGCTATTCACATTAGCGATGTAAATTTTTAACTTTCCGGCTCTGATCTTTAGTAAATATCCTAAGCTATCGTGTACCAGTACCACTACACATTTGTAATTTTGGAGACACACTCGTTTTTATTGCCGTCACTTCTAAATCCTGTCGGACTTTTCTTTTCTCTGTGACGTTTTGACGGCAAGTAGTTTGTATTGTCGAAAAAAAAATGAGGGTTTCCATTCCTACACAACACAGGTAGCAGCCGAGGGGTTTAAAATAATAAAGAAAAATGTAGAATTAACATAAGGCAGTCGCTTGGAACATTATTCACTTTATTTCCACACTCTCGATTAAATCTAGGGAAGATGTTCTCTGCTTCCATGGTAAAAAGAATAAAGTCTATTCTTCCTGTCACAATTAGTTTAAAAACACTCCCATCTCTTGACTGCGTTCTAGTCTTTAATCCGTTAATATCTAACATCTATCACCCATTACGATACCGTTGCTTCCTCATTCTACTCACATAATAAACAGTATTCATCCAACATTTTACTACCTCCATCGAGCAATCACATTGAATATCCAGTTTGCTACGACTGCAATCCACCACGTTCACCTCTACATGCTAAAAACTAAAAAGCTTCTAAGCTCACAGCCCATCTCCTATATGCTATATCCTTTATGCCATCTCTCTGGTTCCCGCCATTCGTATTTATACTCTGCTGAAAAGATTGTTCTAGAAACTTCTTATATCCTCGCACCAGCTATCTAAAGCATAAACAAATGTTAAAATCTGTAGTCGAGATTATGCAAAAATAACCCCTTTTTCCCTCTTCAGACGATAAAAGAAATGAATTTATGTCTGCGAAGTTTTAATCTTTGAAATATTTTAATTACACCTGGATATTTTAAATAAAAGAATAAATTGAAATAAGTAGGTTTTTTCTTTAAGACAGAATAATATTTTAGCAGTTAAATAAAGATTTAAGGGGAATATGATATACCGGGATTTAATAGCGGAATTTAATAGGAATTTAAATAATAAAAGTTTTATTAAAGAAATATAAATAATCGAGCCATTTTTAGATTTACGCAATTTGGAATAAATATGAATTAAGATCTTAGAGATTAATAGACTTGGGTTTTAATTTAATAAGCCGGTATAATATACGGAATATTACTGAAAAAGGAAAATTTACATAAAATACTTTAAACTTGGCGCAAAAATTTAAATTTTGTAATATATATATATATATATATATATATATATATATATATATATATGTATATGTATGTATGTATGTACTAAATTTTGTCCGCACGATAAAAGTCGCAATTGTGCACGGATTGTCCTCAAACTCGCCAACAACTTTGATATGGCTAATATCTCGGCGGGGATTGAAAATGGGCGAAATCGGCCCAAGAGGGTGGAAATGGGGAGGGTTCAAAATTTTGAATACTGTCTTAACATGAATCTGATAAAACTAGCTCTTACACAACAATGGCAGAAAAAAAAAAATCCCTGCCGGCTCGGGCCTACAGGCGGAGGTAGATTTCGAAGTTAAGTACTAAATTCTCCAACAAAACTTAAATCAAGATTAGAGATAAACCCAGTTTCTTCACAAAGAGTGAGCTGTAGGGAGCTAAACTTTTTGTGAAAATTATAATATACACGAATACACACACATGTATATGGAATAGGTTTAAAAAATGGCTACAAAAAATTCAGAGAACCTTAAAGTGTTAAAATATGTTAATATCTCCATAGTCGGGTTTTTATCATGTTTTAATACGTTTCTTCAAACTCACAGGGCGTTACATATTCACCTGCTGAGATCCATTATATTTCCAATATGACGGAATATACATATTTTTTTAATTCGTCAAACTATTTCTTTATTTTGAGTTTTCATGCTGAAATCTTGCTGTAGAAAACTTATGACGTAATATTCAATTTGTTTTCAATTTGTCCAACTATTTAATTTTACACGTGAAAATTTTACATTAGAAAAGTAATTGTTGTGGTGAGAATTTTATTGTTTTTTTTTTTTAATTGTTGGCAACTACTATAACGAAAAACTTTTATTTTTTTTCCTGCCATTGTTGTGTAAGAGCTGGTTATATCAGAATCATGTTAAGACAGTATTCAAAATTTTCAACCCTCCCCATTTCCACCCTCTTGGGCCGATTTCGACCATTTTCAATCCCCGCCGAGATATTAGCCATATCAAAGTTGTTGGCGAGTTTGAGGACAATCCGTGCATAATTGCGTCTTTTATCGTGCGGACAAAATTTAGTACATACATACATACATATATATATATATATATATATATATAAACTTTTTAGGTGGGGGTGGTTTTGGGTTCCTGGGGTCCTTTAATGAAAAGTTAAGAAGAAATTTTTCAAAAGTCGCACCATGGTAACGACTGCAATAGGTAGTATTTCTTACGAAATCTACCTAATAAAAGTTTTTCGTTATAGCAGTTGCCAACAATTAAAAAAAAAATAAAATAAAATCCTCACCACAACAATTACTTTTCTTTTGCAAAATTTTCACGTGTAAAATTAAATAATTTGACAAATTGAAAACAAATTGAATATTACGTCATTTCTAGAGCAAGATTTCAGCATGAACACTCAAAATAAAATAAATAGTTTGACGAATTATAAAAATATGTATATTGCATCACATTGGAAATATAATGGACCTCAGCAGGTGAATATGTAACGCTATGTAACTTTAAAGAAAGGTATTAAAACTTGATAAAAACCCGACTATGGAAATATTAACACATTTTAACACTTCAAGGTTATCTGAATTTTTTGTAGCCATTTTTTAAACCTATTCCGTATACATGTGTGTGTGTATTCGTGTATATTATAATTTTCACAAAAAGTTTAGCTCCCTACAGCTCACTCTTTGTGAAGAAACTGGGTTTTATCTCTAATCTTGATTTAAGTTTTGTTGGAGAATTTAGCACTTAACATCGAAATCTACCTCCGCCTGTAGGCCCGAGCCGGAAGGGATTTTTTTTTTAATTGTTGGCAACTGCTATAACGAAAAACTTTTATTTTTTTTTTCTGCCATTGTTGTGTAAGAGCTAGTTTTATCAGATTCATGTTAAGACAGTATTCAAAATTTCGAACCCTCCCCATTTCCACCCTCTTGGGCCGATTTCGCCCATTTTCAATCCCCGCCGAGATATTAGCCATATCAAAGTTGTTGGCGAGTTTGAGGACAATTCGTGCATAATTGCGACTTTTATCGTGCGGACAAAATTTAGTACATACATACATATATATATATATATATATATATAACTTTTGAGGTGGGGATGGTTTTGGGTTCCTGGGGTCCTATAATGAAAAGTTATGAAGGAATTTTTCAAAAGTCGCACCATGGTAACGACTGCAATAGGTAGTATTTCTTACGAAATCTACCTAAAAGAAGTGAAAGCCATTAATTTTAAATGTTTCAGTTTTAAAGGAATGTTTTGTATTAAATAAAATGATAACAAAATACAAAAAAAAGCATTTTTCTAAGGAGATTTAAGGGAGGCCATACTGTTCGCCAAATTAATTTAAAATTATAACCTTTCCTGAAATTTGAAAAAAAATATCTGTTATGATTGAAATTTGAGTTGCCATCATTAGAAAAAAGTATTTAAAATTAGAAAAAAATTAATATTTCGAAAACTAATTCTAATTTAAAAATTCTAATACCAGTTTTGAGATCTGTGGATCAATACGGATTTTTGGTGTTAATTTCATCGCAAAGTATTCCATATTTCAGGAGAAATCGCCGTGAAACATAATCAGTTGTTTAATCAGTCATTTCATAAAATCGTTACATAAATTCGTTTCAATTCAGTCGTTTCAGTAGGATTTTATATATATAGGGTAGATTTTCATTTATTTATAGTAATCATTTAAAAAGAGCGGATTACATATTATTTATATTATTTATATTATAAGCGGCATACATATATACTTATATTAATATAACTTGCATTTATATTACTTATTTATATTATAGAACGGATCTATAAGAATAAACATTTCACTTATTCACAATATACATATACATATCATAATTACTCCGAAGATGAAATAAGGACTTGTTATTGTAATGTATTTAGTACTTATGTTTGCACTAGATGGCAGCACATACTACGTACCTCTACAGAAATAAATACTTTAGCTTAGGAGGGAAAAAATAGAAAGTTATAGAGCAGATCAATAATATTAAATATTTGACTTGTTCAATTACAATTATTCAGAATGTAAAGTAATGATTTGGTATTTCGCACTCGTATTCTTGCAAGTTTTTCACAAACAAGAAATATGCAGTTGAATGGATAAATTAAAGTAGCTTCAGATTTTTGCAAACGTATTTGTATGAGAACACACGCATGTGCGTCGAAGTTCATTTTCTCGCCAAAGTGCTTGGCGTTAAGAGCGCTGGGACATTAAGTGTTTGTGAATTTGTCGCCGGGTTAGGTCAGTTTTACACTAGAGTGCTCCACCATTTGAAGGATCGAGCACCCTACAGCCCGACCTCACTCCCAGCGAGCTTTTTTTTTGTCCCCCCGGATCAAGAAAGACCTGAAAGGAAAGCGATTCGACACGATTCCAGCGATCTAGGCAGATTCGACGAGGTCCCTTAACAGCCTTGCTTGCGAAGGCTTTCAGGGAGCCTATGAACCATGGGAAAAACGCTGGCAGCGGTGTATTGATGCCCAATGGTCATATTTCGAAGAATTTTAGTTCGCTGTGCTAAAATGTGTAATGAATTTTGTATTCTCAGACCAGTCTTGAAACTTTATGAACACACCATGTACTACTTAGCTGTCAACTATTCCACTTTTTAGTCATCACTCCTTCCGAATAGCAACCTTCCCCTAATTTTAATGTTAATTAATTGCAGAATTCTGCGATTAAATATGATAAGAATTATGATTTGGAACTAGTGTTAACACAAAAAAGGGGGATAGATCGCAGCAAATCATTTTTATGAAAAAATGCATGAAATTTACAGAAATTAATATTTATATGCTGAAGAATGGAACGATGTTTTTCGTATTCCTAAAAGGTGCATATCTTAAATTTTAACCGATCCTTCCGCATGACAATCTTTTGGGGTGAGTCCCTGAAAATCAGATTAAATTAAAAAATCGACACCGTTATCGAAAGATTCGATGCTTTTATAGAAAAAAGGGAAACACTATTCGATTGCTTTTTATCAGAATAACAGTACATTGCAATTATATCTACTTACAAATGAAGGTGACTTCGTAAATGGGCAGAGCAGCGTTCATGATACAAAATAAATAGGAAAATCACTAACGGGATTTTTATACTCGTACGTAATAGAAGACAAAAAACCTCAAACAAACAAAACATCAAGCTGATGCTCATTGGCTAAAAACAGAAAATATTCTTTTCAGGTTGGATATCTAAATAATAATAGTAATAAAAACAGCTAATTAAAAATTATCCTACTGTCACAAAAGAATATAGAACTGAAAGCAAATTCATTGTTCAGATTATTGAGTGTTACCGTAGCAACACGTCGCCACCATCAATGCCAGACATAAATTTGAAAATAACACTTGAATAGAAAAACACGATTTTTGTTTTCCCTTCATTTTGATCAAAATAGCATTAAAATGATTCGAAATAGACTATAATACGTAATTCTGAAGGAGTATTTTTTTTTTCTATACATGAATAAATACAATTTTGGATGTAAGACAGATTGAGCTTAAGTTAGTCCAAGCCCAAAAACTAATATAAAAATTGAGTCCGTTTTATCTCCATCTCCTACGTGTGCCACACATTACGTCACATATAAGTGTTTTGATAAAAAAAAGAATGCAAAAGCTTGCAGATGGGAAGGAAAGGAAAGAGTAATTTAGGTTTCGGTTTTTCGGAAGCGTATTGCACTGGGCTCCGGAGCTTGTATTTATCAGCTCTAGTGAATTCAGACCAATATTTAATATTTACTAAAAACAGAGAAGTACCGGAGCTGGCCTCCGGTGGGGTCCGGCGCAAATTAAGTCCTGCAGAGATATTTTTTTAAATGCAAGTAAATAATATTTATTTACACAAATGTGGAAAATATAATAATTATTATTTATATTGCACAAATTTATCAATACTTAATAAGAGATTTCTAATATATTTGCTTACAATACAGTGTACTTCAAAAAGAATGACCCGATTACATATTACCATAACTTCACTGTGAAAAACAGTCAAATGAAACGCTTTCAACAAAAAACAGAAGGAAACTTATATATATATATATATATATATATTTGCGTACTTTATAATAGTTATTGGCTTCTATTAGTTACACATGTTTTCTATGTGTCTAAAAGTCTTTTCTTAGAACAGTTATGAAATACGCATTAAAAAAAAATATTTTTTTGTGTAATTGTCTTTAAAGAGTCACATTTACTTTACATCATTGTTTCCAACGAGGTTATTGCCATTTTTAATCGGGGAATTTTTTTTTAAACTTCTTGTATAACAGACAAAATGATTAAAAGGTTATTTTATTTTATTTTATTTTATTTTGTTTGTATGCGTGTCTGTGTGCAGCAGTAATAAACTGTAAACTATTTTGTTTTATATTAAATTTAATTTATTACATTAAATTAATTAAATTTAAATTAATTTTATAAAAAATTAAATTATTTAAATAATTAAAAGAAATAAATTCAATAAAATTTTAAAAAATAATTATTATTTAAAGAATGTTAAAGGATTTAATAGCTTTCGAAAGCTTGTTAGCTAAGGGATTAAAGAAAAGAATGCTTTTAATAATAATTTTAAAACAGAGAGAGAGAGAGAGTGAGAGGGAATAAGGAACAGACTCGGTGCATTTATTTTGCTGCTGATGTTTACAGTTTTCTTTTTTCATTTAATTCTAAAAAGACGGAGGGAACTCCTTTTGGAACCTTGAAGCAACTTCAAACATTTTATCTAGCTGCTAGCCATATCAATTTTGACTGTATTTTTTTTGTTGTTGTTGTTGTTCATAAGGTTACACATACTACTTAACAAATAAAGAGAAAAGAAGAAGAAAAGGCAAGATAAATACAAATGGATTTCAAATGTTGCCTAATCAACAACAAAGTTCTTCCTTAATAATAATAATTAAAACAACCTGCCAGACAAAAATCCTGACTGTGCCACTGGCTATTGCATACATTCCTTAATTGTTTCTACAAAACTTCCTGTAACATGCTAGTGAGTGGTGCAACTTCCGAATATTGGTTGCGTTTTTTGTGGAATCTAACTTGTCTCGCATAATAAACGTTACTGTGATAATAAAATTTTTTTAGATACATACAGATTCAGTGAATATTATTATGAGAATAAAAAACTCTATTACTTGCGTTTTAAAATATTTAATTTCAAATAACGGTTTGCATGAACACTATAATGACAAAAAAAAAAAAAAAAAAAAAAAAACAGAGACTACATTGCTATATTATACATTATATATTCCTAGTTTATAAATTGCTAAATTTAAAAATTGTTTCATGTATAGTTTAATCTATTTCTACGAAAAGCAATACATTTCAAAATTGTTATTCTGTCAAAAATTTACAAAAAGTTTGTAGTTATTTTTTCGTTGTTTTAGTTACATTTGTATGCGATGGAGATTGAAAAAGAAAATATTTATATGCACACACACACATATAAATAACAGTTTAGAATTCCTCCAAAATAAAGGTAATATATATTTTTAAATTACCATTATTATTAAACAATTATATCATTCTATATCTATTTTGATTCCTTTAAATTTTAAATAAACGAATAATAATAATAATAATAATAATAATAATAATAATAATAATAACAATACGTAACATTTATAAATTTAAAATATCGTCTGTCTTTTTTCCCAAACTTTAAGTCACACTTTAGGCTCTTTAAAATTTCCGTCAATGTAAAACTAAGCTGCACTGAAAACAAAATGTTATCGAAGTGACTTTTAAAGCGTCTCTATCTCTACCAGTAAAATATTTTTAACTTAAACGTAGTACGGGTAGGGGGAAACGACACAGTTGTTACTACCGGTACCATATAATATTAGGGCTCCGGTACTTTTTTTGTTAGAAATTAAGCCCTGTATAATATAGGTACCACTATCAGGTTACTGACAGACCTTTCGCCTCAATCCTTGAAGGTTCACCTTGTGGGACTGCATGTTGGATATAAAAATACTCATCCATAAAATATGCATAATGCTTGCATATCATCTTGTTAAATGGGCAAAGTTTGTTAGCTGCAAGGTAATTACCGTTGTCTTATTGTTAGATAACTTTAAAATACTCCTTATATGCTGACCAGGGCAATTCAATTTTAATTTCCTTTGTCATAATAATAAAAATAATTTTTAAACAAAGCAATTCCAAAGAAAGAAACCGTGTTTAAATATGAAGATCGAATAACAAATAAGTAGACAGGAGTTTCAAGTGAGAGAATTGTTTTAATTGATGGATCAGCACTTGGTTTTACCAGCAAGTGTTAATAGAAAAACCTATGATGCTATACGATGTGTTACATTAAACACTGCAGATGATATTTGTCGCTGATATTAGCAAATTGTTGCTCAGAAAACGCTTTACACTCAAAGGCAAATTACGATGGGTATAACTGCGCATTTTCTTCTTCTCCTTTCCCCCTTTAAAGTAGTGTGAAAAGTAGTATCAGTGCTTGCCATAAACATACATTATTCATTTTATGTAGCGCTACTCGCAACATAACATTTTTCAAGCAGTAGCGCGTTACACTACAAACTTATACTAGACTAGAAACTAGAAATAGCGACTACTGTAATTTCGCTATAAGTAGAGCGCTACTTTCGACTACAGCACAAGACGCAAAGCATATTTTCTAGTCGATGTGAGATCCCCCCCCCCCCTTCCTTGGATCTCAATTTTGTAAAAAAAAATAAATATTTATACTATGGCTCTGCCCCCTGCAAGCTACGCTCGCCAACCCCCATTCAGACACCGCAGAATCTAAAAACACGCTTATTTGATCAGCTTTAAAAAGATTAGAGAAGATTGAATTATAATGAAAAAACCTGTAGCGATCTTCCTGTAAACGGGTTTCCATTCAATTCCCATTGATTGCGGAAATTTAAGGCCGAATCAGTTGCTGTTAAGACATCCAATAATTGTTTTCGTGTTTGATTAAGGAAGATCAGTTTAACATTTGAAAAGAAGGTAAAATAAAATGAATTAAGTAAACAGAGTTAAAGAGTCTTTGCCTCCCGGTATTTTTTAACAGTGTTATAAAACGATTAATCTAATACAATACAAACATTTTAAATATATTGTTTTAAATCTGACCTAAGTTTCACTAAAGTTTTCTTTCTCTTTTTACCATTCACATGATAATACATACTTTTGTTTTTAGAAAATAAATATTTTATTCGCGATGTCTTAGAATTGGGAACATTAATTAAAAAGGTCATCTCGAAATATGAAATTAATGTCCCGCATAGATATATTTAAATTGTTTGGCAGTAGTATTATTTGGCCATTTTAAATGTGGCGTGATTACTACAATTTACTGCTTTAAATGCATATTAATGTAGTTATTATTTTAAAGTTTCCTTTCTCTTTTAATATTCACGTGTAAATACAATTTTCATGACAATTTTCAATATTTTCCTGCTTTTAACACGAACTCATTTAATAGTAATTTTAAAGTTTTTTTCCGTTTTTAATAGTCGCGTGTAAATACATTTTTAATCGTAAGGAAATATTCTTTGCACTGTTTTTACAATTGAAAACAATATCCATAATAATAGCTTAAGTCATACGACTATCATCAATAGTTCCGGGCGGACCACTTCGCTTTTTATATTCTAGGTGCCATTTTTGTACTTTAATGTTAGCCAGGCACAGGTGATAAGTCGACAAATATTATTCTGTCGCCATCATTTCATCCATATTTTAATAGCCCAAGTCATGTAACTGCCATAAACAATTACGGGCTGACCCCTTCGATTTTCTTAAGAAAAGTTTCCATTTTGATTTTAAAAAAAAATCGAATAAAACTACATAAAAGTTGCCATGATCGCAAAAAATTCTTGGTACTTTTATGTTAAACGGGTGCAAATCTCGCTAATAGCTTTTTTTAACTCGCCAGTTAGCATTTTTTTTCGAGTGGTAAATTAAAGCATTGCTTTGAAGTTGAAATTAAATGTCATGGTTTGTTGCATTATTTAATATTTGGCGCAGATGTCATATACGCACCGGGTTTGGCGTGATTTTTTTTACGAGACAATTTGGCGAAAGCCTCGTTTTCGAATACCAGTTACATATGTATTTTTAAATTATTTTCTGTTATTTTTAAAATGAAATAACAATAAATTAAAAAAAATTAATTAATAACCATAGAACAAAACAATTTATATAATTTTTAAAAAGAAAATAAAAGTAAATAAATATTTATTAATAAATAAACAACAATAGCCGGGTTACCATGTCAAACAAAATAACACCATTTTGGCGCCAATTAGGTACCCCGGTACGTATATAACATCCTGTGCCTAATATTTTTCTTTTCGTTTCGTTAAAAAAAAAAAAAAAAAAAAAAAAAAAAAAAAAAAAAAAGAAAGAAAGAAAGAAAGAATAAGTGAAAGCCATCAATTTTAAATGTTTCAGTTTGAAATGAAAGTTTTGTATTTTAAACTAGCTGTACCCGGCCACGCGTTGCTGCGGCTCAGTCTGGCTAAATGGAAAAGAAAGAAAAGAGAAAGTGCATGTTTCTCATATGTTTAATTTCATGATGCTCGTGGATATACAATATTTTTTGTTGTTACATTGTCTGTGCAGATATAGAGATTGTCTGGTTTACCGATTCTAGAACACAAAACATATAATTGTCCGTGTGAGAAGCAATCCGTGTCTAGATCTAAACCGCAGAATTCTAAAGCTTGGCCCTAAGGTTTGTTGATCGAAATTGCAAACGCCAATTAAATTGGTAATTGCAATATCTCAAATTGAAATGGAAAAATCCATTGGAATCAAAGGAATGCGAGGAATGAGGACATCTTCACCTTTGAAAGGCCCTGTCAAGATTGTTGTTTGTACGACGTTGCACATTATTTTTTTACTGCAAGCCGCGTGCCGTTGTAGAGCTTTTGCTGGTGGATATTTCGCAATATCATAATTGGCACACCGATTGTCAATTGCAGTACGTGCGGTGGCATCCCTAGCAGATCGAGTGAATTAAAAAGAAAAGTGGCCAGTTAAACTGACGGTATTGAGCTCACAGGCTATTCGCAAAAATTGTATATTATACTCTTATTTCAAAGAATAATGCCCCTTGAAAAATAAATTAAGGGGGATTATCCCCACGTTTCCCCCCTTTATACTTATTCAATGAACCTCCAAATCTAAGCAGGGAAACGCCTTATCAGAATAAACCAGCATACCAAATTTGAAGCAAATCGGATAATTCTGCATGAAAAACCCACTTATCTAAATTAAGGCGGGATTAGCCTCCGTTACCCTCTTTATACTTAATCAATGAACTCCCAAAACTAATCAGGGAAGCGCCTTATCAGAATGAACCTATTCACAAAATTGAAGCAAATCGGATGAACCGGCTACATGAAAATCCCATTTATCGAAATTAAGGTGGGTAATTAGCTCCCCGTTCCCCCTTTACATTTAACCAATAAAACAGCAAAACTAATCAGAGAATCACCTTATCAGAATGAACCTATTTACAAAATTTAAAATAATCGGATAATTCTGCATGAAAAACCCATTTATCTAAATTAAGGGGATTAGCGCCCCGTTACCCCCTTTATACTTAACCAATGAACCCCCCAAACTGATCACGGTAGCGCCTTATCATAATGAACTTATTTATACATTTTGAAGCAAATCAGATATTTCTATCAATACATAAATGCGTACATACAGAACCTGCGGCCACATTAGCTCTCAGGCTTTAATAAGCCTGTGAGTTAAAAAGGAAAAAAAACACGAACTAAAAAACAAAGAAAAACATAAAAAATAAAGTGATGGGAGAGGGACGGGAGGTGCATAATATGAAAAAGTTGTCAAACGGCTTTCTAACGATATACCACATAATGGGTGTCGAAAAAATTTTTTAAACTGCCCCCAGATGGGGAAAAATTGGGGAGCGGGGCAAGTGAGGTTCATAATTGGTATATTAAAACATGCGCGCATTCAAATGCAACACAGACCGTGAATTTCAAAGTAATTGGTGAAGAACTTTCGGAGCTTTAAGATTTTGTACAAACGAACATTTACATTTTTATTTATATAAAAACTTGCCTCCCCTGGGGGAAGTGGGGGGAAAGGGAGGGGAGGTGCATAATATGAAAGTGTGGTCAAAACGCTTTCTAATGATAAAGCAGATGATGGGTGTCGGAAAAATTAAAAAAGCGCCCCCTGGTGTGCTGGTGGGGGTGGCAAACTGGAATAGGGGTGAGCGAGGTTCATAATAGGTATATAACAACACGCTCGTATTCGAATGCAACTCAATCCGTGAATTTCAAAACAATCGCTGAAGAACTTTCGGAGATTAGCGATTTTGTACAAACGAACATTTACATTTTTATTTATATAGATTACTCGTCGCACTGTTTCCGCTCCGCCAGTACGACGACCTTCTGCGAGATTCATCATCTGCGAGGAATTATTTGGATGAACTAAAGCCAATCGATTGCACGGAAAAAGAAGAAAAAATGTTATAATAAAAGCATATAAAATTACAAAAATTAAATTAAAAAGACATTGAGCTCACAAGTTATTGACATTAATTGTATATTATACTAATTTCAAGGAATAATGACCTTTGAAAAATAAATTAAGGTAGTTTATCCACCTGTTTCACCCCCGTTATACTTAACAAATGAACCTCCAAATCTAATCAGGGAAGCGCCTTATCAGGAACAGGATAAACCGGTGTACCAAATTTGAACAAATCGGATAATAAAAAACCCATTTATTTAAATTACGGGGGATTAGCTCCGTTCCCCCTTTTATACTTAATCAATGAGCATGAGCCCTCAAAACTAATCAGAGAAGCGCCTTATCAGAATGAATTTATTCACAAAATTTTAAGCAAATCGGATAATTCTACATGAAAAACCCATTTATCTAAATTAAGAGGGGGGGATTTAGCCCCCAGTTCCCCCTTTACACTTAACCAATAAAACTCCAAAAACTAATCAGGGAAGCACCTTATCAGAATGAATTTATTCACAAAATTTGAAGCAAATCGGATAATTCTACATGAAAAACCCATTTATCTAAATTAAGGGGGGAATTAGCCCCATTTCCCCTTTACGCTTAACCAATAAAACTCCACAACTAACCAATAAAACTCCAAAACTAATCAGGGAAGCACTTTATCAAAATGAATCTATTTACAAAATTTGAAGGAAATCGGAAAATTCTGCATGAAAAACCCATTTATCTAAATTAAGGTGGGATTAGCCCCCCGTTCCCCTTTTATACTTAACCAATGAACTTCCAAAACTAATCAGGGAAGCGCCTTATCAGAATGAACCTATATGCAAAATTATAAGCAAATCGAATATTTCTATCAAGAGTTATCGTCGTACAAACGAACATTTACATTTTTTTATATAGAAATATGCCCCCACGGGGGGAAAGTGAGATGAGGGGGATGGGAGGTGCATAATATGAAAGAGTAGTCAAAGGGCTTTCTAATGACATATCATATGATGGGTGTCGGAATTTTTTTAAGTGCCCCCTGGTGGTGGTGAGGAAATTGAAGGAAGAGGGAGCGAGGTTCGCAATACGTTTATAAAAACATGCGTGTATTCGAATGCAACGCAATCCGTGAATTTCAAAGCAATTGGTGAAGAACTTTCGGAAGCTTAAGATTTTGTACAAACGAACATTTACAATTTTATTTATATAGAAATGAGCCACCACGGGGGGAGTTGGGGCAGGGGTGTGTGAGGTGCATAGTATGAAAGAGTATTCCAAGGGCTTTCTAATGTTATATCACATGATGTGTGTTGGAAAAAAATTAAAAAGCAATGCAATATAATTTTAAAAGCAATGCAATATAAATTTGAAATCTTTAATCATTCTGACATATTAATGCAAAATATACAATTTGTAATAAACATATAAGAAGAGAAAAAAACAGATTTTTTTCATAAATAAAATGATGAAAATTAACAGCCTCAATTCTTTACAAAATGATACATATTTTTAAATGTTATTAGATTACATTAGCCTGCAAAAGTTGGATTATGTCATGTTTTTTAGCTTTTGATAAATGATTCTTATGTATTTTGTACCGCTGAATCTGAAATTGACCTTCATTTTTTATCACCACGTAAAGATTTTTTGCAAATCGTAAATTTTAAAGTTAAAAAAAGAAAAACTAGCGAAAATTTAATGATATAAAATCGATGTGATTGTCGTATTTTTAACTTTTGATAATTTATTTTCATGTATTTTTTACCACTAAATACGAAAATGACCTTCATTTTTAACCATCACGTCAGGATTTTTCACAAATTGTAAATTTCGAAGTTAAAAAGTTCAAAGTTACCTCCTCACCCACCTCATCGGATCCATCAGCTATTTAGCTGTAAGAATCCCAGTATAAGCCAAAAAATTTCATAAATTATTGAATTAAATAAAATTAAATAAAAAAAAGTTTTACATCTGTTTTATACTATCAGATTTTCGTTATATTTTAATTTTGACATTTACAATTTACAAAAAAATTCTAACGTGATGGTTAAAAATGAAGGTCATTTTCAGATTCAGTGCTAAAAAGTACATTAAAATCAATTAGCAAAAGTTAAAAAACAGAGCCATCTCCTCTATTTTACATTATCCGATTATTGCTATTTTTTAACTTTGACAATTTATGATTTGCGAAAAAGGTCTGACATGATGGTTAAAGATGAAGTTAATTTTCGGATTCAGTGCTAAAAAACACATAAAAATTTTAAAAAACACAACCATCGTAATCTTGCGTGATCTATTCTAAAACTTTTTCTTAAACTTCTTGGCGAATCCGAATTTATCCGAATTTTTTTGTGTTATCCTGTAAAATAAGTATAAACGGTAGTCGCCGAAAATCATAATAATATTAGATTGTCATCGGATTTACGTCAGTATGTAACATTTAATCTCGATCGGATATTTGAAAGTGAGTTAAAGTTCGAGTACAAATTTTGAACTGCAAGAACATACATACGATCGTTGAAGTTAAATAAAAACTTAAAAAATAATATAATTTTTGTTAAAAGAAATCATGAAAAGAAACAGTCTCAAATACTTACAAAATAAAACATATGTTAAAATACAATTATGTTAGCCAATCTGAAAACTTAATAAAATTTATCTCAATCGTAATACTTTCGCGATTTTTTTCAAAGCGCAAATACACATGAAATAAGTTCTTCGAATACATTAAGCACTTGGTATATGAGCCCTCAAAGCACTGCCGAGCTCATTTGTGTTCAGATGAAGAAAAGTGGTTTAAGTCATGCATTTTTAAAGTTTCATAACTCGGTCAATTTTAGTGTTATATGAACGGACTTTATTTGTCTTATTTCCTATTACAGTGTAATAAGAAAATTTTACTAAATATAACATATGGGACCAGCGGACCGTATAAAAATTTAAATTTCGTAATTTTTAAAGAAACTGTCTTATTGGTCGAAATCACTTTTAAAATATTTCTTTACTTCTCTTAAAAAAATTTGTGATTGGAATTATATGTCTAAGAGTAACGGTTTAGGAATTAGCCATTGGACACCGTTGAGAGTGGACACCCTGTATATATACATATATTTACATAGATGGTTAAGATTGGACAAAATGTCGATGCTTTGCATAAAAACTTACACCACACAGCAATGATATGGCAACTTGATCATATCGCACAATTTGATCAGATTGAAAAAGAAATATCGATTTTGGGGCTTCACAATCAGGAGACCCAGGACCATGGCCTGACTTGTCCGTGCTTTAATTAGACCTTGTATTTGTGCACCCGGTCCCGTGCTTATAAAGCCCCCCCCCCCTTTCTCCCAGTGATATTAAACGATTTTTTAAGTCTCTTTTTTTTTCGAAGAGATAAGAAGAATCTGGATCCTAAAAAGTTTTACACCGGCGCTCACACCAGGCTTTATTCTTATTATAACACTGGGGAACACACATTTTGTTGACTTAGATCTGGCACTTGTTTTTGGCTAATTATTGGCATCTAAATCCAAAAATGACCCCAGTTTTTTTTTCTATCACGTCAATTTTTTAAGCTATAGGATACCCCGAAAATCATACTTAATGTGGATACAAAGGAAAAAAAAAAAAATTACCGAATATATTATTCATACAACGGCTGTATATACTTAGTATACACTACATTGTGTTCATACAAGTAGTAAAATCCTTTTACAAAACAAAAAAAGTACATATTAAGGTAAAAAAATTCGCTTGTAGCTTTTTCTGGAGTGTTCAATTTGGGGACCTCGCTTGATGCTCCAACAATAGTCAGTCATCATATGTTCATCCCATCTGCCTTAATACCGTTCTTCCATGAGCTTCAAATCTTGGTGAAATCGCTCACCTTGCTCATCACTGACTGCACCAAGATTTTCCGGGAAATCATCAAGATGGCTATGCAGAAAATGAAGTCTGATACTCATGTTGCACCCAAGACTTTTAAAGCTCTCTAAAAGTTGCTGGACTTTTTCGGTGTAATTTTCTACTCACGTATTTCCAAGAAAGTCTTTGACAAGGTTTTTGAATGCCAACTAAGCATTCTTTTGGAGTTCTGTCATTGCTCCGATGAAATGTTCATCTCTAATGAGCTGACGAATCTGTGGGCCGTCAAATACACTTGACTTTATTTTTTCAAATGACAGGTTTGGAAATTTCGAAATGAGATAAGTGAAACAGTCTCCTTCAATTGACAAAGCTTTCATGAACTTCTTCATTAGATCCAGTTTTATAGGCAGAGGTGGAAATATGATGTTCTTTCTGTCGGCAAGTGGCTGATGCAAAATATTTGGATCTCCAGGTCTGAGGTGATATCTTGGAGTCCAATTCGACTGGAACCAATGCTTCTCACGAGCTCTGCTCTCCCACATACACAAAAAACATTGATACTTGGTATATCCACGTTGCTGGCTAAAAAAGAAGCACACCATTTTGAGGTCAACACAGATGATCCACTTGTGAATGTGATAGTGCAATAAATCAGTTGTTCTTTTTATGTTCTCATATTCTCAGGGATGCAAGCGCTGCGCCAAAAATTGCTGATTTTCACCACTAAATTTTAACAGTATTCTTCGCCTTATTAAATCTCAGAAATTTCGTCATTGAATAAGGTGAAGAATACTGTGAAAATTTAGTGGTAGCAATCAGCCATTTCTGGCGCAGCGCTTGCACCCCTGCATATTCTTCGCGCAAATAAACTGAATGGCTTATTGGGACTGCTTCAAACAAATTTCCGTTTTGAAGGAGTACGCATTTCAAGCTCCTCTTTGAGCTATCGATGAACAGTCGCCATTTAGTTGCGGTATAGGATGAAATTCGCAACTCCTCCATTAAACCATGTACGCTATGGCAAAAAACAAACCCACCGTTATTTCGAAAGTATTGAAGAAATTCACTTTCTCTTGATCGAAAGTAGGATATATTAGCTCCCTTTTCAAGCAAAAATTTCTTGTGCAGTCTTGATGCTAAGAGTTCTGAAGCTTTTTTCTTCCTATGACTCACGCCCGATTCAACGTAGAGTGGTCGCATTATTGTAAACTGTAGAGAAAAAACTTGACGTGATAGAAGAAAACTAATTGCAGTTTTGAAATCTGCACGGTTTTTTTTTTTTTTTTTTTTTTTTTTACTTAAAAACAGCTGAAAAATCGAAGTCAACAGAAATTAAGTTAAAAATTGTTCCCCGGTGTAATCAATATTTTGTAATTTTATGATAAGTAAGATTAAAAACAAAAAACAAACTCATCTAAATCTGTATTCATATTATATCACTGCATGGTATGGTCATATGCAAGGTTGTTCACAATGGATGGGAAAAGATGCACCGGGTATAATGTACTTGTGTTCCTCTCTTATAGAGGTCTTTGAACGACATTAATCTATCTATCTATCTATATATATATATATATATATATATATATATATATATCTTTTTTTGACGGGTCGGCAGGGGTAATATGGATCACAAAAAGCTTTGCACCGAGGCTCTTACTCTTATTATAAACAATAATTTGTATTTTTACAGTAAATGAGATTAAACAAAAAAACACATTCATCTAAATATGCATTCCCATGTACCCACTGTAAGGTCATATGCTGTGGGTGCAATACATCAAAGGCCCGCGCTTATAGAAATCCCACCCCCAACCTGAATAAAAGATTTTTTGGGCCGTTTTGGCGGTTAATTTGGATCCCAAAAAGTTTTGCACCCAGCCCCACACCAGGCCACTATACTTATTATAATCAATATTTTGCCTTTTTACAATAAATAATAATAATAATAATAAATAGAGTCATCTAAATATATATTTATACGCATCATTTTATGGTCATATGAAGGGCTGACTTCAAGAAGGTAAGGGGTAGGGATGCAGTAGGTATAACGAACACAGGCCCCGCTTTTATAAGGTCCACCAGCAAGATTGAATTTCTTTTAGCCATTTTATCTAATTTGGATCTTAAAAAGCTTGTTACCCGGATCCGCACTTAGCCCCCTTTATTAACCTTTTCAAGAGCAAGGCATTTCTGCTCCAAAAATGTTCAAATAATTAATTCACACCGCAATTTACGAACAAATTTATTTGAAAATAATCAAAAGCTTTTCTTCACGTATATTATGAGATCGAAATTGTACAAAAAATTACTGGTGCCATTTGGCAGTTTGGGCATTAAAACTAAACGTTTGCAGACTGCAAACTCCTTCTTTAGGCGCGTTGAGCTTTTTTTGAGATGGGGAAAAACCACTGATTTCGAGACACTGTAACGTAACCGACATGCTAGCATTTTGACACATAGACACTAGCGCGCCAAGCAGTGAATCACAGGAACTTTTCCCTCTTCAGCTCAATCCGCAAAAGAAGAAGGAAGCTAAAACTCACCTTTTATCCCGGTGTATTACTAAAACAAATTATTATTTTGTTTTTCGTCAGTTAAAATGAATTATACCGTATTCGTGACCTACCTATTTCGTGTAACTAAAAACCGATAACGCTGTATTTTATCGTGTTGATGGTCTGGTCAATGACCAACAGTATTGGCGGGAATTTCGATTACGGAAGATAAAATACTGGGCACAGATGTCAGATACGCACTTGGGTACCTAATTGACAGCAAAATGGCGTTACTTTATTTTACAAGGTAACCCGGCTACTGTTGCTTATTTATTAATAAATTGTTCATTTACTTTTATTTTATTTTTTTAAATTGTACAATTGTTTTGTTCTATAGTTATTAATGAAATAACCGTTTATTTATTGTTGTTTACTTTTTAAAACAATAGAAAATAATTTAAAAATATATATTGTAACTGGTATTGGAAAACGGGCTTTCGCCAAATTGACGTTAAAAAATCGCGCCAAACCTGGTTCGTATATCACATCTCTGCCAAATTCTCGGTTTTTTTATTTTTCGACTTTTTATCCAAATTTTCCGGATTTTTTAAATTTTCCCTTTCATTGTATCCCAAACACTACCTTCATACCAAATTTCAAGATTCTAGGGATACAGGACGTACCTTTGAGTTTTGATGATCGGTGAATCAGTGTCGAAAAGGCGAAAGTTTAAGTTCATATATCTTCTGAAATAAAAAAGATATAAACGTGAAATTTCAGCATTTAGTTCCATTTCCACATTACTTTAGATTTACGAAGTTTCAAGCTTCTGGGAATCACCAACACAAAGATATTGGGGGGTCAAAAGTACCCTGAGTTGCTTCCAGAAAAAGATGCTTACGGCTGTGCTTTCAAGACTTGGCAGGGGCACTGCCGTGTCCCCAGATGCTTTCATTAGTGCTGCTACACAATTCAACGCATAAAACATTTCCTGACGATTAAAAAAACACACACGTAATTGTTGAAGTTTTCACTTCTATTGGCACTCCCGGAGTGCCACTGTTTTTTTTTTTCATCCTGTAAAGAAGTGAACTTTACTGATTTTAGTGTGTGCGAATAAGGATCTTAATCATGAAAGGACTCGAAATATGCGCCACCCAGGTTGAGGTATATGAGTTAGAGTGGATATTTTTCTCACGCTTTGGACATTGTAAGTGGTGATTGATTGTACACTTGGAAGGAAGGCCACCCTCATAGCAGATGAAAAAGGCCGCCTAATTGCTCTAAGCTGAAGGCCACCCTCATAGCTGATGAAAAAGGCCGCCTAATTGCTCTGAGCTGACAAAGACTGATTTTAAAGATAGTTCTCACGGGGTTTCCAAGGATAGTTCTCACGGGGGTTCCAAGGAGTGACATCATTTTTTTAGCGAGCCAATAAAAAAGAACTTTGAGAGTGACATCATTTATTAGTTCTCTCATAGGTGGTGACCAAAAATCTCACGCTAATTAACTTTTTTCTCCGGAAAGGAAAATGATGCAGAAGTGAGAGGCAGTCTGTGAAAAGGAGTCAAGTGTGCAGTTGCTCGCACGGACGAGGGGAGGATAAATTTCTCCGTTGCCGATAGCACGAAAGGTGCTCCAGATTTGCGTTGAGCCGAGGGCTCAGGAATGTCAACGTCGACAAGATGAGTTTACTATTTAGCTGCCAAAATAGTGAAAGACTCTACTGGCATTAGTTATCTGTCACCATCGGAACAGCAACTTATGTTTGTCCGGACTTTATACATCTGCAGCTCGTACATGTTAACGACCCATGAATTATACAGGGTGATTCAAGAAAACGTTGACAAAATGACATGGCAAATCAGGCATACAACATGGATAAAAAATCACATAGGAACCTAGGGTCGGAAATCACTTATTTAGTCACAAATACAGGGTGTTTCATCCTAACTCGGTTTGGATTGACGGCCATAACTTTCAGAAAACTGAAGTATATTATAATAAACCATTTAACAAACATTCTCACATTTGTTGTAAACGTGACAACACCAAACAAAAGTGGTAGAAGTTTGCAATATACGCGCCATCAGTATGCACTGGACGCCCCACATTTTGGACTGTGATTATCAATTCATACGGCATCATCGATTGCTTGAGCAACGTGTTTTTCCAGAACTTTTCGTGATGTTATTCCATTTCACACAAAACAAGGTCCATATCGTTGCATTTTCATTGCAATGTTTTAATTTTTCTCGAAATTATGACCGTCGACCCGAGTTCAGTTAGTATGAAACAACCTGTATTTATGACTCAATAACTGGTTTGCGACCCCATGTTCCTATGTGATTTTTTATCCTTGTTATATGCCTGATTTGCCATGTCATTTTGTCAACTTTTTTTTAATCACCCTGTA
Organism: Maratus speciosus; assembly: GCA_963932465.1. NCBI lineage: Eukaryota > Metazoa > Arthropoda > Arachnida > Araneae > Salticidae > Maratus > Maratus speciosus. The sequence goes on from OZ010791.1 coordinate 337,740,769, forward strand.
TATTTTTTTGTTATTTTCTACTTAACCCAGAGTTCAATAAATATATATTTATTTTTTAACTTCTGAAGTAGAATAAGAATACTTTTCATCCGCTACTGGTCAATTCATTGATCAAGAAGTATTCTCTATAAGCCTTTTTAACACTTTCCAACAAAGTTGAGAAGTGTTTATGCAATCGGTTTGTCTGTCCGTCTGTCTGTCCACGCTCTAACTCCCGTAAATATACTCGGATTTTCATACAACTGATAAACGTTATTTAGGGTCACCTAGTCATGTTTGTTATTGCATATGAAGTATGTGGGACTAATAGTTCATTTACAGGGGCACACAAAAGAATTCCATTACATTATGGTACATGGGGGAAAATCGTTTGCAGAGTATTTTAATGGCATTACGCTATTTAAAATGTACTGAAACTGATATAAATCCCTAAATATTTCACTACAAGATGATTACTCTAGAATAGGACATTCATAGCATTTGTCGTTCATTTACAAAGACACACAAAAGAAATCGATTACAGTACTGCCTATGAGTAATAATTGCTGGAAGTAAGTTTTCAATTTCGGCATGCGCTTTTCAATTTAACTATTTTTTTTTTTTTTTTTTTTTTTTTTTTTTGCATTTTACTAGTTGTATATAAATTCTATACCTCATATATACAGGGTTTCAGAAAAGAATTCACGTACTATTTTCCTTATTAGCGTAAATTGTTGAAGGAGAAATTTCAACTAAAGTATATATGTATTTCTTAACTGAACTGAATTTTGGCATGCATGTAGTTAATAGATACAAATCTATATATCCTATATAGGGCTACTCAATGAATTAGGATAATTTTCCGATTATAGATGGGAACAGCTGAAATTGACTTTTTAAGTGTGTTATACGTTTCCATATGGTTTAATTAGACGTAATATTTTAACTTATTAAACGGTGCAGTTTTGCTACATTATTCTGAATGTGTTGGAAAGTGTTTCACAAATGATTTTTTCTTTCTTTTTTAAAGTTAATTTGGTTGTTAATAGTTTTAATTGTATACTCGCCCCCTATCCTTAAAAGAGATCTACTACATCATGAATTTTTGCTTTGTCTTTAAAAGCAATTTATGAACTCAAAACTTTTCTTGCATCTGAATCTGATCCCATTTAACAAGATGCCAGCCCTGGTTGTATTTGCATGCAAAGAAAGTCGAAAATGTTCAATATTTTGCAACAATATAGGAAGGGAAGGAGGCTCCGAATGATCACTGGAACAAGGTCTCGGTTTGTCTAGATCGCGCCCTGTTTAAAAATCTCCGTGATTTAAAACAATTTTTCAGATATGAAAAGCTAGTCATCAGGTGGCAATTGATTATAATTAAAAGCATGAAACATTTAAGATTTAAAAAAAAGATTCCGTTCTTAAAACATCAATAAATATAACTGATATTTTCATATAGTAATGTAAACGATTGTATCAAAAGTTTGCTCGTTGAGAAACAGAAACGTAGTAGAAACAATATCATATCTATACTAATATTATAAAGAAGTAAAAATTGTGCGTTTGTTAGAGGTAATCTCTGGAGCTACCGAACCGATTTCAAAAGTAATGGTATCAAAATGATGGTGTTAATCTAACTTAGAATATAGACTATATTTTATGTCGGTGCCACTACCCCAAAAAGGGTGCAGGAGCAAAAAACGTTCTAAAAATGCGATTTTTGTGTTACTGAAGGGCCTAGAAAAATGAAATTTGGAATATTAGTTACTTATTAGATATAAAGGATTTCTAAGAACAGTTCTTAAACAATTCGAAATTTAAAAGGGGTGAAAATGCGCGAAAAGCGTTCTAAAAACATTCTAAATGGTGGTTTCTACACAATCTCAGGAAACACCGGGCCGATTTAAAAAATAATGGTGTCAAAATGATGGTGACAACCCTTGCTCTAAAATAGGCTATGTTTTATGTCGGTGCCACTACCCTAAAGGGGGTGCAGGAGCAAAAAACGTTCTAAAAATGCGATTTGTGTGTTACTGAAGGGCCTAGAAATATGAAATTTGGAATATTAGTTACATATTAGACATCAGTGATCTCTAAGAACATTTCCTAAAAAAAAAATCGAAATTTAAAAGGGGTGAAAATGCGCGAAAAGCGTTGTAAAAAAACTTTCTAAATTGAAATTTCTATGCAATCTCAGGAAGTACCGAACCGATTTCAAATATAATGGTGTATAAATGATGGTGACTGCTCTTGCTCCAAGATAGGCTATATTTTATGTCGGTGCCACAACCCAAAAGGGAATGCAGGAGCAAAAAATTTCTAAAAATGCGATTTTTGTGTTATTGAAGGGCTTACAATCATGAAATTTGGAATGGTAGTTACTTATAAGATATCAATGATCTCTAAGAACATTTCCTAAAAAAAAAAAAAAAAAAAAATCGAAATTTAAAAGGGGTGAAAATGCGCGAAAAGCGTTGTAAAAAAACTTTCTAAATTGCAATTTCTATGCAATCTCAGGAAGTACTGAACCGATTTTAAATATAATGGTATAAAAATGATGGTGACAGATCTTGCTCCGGCATAGGCTATATTTTATGTCTGTTTCCACTGCCCCAGAGGAGATGCAAGAACAAAAAACGTTCTAAAAATGCGATTTTTGAATTATGGAAGGACCTAGATTCATGAAATTTTGCATGGTATATATTTATTAGGAATAAATAATCTCTAAGAACATTTCTTTAAAAATTTGAAATTTAAAAGGGGTGAAAATGCGCGAAAAGTGTTCTAAAAACGTTCTAAATGCCGATTTGTGAGCAATTTTGGGAAGAATCAAAGTGATTTCAAAAGTAATGGTAGGAAAATGATGCTGGCAGCCTCTGATCTAACATAGACACTATTTCATGTCGGTGTCATTACCACCTGTAGGCTGCAGGAGCAAAATACATTTTAAATTTCGATTTTTGTGATCAGTAGGGGCTAGCAACTTGAAATTAGGCAAGGTACATATTTATTAGATATAAGTGATCTTTAAGAACAGTTTCGAAAAAAATTGAAATTTAAAAGTGGTGAAAATGCGAGAAAAGAGTTCTAAAAAAGTTATAAATTGCGATTTCTACTCAACCTGAGGTAATACGAAACCTATTTCAAAAGTAATGATTGCAAATTGATGGTAACAGTCCCTGCTCCGACATAGGCTGTATTTTATGTTGCTGTCACTACCATCTGGGGGTTGCAAGAGGAAAACATGTTCTAATTGGCGTTTTTTTTTTTTTTTTTTTTTTTTTTTTCACAACTGAAGGGTATAGCAATTTCTAAGGGTTTTGAAATATGGCATGGTATTTACTTACAAGATTCAACTGCTTTCTAAGAACAGTCGAAAGAAAATTCCAAATTTAAAAGGATGAAGTGAGCGAAAAGCGTTCTAAAAACGTTCTAAATAACAATTTTTATGCAATCTTATCAAATACCATACCGATTTAAAAATAATGGTGACAAATTGTTGGTGATAGAACCTGCTCAAACATAAGCTATATTTTATGTCTGTGCCACTACCAACAGAGGGTTGCAGGAGCAAAATACTTTCTAAATTGCGATTTCTGTGATTCTGAAGAGGCTAGAAACTTTAAATATGGGATGGTAGTTACTTATAAAATATAAATGCGCTCGAAGGACTGTCGAAAATAAATTCAAATTAAAATGGAGTGAAGCGAAGGGGAGGTGCGAAAAACGTCCTAAAAAGTCCTAAATTACGATTTCTATGCAATTTCAGGGAATATAAACCGATTATAAAAGTAATAGTTGCGAATCAATGGTAAACAGTCTTTGATCCTGCACAGGCTATATTTTATGCCAATGATTCTACCACCTGGGGTTCACAGGAACAACAAACGTTCTAAAAAAGGCCTTTAAAAGCTTTCTTAATTACGTTTCTGTGAAATATTAGGAAACAACATAGCGATTTACAAATTAATGGTGACAGTTCCTATTTCAACATAGTCCTTTATGTTGACAAATTGAAAGTTATTATTCAATTTGACATGATGGTTAATTTTAAGATGTAAGAAGATGGTTTCTAAAAAATTCAAAACTTTAAAGGATACTGAAATGAGCGTATTAATTGAGCCTAAAAGTTTCAAAATATTTTCGAAATTATCATTTATTTAGTTTTATTTCTTTTTATTAATTTAAGTCTCATTTCTGCCTAATGCAGGGTAATAATGAAGTTTAGTCAAACTGTGTTTTAAATAGTAATTTTTGAATTATTCCTAAAAGTATAATTTCTTTTAATAAAAATTAGACATATAACGATCACTTGACCTAAGGTACTTGTACCCAATATGGACAGTGCTCTCAATATTGACACCCCTAATATCTTTAAAAGTAACAATTTTTATCGAGAGATGGCGCTACATGTTCGTGAAGAAAAGCAATTGAAAAGACAATTAAGCCTGGAAAGTGCAAAAAAGCGCGCTGTTCGCCATTTGGAAGGAAACTTGTTATTTCGTGGTGTACTGATAGTAATTACAGGTAAGTTTAAATTCTTATTAGATATGGTAAAATTACTTTAAATATTGAAAAATGGAGTGTTCTAGAAAGCTGATAAAACATATTTTCGATTGCTATTGCGTATATTGCTTTAAAATGTTTTCTTTGTTTATTTATTACAAAATTTAGTAAAACTATGCCCGATTCCCAATATGGACACCTTATGTCCACATTAGAAATACAGCAAGTGAATCTTCCGATTCACAAATTTATAAAATATCTGTTTAATGTTATCTGAACAATCCTCCAAGAAAAAAGTCCTCCAAAAAGCCCTTGCAGAAAAATCGAAAGAAGCCTCCCCTCAGTAGGGTATCTGTTGGCGAAATCGCAGGTACCAGCGGTATGACTTCCTCAACAAATGAGAGCTGGTACTGCTTCTTATGCAGTATTGATGCTGTTTCAGACATGCGGCTATGCATCACATGCGGCAGATATGTCCATGAGGACTGTGTGGGTCTTACCGCCCATGATGAAGAAGTTTTTATTTGTCCATCCTGTGAGGACTGAGTAATAACAGATGATAAAATTCTGCAAACAGATGCAATAAAGCTAAACAAAACCAACTATATTATTTCATAATATTTTGTAGTAACTGAGGTGCTTTGCATGGGTCTTCGAATAGCCACAACCGAACATGACCCCCCCCCCCTCTAAAGTGCATGTTCTGAAGATATTTACTGTGCCTCCCCTCCCCCGCAATACTTTAAGATATATTTATTTTATCCCCTCTCCTCTAAAATCCCTTGGAAGAGTGGCTCTTCCATACACCCTGTAGTAGGTCAATAAGGAGCCACATGTCCCTAATAAGGACATGCATGTCCATAATAGGGACAGGTGGTTCCTTATATGGACACTTTTAAACATTTTTTGTTTTTATCATTAAAATTAAACCGGAATAATTACAAGGTCGCTAATTTTAATAATGATAGTCCAGGGATAGTGGTCATATATTTTTGGAGTCCTATGACGTGTACAAGGGGGTGAAAAAAATCAATTTTCCTTAGCGTGTCCATATTGGGTACAGGTACCTTATTTCAAATATTACGCGAGCAAAGCCGTGGGTTTGCTAGTATACTAATAAAAGGAAGTTTCGCTCTGTGTTTGTGTGTCTGTCTAAGGTGGCTATAGCGAAATCTATCGCACGTGAAAGGTCTAAAAATTTGGGTGAGGATAGTCTTAGGCAGGGCCTGATATACCTGAGGTTCAGATTTATATGTTTTTAAGACTGAGGTCATCTGCGCCCCTTTGCGTTTTTATACCCTAAATTATTATAACTTGCTCCCTTTTTATCCTATCTTCTTCGTTTTGGGGTCCTTTCTCCATTTAGTTATCCCACCTTTCTAGATTACAGTTAAGGCCCTGCCCCGCTGGGGCACAGTACAGGGTCCCTTGAAGTTTTGTGCCCTAATTTGTTAATAAGTTCCCCCTTTTAATCTGATCTTCGTTTTGGGGGCCCCTTTTCCATTTACTTAATCCGCCATTTCTACATTCCACATTCCAGTTACGATCCTGGCACCCTAAGAGTCAGTCTGGGCCCCTTGAATTATTTATGCGCCATGCATTTTTCACACCCTAATTGCGTCACATTTTCAATGCATAACATTAAAGTTGAGTCTTTGATTCCTATCCCCGGTCAAATACCCTTATATTTTTGTCGGTGTCCTAGGGCCCCATTTTAAGCACTTCCCCCCCTTTTTGGTGCATTTCTTTAAAATTTTATTCTAATGATTAGTTCATACTCTATGCTTATTTTCGAGTAATTGAAAATCTAAAGCGCTAAAGCTAAATACTAGGACCTTTTAACATCTTTTCATCTTAGAGCCTTGCTGTCAACTTTCAGTTGGCCCCTTTTTGAACCCTCTATTATAGCCTCCTTAAAACTGGCCCGATTAACTAGCCTTTTTTAAAAAACTATTCCTTAGGTTCTCCAGCTGCTACATGGATGATAAAAAAAAAAAATTCTCCAGCTTCAGGTACCACCAATTGACCAATTTTTAATATTAATCACCTTCTTGGGGCTCTTGGTGCAGCTTCTTTAAAAACGATCCGATTGTCTTGCAATTTTCTTTAACATAGTTCTAGAGTCCTCATCCTCAGGCTACTTTATACACTGCTAAAACATTTTCTTATACATAAGTGCATTCCAGATAAGACCCTGGTCCCCCAGGGCGCGGTACAGCGTCCGTTGAAGTTTTTTGCCCTGAATTGTTAGTAAATTTTCCCCCTTTTAATCCGATCTTCGTTTTTGGGGCCCTTTTACCATTTTGTTATTCCCTCGTTATTCCAAATTCCAGTTAAGACCCTTGCACCCAAAAGCCCGATGCGGGGCCCCTTGAAAATTTTGTGCGCCATGTAATTTTCACCCCCTAATTATGTCACCCTCTCATTGCATAACTTTAAAGTTGAGTCTTTAACTCCTCTTCCCGGGCCAACACCTTCATATTTTTATTGGGCCCTAGGACCTTTGTTTAAGCACCCCCCGCCCCCCTATTTTTTGCGCATTTCTATAACCTCTTCAGTTCCGAAGCTAAAATAATAATACAAATGCTTATTCATTGTTTTTTTCCAAACAAAATAACATTGTAAACGATACAAAAAATATCTTTTCTGAAATTGATCCTTTAGGCGCTTAGTAATTTAGGTTCAAAAATATGGATCTAAAACTACAAATCCCGTTAAAACATCAATTTAATAACCATTAACTTAAATTAACGCAATCACAAATTTAAGAGCTTTACACAAGTAAATAATCTACAAATCCTCAAAAATTTTTATTTAAAAAGATTTAAGTTAAATATTTATGAAAATTTCTCACTTTCTTGGTCATACTATCTTTTGGGCATTTTTAGGCATTTTGCAAACTCAGATGAAAATAATTTTTATTTTATGTGGGAATCAGCTTAGATACTGCCATTTATTCGTTTGCTTTAAACACAAAAAACATTCAGCTATTAAGAAGTGATGTGAAAATGTAAAAAAAAAAAAAAAAAAAAAAAAAAAATCAGACATTTTAGTTTGTATAAGGAAAAGAACAGAGGTCCTCGTTTGGGGACCCAGGAGGTTAAAATTTTATTCTAATGATTACTTCATACTCTATACTTAATTTCGACTAATTGAAGGTCTAGGCGCTAAGCACGAGGATCTCTTAACATCTTTCCATCTTAGACCCCTGCTCCCAACTATTAGTTGGCCCCTTTTGAGCCCTCTATTATAGCTCCCTTAAAAATAGCCCGATTCACTAGCTTTTTATTTCTAACAACTTTTTTCTCCCGCTACTCCATGAACTACAAAAAAATTTCTCAGGCCTTCAGCTATCTCCAATTTTGAATATCAGTCGCCTTCTTGGGGCCCTTGGTGCAGCTTCTTTAAAAAATGATCCAAATCTCTTGCAATTTTCTTTATAGTCTAGGGTCAACTGGCTGCTTTATAAACAACTAAAAAAATTCGTTATATCCCAACTACCACCTTTTTCGAATATTAATCGTCGTTTTCAGCATCAACTTACGTTTACTCATTACAGCCGAAAATTAAAAATCGCGTTACTGTTAAAGGTAAGTGGTTAACTTTAGAAGAGAAGGGATTTCATCCGTAAATTAAATATTAATGCTAAAGATAATTCGTCAAATTTACAGGTGGGGGGAGCACCTTCCATCAATCCGGGTCGCACTCTTTCCTCAGGTTCTATGGGACTGATTTCAACGGGAAATGGTTCATTCAACATAGATTACGATTCATCTACTTTCTGCATTATGGAAGATTATCTTAAACTTCAGTTACCAACATTTTCTAACATTAACGGTGCCTTCTTTTCTCGGTTTCTATGGGCCCGATTTCAACGGGAATTGGTTATTCAACTTAGCTGACGATTGTTTTACAGATTTTAGTTCCACTGTCTACCGCCAAGGGGCGCATCTTATCCCGGGTTCTATGGGGCCGATTGCTACGGGTTTGGCTCATTCAACTTAGTTTTTGATTGCTGGCACGTGCGGAGCACTTCTGGTGTATGCTTCCTTAGGCAGCGGGGACGCGGGTCACAGGTTCGTTCCGAAAGAGGTTTATTGAGAACACACTAGACGCTTACAAAGGCATTGGGGCTACGGAAACTAAGTTCATATGAAACACTCGATACTGCCGAAGGCGGTAAGGCCCCAAAACAAGGTTCATTTAAAAAAATTTCCTAAGATATAAAATCATACAAACTTGAGTTTTGTGTAAGGTTATTATAACGGGCCCGGGAAACACCGAGCTGGTCAGCTAGCATACATATTGGCCATAGACTTCTGAAAAAATTATAAAAAAACATATATTAAACAAAAGAACAAAAGAAGTCTATTCAATAAAATTTCACCCAAAAAATTCATAAAATTGAAATGCCATTACGGAGGGTTGAAGCCAGGATTGCTAAAAAAAGTTAAAAAAATGGTTTCACACTTAAAAAAAATATTTATCATACTACATTTTACATCATGGCTCCTCATATATGACTATATTTTTACCCCTTAAATTATTACATATTTAATTTTATCATTTACATATTCATCCCTACTTTTATTCTTTCTATTTACTCTTTAATTAACATAATATCCTTTATCTATTAAATATATCTTATAATTTATTACCTATATTTATCTTTCAATATTTTAAGAAACTATTAACTACTTGCTTTCTTGTATATCTTATTGTTTATTATTACCATATTATCCATCTTTAATCCCCATATCTATTTATATCTAGATTTACAATAATAACTCCATTGCCTGTAATTTTATCTTTAGCTCAGAGCTCTTCTTTTTTTAAAGATAGTTGGTTGCTCTAGCTTTTCCTCTTTTCATTTAACGCTAGATGGCAGCACCAGTCCGTCTCATTGATCTTTTGATTATTATTTTTCTCTGTCTGCCCCAAAGCTTCAAACATTATTTGGAGCATTGGCCTGACAAGGTACACATTTTTATATATTTCTTCATCCTTTGCAATTTTTCTGCCCAGGTGAGTTGTGTTTATTTATTTTTTTTTAAGTTTTTATCTATTACATACAGACATATTTTATTTGTTGGATTTTAATTTTTCTTGGGGTTTCTTGATGCGTGCAGCTTAATATTGTCATTTTTAGGCTTAATGCTGACAATGAAGAAATAACATATTTTTACTATGAGTTATTCTTATGAAGCTTCTCTGACGAGTCCATAAGATATTCAGAGTTTCTCTTATTTTCATTTTTAATTTTATCTTATCTTTTCTTTGAGTTTCGTGTACAGTCGAACCTCGTTAAGACGAAAACGCTTAACACAAAGTTTCGCTCAAGACGAAAGAAAATAGTTTCCCCATCACGTTATCTAGGAAAACAATAATAATTTCATCGTTTAATACGAACATGAAGACAAACTTCTCCTGCTTAAAACGAAGTAAATATTGTACCCAATAAAAGAATTTCCTCATTGCGACCTTTGCGGCCACCTTCCACCTTGAAACAAGTTTATCGCTTTTCCTGAACTGGACGAGGGAGGACATGCGTTTGTTCTTGGGAGGTAGGTGAAGAGAGGTGGGTGTAGTGGTGACCGTGGGGGGAAGAGAAATGAATTGCATTCTTTCTCTGCTGATGTTGAAATGTTTTTGTGAGCTATTCATTTCGTTGCTAAGCACATGGTTGATGACTTGATGTGGATAAAGCTCTTTTCTAGAAATATTTTATTGATTGAATTCTAGTTGTATTGGAGCTCTAGTTGTGAAAATGAGTGGGGAAAAGAGCTTCTTAGTTTGGAAACTAAATAGAAGATTTTATGTGATGTTAGTGATGGGATAAAAAAAAATCAGAGATTGTAGCAAAGTACGGAATACCTGCTAGTACTTTTTCGACAGTTGTTACGAATGGAGAACAAATTGAAACAGCTTGTGCTATCAATCAGTTCGAGCCCGCAAGAAAACGAATGAGAAATGCTACGAAAGAAGAAATTAAATTTACTTTATTAAGATGGAAAAAAGAAGCTAGGAACCAGAATATCTTTTTAGCTGATAATGTTTTACGAGGAAAAACAAAGTTTTTTGCAGAAGCTCTTGGTGTCGATGATTTTACATGCTAAAATGGATAGCTGTCAAGGTTTAAAGGACGCCATGGTATTGTCAACAAAAGGATATGTGGTGATGAGTGTGCAGTTAATCAGGGTAGTGTAGATTTGTTTTTCTCTAAAGAATGGCCTGCTATTAAAAGAGATTATGCACCCCTCGATATATTCAATGTAGATGAACTTGCGATTTTTTATAAAGCACAACCTTCATCTACATTAACTTTTAAAGCAAAGAAGTATTCCGGTGGAAAATGTAATACAGAAAGAGTCACAGTACTGGTAGCCTGCAATATGGATGCTAGTGAAAAATTACCAATGTTATCGTAAAACTCTTAAAACCACGCTGCTTTAAGCGTGCAAAGACACTACCTGTTCAGTACATATTCACTAAAAATGCATGGATTAATAAGGAAATTTTTGCAAAATGGTAATTAAAATTAGACTCGAGACTTACCAATCAAAAGAGAAAGATATACATTTTGTAGGACAATTGTACAGCTCACAAAGGTGTAAAAGGCCAATAAAATGAGTTTCCCTGCTCCCAAATACTACAGAAAAGCTACAACCATGCGACCAAGGTATTATTCAGTGTTTAAAAACTCAAAAAGAAATCATAAAAAAAATTATCGAATGCTTTGACAAACAGACAGAATTTTCTATCGATCTCTTAGAAGCTATGTGTTTCCTAAGAAGTGCATAGAACTTTGTTACTTCCACTTTCATAAAAAAACAGTTTCAGGCATGGTGGTTTTTCAGAGAAAGATTTTGCGCAAACAGATGAAACAGAAATGGACGATGTGATAGAAGAAACTGAAAAGAGAGGAATAATTTCTCCCCTTTCGTTTGAGGATTACATTCGAATTGATAAAAATATTACACTAATATTACATTAATATTAAAACTTCACAACCCATGATAGATGAAGATACGACCTGATTTAACTGAAAAAGAGAATGAAGAGGAATAGCTGAATAAAATGTAGGTTGATGCAGACGCAGAGGTCGAAATCCCTTCCGTGTCCTTCAATGAAGAGACAGAGGCTTTAAAAGCTGTTCAGTATCAGTGGTTTCTGTTCCAACAACAAAATGCCAATTGTGCTTTGTACAATTTGGAAAAGGTGAATGTCTTTATAACAAATGTAGAATGCAAAAATTTAAGCAAAAATGAATAAAAGATTTTTTAAAGTCTAAATTAAAGAGGTAAATATATTTTTACATTTTATTTCTCCTTACTCATTTATTTTTTACAAGAATATTGCAGTACACATAGTACTACTATCGTCATGTGTGTATATGTGTGAGTATGGGTTTTGTGTTTGTGTGGTGATGTTAGAAATGTACTTTTTTGCACAAAAATACTGATTAACATAAAATGACTATAAACTATTTATTTGCAGATATCAGTTACATTCTTTGATATCTTTGATTTATTTTTTAAACCATCCTAAATGTCTTTTGCTGTTTTATCGGTTAATACGAAAAGATTTTTGTTGCCATTCGACTTCGTCTTAAGGAGGTTCGACTGTATGTGATTTTATTTTAATTATATATATGTACCATCTTGCTATCGACTTTCAGACATTTCGGCGACACTAGTACATTCAAAATAAAACGTAGTAGAGCAATCAAGGACAACCATCCGTTATCATGAAAATATCGGACTGCAGTCAGGGTGGCGAGTAAGACAGGCTTAATAAACATTGAGAAATTTCCCATCACATAATGAATAGAGTCATCGTAACTTTAAACTGGTTTATTTGACAAAAAACATATCAAACATTCCTAGTAGCTGTTTCATCAACTCTCAATAATCGATTATTCACTTCATAAAACTTTAGATGTTACAAGATTAGGATCTGCACATTAGAACGTTCACCCCAAGCGACGTAGCTTATTTAAACAACCGGAAAAATGTAAATTCTCTCGCTCCTCGCCGATGTAAAACGATATATGTACTACAAGCAACAGAACGCGGACGTATACAGAAAAATGGAAACCAATGCCAGCAGAGAGATGGGAAGGAATGGGACAAAAAACAAGCTACGATTCGATTGGAAGGGATGACGTCGATAATGAACTCTTTATACGGCGTCAGAATTAAAGCGCTATTAAATGCTGGCGGGCGCATGGAATTGTGGGTATAGAACACCAAAGAACAAATGATATTAAAAAACATTCGAAAGGGAAAAAAAATTAGTTTTAGAAGAAAATGAAAAAGTAATTTAATGGGTTTTATAAGATTAGACGGATGGATTAAGGTTTTTAGAATAATAAAAGAATACGCAAATTTAAATGCATGAAAAAAAAAAGACAAAAGATATTAAGATATTATTAAAGATAGGTAAAAAAGGAAAAAATATTAAGAATTTGGAATAGTTTTACTAAGAAAAAGGGGCGAAAATTTTTATTATTACATATATATAGTCATGATTTGATTTGGTTATTATTGTTATACGAACTTCTCAAACAGATTTTGATTCAAAGGTATTTTTTATATACTATATATCAGTGGCGCACCCAGGATTTTATCTTGGAGGGGGCCGAACATTGGCAGCGAAACAAAATAAAATTAGTGGGGGCAAAATTTCTCAAGTTTTGATTACAGTAAGAAATTACAAGGAGACACTAATTAATCATAAAATTACCGTAATTAATTCAGTATCAATTAATTGGTTATTTATTTTAATTAAAATTATTATACTTAAAGTTTAATTTTATTAATAATTTTAAAAAGTACTAATTTTTGAATGTGCTGAAGTTAAACATTTAAAGGCCTCTTAAATAAACATTTATAGAATTTCCTATTTATATCTATCTGATTGTGAGACATATTGTAGTTTAAGAAAAATATCCAAAATAGCTTTGACGAGATGAATTTTTGGATGCAAATTTTTGGGCTAGTTCATTTAAATTTAACTCGTCACTCAGAATTGTATGGGAATTAATAAACTAATACAGAATTTAATTTCTTGTGGGGTATGGCAATAAATTCTTGTAGAAGCATTGTCATCTCTATTCGTGGAAAGGGTAGATGCCCCTACAGTGTCCGTGACTTAACCGACTATGGTGTCGAGTTAAATGGATAAAAAATTACTTAAAAATTCAATAAAATTCAATTAAAAATAGTGTTACACATAAAATCTTTTTTTTTTTTTTTTTTTACAAAGCTCTTGAATTACTTCAGTCTCAGTTACATTAATCTCTCTGTGTATATATAACAAAGCCAGCCCATTTAATCTTGATTCTGTCATTATGGATCTTAAGTAAATTTTTAAAATGTGTAATGTCAAAAATTACCTTTCGCTGAGGCAAGTTGTAACGGGAAGTGTTACAAATATCTTTAGTTATTTGTAGGTGTTGGGGTACAACATTTTGTCCCATTTCGAAACTGTTTCAATGGCATTCTTGCATCGAGTTATAGAAGCTATTTCTCAAATTTTCTGTAGCTGAACTTGAATTCGGCATTCAAAATTTCTGAATTTGTAGAAAGTAAATCATGCATATAAAATTCACACAATTGACGAAAATCCTTAATTTCACTAGCTGTTGGAGCACTTTTTTCATTATGTCGAAAAAATCAAAATGTTGCTGTGCCGAGTAAAACGTCCATTAATTTGAGTGAATGTTTGATCAACGAATGGGATAAAATATTTTTCCTGAAATGCTCTTCTGTAGAATCGGCTGGAACATTGGATCTTTGTGTTTGTTTTGATACAGTTTTTGGCATTTTAATGTCAATATGAAAGTTATTGTCTTTCATACAAGCTTATGATAAATATCCTTGAGAGAAATATCTGAGGCTTTACGAATAGTGTTTAAGTGAGCCACAACATCGTTAACGAAATTTCAGGCAATTAAGAGGTCACTGGCAGATTTTTGCAATAATTTAGACAATGGTAAAGTGTATGCAAATATATTCTCTAAGCTAAGTAAAGAAATTAGGAAACCAAATTTACATAACGAATTTTTAAAAAAGTTTTGCCTTAGAAGACGAATCTCTGTCTTTCCAAGATGCGATTGTTTCAAAGCGATCAATCACTGCATCATATAATTCTACCATGGTCATGATGGCTTTATGGCGTCCCACCCACCTAGTTGGACAAACTTTTTATAGTTTTTGGTTATTAATTTCCGGTGTACGTTTGTAAATATTGTTGAGGAGGACGTCTTGTCTATTTAGGAGTATCGAAAAACTGTGTGTCATTTCAATTATGCCAATGCAGTTTCTTATTTCTATCACAGATACAACATTTCACGTGCTAAATTTAAACTATGTGAGACACAATGAACATATAAAGCTTGCGAATATGTACTTATACGTGAGACAGACCTAAATCCGTTAAACTTTCCGCTCATTGATGGGACACCATAATAACCTTGGCCTACGTAACCTACGTAAATAGGACAAATCGATATCATATGTCTTTAATCCTCCTAATATTTTGCCTGGCAAGTTTTTTCTCCAGTGCTTGCTACAGGAATAAATTGTAAGAATTCTTCACAAATTTTGTTGTCATTTTCTTCATCAATATATCAGACACACAAGGAAAGATGTTCAGTAGTAGGAATGTCACAAGTTTCACCATCAAGAAATGAGAAACATTTTGCCGAATTAATTTTTTCTTACCAAACGATTCAAGATGATATCTTTACTGGCATTTTTAATTTGTTTTTGTAATTTCCAGCTAATAAAGGTAGCGTTTTTGGCAGAATGTTTAAAATGTTCAGTGAGGTTTTCATTCCCCGCATCGACTCTTGTTCTTAGTAAAGTTCGAAAGTTGGCTTCATTGGCGATTCCCACCTGCTCAATCGCATAAAATTACAATTTTTATAATAGGTTGTAATCGGTTCCGATTTACTGCAACTTGTGATGCCTGACCCACATGAATTTTTCTATGGACTGAAATGTATTTCCTTCTCGAATATTCTGTAGTTTTTCGTAAGTTGCAATAGCCCTGAAATGATATTGTTTTTTGTTGATTATTAAATTTCTCAATGGCTTTCTTCCAATTATTATAACTTTGCGTGACCAACTACCCAGCTACTTCCGATTTAGATTTTCCAACGTTAGGAGGTGCAAAAAATAATCAGTATTTAAAACGTGCACTATTTTCAACTTGAGAATACACAAGCCAAGTATATTTTTAAACCATGTATATTGAAAACTTTGTTTGTGATTTGCAGCTGTAGCACAGGTTGCGGGAAAATTAAAATTTGTTTCTGGTTTCCACAACTTTTTCATAATATTTAAATTATCGTCAGTATTGAATATTTGTTCTTTCAACAATACGATGTCTTGCTCATTGCTATCATCTAAGGAAATATTATTCTTCATGTTTATTCGATGGCTTTGGCTGATTTGCGACTAGGGAAACGGAATCCAAATCGGTATTTATCGTGTTAATAACGTCATTACTATTAGCATTTAAATCATCCTTTTTTTATAATTTGAAATAATTCAATTTCAAAAGAATATTTTACAAATTTAATTTGCAAATGTCATTGAAGAGTTTCCATGCAGGTTACTTTTAACAGCTGAAAAACTTGTTTGAAGATTAATATATGTTTGTCAATAAAGTCACTGCAAAATAGCCGTGTAAAATACAAAATAAATTTTTGTGTAACTTTTGTATACTCGCATATAACTCTGTATAGTATTCCAAGTCCAAGCAAAAGGAAAAGGAATGGGTAAGGATGCAACCGAACCAACTGAGGGTTTTGCACTATAAACCGAAGTTCACTATATTACATCTGGACCTTCTGAATCTAGACACTGGACCTCAATTGCTCGACTGGGAGAAGCTTGAAACAAACATGATTCAGCTTTGATCACCAAAAGGATGTCATTTTTTGGCGGTGATAGCTTTCTTTGTAACTTTCTGTTTTCATTCTCGCAATTTAAAAAACAGTTTTCTAAAACTACATGCAATATGGGAAAAAAATATGTTGAAGTCTTTTTTTTTTCTTTTTTTTTTAACTGCATGGTAACATTGCAGTTTTTTCACAATACGTATAAGAATAGCCAGCCGTGTAATGAGAATTACCAATGATATATAGAAATGTGGTCTCAAGCAAACGCATTTCTGTGGTTGTGCATCTTTGAAATTGGCTGGGGAGACCCGCGTATTTATAGGGCGTCAATTAACTTTTTACACAAACGCACACAAGCAAAAAACGAACTTTGGTCTCGTAAATATTTTAAATATTTTTCTAGTGTTTTCTCCCTTTTCTTTTGGAGGGAGGCAGGGCCCCCTGGCCCCCTCCCTGGGTGCGCCACTGCTATATATACAGGGTGTTTCACTACCAGACCGACAAACGTTGAGGGATGATAGTAGACATGAAGACAAACATTATTAAATAGGAAACCATGGGACGCAAACGTCTTCTGTAGGAGCTAGGGGCCATTAAAGTTTAAGGTGCAAAACTTCAAACTATGATAAAAAACGGAAAAAAGGGTCGATTCGTTTGCGGTTTTCGCTAAAATCATTCTTTATATCACGATTTTCTTAAATATTTTTTTAAAGGTTACGTTCAAAAATCGTCGATGGAGGGCGCTGTAGACTTTAGAGTAACGATCAACTACTTTTTACCGTTATTTTTTGTATGGGGTTAAAATTTTTCTAGATTTTAGACTTTAACTTAAATTTTAAGCCCAAAATTGAAAACTTTGCGATCGGGTAACTAGCGAAAATTGAACTGTGAACAGAGGGGGGGGGGGGGATTTTAAACGCTCATAAACATTGAACAAACTAATCGATTTTGTTGCGGTTTGCGTGTAGGTCATTCCCTTGGTAATTATTTTGTTCAAAATAATGACGTACAGCTTTAGTGTCCGCTTTTTTGATAGAGGGCGCTTCCGACACATCTCCGACATTTCAATGACATTACTCCTGTGTGTTTTACTACCGGAAGAACATACTTCCAGGAAGTGTTAGGGATGCAAAGACGACTCGAAATCACATAGGAATGTAACGTTGGAAATGCCTCTTTTGCGAGTTATGGTTAAAAGAAGCAGAGAAAAAAGCAACAGAAAGAAGCAGAGAAACAGCAACACGTTAATGTGACAGAAAATAGTTTATTTAAAGGTTTTACTACAAAAAGTGTTCGAAATTACGACCAAAAGTAGTCCGGCAAGCTTGACAGCGGCGTCGCATGGAATTACTCACTCTCTGGAAGATTCCTGGCATCTCTGATAGCTTTCTAGCAGCTACAGAAATACGAGCAGCAAAGAAACCACAACGCCATCTACCGTCGCTGTGAAGCTTGCAGAACTACTTCTGGTCATAATTTCGAACACCTTTTGTAGTAAAACCTTTAAATAAACTGCTTTTTGTCATATTAACGTGTTGCTGTTTCTCTGCTTCTTTCTGTTGCTTTTTTCTCTGCTTCTTTTAACCATAACTCGCAAAAGAGGCATTTCCAACGTTACGTTCCTATGTGATTCCGAGTCGTCTTTGCATCCCTAACACTTCCTGGAAGTATGCTGGTCTGGTAGTAAAACACCCAGGTGTAATGTCATTGAAATCTCGGAGATGTGTTGAAGCGCCCTCTATAAAAAAATGCGGACACCAAAGCTGTACGTCATTATTTTGAACAAAATAATTACCAAGGGAATGACCTACACGCAAATCGCAACAAAATCGATTAGTTTGTTCAATGTTTATGAGCATTTAAAATCCCCCCTCTGTTCACAGTTCAATTTTCTCTAGTTACCCGATCGCAAAGTTTTCAATTTTGGGCTTAAAATTTAAGTTAAAGTCTAAAATTTAGAAAAATTTTAACCCCATACAAAAAATAACTGTAAAAAGTAGTTGATCGTTACTCTAAAGTCTACAGCGCCCTCTATCGACAATTTTTGAACGTAACCTTTAAAAAAATATTTAAGAAAATCGTGATATAAAGAATGATTTTAGCGAAAACTGCAAACGAATCGACCCTTTTTTCCGTTTTCTATCATCGTTTGAAGTTCTGGACCTTAAACTTTAATGGCCTCTATCTTCTACAGAAGACGTTTGCGCCCCATGGTTTCCTATTTAATAATGTTTGTCTTCATGTCTACTATCATCCCTCAACGTTTGTCGGTCTGGTAGTGAAACACCCTGTATATATATATATATATATATATATATATATATATACATACAGGTTGCATCTGAAATGGTTCAATAAACTTAGGAGAATGATAATACTCATCAAGACGAACAAAAAATGCAATGGAACATGGGGTCGCAAACCACTTATTGAGTCACAAAAACAGGTTGTTTCACCCTAATTGAAGTCGGCTTGTCGTTAATAATTTTGCGAAAAATTAAAATATTGCAATAAAAATGTAACGATATGTACCTTGTTTTGTATGAAATGTGATAATATCACAAAAAGTTCTGGAAAAACAGGATACTCACATAATCGATGATACCGTATGAACTGATAATCACAGTCCAAAATAGGGAGCGTCCAATGCAACTGCTGGCGGGACTGCAAATGGAAACTTCTACCACTTTTTTGTGATATTATTGCGTTGTTATGAAGTTATGTTAATATTGTAGCGAACCGTCGAGCGTCGAGGGCTCCAATGGATGTATACAGTGGATTTACTTGCATAGATTTATTCACACATAACTTATTCTATTTTGGTTAAGCACGAGCACGACACAACATCACATAAACATAAGTCAGAGCTCTTGTTCTAGGTTAATTTCGGTTACAGTTAATGTCCTAATACCACATCCCCCTTTCTTCAAAGATTCAATTTCTGCGGAGGGCGAACAACTCTTTCACTTCTGGTGATATACTGATCTTGATGCTTTCGTGTAGACATAGAGTTGCGTTTATCATTGTTACAGGATGGATGAAGATTCTGAGGGTTTGGTTTCGTTGGACTAGGAACTTTCTGTGGTTTTGGAAACTCATTACTGGAAACGTCTGGTTGAATATCATCCACATCATCAATTTCCGGCTGGAAATTAGTTGATGGGACAAGATGCATTCTGTTTCGACGATATAACCTTTTTCCAGATTTGACTATGTACGAACGTGGATAATCTAATCTCTGCTGAACCGTACCAGTAGCTTGCTTGTCTGTGATCCACACTCCATCTCCAACATCAAGATTACTAAGGTCTCGTACCTCGTGACTTTTGTTATAGTTATCTTTTTGCCGTTCTATTCTCTTCTCTTCCTTCCTTTGAAGTTCAGCCCTGTTTTCAATTTTTTGCTCTAATTGAGATCTTGCAATTGGCAGTGTTGTCTTAATACGACGATTCATGAGAAGCTCCGCCGGACTGAGGCCATTCTCTAATGGTGATGCTCTATATGCCATTAAAGAAAGGTAAGGGTCTTCAGCTTTTTTGAGTCGCATCTTGATGGTTTTTACTGCAGATTCAATGAAACCATTACTTTGAGGATACCTAGGGCTTGATGTGATATGGCGAAATCCATAAAGCTTTGAGAATTTTGAAAATTCAGATGAGTTAATTGGCTCAAATTGAGGACCATTATCAGATCTGACGACATTAGGAATCCCAGGTCTGGCAAAGATTGATTTGCAGTGTAGAATTACTTCCTCAGAAGTTAATCTTTCCAGTTTGGCGATTTCTGGATATCTTGAGAAGTAATCGGTCACGATTAAGTGCCAAAATCCATAAAGCTTAAAAAGACCCATGCCCACAGTTTCCCAAGGTCTTTCAGGAAATTCGGTAGGAATAAGAGGTTAATGGCGATTTCGTGGTCTCCTTAATACATGATGTACAATTCTTTATCATTTCTTCAATTTCTCTATTTATTCCAGGCCAATAGACAGATGATCTTGCTCTCGCACGACACTTTGTAATTCCCAAATGTCCCTCGTGAATTTGTTGCAGAACCTTTTTTCGCTGATTGACAGGAATGATGATTCGACAGCCCTTTATTATAAGTCCATCTTGGATCGATATTTCATATCGATGATTCCAATAGGGTAGACAACTTGGTTCTAAATTTTTCCTTGATGGCCAGCCGTTCAGGATTAAATTTTCTAGTTCTTTGCATGTTGCATCAGACTTTTGTGATTTTCGTAACTCTTCTAATCAGTTGCATGGAGCGTGTAATGAGGAAATTACCATACGAATACAAGCATCAATTTCTTCCTCCAATTCTTCAACATTTTCTCTAGTTTCTTGAGGTTGTCTTGACAAGGCATCAGCTGCATAAAGTTTCTTTCCTAGTATGTGGAATATAGGGTAAGAATATCGCATCACCCCCATCTTCAACCTTTGCAACCGTGGAGATAAATCTTCAATGTTTTTCTTTGAGAAGATTGGAATTAGAGGTTTATGATCGGTTTCTAACCTAAAGTGAGTTCCAGTTAGGTAATCTCGAAATTTCTCACAACTCAAAGCTAGAGCAAGTGCCTCTTTTTCTATTTGAGCATATCTCTTTTCAGTAGGTGTGAGTGTTCTGGATGCATATGGAACAACCGAAATCTCCCCATTCTCTTGTTCTTGCCTCAAGGTAGCTCCTATTCCATAAGAAGAAGCGTCTGTTGTGACAACTGAAGTTTTCTGTGGATTATAAACCTTTAAAACAGGTTGAGATGTCAGGACATTCTTCCAATTTTGAATTACTTGTTTTTGAGGTTCGTCCCAGACAAACTCATTCTTTTGACTTAACATAGATGTTAACGGTGAAAACATTTCTGCAAAATTTGGAACAAATCTAGCGAAAAAATTTGCCATGCCTAGCATTTGCTTTAATTCCTTTTTGTTCTTTGGTGGTGGATATTCTTTCACTGCTCTAATTTTATCTTCATCAGGATGGATGCCTTTGTCATCAATAATATGTCCCAAGAATTTGATTCTCTTGACTGAAAACTTGCATTTCTTGTCATTTAGAGTAATACCAGCTTCTTTAAGTTTATTCAGTATAATCTTCAGTCTTTGGTCATGCTCAATCGGATTTCTTCCCCACACTAAGATGTCGTCCATGTGATAAATAGCACCTTTGATATTTTCTAGCAGCTGTGACATTCTAGTTGGAAATGTTCTGGTGCAGATGAGATTCCAAAAGGTAATCTTAAGAATCTGTATCTTTCAAAAGAGTGATGAAAGTCGTGAGATATGACAAAGATTCATCAAGTGAAATTTGCCAAAAACCTGAATTAGCATCCAACTTTGAAAAAAATTTAGCACCTGTAAGAAGATTCAAAGAATATTCCACTGAAGGCAATGGATGGAATTCTCTTTTCACAGACTTGTTTAACTGGACTAAGTCGATACATAAGCGAACAGTTCCACCACTTTTAGGAACGATAACGACCGGTGAACATCATTCTGTCGGTTTGGTTACAGGAACAATAACTTTTTGGGCAATCATCTTCTTGATTTCCATTTCAGATTTCTTCAGCAGTGGAATTGGTATCCTTCTTGGAGCTGAAATAGCAAACTTGACAGAGTTCGGCTTAAGCTTAATCGTACAACCTTTCAGAAGCCCCAGACCAGTGAACAATTCAGGGAAATCTTGCTTAGGACTTATTGTGATTTCTGAAATATTCGGTCCCAATCCAAAAGCTAGTATCGCAGATTTTCCCAACAAATAGCTCTGTAGTCCTTCAATTACATGGATTTCTTCGGTTATTTTTTTTTTCCTTGTATTGGATTTCCTCAATAAGTTTTTCTGTGTGTTTTAGTATTTTCCCATCCGGGCCGCAAAGCTTTTTGTCTGGTTTTAAGATTTTCGAATCCTTTAAAATCGATGAAGTAGCAGAAATAACAGTGTGGTCTGCTCCGCTATCTATTTTGAAGCGAATAGTTTTACCTCTTATTTGAATAGGTACTGACCATAACAAATCATTATTATTATTACAGCGTGTTTCCCTAATTGTTCATAAGAAAGAAATTTCAGATTTACTTTCATTTTTCCTACAAACTCGTGCATAGTTTTCTAGTTTTGAACATTTTAGACATTTAGCATCTTTTGCTGGACACACTTTTCTATTGGGCGAGTGCAAAAGTTCTACCCGTTTTTTAGCGAAAACAGAAAGGCGGAGAATACAAAAAGTTAAGCACTATGAATTCACGCATGCACCATCATTATGTATGACCTCTTGCCATCTGTCTGGCAGTAAGTTAATCCCACGCCGATAAAACTGCTCTGTTTTATAGTCAAAATACTGTTGTAACGCGGTTTTTACAGTCTCCACATCATTGAAGGATCGGTGAGCAAAGGCGTCGTGTAACAATGAAATAAGGGGATAAATCGAAGGTTTAAGGTTAGGGTTATACACCGGCTGAGGTGAAAGTTCCCAACTAAGGCTCAGTAATTTTTGCCGGGTCGTTAAAGCAACATGGGAGCTGACTTTATCGTTTTGAAAGAGAACCCCTCTACGATTGATGAATGCTGGCCGCTTAGACGTGATTTTTGCTCACAATTTGTCCAATTGATAGCAGTAGAGGTCTGCCTTGATAATTTGGTTTGGTGCGAGAACCTCCTAGTTCATTATTTCCCTAGCATTAAGCCATACACTGAGCAAAACATCTTTGGAATGGAGTCCACATGTTTAGGTTGATGGAGTACCCTCTGCAATATCGGCACATGGTCCTTCGACGCTTCACGTTACGGTACAGTACCCACTTCTCATCACCCGTTTCAATTCGGTTCAAAAATGGTTCCTTACTGTTACTGGGAAGCAAAGAAATACAGGTGCTAATCCTCTTTTATCGTTGTTTTTCTGTAAGCTGGTGTGCTACCCGCTGATCGAATTTTTTGATGAAGCCAAGCGCATGCATCCGTCTTTGGACTATTGTTCTGTGTACCGAGAACATTTCGGCTAATTCTCCGACTGCTGGATGCGGGGAAATTGCTATGGTTGTGTGCATATCCTTGTCAGAACCACTGATAGGCATAAAAACGGGCATGATATTTACAGCTCCTGTCTCCGTCCCGGAATTTCCTAAACCAACGGTAGCATGTGCTATCGTCCACGGCATCTTCCTCATACACGTGACAATTGCTGTGGCAAACTCTGGCTGCTGTAACGGCTTTATCATACTCCTACAGTAAACAATGTCTGACGTGGTTTTGCTTGCTTACTATGTTGTTTCTCGTTCCGCATGAGTTCTTCAGACAAATGTTGTACCTATACATACTCTACTGCTCAACGCGTTATTATTCACTTTTCTGACCTCGAAACATAAGCTGTAACGACTGTATTTCACTTGACATTTACTTATGCTCAAAACGGGTAGAACTTTTGCACTCACCCAATATTATGTGTAGATTTTACGCACCATTTGCAAAGATCAAAGGGTTTGGCTTTTTTCCCATAGTTCCTTTTATCAGTTTCTTTAAACTGTGGATTTTGACTGGATACCCCTCTCTTAAAATTCACCTTTGTTTTGTTTACACTAGAAACTCTATGGACAGAGGCATTACTAGAAGTAAGAATCTCTTGTTGCTTTTTAATTGATTCCGATAACCGAACTTTTTCTATAGCTTTGCTCAAAGAAAGGTCTGGATCCAATTGTAATTCTTCACTTAATGATTTATCTCTAATACCAACAACTATTCTATCGCATATTAGTTCATCAGGAAGAACTCCGTAATCACAATGTTCAGCTAATGAATAAAGTGAAGTTATAAAATCATTAACAGATTCCCCTTCATTTTGAATGCGTTGATTAAACTGCGCACACTCTAAAATTGTGTTTTTCTTTACTATAAAATGATCATCAAAATGTTTCAGAACAATGTTATATTTCTGCTGGTCATCTTTCGGCAAGTTAAAAGACGTAAAAATATCTTCTGCTTTATCTCCCATGAGATAAAAAAGAGAATTTACCTGTTCTACCCCTGTTTGATTTTTTAAACCCGAAGCGAATCGATACCTTTCGAAACGTTGCTTCCATTTTAACCAAAGTGCCGGTGATGAAAAGGTAAATGATAGAAATTTTAATTCTTAATAAATTGAATATAAATATGCCGTATAATTATGCAAGAAAAGGAAACTTCTTACTTTAAGATATGAATCCGTTTTCAGTATTCAACTGTAGTAAACATCCTTTTAACCGACTGCCACCATGCGTTGTTATGAAGTTATGTTAATATTGTAGCAAACCGTCGAAGGCTCCAATGGATGTATACAGCGGATTTACTTGCATAGATTTATTCACACATAACTTATTCTATTTAGGTTACACATACAAGCACGACACAACATCACATAAACATAAGTCAGAGCTCTTGTTCTAGGTTAATTTCGGTTACAGTTAATGTCCTAATACCACAGTCATCACATTTCATACAAAATAAGGTACACATCGTTGCAATATTTTAATTTTTCGCAAAATTATTACCGACAGGCCTACTTCAGGTGGGGTGAATCGTGTTTTGCTAGTTGTACAACGAAAGCCTTGACGGGTAGGATTTTCTGAAAATTCCTCACCCCTGATTTTAATATTTTTGCTCTGTTTATTTATTGCATTTTATTATATATAAATGCTTGATGATATAGTCAAAATACATAAAAAAAATTATTTTTCTGAAGACGAAATTGCTTTAAATTTTGCAAAAAAAGTATGAAATATAAATAAGCGGTTGGAGGTTGCGGGGGAATGCAATGCGTTTGATATTACTGCAGAATGATACAGCTCCGATACTTTTTTGCTAGAAATTAAATTAAGCCCTTTGTCTATGTATGTAAAATGTGTAAATTATCTTTCATAATTTTAAAGTTTACGGAAAACACTATCCAAGCCAGAGGAAACAGGATGTAATTTAAGTATTTAAATTTTCATCGCAGACCGAAATGTTTTCCCTACATGTTCATGCCGCTTTTACAAACGAACTATCAACCGTAGCTGCGATCGATATTTATCGTCTAGACTTAATTTTTCAGCTTTTTTTTTTTTTTTTTTTTTTTGAATAAACACTTGTCACACTATATCGTCTAGACGCTATTCTATTGCATTCCCTTAAATATGACATCGTTATTTTATAGGAAAATACAAATGCAGTATTTGAACGCAGCACTTTTCACTTAAATATTTTGAACGATGAATTCAGGTGGTGGCCCCTTAGCAGGAAAGTGTCTTCCTACGGACTTTTTCAGATTTTCTATTTATTAAGGGTCTGCAACTGTAATTTCTTCAGAAACCCCTCCCACAGAAAAGCGTCTGTATTCAACACTGCAAAGGAAAACTAAACCGAAAAATATTTTAGTTGCCATTTTTTGATATATGAAATGTAATTTTAATCTCACGGACCATGGTGATAAAAACATATCTTTCCTTCCATGTATTTATTACTCAGAGGGACGGATAAATTAATTAGCTTAGAAATAAATTCTGTCCGGTATAAAAAAATAAAGTTATTATTTGAAATGTCCTTCGAAATATTGTTGATCGAAAATATTTAAATTATTGATGACAAATTTAAATTTTAAATTTCGTCATTTTTCGATACATCATTTATATCGATTTTATTTTGCAAAATTTTTGTTAAGAAATTTCCTGTTAGAGGTCGCATTCATGAAGGACTTTTGCAATGCAGTATATGTCTGCTTGTTTTGAGGAATAGCTGATTTTTCGTTGGTTATTTGTGTGCATCTTGTATAATAAAATCTTTTATCTTTTTATTCATTTTACAATATGAATCGCTATTACTGCTTTGCATTCGTTACTCTCATATATTTCTTCTCCGGAGTTTCTATAGGTATTACTTTCAAAATAAGTAGTTTGTCATTTTCTATCTTGATTCCATTTAAATAGTACTGCTGATTGAAATTATGTGTCTTATTTAATGCATTTATGTTAATGATGTATTTATTTCTCCCTTTTTTAAGTGTATAGTTTTTAACTGAATAGTAGTTCTTACTCTTTAAAAAAATTGTATTCATTCAATAATATACTTGATTATTTATCTCTCTATATTTTACGTTTGATTACCTGATCATTTTATATTTGTGATTAATAATCTATAACAATTCTGTTTTGATTAGCAGCCAGTTTAATTTTCATAATTGCTAGATAAAACAAATTTACATTAGTTACATTAATTTGACCCTTAAAAATCTGTATCACTATCGTTTATTGCTTTTAAAAATGAAGCTGCATTAAAATTATTATTAGTAAAAAAGGGACTGAAATGATATGTTAGTCTCAAGTATATTTAGGAAAATCTTTCAATAAAAGTAGCGTTTTTTTCTTAGGATTAGTAAAAATATGAAGAAATTTTGCATCTGTATTAAAAGTAATACAGAGCAAATTCCTGTCAGTATCATCTTTAACCTTTTGTATCACCGCATTGCATATATGCACCATACTCAAAAGTCAATGTTACGTTTACAGCAGGCTTTCAAAGACTATTTTATTTATTGCTGCTATCTCCCAACCTATCAGTTAATATACCTATAAATTGTTCATAGAATTCTCAACAGACGGTGATTCAGGGTTAATTTTTCATGCCAAAGTTTTATCATTTTGAGCAGTTTTGCACCATTATTGCTAAAATATGCTTCGTAAAAGATACGTTCGTATTTATATACTTCATAATTTTGTATTAGAAAATTGACAATATTTATGAGGAGTAAATGTATTTTTTGTTTATTGCAGATGTGAAAAAAGTACCTTTTTAAGTAATTTTTTTATTTTTATATTCTAAATTTTTTACATGCTTAAAATGATGTATCCTATCCTGAGTAAATATTTTTGGTACTTTTCGGTTAGCCGGGCAACAGTGTTATATATACATATTTATATGCATACATATATGTAAATATACATGCATATACATATATTGTATATAAACAAATATAGATATATGTAAATATATATGTATATATATAACACTGACGCCTGGCTAACCGAAAAGTACCATATTTTTCAAATCTGAGTTCAGTCACAAAGGATTAATATTATCTCTAATATTTTAAAAAGCCAAAAATACTCGAGTCTGTATGGAAAGTTTTTGTTTTAGATAAAATCATGTCTTAATTCCTATTATAGGGTAGATGTGCCAGTAATGGACACCCTTAAGGAATTTCTTTAAAAAAATTTTTTATTAGTACTTATAATTATTATATTCCAGCTTTTTCAATATTATATTAATCTATCAACAATATTTAACCATTCTTATAGCCTCATTTCCCAATATGAATAGAAATTTAATTTTAAATAACAGAAATATATCAAAAGCCCAGTAATGGACACCCTCTGGCCCAGTAGTGGACACCCTCTGTTCCAGTAATGGACACCCCATAAAAAGGAATAAATATAATTGTTTTTATGACTGTATTTAGAACCAGAATTTAATGAATACATACTAATGAAACAAAATAGTTATTTTCAAATAAATTTAACAACTAGGATACCAGTAATTAATAAAATATTTGTGAATATCATTTACTGTTTGCATCAATTATTGTAATTATCAGAAGATTGATGTTTTAATTATTTTAGATAGATAGTTTAAAATATTAAATATCAGGCAGTTACAGCTATCAAATTATTGAAACAGTGGTGGATTTAAAATGTAATAATAATAAAAAAAAATAGTTTTAGAATATTAATGTTTAGTTTTGTTTCACTATTTTTAACAATCTTCCAGAGATTACTTGATATATCATTTATAATAATTAATATTACAAATATGAAAGAAATGATATTGCGAGTTGAATATTTTAAATACTAAATAAAATAATTTTAAATAAAACTGTAGAACTGATATTTGAGGTCACTGATCTGCATATTTATTCGTTTCATGAATATTACAGAACTTTCATTATTAGTATTACATTTTTTTTTTTTTTTTTTTTTTAAAATAAGGAAACATTTAAGACAAAAAATAGATTTTTAATAGCTTCTGTAACTTGTTTTTATTTAAATGGAGAGGGATTAAGCCCTATGAGCCCCTCTTTGACTGTGCTCTTAAACAATATTTTTTGCTTCCTGGCTGTTTTGATTGCCTGATTATAAAATATGCAAGGTATATATGTGCTACAAAAAAATAAAATATCGAAATTTTATTAATCACATAAAATACTTAAAAACAGCTATTTATAAAAGTTTTGGTGTTATTACATTTCGGTAAGCATAATTTAAAAATTTAAATTTGATTGTTTAGGTTTGCAGTTAGGCCAAAATATTTTATGCACTATAAACATTTCTGATACTGAATTTTTAGCAATGTCTACATGGGGTGTCCATTACTGAAAATGACTAATTAACCATCCCAGTAATGGACACCCCCTCTTAAAAACTTAAAAATAAATGAAATTTTGTAAATGGCCATTATTATATAAAATTCTAAGTTTTCTATTGCTACTCAAACAAAAATATTCAAATTTTGCAAGAAAATAAATAATATATAAATTAATTAAATGAAGCCAGCTCTTAACCTCTTCATTAAGATTTTCACAGAAAAATAGCAAAACTTTGAAACATTATTTTCTGCTTTCCGGTTGGTTTGATTAAAAGTGTCAACAATAACGCAGTTTTATAAAACAAGGGGGAATTATAAAAAAAAATAATTAAAGCTAAATATTTATTAGTTATTTTTTTATGAACCAAAAACATCAAGGGGTGTCCATTACTGGAAGGGAAGGGTGTCCATTACTGGCACATCTATCCTAGTATTAAACATGCAAGGTTTAAATCAGAATTTCTGTTTCAACCCATCTCTTTTCATGCTCCTTTATATTACAACCAGGGCTGCAGAGTCGGTGGGGAAAAATGGATGACTCAGGCTCCGGGAATTTTAACAGATCCAACTCCGACTCTTTCGCTCAAAAATGGGCCTGACTCCGATTCTGCAACCCTGATTATAACTCGACTTGTTTTCTGTATGTAAAGATGGAATTTTGTAATCTATTTTTCACTCACTTCTTGATATGTTAGAATTATAAAGATTATGTACAAGGATGCATTTCCAATGACTATAGAACATTTAAAATTTTTAGAACTAATTATAAATTAATACATCAATTTTAAGGCATTTTCCCTTTAGCTCGCCACATGTGATAACTGGTCAAATATTCTGTGCAACTTGTACAATTGTAGTATATATATTGAAACAACAATGGATTTAATTATGTGCCAATACACGGCTTGCCAAACTGTCTGTGAAACTGCTTGTTGAATGGGAAGTTTTTTAAGTATCTCTGGCTACAACTACAGGTGAATTTAACTATTTTTTTAAAGGCAAGGTGCATTTTGCCAATTTCAAAAGGGAAAGGGTGTAGCACCCTTATAAAAATGGCCTAGAAGAAAGAGTTAGTAATTACAGAATTAATAAACGGTCAAGTGCGAGTATGTGCTGCCCTTTAAGAAAAACCTACTTTTTGAATTTTTCTCTATATAAAATTTAATAAAAAATACAAAACAATTTGAAGTAGCTACATTTTCACAGCTTGTTCTGACGAAGATTTTA
Source organism: Maratus speciosus (assembly GCA_963932465.1). Lineage (NCBI taxonomy): Eukaryota > Metazoa > Arthropoda > Arachnida > Araneae > Salticidae > Maratus > Maratus speciosus. Next base: position 337,770,755 of record OZ010791.1, read on the forward strand.
ATGTATAGTATTTTTGATTTTGTCAATATATTACAAAATGGCAGTCAATTAAAGAAGAATTTGAAAAAAACCCACTTTTTCTTAAAAATAACCCATGTTACCTAAAAAAAAAAACCCACATGTAAAAACACTTCTAGAAATCAAAATATTAGACAGCAAAGTATTTTTTTCATTATTTTTTTTAAAACACAATTATGCAAAAAAAAAAGTTTTTTTTTTTTCAGTTTTTTTGCAATCAAATCCAAAGGGGCAACTTAATCACACAAGTTTTAATTAATCTTTGTTCAGAAAGTAGAAATGCCTGAAATTGGCACTGTGTTATTCAGAAACTACAGAAATGTTCCATTTTTTAGTAAACATAAAAGATCTTTCAGAAAATAATGTCAAAGTTGCCGTTTTGAACCAAATTTCCTGACAAAAGGAGAAAAACTACCCAAAGAGAGGCGAAAAACCAGTCGTCATGGGACCCAAAATCGCTTGTAACTCGATAAGTAATTTATCAAAGCGTAAAACTCATTTCGATTCCAAATCTCTTAGTCAGCCCTGTCAATTTTGTACCTTTTATGTTTAAAAATGAGTAAATGTGTCAGAAAGTTTTGTCCTTGTTGAACAGTGAACTTGAGAATCGCCTAATGAAATTTGCATAAAAAAACAAAATATTGATTAAAATAAAATAAGCTTGTAAACATTAAAACAATGTATGATATAAAAGTAAAAGGATATCTTTGTGCACTTAAAAAAAGTGGATGGGTTTTATTTTTGCAAAAACAAAGGGGGGGGGGGGGGAGGTATAACATAACTTGTACAAATTCTTAGAAATGCAAAATATGCATTAAATTTGCATAATTTATTGTTTTTTTCCCCTTTAATTAATATTTTAAAGAAAAAATATATGCTCCACCATTTATTTATATATAAAAAAAGTGGTTTTTTTAGTTGCAGCATGTTTTTTTTTTTTTTTACCTGTTTTCAAAAGGTCACAAACTGAGCCAAACGTAACATAATCAGCTGAAAATGGTGCATTTTATTCACATATTAATGGTTTAACATAAAAACGTCTAAAAACTGATGTACATCATTGTAACATGTTGTATTAAAACAAGAAAAACTGTGAAAATGAAGCTCTTTTTTTTTTGCAAGAATTCTGTATTATTAGCTTATTTTTTAAAAAGCTAAATAAACACTTCTAAAGTAATTTTAAATAATTTTATTATTGTAAATGGCATATAGAAACAGGACAAAAAGAAAATTTTACTTCAGTGATTTTTTTGATGAAGTTCTAGGGTGTTTTTTTTTTTTAAGATACATTTTCCTGTGGGTTTTTTTTAGAGGACAGCACTTATTACTCGTGCACAGAAGGTTCCGTACAATAATATATGAATTAGTAAGTGTATTATTAAAAAAAAATACCATTGCTAAAAGAAAACTAAGACTTTGTAAAAACTACAACATAGGGTTGGGTATAACTGTATAGTATACAGGGTGCAAAGGAAAGTCCCTTTAATCTGAAAGTACTTGAGAACGGAGATAGCTACAGCTATACAAGTGAGGTAACGATACAGTAAAACGACTACGCCGGACCTAATGCAAACAACAGCAGTACCCCTAGTGGCGAAATTTGGAAGATAACCACCGCAAATCAAAAACGAAAAGAGGTAGAGCAAATTTTCCAATTAGAAAGTTTTAGAGCATCAATTAGTACGGAATGACATTTGGTTCACACGAATAAGATAAATCGTCGCCTGCATACCCAAAAATGTCTAAAATCGATGAGTGACTGTTCTAGTTTGCTTATTCACATTCCGGAAATTTAGCAGTGCACAATTGCAGATTGTGATGTTGTACTGTGCTATAATGCCTGTAAAGATTTAATTTCCAATCCATTTAAAATTTTAGAATAACCCTTTCAGGGCCAGAAGAATTCTGTTCGTAAACTGATGAAATAATAGACTGACACCAGAATAGAGTGTAAAAAAATCATGATTTTTAAAAAAAAAATCTGATTTTTTTTATTTAAATCAGATCTTTTTTATTTAAATCTGAGTTTTATGATTTTTTTCCCAGCGTTCAAATACTGAATACTGAATCGTTTTCTCCTTCCCCTGTAGAAAATGCACAATGTTAAAAAACTTTGAAAATCTTCAATATTTATTTTTCAGCCATATTTGTAACTCTATAGTAATAATGATGTGTATTTTCTTTAATATACACCTTAGATATACAGATATGAACTCTGATAGTGATATACTTATTTGATGTGTATATTAAAGAAAATACGCATTAAATAAATTTAAATTAAAAAAAACTAATGTAGAAGTAAATAAAATTAAATGATAAGGGAAATATGCGCATCTTCCTTACTTTTGTTTCTCTGCTGTAGACAGTTGTTTTGATTTCGCATCTATGTAGACTATTTTAGGAAGGAAAAAGGTTTTTTAAAATAAAAAATGGTCTTGACTTGTTTTTTGTAGTGCAGCTGAACTCTGAACTCATGCACATAATATTGAAACTCATTGTTTAGCCTATTCTACTGCTAAGTAAAATGGATTCTTCTACTTCTAAGAAAATACTTATCTGCAATTATTTGGCCCAAGTCGAATATTCGGTTTACATGCCGAACCACAGAATACCGAATCAACTATTCGGTATTCGGTCAATCCCTACTTCAAGCTTCTCCCCTTAACTGCCTAGCTTGCACTTTGCAGTGCCAATATACTTAATTAATCATCTTTTTCAAAATTTTGGATTCCCCCACCCCCCTCTTTCCCTTTTCTGCCTGCACACTAAGTTTACAATCATTTAATTTTTCTTTCTACCCCTGTATTTGTCATTTTGAAATAACTATAATTAAGTGATAGTCTTCTAAATTTCTATTGCCATACACCAAAATCTCTTCCCACCTCCCTTCCCTCTGACCATTTGAATGTTTAAAAGTTGTATTTATTAAAGTCAAACTGTATTAAAAATGCATTCATTAATTTATTCAATTTGTAGGTCCTTGAATTTTTAAGTTTTGATCCTTGAAAGTCCTTGATTTTTATTTAAAGAAATGTGTATGAACCCTGTATCCACAATACAATGAATCTTTGTAGTTTAAATCCTTCTCTCTTGTACTAGAATTGCAATGAAAAAAGTTACATTCAATTCAAATACTTTCATTAGTTGTTGAAAAGACAGGATTACATAATGGCCGGCCAAAAACAGAAGCCTCTTCTTTGAAGTCTCTCGAACAATTTTCTTCGTTAAGGTGTTCATACTTTTTATGTGTATGTGTTTGAAATATATTTTCGGAAATACATTCTGAGAAATGCTATACACATGAAATAGTTTTGTTTTAATCATTTCTCTTTTATATGAATAGTTCTATCATTTGAAATTTCTTTAGATACAGCTGAAGGTGAAGTAGATCCATGGATGCTTCTTAGTATGTAGTGCTGACAATGTAAATAATGATTGACCAAGAGAAAAAATTCAAAAATGCCTTTGAAAAGATTAGAACTTTGATTAGCATTTTAAAATTTAGAATTGAAAACTCTCATTAAATAGAATCTGTTCACATTTTAGATTTTTTTTTTTTTTTTTTTTTTTTTAATCAAAACAAATGTTTCAGAGAATTAGTTTAATAGGGAATTTCATAAAATAGAAATTAAAGACAATCAATTGTATTTGAATTTATCTATCTTTTCATTTGTTGGCATCTCTAATAATTTTATTCTAAAAATTCTAATAATATAGTTTCTTTTTTTGCTGTATATGGTTAATATGTTGACCCTTACTTTTCTCAATTTTCCCCACTTTTTAAAAAAAAGTGTTAATTTGGTTATTTCAGTATGTTATCTAGAAAATACTTTAAATATCAGTTTTTACTGTAATTTGCTTTATGAAAAAGACAGGAAACAAAAAATAAAAGTGTAGATAAAAAAAATAATAATAATAAAATAAAAATCCAGGTTAGAAACTATAGTAAAAAAATGTCTAGTCAATTTATCTTTGTATATGTATTGCAATTGTATAATATCATGTATTAATTATTTTAATAATTTGTTTGCTGTTGAAACATCAAGTATTTTGAATGGTTAATTCCTTTTCATGAGTTAAATTCTTGGTACTTTTCCATTATACCAACAAGCAACAACATTGTTGCCAAACGTAATGTTTGGCATCAAATGAAACACAATGAAAATATAACGTTGGTGCAAAAGGGATCATTTAAAAAATGTAACATTTCAAAATTATAGATTTTGACGATCTATTATATAAATACAGTTGACTTCCTCAAATTTGCAACCCTAAAATCCATACATCATCACAGATGTAAACAATGAAACTTTCAGTTCAAATGTAGGGACAAAATTACTGAATTTTTTAGTTTTATACCATTTCATATTTTAATATGTAATTCTCTATATAATATGACTGAACTCATGGATTTTCATGAAAGAAATATAAATTTATTTCTGAAAAAAATCAAGGTATTGCTGATATCATTGGTAATTACCTACATTCTTTTTACCAAATATATTCACGCATTAATCAAGCTTTTTTGGTCATTAAGACTGGCTAAACCTGAAATAAAACTTCCTAACTTTATGATTTTGATGTGAATTGATAGGGTAGCTTTTGAGGAAAGTTTCATTGAATAATTCAAGGAAAATGTATCTCATATTACATTTTTACTTTACACATTTGACCTTTACTTTTAATAATTTGATAATTTTTTTAATTATCTTACTTTTTATCATTTTAGCTTATTACTTTACTTAACATTTTAATATTTTTCTACATTGCAAGCATTCATTATAATTTTCATTGCATTATTACATTCAAATGACAGTTTAAAAAATTTAAACAAAGCAAGGACCAGAAATCCTCAAAATTCTAAAATCCACACAACATCTAGTCCCAAGCTGTATGGATTTGAGGGAGTCTACTGTTATACTTAAAATAACAGAACAAATAAAATATACAATAAAATAAAACTCAATTTAAACTCCAGGTATGAAATTGTCTCTTAGGATTTCAGTAAACTTATGAGATAGTGCAGCACTGTTCATCCTTTACAATCCTATCTTTTATTATGCCATTTTGCATACCTGCCAACTGCTACGAAAAAATCGTAGTTGCTACGATTTGGACCTATAAACTACGATGCTACGAAAATATGTCTTAAACTACGATTTTTTGCAAAATATACACAAACGCATTTTTTGTTTCTAGTTGCAATTTTTATCCCGCGCAGTATATTTTTCAGGAGTGATTCTGTTCCGAAATTTCCAAAATTTCGTAACAGAATACACCTAGTATTCATTTCCGAAAGTTTAAAAAGAATTGGTCATTAGTCCGAAAATTCGGACATTAAAAAATGCTCATGGGAAAAAAAATCTGGGCTGCAAAACAAACTTCTTAACATAAAAAACCCTCTTTGTGTATATTAACCACGGGTCAATCGTGTTTCTGTAAATATTTATACAGGAATTCCCTTCCTTAGAAACAGGGGTGCCATTTTAAGAATTTCTGGAGGGGGGAGGGGGTTCTTTGAGGGGCAAGGTTTGAAATAGTGTGCAAAATCGCATGATTTGCACACAGAAAAGGAGAGTCCTGCATAAAGAAAAATGCTGTGCAGTATTCCCCCCTGTAAATTCTTCCACAGACCTATGATACTTTTGCGAGTATATTTTAAAATTTCTTGGAAGTCCGCAAATTTTTTTTTCTTTTATGGAATTTCCCCAAATTTAATTCATGAATCGATCGCGGAAAAAATTGAAAATTTCTTCAAATGATCGCGTAAAAATATCGGGTATTTCGTCAAAGGTCTCAGAAACAAATAGTGATTATCTTCAATTGGTCGCTGAATAAAATCGCTAATTTCGGTAAGAGTTCAGAAAGAGATTGCGAATTTCGTCAAAAATTGCACAAAATATCACGAATTTCGATAAACTATCGAGGGGAAAATATTGCAAATTTCGTGAAAAGGTCGCGGAAACGAGTAGTCAATTTTGTTAATTGGTCACGAAAAGATATTGAAAATTTTGCCAATCGGTTGCGATAACCTATCGCCAATTTCGACAAATGACCGTGTAAAAATATTAATTTCGTCAATTGGTCGCAGAAGAAAATAAATTTCGTCAAAGGATCGTGGTAGAAACGTGAATTTTGACAAAATATCTCAGAACCAAACCATAAATTTCGCCGAAAGATCGTGGAAATAAAACACTTATTTCGTCAAAGGATCGTAGTCAAAAATGCAAAATTCGTTAAAGGATCGCGGTAAAAAATGCAAATTTCGTCAAAAGTTCGTGGTAAATAGTGTGGATTTCTACTAAGAATCGTGATAGAAAAATGTGAATTACAATTTTTGAAAAAAAAAAAAAAAAAAGCGAATATCCTGAAATGATCGCGGGAAAAAAAAATCGCGAATTTCGTCAAAATTTACTGCACTGGGCTAAAAAATTGGAACCAGGCTAACGAGAAGAAACTCTAAAAATCGTATAAAAATTTTCAGAGGGAAAAAATATATTGAGTTGTTGAAAGACTGAAACCTTATTCCTTTTAATGAATGTCAAAAGATGGCTGCGAAACACGAAAAACCAACCAACCAACCTGCAGATTAATTTTAATTTTGTGTGCTACGATTTCACATTTTCAAAGGTTGGCAGGTCTGCATTTTGCGATGGCCGATAATCTCTCAATAGATTGGGTATGGCATATGGTGTTATGGTCAATTAAATTATATTTGATTTATTGTGAGATCAAGGGTATGTTTAGGAAAATTTTAGGTCCTTTAAAGGACCCTTCACAAAACATTTTATCCTAAAACAGGAACCTTCACAAAATTATTTTTCTCTTAAATAGACCTTTCGCAGAATTTTTTCACCTTCAAATTGAACTTTTCACAAATTTGGTCATTTAAAATAAAATGTGGCCTGTAAGTAAGCAGTTAAACTCACCAAAGAACTTATTACTTAGCTTTTTATACATGAAGGATAGAACATGCAAACATCGATAATTTAAAATTCATAAAATTATGACTATAATTTTCACAAAAATAAGAAAAACTTCATAGTTTCATAAAAACAGGACCCTGTGAGAAAAGTCTGGACAGTCCCCTGGCGATGTTTGTAGCCGACACTTTGAAAAAAAAAAAAAAAACTTCGTGTAATCCCATAGACAAGAAAACATTTTATTGCAGCTTTCTTATCACCAGGCGACTGCCAAATTGTAAAATCTATCTTATTGTCTGCGAAAAATGTAAGTTATAAAATAATAAAAGATATTTTTGATAAAAAAATAGCAAATTAGGATGTTTTGCATGGTTACAATAATTAAAAAGTTTTAAAAATGATTCATGTTCACCAAATAGCAAATCACAATGTTTGGCAGGGTTTGCTTGGTAAGCTTGCAAGTAAAGTTTTTTTTTACTTGTAATTAAAAGAAACTTTTGCATGGTCAAGGTTGAAATAAATGGCTCATTAGTACATTTTGGCATGGTGATGGTATAATGAAAAGGACCAAATTGTTTTAAAATTATTTTAGTGTCATTTTGAATTATTTTAAATGCTGTTGAATGAAATAATTTATTATAACATTGATATTATTTCTTAGGCAATAGTATAGAATGTTATACGTGTCGATCAGAAACAGATAAAGGGTGTGCTGAAGAAACACCAGATAATAAATATTTGACAAATTGCACTTCTATAAAACAAGGACCAAAGTATATTGCATGTCGAAAGATTGATAATTTCGTCGATTTTGAAGTTCTTAGTCGTAAGTATTATTACATGTATATTATATTGATATTATATTACTTGTATGTGTTATTATTAATTAAGGATCGACTGAAACAGGATTTTAAGACTGAAATCAATTTCGGTAATCATCTTCTTTTTGGCCAAAAACGAAAATGTCCAAAAAGTTGTTTTTAAGTAATTTGTACATGCATAAATATAATTAATTATTAATTAATTATACGTTTTTATTAAATATATATAATTATTAAAGTTCCCTCTGTGTCTCTGACTAAAACTTTTTATTTTCATACAAAATAAAATGTAACTCAGGGTTGGCTTTGCCAGGGCAGTCAAAAAGTGGAAAAAACAAGGCAAAAATTGGGAAAAAAGTGGCAAAAATGAGGAAGAGTGGAAAAATAAAATTAGAATAGCACTGCATATTTCAATTTTCACCTTAATGAAATTTTTGTTTTGATTTTTAACTTAAAAAGTAATTATAATTAATCAATAATAAATGACATAACCATAAAAATAAAACTACAAATTTACATTTTTATTTCATTAAAGTAAAACATCTAAAGAAAGACATATTTCAAAGTCCAACAGAGCACAAAATTACTGCATTAGTCTTTTCTTTTTTTAACATTGCATAGCAAGATAAGTTTTGTGGAAGTTTCCATAAAGTATTTGCAACTGGTTTTGATTGCAGCAGAAGATTTTACATTACTATGAAGACAGTATTGGCAATATTCAAAGAAATTTCACTAGTCGGGGGACGATCCAAGCAAAATTTTGGGTCTATTTTTAGGGCCCCTTCACAAAAACCCATTCCATAAAAACACACTTTTCATTGATTATTTTTATTAAAATATTTAATAATTAAACAAAATAAACTAACCAGAAAGGAAAACTTCAGCTAAAGGATTTAAAAAAGTTATTATTGTTTGGTTTGAATTTGAGAAACTGTATTTCATTTTTTGTGACAAAATGTTATTTTTCGCAAAAAAAAAAAAAATAAATTTCACAAAAATAACTTATTTTTCACAAAATGGGCCCCAAGGAAAAAAAAAAACCTGTATTGATCCCTGCTAGCGTGATTATTAATAATTTTAGCATAATGACTGTGGTTCCTGATAAGTTTCTAAACAAAGTTATCTAACTGTTCCAGTGAGTGCTGCAAGGTAACTGTAGCATAACATGATCATTGTATTCTTTTAGCCAAGCATGTGGAGCATAGTGATTGCAAAAGTAGTTTTGTATTTCAGTGACATGTTTTGTAATTGTTTGTGGAGTTATATCTTTACCTAGAAGATTTAACCAATGAGCAGAACAGCCATACATTATAAGTTTATCAGTATCTCTTAGTTTTTGCCTGATGTAATTAAAATAAAATCCTTAAAACCCTGTTTTAAAATACTAGTAATTAGTAATGTTTGCCAGTGTGTGAAAATTGTGGTAAAAAGTATTTTTGCCGGGATTGTTTTCCCATGGTTTTTTCCACTTCAGCAAAAATTGGCCAACCCTGATGTAACTAATTCATCAACAACACAGAATGATTTTCTAATTCTGTGAATTTCATGTAATTAAAAATTGTTTTATGTATATATCGTCAAATCTTTTCATAATAATTTTTGTAAATGATCATCTGTTATACTAGAACTTTCTCAAAGAGTATTCGAAACTCTTCTGCAGTTTTAAACTAAAAATTGTCTATTACTGTTAAGTTTGCACCTTTTTAATGAGCATCTAAAAAGCGTCTTCAAAGTTTAGTCATATATTCATTACTTGCTTTATAATTTGCACTCACGTCTTGAGCCCGTCATGACTGGTAATTATAAACAGTGAAGTTCATAGCAATCAATACTGTCTCATTTGAGCCAATACAGCTCAAATCAATGAGTCATGCTGAAAATTTCTGAAGGAAGAAACAAGATTTTTGGAATATATAGTTTCAGTGCAGCCAAATTTTCGGCTTTCGGTGAAACTCTGATTTTGGGCCGAAAACAAAACTGAATTTTTGGTCAATCTCTATTAATCATATTACTTGATAATGATTTAATTCAAATGATAAAAATAACAAGTTATTTATATAAGTATATAGAAAATAATCAAGTTTGCCCACATGGTTATGAAGATGGCTTTTGGTTTAATACATTGATACTGGGTGTCCCATCTTATATCTAATTCCTAAGTCGTTAATTTTAGAGGTGTAGTTCCAATTGTAAAGAAGTTTCAAATGTTCATCATATGAAAATCCATTTAGTTCAAAGCAGTTGCTTTTTTAAAAGTTACAAAATTTAAATTTTTATACAGTTCTTGGGTCCTCTATTATTTTCTCCATGCTCTGACAAGTAAAACAATAAAAATTCCATTTTTGTATGAATAAAACTTGCTGACTTATGCTTTGAATTATATGAATTTTCAGTATTTTCTGGCACAAAAAACTTGTTTTAGTTTTTAATTAATGAGGCTCTACTGTTTATTATTAAAAGTCCGATTGTCAGCTCTGATTTTTAAAAATTGCAATGCCGATCTAGTGATTGTTATTTTTCAAACCATAATTTACAATGATTTTTGTTGTAATAAATATTTCACATTTTTATTAGTGATGCAACAAATAGTGGTTTGGCCGAATAACCGAACACCGAATATTTGGCCAAGTTACAGCCAAATATTCGGCCGCCGAATATCAATTCATAAATTCTGATTTAAAGCAAAATAATATATATCAATATCTTCATACAATTTTTATTAAACATATTCAGGCTTAAAGATAATTAAAAACAAAATTTAAATTAGTTTTAATTGAAATCAATGGTTGTTCTTAGATAACCTGTTGAACAAGCTACAGTAAAAATTATTTCGGAAGTTATTCCAATGGTGGAAACTTTATCCATGAAAGCCAGGAGAAAGGAATGAATTTTTTGGTGTTGGAACATTTAAAGACTGCCTGGCCCAAAACATGAATAAACATATTCATGATAATGGACATTTTTTCATTTCAACTTTGATAGACCCCAGGTTTAAACTTGCATTTTTTTTTTTTTTTTTTTTTTTTTTTTTTTTTTATAAAGTTGAAGAAAATCATCTCAAGTTAAAATCTCGACTGATTCTACTTATGACTGCTATCTCATACAATGTGATTCCTAAAACTCAAACAAATGCAAATGTGGTAGAAACAAGCAAAGATATTCATAATGAGTCAAATATTACACTTTGGGATTGCTTCATGCAGATTTCAACTACTAACAAAAACAAAATAACAAATTTCAGCCCTGTTACAAATAATGAGCAGCAGTTATTTTGATAAATCGCTCTTAGAAATGTCCACTAAACTGGTGAAAAGCAAATTCTATTGAATGTGTAATACTTAAGCATAATCATTTTTTTTTTTATAAAATTCAAATAATTAAATTTATTTTAAATTTTTAAATATTATTTTTCATGTGCTGCACATTAAGAAAATTCAAATGATTATTAAATTTATATTTAATGTTTGAAATAAAAGTATATTATAAATTTAATAAACGTTTAAATTTCCTTAATGTGTAACACATAAATATAAACCTTTCGGTATGTTATTTAAAATATATCAATTGATATTATTTATTGTAAATATAATTTTGTTTTAGTATTCGGCCAAATACTGTGTTATTCGGCCAGGCCGAATACCGAATATTCGTTGCATCCCTAATTTTTATTTTTTCTTAAATAAAGAGATTAGATCTTTAAAGTTACTATTTTTTTTTTTTTTTTTTTTCTTAAATTAGGTAGAAAATCATCTTGTGAAAGTCAGCATATATTATTCAGTTTTTGGGCAAAATCATCTGCTATAGCTAGAAAATTGAAATGTATTATTTTGGATATAAATGAAATCGAGAGGCATTTGACATGTCTATATTATTGAATTGCTTTTTGCTCCAATTTAGACTATTTCATACTTATTGCTATGCCTGTTTCAGTACTTCCTTTTTGAGCAGCTTAGGCAGGATAAAGAAAATGGCAAGACTGAATTTGACGAAAAAAGGAAAATTTTCAAAATATTTCCCTTTATTTACATATTAAAACCTCATCAGTTATATTATCTTTATGAAACAACTATCTATTATAAAGATTAAAATTCGTTCTATGTAATGCTAATGATATTTTATTTAGAAGCTATTTATTCAAATTAATATATAAATGATAAATCACTATTATTTCAACTTATGCAGAAAATTTCTCAAACATATTACAAAATATAGTGTTTAATATGCGATGAAAAAATCATAAAACATTAAAATTAATATTTAAAATGAAAAAAAAAAATCAAAGTGTAATCAATAATATAATTTCAACCGAGCTTGGAGAAAGTGTACATTTTTGTTTTTGGAGATTAGAAATGTTTTTTAGTATCTTATTTAGTAGAGGCTGAGATACAGAACATTTCTCAGACCTAATTTTTTTATTTCCAAATTGAAGAATTTTTTTTACACTCTTGAGGCTTTCTATTGGAGATCTGCACGGGCCGGCCTGAAGCCCGGCCTGGGGCCGATTTTGATTCAGGCCGGCCCGGGTCTGGGCCTTACTTTTTTCTGAAGGCTCGGGCCAGGCCTAACTTAATTTTTCTGTACAGAGCTGAGCCTGGTTTCATTCCTAGTCTTCACGGCCCAAAATTTTCAGTCCTAGTTTTGAGCCAGCCCATATGAAAATCATTGTCTCATCGTGGTCTGGTCCATTTGAAGGTCAGTTAAACTAAGCCTGGCCCAAAAGTTTTTTCAAAAAATGCATACATTTTTGAATCGCCATTATTCTACACTTAAACATTAAAACTTATTATTTTTAAAGAGTAGTAGATTTCTATGCTATTTAAAATATAACTAAATTAAAATACAGTAAAATGTATGAAAAGGAACCTGCCTATGACGGAACCCTGTTTTAAACTGAAAAACATGTTGATCCATGCAAAATTAATATACTAATAAGTAAGAAAAGAATATGTAATTCATTTACACTTGCTAAGATGGGAACTTGTCTGTAACACATTTTTTTTTCTTTTCTATGCAATTGCATCTTAGAAGATTTTACTGTATAGCATTTTTCCGATTTTTAACATTTCTATACATGGAATATGGATTAACAATATTAATGATAACCGAAACATGTACATACAAGAAATAGAGATTCATTAAAAAAATAAATATCGCAGCCTGCTGCACTTCTATAAAAATAAAGATTATAAACATGAAAAAAAAGTTAAGATAAATATTTTTGGTCAGAACTCCTCGTACGAGACAAATTTTTAACCAATTCGACGTAAAAATCAATGTTTTGTAGAAGTTCACTCGGGCCGGGCCGAGATTTTAACTTTTTTCAGGCCGAACTTTTAATTTTTTTATCGGGCCGGGCCGATTTTTTTTCTCTGAGTCGGCCCATGCAGACCTCTACTTTCTATAATTGCAAGGCTCAGGTATTTAGCATCTACCACATTTCACAGTTGGGTGCTCTCCAGGGAACAGGAAAAAAGTAAATCCTTAGTTTTTCAAATTCTTTCATGCTCCTAATAATGAAATTCAAAGCAAAAAAGTCACTTTTTAAAAAGGATTAAATTTTTTTTTAACATTACAACCATAATAAGTGAAATAATACTACAGTAAAATCTCCTTAAAGCGACTACGTTCAGTTCCAATAAAAATGGGTTGCTTCGAGAGGTGGTCTCTTAATGGAGGTCATGTTTAAATCTAGATTTTACTTGTTGAAAAAAAGTACCAATTAATGTTACTAAAATTTATTTTTCGCATTAGTAAAAAAATATAAAAATTTAAGTATCAAAACAAAAGTTAATTACACAACTTAATTACTGCAGAGTTAAAAAAATAAATATATTGACGTTTGCTTTGATTTTAATGTTTTATCTTTCATAACTTTTATTTCCAAGTCCTTTCAAAGTTCAGTAAATAAATTAGTTTTTTTTCTGGACGGGAACGAATAATGAGGATTTCATTAATTTATCTATTTCTTTGAGAGTTTCCTAATAGAATAGGGCGGGAGAGTTTGACCGTCATTCTTAATTCGTCATCAGAATTAAATTCATTGCCTAAAAGGCACAAAGGAGTTTAAACATTTAAAAGTTACCGGGAAAATAAATCTAAACTTAGTTTAGAAGTTTGATGAATAATGTGCCCTCTGGAATTATTTTTCTAATAAAACCTTCTTTAAGTGACCAGGGAAAAACTGAATTTGTTTTATTTTCTTCAAAGAAATTGGTCGCTGATGGAGGGAGCTCAACTGGGATGGCCTCTGAATGGAAGTGAAATTTGTATTGAGCCTATGGGAATAAATTTCATTCCATGAAAAAAATGGTCGTTCAGGGAGGTGGTCTCACAGGGAGGTTTTACTGTATATGAATGGCGGGGGAGACGTAAAAATAAATTTTATTTTTCATAATTATTTATCATGTTCCTTAGCAGACATGTCAGTCACTTCAAGTGAGACAGAGCCTGGTTGCAGCAGCAGCAAACTTATGTCCGTATTTCTGAATGCATGTTCATCTTATTTAAACAAGAATTTTTGTCTTAAATAAGACAGAAATTATTTGAAAAAGTGGTCGAAGCTTACCTTTGTGGTAACCAGTCTCTGTCTTCCTCAAATTTACCAGCATGCTTGTTAATATGGTAATTTAAATCATCATAGTTTAACGTATTTAAAAAATTTCTGCAACTTTTTCCAACAAACATATTTACTGTAGTGGGGAAATAAATGTACTTATTTTGGGCTTGTACATTTTAAATTAAGAAGTGTAATGGAATTAGACAAATCAGCAAAATTATTTGCTATGCTGTCTGAATTATTTTTATTTCATAATAATAATAATAATAATAATGAAATGTTTTAATAAAATAAGATTTTTAATATTGAAATTTATCTAATTTCTTTTCTTTAGTAAAAAATATGTCCCGTACTGTTTACAAAAGTGTCTAAATGTATTGATGTTTACACAGTTACAATTTCTCTATGGAGATGCCTCCATCTCCAAACCTTTTTAAAAAGAAAAAATGAAAAAAGACACAATCCCCAATTGAATAGCTATTTTAGTATTTTGTTTACTGACTACATTTACTGTGTGATCAAAAGGTGACAGAAAAGGGAAAATTTTAAAACTTTAGACAGTAGCAGGATGCAGTTTTTCCAGAAATGCGACAAAAGGGAATGTTTTTAGTATATTAATATTTTATTGCAGGAATAATTATGTTTGCCACCAGCAAGTAGTGCTTTACAGAGATCTGCATGGGCCACGCTCAGGCCTATCGTCATTCACGGCACTCAGGCCGTGCTTCCACTTTTTTTGAGCCGGGCTGCACTCGTGCTTTATTTTTTACTGAAGGGCCACACCGGGCCTAACTTATCTCTTCTGTACTGAGCTGGGACTGGTTTCATTCTTCCTAGTTTTCACGGGTCAAAATTTTCAGTCTTGGTTTTGACCCAGATCGTATGAAAATCATTGTCTCGGCGTGGCCGGGTTTAAAGATCAGTAAAATTTTTCCAAAAAAAAATTATAAAATTATGAGTTTATATTTAAAAAAATGCAATTTAACAAATTACAACGGCCATTTGGAAAATGATTTTTTCAAAGACTAAAATTTAAGACATAAAAAAACGCACAGAGTTGATCATACATTACGTACGCTATGAATTACATTTTTCAGTACTGTAAATTTTTAAACTTCTACAGAGCTGGTCATACATTACGTAAGCCATGGATAAAACATTAATATTCCTGGACCAATTTTAAATGAAATTTCATTCTTAAACTTCTAAACATCCCACAATATTACTTTTTACACCGTCGTATAGAGAAAAAAATGTACTTTTAAATGCAATTCATTTGAAAGCTGTATCTCAATTTGTTTCTGAGTTATTAATTTTTTTTTTTTGTAGTTTTTATTACTTTTTTGTCATAGTGTCAACAGAAGTATCCATCTCTATTGAAAGTAAAGGGAAAATACAAATTATTGTATAGACCAATCAGAAAACGAATAAAATGCGGGATTCAACTAATAAAACACTTCAGATATGTTTTTGATTTCCTACCCTGACCGAGGACAATAACCATTTTTCCAAATGGTTAAAAAAAATTGCATATTTTTTTTAATTGCCATTATTCTACAGTTAAACATTAAAATTTATTCTTTCTCAAGAATATAGTATATTTCTAGGCTATATTTAAATTATAGTAAAGCGTGTGAAAAAGAACATACCTTCAAATAAAATTTTTTTTTTGATCCAAGTAAAATGAATGTACTAATATGTAAGAAAAGAATATATAATACATTTACACCTGCTAAAAAGGTAATTTGTCTATAATGTATATATATTTTTTTTCTTGCCTAATGCAATTCTGTCTTATAAGATTTTATAGTATAGCATTTTGGAGATTTTAAAGTCTCCAATGCATGGAATATGGATTAAAAATTTTAATGATAACTGAAGCATTTATATACAACAAATAGATTCATTAAAATAATAAATCTAGCAGACTGCAGCATTTATATAAAAGAGAAGATCATAAGCATGTAAAAAAAATAGGTATTTTTGGTCTGAACTCCTCATGCAGACCAATTTTTATCCATGTCAACATAAAAATCCATGTTTTGTAGAAATTCACTATGGCCAAGCCAGCCTCGGGCCAAGAATTTAACTTTTTTCCAGGCTGGACCGATTTTGGGCTGAAATTTTACCTGTTATGGTGTGCTGGGCCAATAATTTTTCCCTACAGGTTAACTTTTATACTGGGTCAAACTTTTCATTTTTATGCTGGGCCGATTTTTTTTTCTTCTATGGGTTGGGCCAGGCCTGGAAATTTTGGCCCATGCAGACCTCTAGTGCTTTAGTTATGCTGTCATTTGCACAGCAATGCAGAATAGTTCACAATGTAGCTAAGATTACAAATGTTCAATATCACAATTGTCATTATAATGTAATTACCCGTTAGACATCCATGACTCTTTTGCACATCAAAGAAAATGGTATAAATTTAAAAACAATGTTAAAAATACTAGAATATGCAAACTTTGAGCAAACTGACTAGTTTCAGTAGCGTTTAGTGTACCATCCTCAATGCACTGAGAACGGTACACAACACACTACCGAAACTAGTCTGTTGAAACTTTGCATATTCTGGCATTTTTAACATTGTTTTTAAATTTTATGTTATACTGTGCCAAGTATTATCCTAATAAAGAAAATGGTTCTTTTCCATTATTCTAACACCTCGGCTGGTGTAATAGTTGATGCAAAATGAAATTTACCTGAAATAAAACAAAAAAACTTGGTATGAAGGTGAGCATGTAAAAAATGCAACATTTGAAAATTGCAGATTTTCATGGGCTGTTTTGTTAAATCAATACAAATATATGCTTAAAGTAAAAGAACAAATAAATAATATTCAGTAAAGTAATAAAATAAAACTCTAATGCTTTTAATCTTTTAAACTACAGACGAATTTTTAAATGTCTTTTAGTACTATGGTAAATATTTCATTTTTTGAGTGAAGTTGTTGATGGTTTTTGAACCAAAACTTTTTCTGTATAATTTTGAAGTTCTGAAACAATTTTATTTCAGCTTCCGCATTATTGGGTAACTGCCAAATGATAAAATCTATCTCAGCATCAGTAATAAATATAAGTTATAACTTAATAATAAATATTTTTGATTAAAATAAATAGAAAATTAAGATGTTCTGTGAGGTTAGGATTAAATGTTAATAATAAAAAATAATTCACATTCAATATAGAGATGTAAATATTCCAGAAATTTTGAAGTGGCGGAAAAAAACCAGTTTTTTTTTTTTTTTTTTTTTTTTCTGGAATAATTGGAAATTTTGGAAAAATTTGATTTCTCACAAATTTTTCTCAAAAATAAGTTATATTTTCTTAAATATAAAATAATGAACTTTTTTAATAATTATGAACACTAAAAAAAAATTATTTTCCCTTTACTTGAATATAATAAGAGAAAACAAGCCAACTCTTAAAAGTTTAACCTTTCAGTTTCAGAATTTTGACAGTAGCTTTTCTTGCTTAAATTAACAACATTGTTTGTAATGTATCATGTGTCCATTGAAATGATTTTTCAGTTGCATTTGTTTAATTATCAGTAGAGGTAATATAAAAAATAACAACAACAACAACAAAAAAGTTTCAACCAATATCACTGTAATTTGAAAGCAATTTTAAACTGCAATGTGTATCCCATCTACATAGTACTCTTTCTACAACATATAAATGATGCCAATTTAAAAGAATCAAATTATAGTAGTTCTGGCATTATTGTAAATATTATTTTCTAGTCTTCCATTGTTTAAAAATTGGTATTACTTTATAATATTACATTTTCCCACATTATATTTATAATTTTCATTTACTTTGTATTTAGTGTTGGTATAGCTTTCCAGTCTAAACCCAAATTTTGTTTTAGTTTAAGTTTTAGGTTATTGCCTAATATTGAAAGTGGTAATTTTTTTTAATGAAACTTTTAAATCAGATGGATTTTTGCATGTGTTTAAAAATTGCTTTCAACTAAATTTTTCACATAAATTTGCTTACATTTTCTTTGCAAAGTTTGTATGAATTTATTTAAAAAAAAAAATACAGTTAGACAACTCTAACAATCTATAATTCAGGAAAAGAAAGAAAAAAGTAAATAATTTCAACTGCATGTTATTAAGAAAAGAATTTTTCTAATAATAAGTGAAAAATTACAGCTATGTGAATAAAAATAAATGTATGCTTTAAATTTTGTATTAAATTTTCCACCTTACCATTTTCATTAATTAGTATATTATATAATTCAGGAAAAGAAAGAAAAGAGTAAATAATTTCAACTGCATGTTAAGAAAAGAATTTTTCTAATAATAAGTGAAAAATAAATGTATGTTTTAAATTTTGTATTAAATTTTCCATCTTACCATTTTCATTAATTAGTATATTATTTCAAGAATTTTCCACATGAATTTTCATTTTTAACAAGAGAAGTTGCATTTAATTATCTTACCAGGAAATCTGCTTGAATTTCTTTCACACGATCGTATTTTTGCGAAATTGTGAACTTTTGTATATACTTGTAAAAAATATAATCAGAATTTTGTGAATTAAAAATTATGTATAAAAGTTTCCTTTGTACATACATACAGCTAGATAATAGATTCAGTGGTTATTTCAGCTATTATGCAACAGTTTTTTTTTTTTTTTTTTTGTAATTCTAAAATCATTACATTTGTGAAGCATTCAATTTGGAGATTGAAAATTTTTCTAAAATGTCTATTTTTAAGAGAAATCTTTGTTAAGGGTCAAACGTTTTAAGGGGAAACTGTGAAGGATCCTTTAAGGGATTCAAGTTCTTTCTAAACAGATTCTTGCTTCCAGATCATGAAAAAAATATAAATAAAAGTATCAAAATGTAGCTATTTTAAAATTTTGACTACATTATCTTATAAATAAAATTTTAATTTTTTCAATTTGGAAAAATTGAAAAACAGACCTCTGGAAAAAACTGTTTTCCCCCCAAAATTTCTGCCTTTTTCCCGAGCATACCCATCTCTATTTCAATAAATAGCAAATCACAATGTTTATCACCATTTGCACAAAAAATATTTTGCACGCTCAGAGGTGTAATAAATATCACATTATCATACATTTTGGCATGGTGTTGGTATAATGGAAAAGTACCAAGAAAATTTTTGCTGTAAACTTTGTCACATGATAGTTTAAATAAGATAAGACAACTCTGGCACTGCTAAAGTACTGTCAGCAACAAATGTTCTTGTAAGGAAATATTTCACTATGAAAAATATCACACCTTTCTGTGAAAACGGATCAGTTATCTAGTAGTCTTTACTTTTTGAATTATTAATTTTTACTTTTTTAGTTACTTTTGGATTTCTTGTTAAATACAAAGTGATTTGGAATTCTTCTCTAAAAATAATCTTTAGTTTGGAATATTTGTATTATGCATGAGATTTAGTTTGCATTTTATTTTATTAGAGCATAGCTATATATATACATATTTAAATTTTAGAAAAGCCTACAAGACGTATAATTCGGCAGTGTGCTGCTGATGTTGATCGTGATCGTCCCTGCTACTACAGAGCTGGATTTGGTGGTAGAGCCAATGTATGCGATTGCTTTGATGATCGATGTAACTATGCTTCCACATTCATAAATTCTATTCTCACTACTGCAATTTGTGTTTTTGCAGCTTTTATATTTCTGTGATATAAATGAGAATTATACGATGTAGAAATTTTAAGTTGCATTATATGCAATTATGACCCATCCTCCATTATTGAAGCAACTATTTTCTACTATGGATGTGAAACGAAAAATTTTGTAGGCAAAAATTATTGCTCGTCATCATGCTATATCAGCATTATTTATTGTTTGTAGATCTGTTAAAAATAAAATTTATCATAAAAATGAAATTAATGAAATCTTTGAAAAAATTTTGTATTTTCTTGCATGTATATAAAAAGAAATTTCCTTTTTATTTTTAAATCTATATTTTGATATTCTTTTAGCAATTGGAAATGAAATTATGGTCCAATTTAATACTGTATCATCAATGTATTGTTACCTCTATTGATAAGATTAAGTACAGTGGAGCTCCAATATACACATCTTTCTAAATATATATATATGATTTAATGAATGAGTGATTTCTGAAGTCCAAAATAGGCAAATTAAAATTGATACAATCAGCTAAATGGACATTTAAATGAGTAAAATATTTGAGACATATTACTGCAGTTTCACTGTATTTATATATCTGAATTTCTACATGCATTGTTTGAAGTTCTTATCTACCTTTTTAAAAAAAAAATATTCATATAATTGGATATTCCAAATTTTGAACAGCAAATGAATTTGTGCCAAACTTGTTATTTTTATCATACCATTGGTATTAAACATGTTTGCTTTTAAATGCTAACATTTTTTTCTAAATTAAAATGCTTATATCATATTTTCAAAGAATAAATTACATTTTCTAGTTAACTTTTCTCTAACATGTTTGGCATGTTCAACTGAAAGTCTTCATGTTATTTCCATGAAATGTTAAATGTATCAAAAACCATAGTGTAGCAAAAGTTACTGCTTGGGGTATTTGTAGTAAATGTGCTTAATAAATGCACAAGCATTGTATCTTTGGCTCTTGTAGAAATTGTATATTTTGATTGTTCTGAGATATGTATGAGTTAAAATTTGACATCAGTGTTAGAAATTGTTGTTCATTAGGTAGTTTATTCTGTTTTTAAAGCACTAGATTTTATATGTGAATACATTTTACTTTTTGAAGAAATGATTATCACTTAATTCTACAAAATGTGTTTTGCATCTGAAGAGCCTATTACTTATTTTTAACTGAAGCATTATTATAGTAATGCTTCAGCTTGTTTATACAGGAAACTTAATCATCTTGTGTATGAAATATTTTCAAATACTCCTGTTTATTGTAATAATTAAGATTTGTATGAACTTAATATTAACTGAAGATTTAATTTTGGTTTTGCAGTTAATTACGCATATTTAATAACTATCCATGAACTGTGTAAAATATGCTGTTTGCAATCCTGAAGCTATCTAAAATTATGTACATAATCCTGTCTCTATGCTATTATGAGTATTTCAGAACTATATAAAACTTGTTCAAGAAGTCCATTGTTATAAATTTTTTCTTTTTAAAAATTTATTTTAAAATATGAGCTTGAAAATGTTTGAAAAAGAACCCCCCTTTGTTTTGCATTTCTTATGCCAGTCATATTTTTAAGCTTAATGCATTTTGTTCATTTTAAGCTGCTGGTTATCCCCCCTAATTTATAAGGCTACCTTGGTTCTCTAAAGTATTTTTATATTACAGTATGATTGTAGTCCATGTTAAAGGATGAATATTCAATTTAAAATCCCATTTTTATTTTAAAGTCTACTGTGTAATGTGGTGCTATTCTGCATATATCATCAATATTTTATATTCTATTAGTTTGATTGCTATTATTGAACTTCCATAATTTGCTTTAAAACTTGATTGCTGTTTTTTTTTTTTCCTTTTGCATATAATCTGTACCAGAAAAGTTACTTTGAAAATTGATAAATTGGCATAATTGCCATGGCTGCAACATATATTTATTTCATCTGATCATGTTCTTTTAATTGGTTTTGCCAGATCAATTTAAATTGACCTAAATTTTCAATATATATATATAGATAGATATGTGTGTGTGTGTGTATATATATATATATATATATATATATATATATATATATATATATATATATATATATATATATAATATGTATTTATTTAAAAAAAGTTATGACATACAAGAGCATTATTGCACACTTGCACACATGATTATGTATGTGAAAGTTCCCCATTTGTTAGGCTGAAAATATCTTATAAAATATTTTGTTATGGGACACTATTAACTATATTGATTTAATTAAACAGCTGTTGGTTTTAAACATTTTTTGTTATAAGCTATTAAGTGGTTCATAAGTTTTTAATTTGTATTTAGTAATATATATATATATATAATAACCATTCTTTGTATGATTTGCAATTTAATTTTATGTACAAGTATGAAAAATTGTTTTCTATAGTCATAATAAAATCACGTTCCTGTGTTTTTAAGAAAATCAAATGAATTCTACCCTTAACAATTTTTTTTTGTTTTGTGACATTTTTGGTATTTTTTTCATGTCCTAGATATTTAAGAATTTTTGCAAATTCATACTTGTAAAGATAAAATCATATTGATGATTCTGATAAAGATGAATTTCAGAGTTCTTAAAATAACTAGCGATGTGATATTCAATAGTCTGTAACTTGAAAGCAAATGATTTTTTTTTATATTTTGGACTACCACTAATATCTCCTGAATTCTTTTCATTTCTTTTATGGTACTAATTAGCTGTTTCTAGTTTGTTCTGAATGTACTAAAGTTTCCAAATAAGAGTTTATCAAAAGAATTAAAGGAAACTGAATATTCCAACTGATTCATAATTAATGGGCTTGGATACATGATACTTTACTTTATTGCAGTGACTTTTGAATAGGGGAATCATTTTGAAATAAAGTTCGATTGTACGGAAAATATGTTAATATATCTAGACCTAGAGTGTAGTTAAACGCTTCCATTTATCTTATAACTTTTCTGATTTCTAGATTATTTGCACTTGTAAATATATTATTAGATCACTTATTCATCGAAATGAATAAGGGTGCTTTGACCTTTTTTTAAACAATTTGAAGAAAATTTCTTATTTATGTTATCTGTATTATAACTATCTATAATTGTTTGTATATATCTTTAAAGTTTGTTTAATGGATTCATACAGTCCATTCATGACCTTGTTTGAATATTCATATGCATGTGTACTAAATGTTTTATTAGAATTTTCAGTGTTGAACACTTTATTTTATAGAAAATTCAAATAGTGTGTAGAAGCATTTAGAGTATTTCTCCAGTAGAATAAAATCTTTCACTTATTCTGTTGTACTCATAAGTGAACTGTAATCACATAAAAGATTGGAGACTGTTTAAGTATATTTTCATACAATTTTTTAAAAATCATTTGGAATATTTCATTGAGGGGATAAAAAAAAACCCCAGTGAATGCAATGCAATGTTACTTTTGGTACTGTATCATGTATGGTCATCCTCTCTCCACCCCGCTCCTAAAATAAAAGTTTAAAAAAAAAGTCCCATGTGATGACAAGACTATAAGATAGGCACAAAATATACTATTCAACTGGCAATTCTCTTATGCAATTCTGTAGCAATAAATTAAATTTAACGAGGATGCTTTCATATTGAAATAGAAAAACTTTAAACCTCAACAGATGTATTCAAATTTATATTAAATCTCCAGAACTATTTGAAGAAACATTGTAAAAAATTATGTTAATTGAACTTAAGTGTTAACCATGAAAATCGTAAAATTTTGTTTTTATTTTAATTTATAAGCAACTCTTAAGTATATTTTGTTTATACAGACTTAGAAGACATAATTTCCAATCAAAAGGCACTTTCCATTTCTCTTTAATTTAGTCATAAAATATTGTAGAATTGTCTTTCTGTCTATGCATGTATTCCTTATTCTGTTCCATGTTCTTAATTTTGGTAAGAGAGATATTATTGAGTATTATCTTTTTTAAATAACCATGACATTTTCAATTTTTATTCTAAATGTTTTTAGAAGAAAATACAAACTTCTTTTAAAAGGAAAACTGAACTTATTTTTTTTTATTTAAGCTATTGATTATGGTTACAAAGTACTTTGTATTTATTAAGTAATATGTTTAAAATGTACTTAGTTTAACTCGATTTTGTGTACCGGTGATTTAGTTTTGTTTTAATGTTTAATAATCAGTCTAAGAAATTGCATGAAGTACTTAGTTTGAAATGTTATATTGCATATAAATTATATAATTAAGAATTTGTTTTTAGGCTTTTAAGTTTAGTGATTCTGTAATCTTTTTCTTTACATTGTTAAATTTTTACATAATGTAGGAAAAATATTGATATTATTATCGATAAGACCATTTTAAATCATTGCACAAAGAACTATTTAAATTGCTAGGCTATTCATTGCATATATGCATATATTATTTTTATCCTTTCAATATTATTTAAATTGGATCTGAGATTCTGTTGTGCTTAATCTTTATTCAAGTGAACTTCCATTAAATTGAATTTTACAGTATGAGTGTTCCAATGAATAGTGCCAAGGAATGTTCAGATTGATCCTTTATTTGGCTGGTTATTTTAGTAAATATTTTAAAGTTTTACTTTATTGTTAAGACTGATGTTTGTTAAATTTCATGCATTTTTTATGTTTGTAAAATGTATATTTTTTTATACTTCTATTTCATTAATTTTGTTATATTTTTAATTTTTATATTGTTTGGAAATTTATATATTGTATGATATTCATTATGTTTCAGGTGGGTGTTGTGATTTAAGGGGACTGGGAAAGCACTATCTCCACCATGTTAAATTCACCCACTTTATGTACGTTTTCTCACAGATGGTGAAAGATAGAGGTCTAGATATTTTAGAGTAGGTAGAATAACATGATTTACATATTTTAACAGACCATTTTCTTTCTGAGTGAAACTCAAAATTATTATTTATTTATTGAAAGTCATTTTTAAATTAGCATTTTCGGTAAGATTTCACTGCCTAAAATAAAAAATTCTCAACAAATTATTAAATCCCTGTGTTAAAGTATACAATATAACATAATATAACTATTAAAAAAAATCTGACTTCTTAACTTTAATAGATACTGAAAAAAAGAAACAGAAACATGAAAAACCCAAGTTTTGAGAAAAGTGAATTAAAGATTTAAATGGCCATTAAGCTGTGAAGTACTCTTAGGAAGAATGAATAATCTCAACTTTTTTTTATATATATAATCATGTGTGACACATCGTTGGAAAGATAAAAGTTTAAACTATTTAATGATATAAAAAAGTAAAAATCTATTTTTTGGTTGAATTTTGCTTTTCCGGCCCCCTTAATATATTTTTTTGCTATTTCCATATTATCTTTGTTCATTATTTTATCCTTTAAATCGTTCATAAACACAATACCTCATAATGAAAAGGAATGTATGAACATTTGAGCCAAAATCCTGTTGAAATTATCTTTTGATTTTAATGAATTTTTTCTAAATGTAATGAATTTCACTAATGATTCTCATATGTACTGCTGCTGTGCAGAATAAATTTAATGAAAAATGTAATAAAAGAAAATATGAAGTGTGATAGGGCAAGTAAACTGCTTAGTTTAAAATTTCAGTATGATAAACATTGTTCCTGTTTTTATTCCCTATAGTTTTTGGAATTTGTGAATCTTGAGGCTTAGAATCTATTGTATATCAATAGAATTAATCGCTTCACCAGCAGCAGGTATAGGGAAACAGTGCTTTTACCTCTAACTTATCTCGAGGTAAATGTTGAAGTGGTTAAACAAGTTTAATTTTGATTTCACTTCAGAGCATTTAAGCTCAAATGATCATCTTATGCATCACACTTTATTTTGGCTAGTGGTGGCATTGCCAATATGTCATATTTGTTTTTTTGACCTTTTAGCCATTTAACACATATATATACCATTATTATTATTATTATTTTTTTTTTCATAGTTTAAATTTGTTAATGCATTCTTTGAATGTAATATGTATTGTAAATTATACTGTATGTTATTGTAATTGCTAAGTTTATTTGACTTACTGTAAATGTTATAGAACATTTATGAAGAAGAAAAATGTTTGAAATGCAAAAGCTATTTCTAATACAGATTAGGATAAAATGCTAGTTGGTGTTATGCTTTTGATTATATAAAAAAAAAAGAACTGCATCAGTGATTAATGAATATGTGTTATGTTATTTTTAATAAAGCATTCTTATTTTCCTTCTTTTACCTTTTTTATTTTATATCGTTAGTAAAATCATCTTTATACTTACTTGACTACTAAATTCTAATGTGGTCCTAAAAAAAATGTATGTAGCTTTATATAAAGCAATTTAATGAAACAAATTTAATAAATATTTTACATTACTATTTTAAATTTAATATTTTATTGCATACATTATCAACTTTTCTGTATTTAATGTATATCTACCATGTTATTTTATTAAGCACTTTTGCCAAGGATGCAGAAATTTTTTCAAAATTGTAAAGTCTGCATTCATAAGATTAAGGATGATGTATAACTAGTCTATGGCCATATTTTATACAGATTAACAGTTTTCCATTAGTTTTTCCATAACAATCATACTTACTGATATTTCACAGAAGTTTTGACTGCAATATATATATATTACAGAAATCATTACGACAATGTGTGTATATTTTGTATTGCAAAATGTCATTTATAGTATATGGTAGTTGTTGTAATGTTTATCTCAGTTCCTGTTGTTCTCTGAAAAGTTGTCAGCTGAGTTTAAAAACATTCTTTTTGAGATTTACTTAACTTTGTGAATGACAATTTTTAGAACTTAGAGTAAACTAGCAGTTGCTTAGATGAATATTTATTTGTAGTGTTTAAATCATTGAACTGAGAAGTTTTAATAGCAACAAATATTTCTTTGTACTTTCATTGCACTTAAGTTTTGTTTATTGAATTTAGCTTTATCTTTTTGTGTAGATGACATTTTAAAAAAATAAAGTATTAAGTAGAATATTGTGTGTTGCTAATTTAATAGAAAGTTACATACTGATATTTGCTTGCTACACCTTGGCAGACCTGCCAACTGCTACGAAAAAATTGTAGTTGCTATGATTTGGACCTATAAACTACGATGCTACAAAAATCAGTCTTAAACTACGATTTTTTACAAAAAACACGAACACATTTTTTGTTTCTAGTTGCGATTTTTATCCCACACTGCATATTTTTCAGGTGTGATTCTGTTCTGAAATTTCCAAAATTTCATAGTATTCATTTCTGAAAGTTTTAAAAAATGGGTCATTAGTCCGAAAATTGACATTAAAAAATGCTCATGGGGGGGGGGGGGGATCTGGGCTGCAAAACAAACTTCTGAACATAAAACCCTCTTTATGTGTATTGACCACAAGTGAAGCGTGTTTCTGTAAATATTTGTACAGGAATTCCCTTCCTTAGAAACAGGGGTGCCATTTTAAGAATTTCTGCAGGGGGGGGTGGGGCTCTTTGAGGGGCAAAGTTTGAAATAGTGTCAAAATAGCACAATTTGCACCACAGACCTGATTCTTCTGCGAGTATATTTTGAAATTTCTTGAAATTCCGCGAATTTCTTTTCTTTTATGGAATTTCCCCAAATTAATTCGTGAATCGATTGTGGAAAAAATTGTGAAATTCTTCAAATGATCATGTAAAAAATCTGGTATTTCATCAAAGATCTCAGAAACAAATAATGATTATGTTCAATAGGTCGCTGAATAAAATCGCTAATTTCGTTAAAGAGTTCAGAAAGAAATTGAAAATTTTGCCAAAAGGTCATGGAAATGAGTAGTGAATTTGGTTAATTGGTCGTGAAAAGATATCGAAAATTTTCCCAATCGGTTGCGATGAACTATCGCGAATTTTGACAAATGACCGTGTAGAAAAAATCAATTTCGTCAATTGGTCGCAGAAGAAAATGAATTTCATCAGAGGATCGTGGTAAAAACATGAATTTTATCAAAATATCGCAGAAAAAAAAGCTCTAATTTCGTCAGGAGATCAGTAAGACAATGAAAACTTCATCGAAAGATCAGTAAGAAAACGCAAATTTCACCGAAAGATCGCAGAAAGAAAACACTAATTTTGTCAAAGGATCATGGTAAAAAACGCAAAATTCATAAAAAGGATTGCAGTAAAAAATGTGAATTTCGTCAAAAGTTCATGGTAAAAAGTCAGATTTCAACAAAGAATCATGATAAGAAAATGTGAATTAGGATTGAGTGGGAAAAAAATTGTGAATATTCTGAAATGATCGCGGGAAAAAAAAATCGCGAATTTTGTCAATATGCTGCACTGAGCTAAAAAACTAGAACCAGGCTCCTTTTACAAATGTAAAAACAAAACAAAACAAAAAAAACGGTGCGAAACGAGAAAAAACTCTAAAAATCATGTAAAAATTTTCAGAGGAAAAAATTTACTATATTGAGTTGAAAGACTGAAACCTTATTCCTTTTACGAATGTCAAAAGATGGCTGCGAAACACAAAAAAAACCACCAACCTCCAGATTAACACATTGAATGCCAAGTCTATTTTGTCTACCTTTCCGTTTGGGCCATGAAATAAGATTCCTGTTACACAATCTATAAGTGTCAGTCACCGATTTCTCATTTTCAAAGGTTGGAGGGTCTGCCTTGGCATCATTTCAAGAACAAGAAGTACCATGACATATTACAAAGCAGAAATTTGCTAATTTTTTTTAGAATTCTAGTGTTAAAATATTTATCCTTTATCAGACAATTAAACTTTGAGTGATAAATTACTCCTTTTAAAATGATTGTTTTATTAACTTTGAGTATTGTTTTATTTTTAAATTTTCCTGTTAAAAGTTTAAAAGTTAGCAAAGGTTTTATTTCTTTTTTCAAGCATCTTAATTTTTTTTTTTTTTTTTTTTTTAGAAATTTTCTGTATTATGGTTGTAATATGTAATTCAGCATTTAATGTTTAAACGTTATTCCTTTTCTTTGCTGTAGTACTTGGAGCTCTGATTTTATTGAGACAAATAATCTTCTAGGTTTGTACAGATTTTATTTTTAACAGTTGAACATTTCTCGTTACTTATCATTATGATCATTGAATTTCACTAGTTTTATTATTTAAAGAATCATTGGTAAAAGTTTCGTGTTGAATCACTGTAAGAACGCATTTGATATGTAAAAGTTTGCCTTAATGCAGTACACATGTGCATACTTAAATATTTCTTCTTTTATTTCATTCATTCACTTGTGGACTTACTTGAAGTTTCTTGCAAATATATGCTTTAAGTTTTCTGTTATAAGTAAAAATATTAAATTTCACAAACTAATTTCAATTTTACTGTTAAAAAATGAAAATTGCATTTTAATAAATTGTTTTCATCAAATTTATGAAGCCATAAATGATGAAATGACAAAAATAGACAGAAGTTTGATCATGGATTACAAGACCTGTAATTAATTTAGTCTCTTACTACTTTTTGCACTTATTTTTGTTTTGTAGTAAAAGAAAAACTGGAGAACAGGAAGTCTTCTTTTTCAGAGTGTCATTTAGTGTCGCCCGAGACATTTCCATTACTTCATTTTCTTCTGGTGGACTGGTGGCTTCTGTTATTATGAAACAGCCATTATAAATGAAGCGTTAGGTGAAGATGAAAGAGCAGTCGTAAAAAGTTAGAACTCTGATTTTCTGGTCAGAATGGGGGGAAAAAATGGCCATAATTTTTTTTGTTTCATAATAATAGAAGCCACCAGTCCATCAGAAGAAAATAACTCGGTTAAGTGGGACTCGGATATTCGGGACTCTACTGTAGTGCAAAACATACTTCAATTTTAAGACTTAAAGCACACGCTTTTATTTTATGTAAAATGACGTCATTTGCATATATATTTGCATTAATATAGATACCTAAAATTAAATATAGTTTATAATAGCTTCGTGTTTTATCATAAATCATTTATTTTTTTCAAAATAGCACGTATTTTAATTACATTTTTTCAGTTTTTATGGGAAAATGGCAACAAGTAGATATAACTGCTATTTTTCAAAGTATGTTTTCTTTACTTTCTGCAGAAATGGAGTACTTGAGTTGCCAAAATGAAACAAATGTCGCTAAAAACTACAAAAAAATTATCTCAAATATAAGTGGAGATGCAGTTTTCAAACAAATTGCATTAAAAAGTACTTTTTTTTTTCCCCAATACGACGGTATAAACATTAAAAATGTGTGATGCTTAGAAGTTTTAAAAAATGCTGTAGAGTATTTAATCGCACAATGAAACATCGGCTTTTGTTTCACGGCCGGCTTATACAAGGTAACGTTATTTATTGGAGACACAAAATAAGCTGGGAGAAAGAAATAGCATACTGGGGGATATGTATTTGTTAAATTGTAGAAAACAAAAACAAAATTTTTATTATTGCACGTCAAAATTAATCAAGTTTTGCAACAATTGAGAAGTTCAAGTTGCATATTTTTGAGTCATTATTTCTTTATACTCCTTATTACAACATTGTCTCACAATAATACTTAAAACAGAAAAATATTACAAAATATTTCAAAAATATACAGGGTGATTATAAATGAATATCACAACTTTACAGGGCTATTAAAAGAGAGAAAAAAAAAAGTAAAACCCTGTCGTCAATGGAAATGAAAAATAACAGTTAAAAGTTTAAATTCAACACAGTTATAAGTGTTCAATGTGAGCCCCTTGAGAAACACAAACTATATCAAGGTAGTACGATAACTCATCCCACACCTTTTTCAGCATGTCCTGTGTGACTCTTTGAATGGCTGCAGATAAGCGTGTCCTAATTTTTTCAACATCAGTTGGTAGTGATTGAACGAACACCTGACCTTTGAGACCCCCCCCCCCCCCCCACACACACACACACAAAAAAAAAGGTGAGGAAAGTGTGGGATGAGTTATCGTACTGCCTCAATATCGTTCATGTTTCTGTGGGGGGGGGGGGGGGTCACATTGAACACTTATAACTATGTTGAATTTAAACTTTCAACTGTTATTTTTTATTTCTGATGAACAACAAGGTTGTTCTTTTTTGTTTTCTTTTAATAGCCCTGTAAAGTTGGGCTATCCATTTATAATCAATCATCCTGTATAATAAATTCTAAATACTAAAAAAAAAAAATCATATTTTTTGCTATAACATGAATCCCCCCCCCCCCCCCTAGGTATAAGAGAATTTAATTTTCTTTATTTCTTAAAAAAGGGACCACGTAAATCTATTAAGTTCTTCGAAAGTTATTGCAAAAAAAAACCAATGCTCTGAGATAACTCGATTTAAAAGTTTTGTCCATTGCCGATATTGCCAGTTCACAGCTCAACATTTATGGCTTGTACGACTAATTTTAGAATTACCTAATGGACCAACTGTACGGCATTCTTAAAAGTTAAAACATTATAATAATAATAAAATTTTCATCATGTCAAAACTTTCAGGCCCCTTAAATTAATATTTAAAATATTTTTGCTTCAGTTTTCAGATTATTTATAAAACAAATTTCCTTGTATTAGGTCACTTGTTTTGCATTTCCGCTGGTGATGTGGCTTTAATACTTAAATGTTTGTTCATTGATGTTTCTTCTTCTTTTTTTTTTTTTTTTTTTTTTGTATGCATCTGTGGATATATTACAATTTTTAAGAAAGTATTTTTCAGTAACTAATAAGAAAAAAATCTTACCAAAATGTGTAGTACTTTTAACCTTCTCATGTATGAGAAAACTCCTATGAGTTTGCATTGAAAAACAGCCTCCGGCAACTGTGCATATTTAATTTTTATATCTGTATCCCATATAAACATCCTGTGAAGTTGAATAATCTTGGATTTAAACAAAAATACATCCAAAATGTCTTTTTACTTTGTGATGAAGTATCCAAAGTTTAAATCATTGCAAAAATTTATTTAATAACTCTTAATTTTCCAGTACTTGTAAACTTTAGGATTATTTTAAAAAAAATGTGATTTTTAAAAATTCAACGAAAATTAACTGTGTTTTTGAGGCTGTTTCTGTCTGAGTTAGTCATGAGTTTTTATTAAATCCCCTTATATTTCTTGCAATTTAAGTTTTTAAAAGTAGGCCTCAAAAATATTCTGACCTGTAAAGATTGCAATCTCTCTTATTTTGGTATTACTTGGTATCATCTGAAGAAGCATTTTTGAATGTTTAAATTATGCTTCGGTGCAAAAGACTTTTGCTAAGCATTCGTGAGAATGTACTACTATAATTATGTATATTATGCCCCCCCTCTCCCCCCCCCCCCAAAAAAAAATTTAATTTTGTTTAAGGTGGATAAAATGGTTAATGAATCATAATCCAATTGTTTGAACAAATTAAAAACTTCCATAACCTACCCTCTCAACAGTTTTAATTTCTTGATCTGTTATATATTTCCATTTCCATAATTTTCTTTTCTGCAAGCATATGTCTTTTTTGCATTTTTCATACACAGTTGAACCTCGCTAACTATGAATCTCTAAGGGAATTAAAATTTTGCCCAGGTTATAACAGTTCATGTTGTTAACTAAATCTGTGCATTCATTTTGATAGAGATTGCGAGAGCAATTCATGTTAAAGGCAATTCACATTAATAAGACTTGACTTTACTATTTTTCATTTACCTTGTTGCAGAAAAGGTTTAATTACCTGTTACTATATTTATTAACTTCATGGGGATTTAATGCTGTATTATTAACTTCTTTAATCTTTTTCCCTTCATATTTTTGGACAGTGTTCCCTATTTATACCAAGGGATTAAAAATCTACTTGCCACATTTGAGATCGTTCTTGCATTACAATTTCAGCAAATTAACTCAGCTATACAATTATTGATCTTGAAACTAATTGCATATTTTAAACATCAACTTAGTCGAAAGAAAATATTTTTAGTAGTTTTTATTTGCATGGATAATTTAACAAATAATCTTTATTGAAGATGAGCAAGTCGCACCTACAAATCTATACTCTGTTTATTAAGCCATTGGGAAAAGATCTAATATTCAATTTATCAATGTGTTGTATTATATTTGCATTTCACTTCTTTTTAACATGTATAAGCTAAAAAACAGCTGAAAATAGTGATGTGAACAAATAAAAATGACATCAAAAGGAAAGATGTTGCATATTAGTATTGTGCAATTCTATAAAAAAAATCAAAACAGTGGAAAATCACATTGTGCGATGCATTTTGTTGTAAAAGGTGTACAAAAATGTGTTTATGCACTAAATTAAACATGAAACAATTGAAAGAAAGTCAAATAATGTACAAATAGCAAGTATTATGAGTAAAATCATAAACTGAAAATAAATTATCTCACAATAAAGCTAACATAAATCAGAATAAAGCCATGACTAAGTTTCATTATTCACTAGAATATATTTGATATTTAATTGCTGAATTTTTATTCAACTTAGCTTAAGAGGTGTAAAACCAGCATAGTGAAAAAGAGTCCAATCCTGGGATCAAACCAGGATCATTCACATTATGCGCCAATGTTTTATCACTGAGCTACTTGGGTGATACCGAGCCTAGCACGTCTCACTCCTATCTGTTGGCAAGGCTGCAACCACAGCACATGATAGACAATTTTTCATGAACCACCATTTCTGAGGCAAACACGAAATAAAAGAGAACTGGGGCTGTTTGCCCTAGAGTTGGTGGCACATGAAAAATTTTGCTGCATTTGCAGCCTTGCCAACAGATAAGAGTGAGACGAGCTAGTCTTGGTCCAGGTAACTCAGTGGTAGAGCATTGGCCCTTAATGTCAATTACAGTAGTTCGATCCCAGGCTTGGACACTTTTTCACCCTGTTGGTTTTACACCTCTTAAGACAAGTTGAATAAAAATTAAGCAATTAAAATTTCAAATTACTAAATTAAAGGCGTATGAAATTTTCTACAAAAATTTCTAAAATTATATATTTGTTTATATCAAAAGCCATCCACAACAATGTATATATATATAATTGACATTAAACGTCATTGTATGCAGAAGCACAACTAAAGTCGATTAAATCGAGTGGTCATTGGATAAGAAAGTTTAGGCTAAAATCATGTGTGTTATGATGAAAGTTACTCTTTCTAATTCCCAAATGTTTAGAAATTATATTACTCTATAGACTAACAAAATACATCTTTTAATATAAAATTTAAGTATAAGAAGAAATTTGAAAGCAAAATGCTTTATTTATTTCTTGCAAGGGAAGTTTCACTTTATTTCAAACCTAGTTGCTTGTCAATTAATCAAATATGTCTGCCAGACGCAGTGCCTTGAAAATATTTGTTTCTTATAGGAAAAAATATCATTCAGACTAAAATTAGGTATTTAGTTCGATAAACTTTTCTCTCATTATTCCAAAAGAGACTCTAGTTTTATAATTTACAAAAAAATTACACTTTGTACATAAAGACAAAAAATTAATTTGCCTTATTGCTGATCCAGAATTTTTCGGAACAACATTGAATGAAAAAGTCTACTAAAATAACTGCAAAGCAAAAACTATTAACAATATGAAAGCAAAATACAGAAATATTTGAAAAAATAGATACAAAAAGTGTCCAAAGAGTTTTTACATCAGTGGCAACAAAATGGCAGGCTGCATCTGACAAACGACCATATGGAAAGTGTCATTAATATTTTTTGTATCAATAATTTATGTACATTAAAACACCACCCAAGTTTAGTTCCAGTGTTTTGATGCTATTGTGCTTCATAATTGTGTGCAGATTTTTAGTTGTAACTCATTATGCAAATAAGACTATTTAATGAAAATACACATATTGGCCTGTAATTTGAGAGTGTAATAATGGATGCTACAGCCTTTTTTGTTTTATTTTACTTTTTAAAAACTGAGGTAATTTGAACTTTCTGTTTATATATATACTAGGGGGTTCTGTAATACGTAATAAACGTAAATAAACATTTATTAATAAATAAACAATAGCCGGGTTATCATGTCAATGAAAATAATGCCATTTTGGTGCCAATTAGGTACCCCGGTGCGTTTTGTACTTTAAATAAAATGAATGAAAGGATTATATTTAAAATGAAATTAATGAAATATAAAAGAATGCGACGGGAAAAAAGTTTGGCGATTTATCACCTGTGTCTCGCTAACATAAAAATACTGAATTCTTGATTTCTCTAACAGAATCTTTCGATTTGGCGAAAGATTGTTCAAGTAAATTGAATTATGAATAAAAGTAACATGATACAGTTCTTAGCATACATTTAAAGGGAGGCCAAACTGGTCGCCAAATTAGTTTAAAATAATAACCTTTTCTGAAATATGAAGAAAAATATCTATTATGATTAAAATTTGAGTTGCCGTTATTAGAAAAATGTATTTAAAATTAGAAAAAAATTAATATTTCGAAAACTAATTCGATTTTAAAAATTCTAATACCAGTTTTGAGATCTGCGTATCAATATAGATTTTTGGTGTTAATTTCATCGCAAAGTATTCCATACTTTAGGAGATATCGCCGAGAAACATAATCAGGTGTTTAATCAGTCGTTTCAAAGAATCGTTTCATTAGTCCAGGGGGAATGTACCAAAAAAAGGGGTTACCTTGCAAAAGGT
Organism: Maratus speciosus; assembly: GCA_963932465.1. NCBI lineage: Eukaryota > Metazoa > Arthropoda > Arachnida > Araneae > Salticidae > Maratus > Maratus speciosus. Next base: position 337,806,307 of record OZ010791.1, read on the forward strand.
CGGGTAAAAGATTTTTTTTTTCTGAATTGTTTATAACGATACCAACATGGAAAAACCAAGTTTTCTAACAAAATTTCTTAAGGCTAAATTTTCTGTGGCCAAAAAACAAGAAAATTTTGGGACCTTTTTTGGTTTTTTTTAAATATCTCGATACCCGTTGCCGTAGCATGTTATTTGCCAATTACAATATTAAAGAGGATAAAATTCTCTACAACTTTCATACTTACAACTTTTATATACACTCAATAGCAAGCGCAGTACGCCATTTCAAAAATAGGACAGTTTTTTCAATTTTCTTAAAAACCGTGAAAACGCAGTTCTGCCCCGATTATTCAAATGTTTCTCACGGATTTAATCGTGTATGTCAACTTCTATATATTAATAGCAGTAAAGTATGTGTTTCAGGGCTAAAACTAGCCTTTTTTGCACCCGTGCCAAACATGGATTTTGGCGCTCCCTCCCTCTTTTAAAAAGAAAATTTACCACGGGGATTTTAATAAATCTCTAATAGCCGGATTTTGAAAATTTTAAGTGTGTAAGCATTAAATACGTAATGCTGAACTACGTAATTAGCTTTGCCAAATATTGATTCATTAAAACCTTGAAAACCGTACCGAAAGGAACCGAAATATATTCCGCTTTAAGCAGGTATAATTTTTCATATTCCTTCTCTTGAAAAAATATATACTTTTCTTTAAAGAACGAATTCCGTATATACAGATTTCTTTTTCAAAGATTTTACGATAGTTGTCGTACTGAGGCTTTTAAAGTCACAGTTATATGAATTATAGGACTAAATTAGTCACACGAAGACATTCGCAAGGTAACATTAAACCTATGGGAGCGTTCTTGACAAATATCTCGCTCGCATTTTGTTACTTTTAAATAATTTTTTTTTCATGGAATACCTGAGATCAATATATATATATTTTTTTTCTTCAAATGTATTCGGACACTTTCATTTTTGGAAAACTGTTTGGAACCCGTTCTGAAATTTAAAGTATCCTGTTTGAGCTTTAAAGCAATTAATAGATAATCTTAAAGTTTTACATATTTTTGCATGCTAAAATGATATAATCTCTTGTTATATTTATAAAGTAATTTTATAAGTGGAAAAAAATTGAAAATATATTTTAAAACTAATATTTTAAATATTTTTTTTATAAAACTATTGATCTCAAATATTTTATTAACAGAATTTATAAATTTTACGAGATATAAATGCATAACATTAGTTAGTGAAAGAATCTGGTGTCATTTTTATTGTAGCTATTTTATAAGGTAAAAGTATTTCTTTCATAAAATATATTTATCTTTTGAGTCTCCCCCCCCCCCCTTTTATATGGAATTACAATTCAAAGTTGGCTATCTTTAAAACAGTAAAACATTAACACATATGTTAATAATTGGTAAACAAAATATACCATTGTTGTGGGGAATAAAATATGTTTTTCGCAAACTTTCATACCTGGGTGATTTTTTTAAAAAAGTCATGTTTTACTGTCCTTTCACATTTGCACAGAAAAATAGTTAAATATCATAATTTTAATTATTGCATTTTAACTATCGTGTTTTTTAATGATAATTTACGGATACATTATTATTTATAAAAAATTTAAAAATAAGAAATATATTCTTTTGTAGTCAAAATATCATTACCGTAGTTTGTCCCAACATTCAATTTATTAGGTAAAGATTTGACAAAGTTCTATTTAAAACAGATGGTTACAATTTTTAATACATTTTTATTTATTAAGATGCTACTAATTAAAAAAATATTTATTTTCATTAATTAAACTTATCTATAATTCTTAATATATTTTTTAAACCGTGTCCCAAGAAAGAGTGTCATTGCCATGCGTCTGACAAAAAGTTCCTCCGGATTTTTTTAGAGGACAGCACATGCCTTTTTATCAAGGCAAAAGTACTCCTTAAAAATCAACTTGTTATCAGGTTTAGGTGAATAGAATAAATAGTTTTATAGTTTCAATAAAAAAAGCAAAGACTTTGAAAGTTTTGGTGAGTATTCTTTAGTAAGTCATTACCGTACCCAATTCTAATTGATAATTAAATGAACTTTTATTTCTTAATCTGCTTTCATTATATGAGAAATAGAAAATCATTGTATGGGCCAGAAGATATAATGGCTGCCATTTATGCCTGGGGGAAAATAAAAATATTTTGCTTAATTTGTCATTACCGTGATGCCATTATACCAAGTGCATTAAAATTTAAAAATTAGTTTTAAAATGTTAAATTAGTAATTTGGTCTCTGCTGATGCTTGTATATTAATGTTTATGAAGTAAGGTATTTACAAACAATTAAAACTTTCTGATTATTTCTAAAAATTTTATTTTGTTATTCCAAAACATGGACAGATTTTGAAAATGACTCCCCTATTCCATTGATACCTGGAAAAATATGTATGCATTATAAAAATTATTAAAATTATAAAATTTATTAAAATTAAGGAAGAAATCTTTTTTAATTGGAACTACCGTGCCAATAAGTTACTATAGATTGAAAAATTCTTTTAAACAATGCTTTGAAGTTAACATTGTATATACTTAAGGTTACTGTCTTAAATGTGAAAATTGTCTCATTCATCTACACTCTGCCCTACTTTTAAAATTATATAAATTTATTGAATGTAAAATGTCTGTTGAGATGAAAACTAAAGACGTGAGTGTGCAAATAATAGAAAATTTACTATTATCAATTGTTAGAAGCCAACATACACGATTAAATCCGCGGGGAACATTTGAATAATCGCGGCAAAACTTCGTTTTAAACGGTTTTTAAGAAAATTGAAAAAAATTGTCCCATTTTTGAAATAGCGTACTGCGCTTGCTATTGAGTGTATAAAAAAGTTGTAAATATGAAAGGTGTAGAGAATTTTACCCTCTTTAATATTGTAATTGACAAATAATATGCTACGGCAACGAGTCTCGAAATATTTCCAAAAAATCAAAAAATGTCCCAAAATTTTGTTGTTTTTTGGCCACAGAAAATTTAGCCTTAAGAAATTTTGTTAGAAAACTTGGTTTTTCCATGTTGGCATCATTATAAACAATTTAGAATAATAATAAAAAAAAATCTTTTACCCGACCTTTTGCAAGGTAAAATGTACATTTCCCCTGGACTACATAAATTCGTTACATTTCATCTGTTTCATAAATTCGTTACATTTCAGCCGTTTCGTAATATCCGTTTCATAAATTCGTTTCATTAGGATTTTATATATATAGGGTAGATATCGAACAAAAAGTTTAAAAAAAATATTTTGTAGCAAAAGTGAAAAATATAAAATAATGGAATGAATTTTATCTTAAATTTATACATATAATAACATACAATTTTGTTGTTGTTGCTGAATAATAAAATAGAAAAGTTGTGAAGTTATCATATTTGTTTTAGAATGCATCTTCAAACACCATTACAAATCATTCTGTATTCATACTACATGAATGTAATTACTTTTCACTAACATAATATGAGGTGTACCTGATATACAGAGTATGATTTTACAATAATTTTTGTCATAACTATAAAACATACATATTTACATCTCCGGACAGTTTATATCAACACACAAAATAAGAAAATTTTACCTCTGTAAACATATATATTTCTGAAACACTTATTTTTTACAACCATTACTATAATAAAATAAATTATTACATTACATTACGTTACATGCATGCATTGTAATTTTAAAGAATTTCTTGAATACAATGATCTCTTAACATTTTCAAGAGCCTATGTCACATAAAAACCTGTTCAAATGTCAAATTCTCAAGTGTGTTTTTCTGTGCCTCCCCCCCCCCCCCCACCTCCTGAAAAAAAGGGGCTAGGCTTTCTATAAATTTGTTTAATAATACATTCACATTTAAAAAGAAAAGAGTTTTGATAAATGTGTCAAAAAAAACAATGTTGATTATGAAAATTTTCAAAAGTTTTAAAGTACGTATTTCATAGTGCTTTATTTATTCATAAAAATCCTTTTATTTTAAAGTAAGTTTTTATCAGCAGTTTAACACATTAAAAAAAAAAAAAAAAAAAACCACTTTTACAGATGCTTATTTTGAGTGCAGTTTAACACGTAATTCATCAACTTCTGAATCTTGAATTTAAGTACAAACAGATTCCTTAGCGTCATTCAAAAAGTGCTCCACTGCTTCAGTCGTAGTTGCTTAAACTTATGAAACTTCTTATAATTTTATGAGGTTATTTTAGGTTTCAGTCGTTGTAGTGATAATACAACAAATTTCAAGGTAGTATAGATTTCTTACATTGCATGCAAAACGTCTTTCACAAAACAAAGTTCCATGTTCACACACACACCAGTGTTGATTTCAGGGGGTGGCCCGGGGGGGGGGACATTCCCTTCGGAGCAATGAGATGTCCCCTCCGGAAGATTTGAGATTTTGTATTTTCAATGGTCAAAGAGCAAATCCCCCTCCCCGGAACACTATGATGTCCTCCCCCCGGAGCCACAGAAATCCCTCCCGGAGAAAAATGGCTAAATTCAACACTGACACACACACATCCATATATATATACTTGAATTACAACCTTTCCGAATCGCCCTCGTATGTACCGTGGCGGCTAAAATTGTGGATACTTTTAGGTTGCTTTCATTACAAAAAGTAAAAAGCTACCTATTGCAGCCATCCGAAGGAAAACACTTCGAGAAATTTTGCTATATTTTTGCCAATCATGCACTCTAAATTAAAATGTCTGAAATTCAGACACTTAAGTGTCTGAAATGGAGTGTTCAATTTTCAGACATTTTAAAATGTCTGAATTTTTTCAGACACTTTTTGCGTCTGAATTTCAGACACTTCAAACGTCTGAATCGCATCCATTTTTTTTGTAAGCATCATACGTAGCCATGTTTGACCACGTTGAATCCTGGAAAAATATTTGGCTGTGGTCCTGCCCCTCCCCCCCCCCCCCCAATACAGCCTGATTTTTTTGGTGCTCTCAGTTTTGGTATACAATTTTCGTTACGTTGATAATTTAAATCTTTTACGACATTGTACTGATTATAATCAATATCTTGAACTTCAGGAGTAGAACAAGATTAAAAAACAAAAAATATTTATCTAAATATTAGATTTTTTAAAATTTATTTTGTTTTTAACCTTATTTTACTTTAAAAGTTCAAAATATTGATTATAATCAGTACAATTTCGAAACAGATTTAAAATATAAGCTTTACAAATATTGCACATCAAATTTGGGGGCACTACAGTCGTAGGGGGACGGGGCACTTCCCAGTTTGCCCTTCCTTTAATCAAGAAGTACTTTTGCAAAAAACGCAACCCTGCATTATAGTTGTCTAAATTGAGATGTCCGGTATTCGGGAATATCCGTTGTGGAGGTTAATGGACATTCTCGAATAGCGAACACCTCTATTTAACGAATACTTTTTTAATCAGCAGACATACATATTTGTATATTTTTACCTCAAAAAAGTAGACATCTCCAATTATCGGACAAATTCCGCGGTCCCGAAGTGTTCGCTATTAAGGGCTTTTAAGGTACATAGATAAATATATATATATATTTTATAATCTTGTCCTACTCTAAAAGTTCAAAATATTTATTATACTCGGTTGAATGTGGAAAAAGATTTAAAATATCAGATGTACGAAAATTGCAAAAATCCCCCCCCCCCCCCCCCCCAAAAAAAATGAAAATATAAAAAAATATATTGCCACATAGGCAATTTTACATATACATCACTTGATAATCACAACAGCCATTTAACTATGAATAATGAAAATAAATAAATAAATATTCTATTTTAATAACATTGGGGAAAAAATGACTTTGGTATTTTGTTAAATATATTTGCGTTTTTAAACTTGTCCTACTCTAAAAGTTCAAAACTTTCATTATAATCAGTGCAAGATTTAAGATATCAGCTTTACAAAAATTCATGCAAAATCTCCCCCCCCCCCCAAAAAAAAAAAAATGAAAATACTTATTTAAAAATTATGTTTTTAAAAAATTTATATTTCCACATGGGCAAGTTTTTATGTAGATCAGAGGGTACTCACAAAAGCTATTCAACTATCAATAAAAACAAATATAAAAACATGAGGAAAAAATAACTTATGATTTCCAAACTTCTTTCGTCTTAAATATATACAGTAACATCTGTCATTTTTGTATTTTTCGTATAAGTGCATATAAATAAAGTTACCACAATTTTAAATACGAAATCTAGTTAGAGGTTTTTACTTTTTCCCATTATAAATTTCAAATTACTTTTTTATTAAAAATAATAAAAAAATCAGTATTAGAGTTGATTGCAAATCAAATACATATGTATATTTTTACAGGCAGCTTCATATAATAGACCAGTCTCATTTACTTTATTTATCTTTTTTTAATCTGCGGTTTTATGCCAGGAAGTAAGAAAGCATTAGGTCATCTTTCAAAGTTTTTCTTTTTCTTTACTTCCTTGTGGCCGTCATTTACTGCGAGATAAAAATTATCCATTGAAACTAAGAACTGACATTGAATATATAATTCGTAATAAAAAAGAACGTCATAAGTTTAAAAATATATACTTCTAGAATTAGTGGGGTTTTTTGCGAACAGATTCAAAACTAATTAAATTTCATGCAGGATTTTGTTTAGTACAATAAATAAAATCATAAAATACACTAATTTTACTACTATAAAGAAACTTACTTGAGTTGCTGCAAGAGGTAAGAAATATTCCTCGATTTGAAATTTTAAAAACTACCACAACCACAGTGAGGGAGAAAGTCTTTCATCAGTTTAAAAGGTAATCCCATAATACATCCGACTAGCCATATTTAAAGAATGAGATGTTTCATCCTAAAAACAGGACCCGCCAGACAAAAGTTTCTTTTTTTTTTGCCAGCTTCGACAGGACGAAGATGAATAACACAATATTATTTATATAAATTGATACGAGTTAACACTAAGCCCATTGCACACGCTTTGTAGAATTTCCAGGTGTAATCTTCAACCGTCGTCTACTTCTGCTCTGTGTCTATCCCGCCCTTGTATCGACGACAGCTTCTAAGAGAGATTTGATGTCGAGCACACACGTCAGATGTATGTATTCAATAAATAAATAATCCAAGTTAATACGAATTAAAATCACAGTACTTCGCATTTCGCAAAAAACGAATTAAAATACACGCGTACATAAAAACAAACTTTGTTTGAATTACAACGTATACCACTTCGAACGAAGACATCTAAAACGCATGCGCAACTGGGAGTGCTAGTGCCCCCTGGTGGTTATTGCGTCGGAAGAATCAAAACGTCTTAAATTAAGACACGTTTAAAGCAATGAAGTGTCTTAAAATAAGACGTTTGCGGATATTTTAGACATTATTCTCAGTTCGTTTACACCATGGTCATAGTAAGACGCTTATGTATCTTAAATTAAGACATCTATAGTGTCTTAATTTTCAGATTAAGACACTTAAGTGTCTAAAATTCTTTTTCAGTCACATATGTGTCTAAATTTAAGACGCTTCTATTTGCAGTGTGACCCACAGATATCAAAACCACCCTCCGTTGAAATGCTGACTTATATATATATATATATATGTACTATATATATAATATATTTATACTATATATTGCAAGTTAAAGGTTCCAACTTTATTTTGTATAATGTCAGTGTTATGTATTGAAGCTAAATTTATTAATTTAATTTTAGAAATTGGAAATAGATGATGAATTGTAATTATATAATGGTTATATATATTTATATTTGAATTCTGTCATGCAGTAACTCGAATTTTTGAGCTGATTTGGATGAAAATTTTCATATGCATAGTACATATTAATGTCTCGACAGAGTGCGTTGGCCTGCTTCATCCGCCATCTTGTTTCAAAATGGCGGCCATTTGAATTTTTGTTATGTTCTAACATTGTATACTTACAGAAAATGCTACGTTTCACAAAATGCAAACTCTTATATATCATTTTAAACAGAATGTTTGAAACATTAAAAAATATTTTAAAGAGTCACACAGTGTAAGTTAACAACATAGGTCATTTTAAAGAGAAAGTTAGGAAACTTAAAAATTTCCAAAAGTGTCCACAAAATTCAAATGGACGCCATTTTGAAAGAAGATGGCGGATGAAGCTGGCCAACGAACTCGGTCGAGACATTAGTATGTACTATGCATATGAAAATTTTCATTCAAATCGGTTAAAAAATTCGAGAGTTACAGCATGACAAAACTCAGATATAAATATATGTATACATATGAATATATATAATATAGTATATATGTATATAAGCATTTCAACGGAGGTTGGTTTTGGTATCTGGGTGTCATGATCGGCGAAAATATAGCAAAATTTCCCAAAGTATTTTCCTTCGGACGACTGCAATATGTAGCTTTTTACTGTTTGTAAAGAAAGCTACGTAAAAGTGCCCACAATTTTGGCCACCACCGTATATACAAACGAAGTTTGGAAAGGCTGGTTGGTTGAATTTGATTTAATGACACAAAGTTCTTTTAGGAACATGCTGTGCCAAAAAAAGGTAAGTTAAAACACAACATAAAATAATGTTTAAAAAGTTATCTTAAAACCTTGTCTTAAAAAAAAAAAAAGCACAATAGGAAATATAATGTGGATTAGAAATGTAATTAAACCATTGAATGAAGTTATACTATCATGTTAGAAAGAAGACAACTTTTCAGAATTACATTCTGCACAATGATGACTGATCGGAAAACGAAGTACAAAACATCCAAACTATGTAGCATAAACAGGTTTATTCTAAATCATAGATCAATAAAAGAAAACTAGTTTGAATCACATGGGCTTAAATTCCCTCCAAAAGATATATATTCCTCATTTGTATCGGGGTCTGATTCTATAGCCTCATTCGCATAGCAGAGGAGCTGCTTTTCCTTTCTTTGCTGTATTAGAGAAACACCAGGTTTTCCCAGTTCGACTGATGACAGAACAGAGAATTGTTTTGGCTGAACATTAGAGGAATATCTTGTGATAGGGTAGTGTAATCTTGAATCTTTAGAAGAGTATGTTGTGGTAGGCTGTGATGAGTGTGGCAAAAGTTTCAACAGAGGCATAGTTCTTGGCTTGCAACAAGAGTGCGTATCACGTAATTTATTCGCACCAATACCAGACGTGTCAGCCGACGAAGAAGGAGATTGTGTGCTTATGTCCATTACGAAATTTGAAGGTTGTTTTAGTAAATTAGAGTATGAAACCCCTACAGATGGGGTATTGGATTCAACTAGTTTGCAGGCTTCAGGGCATTAAAGTTTTTGAGTCATTTTAACCGCTTGAATTGATTTTTTACGGATTCAGTTTGGAGAAGAACGAGAGTATGCTGCGTGGTCTCTTTACACTTCTTCATGTGAGTAAAGAGATTAGAATCACTTAGCGTCAAGTCCATTCAAGAACTTTTGAATCAATCAACTGGGATGGTTACCTTCCTTACAGTCCGGACTTGATCCGAGTGATTTTCAATTCTTTCCTCACATGAAAAAGTAGCTTGCGTCGCAGCACTTCGATTACAGGGGGCGTAGCTACAAAAAATTTTTTCGGGGGGGGGGGGAGAGTTCAAAATTTTCCCAACTTATAATTCAAAAATTTCCCAACGTGGAACAAATTGCTCTATTCCCCAACTAAAATGATATGGTCAATGTTTGTTTAATGATAATGATACTTATACGCGAAAAAAAAAAAAAATCTTTCCAAAGAAAAATGCTGAATCTTAAAAACATAAAAATTATAATTATTGGTTCATTTAATGAAAGTTTTTGTCTTCAATTATGTACGAGTCATAATCGTACTTCATATGAAAATAGCCTCATGTTTTTAGATTTTTGAGAAAGGAATAAAGTTTTGGAGGAAATGTATTAGAGACACTGATGACAACAGTACAGAAATTCAGGTCTGGTAGATGTATGATATTTTCGTAGTACAGAGAAACATAATGAGAAATTGAGTCTGGCTGCTTTTTGTATTTCTTTTGAAAGTTTAACTATTTTACTATTACAGAACTCAGAAAGGTAGTCAGCAAAACTAATAAAAAATTCTTTTTTTTTTTACCTTTTATTTAAAAAAAAAAAGAAAAAGTGTTTCAAAAATCTATAATTTCCCAACTCTACGCTTAAATTTCCCAATTTCATATATATTGGGGGGCGGGGGGGGGAGGTTCCCCCCATAGCCCCCCCATCGCGACGCCTCTGTCGATGACTATCACGAATTTTAAAAGCCGTACCCAGACGGCCGAATTTTATAAACTGAGGTGTGTCCCATCGAAATAAATCCACCGCGATTGTGTGCTGTAATTGGACACGAAACAAACCAATAAGAACGAAACAAATATATTAAGAAAGTCTATATACAAATACATATTTACAAGGATTAACTCAATCCCTGCTTTACCTGGGCACGAAAAAAAAAAATGAATTTGTAAAAAAAAGAGGGGAAAAAGTGTCTCGCTGAAATAAAGCCACTACTGTTTATAGGCTATCTATCCGCCATGGTTATATATGAGTTGGAATATACGATGTGGCATATCATTTACTAATTATTGAAGGACAGTAGCATCAATTTTCTCCAACGCTTCAATGATGGCGACCTTCTATTTTGCCACAGACTGAAACTGTCTGTCATTGGCATATACAGTAGGGCGGAGCGTAAAAATCGTTTTTTCGAAATTCTTTTCCCGCTAGTGCGGAAAAGTTGTGGAATGGTCTCAGAAATATACTCACAAAATTTTAAAATAATCAATAAATATCTTCCGGTTCCAGTTTAGGGTCCAATTATGCAATTTTAGCCGAAAATGTTGTAAATTTTCACATCTTAGTAATATTTTTAACTTCCAACTTTTTCTTCGCGCTAGCGCGGAAAAGTTGAAAGAATATATAAGGAACATAAGTCCAGAATTTTAGAGCAGTTAATAAATATCTTCCGGTTCCAGTTTGGGGTCTAAATATGGAAAATTAGCCGAAAATGATGTAAATTTTCACATTTTTGTGATTTTTTATATTTCCGATTTTCTATTCCCGCTAGCACGGAAAAGTTGGGAAAATATACAAGAATGATAAGTGCAAAATTTTAGAATAATCAATAAATATCTTCCGGTTCCTCTTCCGGGATCTAAATAGGAAAAATTATGCAAAAGAAAAGAAAATTTAGGGGTCGAAATATAGAAAAAAATGGAAAACAATTTTGCATAAAAATTTATTTATGGAAGCTTTAAACATTTCTTTTTACAAAATTAGACATTCGTAAATAATAATTAGGAACATTAAACAATAAATCTTATACAAAGTCTGTGTATTGCGTGAATAATAACTAAGTGTATTTGGAGTTCCAGAATAAAAGTTGCAAATATGCATTAAATGCATTTCATTCACTTGTTTCTATATTTTTCACTTTATACAGGCTTTTGAATTTAAACGATGGCATAGCACGCCTTGACTCCATTCTGGATATGATGTAGCCATCACGCTTTTTCTCTCAGATGACTGCAAACTAAGCTTCTGTTGTCAGTTTTACTCCCCTTTCAACACATTAAGTGTGGCACGGAAAGTTTATGTTTCCCAATGGCGATACCGGATATTCGCCAGATTTTATCAGTTGCATTTGTGTTCGTTCGACAAGTGAGTCGTATATGGAGGTTCCGGTAGTTGGCGATTCTGCCAGTCTATGAGATCCACGTAACATTTAGCTTTAAAGTTAAGTGCAAGAATTTGCAACATGCGAACTCCTGCTCTCGATTTTCCCCTTGCTTTCAAAATTCTAAGTTTTCGCACATTCTACTTTGGGTCAACAAGCATTGCAAGGATTATTGCTTCAGGATGACCAAAATAAACATTTATCTGGGAGACGCGATCCACAACTAGCTTCAGATCATCTGTAAGATAACGTGAAATTTGAATTGTTTTCCAAAAATTTCATGCTCCATCTGTGCAATTGGAGATTTGATTGTAAACCACGTAGGTGCGTAAACTTTTATGATAAACTCAGTTAATGATAAACTCACAATCAAATCGCATGCCAATTGCACAGATGAAGCACAAAATCTTTGGAAAACAATTCAAGTTTCACGTTATCTTGCAGATGATCTGGAGCTAGTTGTGGATCGCGGCACCCAAACAAATGGTTATTTTGGTCATTCTGAATCAATAATAATCTTTGCAATGCTTGTCAACCCAAACCAGAATGTGTGAGAACTTGAGCTACGTAGGATTTTGAAAGCAAGGGAAAAAACGAGAGCAGAAGTTCGTGTGTTCCAAATTATCGTGTGTGCCTTTAACTTTAAAGCTAAATCTTATTTGGATCTCATAGACTGCCAGAATTACCACTAACGGAACCTCCGATTACTACTCACTTGTAGAACGAACACATGACGAAAGGTTTAAAGCTTCCATAAATAAATTTGTATGCAAATGTTTTCCATTTTTTTTTCTATATTTCGACCCCTAAATTTTCTTCTCTTTTGCATAATTTTTCTTATTTAGACCCAGAAAGAGGGACCGGAAGATATTTATTGATTATTCTGAAATTTTGTACTTATCATTCTTGTATATTCTCCCAACTTTTCCGTGCTAGCGGGAATAGAAAATCGGAAATATAAAAAATCCCTAAAATGTGAAAATTTACATCATTTTCGGCTAATTTTCCATATTTAGACCCCAAACTGGAACCGAAAGACATTTATTAACAGCTCTAAAATTTTGGACTTATGTTCCTCATACATTCTTTCAACTTTTCCGCGCTTGCGCGAAGAAAAAGTTGAAAGTTAAAAATATTACTGAAATGTGAAAATTTACAACATTTTCGGCTAAAATTGCATACTTAGACCCTAAACTGGAACCGGAAGATATTTATTGATTATTTTAAAATTTTGTGAGTATATTTCAGAGACCATTCCACAACTTTTCCGCGCTAGCGTAAAAGAATTTCGAAAAAACGATTTTCACGCTCCGCCCTAATATACAGCCCTACTGTGGATACCTCACACATTTTCTTGGGGATTGAGATCAGGGAAAAAAGGCAGGATATTCCATGACATGCACTCGATTATCCAAAAAACATTTCCAGGAGGATTTTGCAATGTGGATGGAGGTCTTGTCCTGCTGGAAAATACAACTTAGTCCACCAATTCTCTTTGCAAATGGCAGTAAATGGTTTCTAGCAATTCTTAATAATCAGTAGCCTTCGTGTGACCTGAGAGAAAAGCCAAGTTATGTTTACCTCCATAGCCGAAGCCTCCCCACACCATTAACCCTTTCAGGGGCAAAGTACTTCTGTTGCTAAAATATTAAAATGATTGAATGACACCGGTATTTATGAACAAATTTATATGAAAGTAAGTAAAAGCTCTTCTTTGCGTACATTATATAAAGCAAAATTTAATTCCTAATTTCTGGTGTAAATGTGACATTTGGGAATTCAAATTAGGTTTTATATATAATATACCGGTACCCTTCAAGGGGTTAATGAGCCTCCACCTGGCTGTCTTTTGGAGAAAATTTTCTCTTCTTTCCTCATGACATACCAATAGGAAGAAAGGCTGTCTGGCAAATCCAAATTATTTTTTTTTCTGATCTGAGACTATAACACGATGCCGCATGTCATTCCAGGTTTGATGATAGTTAGCCCAATCGACTCTCCTTTGCGTGTGGATAGCTTTCAACATGGGCTGCTGTTTCCTTTTCTTATATCACAAGTTGCTTGTATGTTTCCAATTCGTGACATGGTTGATTTTGTCACAAGAATGTTATCCTCTTTGGCCAACTGTTTTAGGGAAATGCACCTCGTGAAAGATGACGCAAAACTTCTCTTTCCTGCCTTAAAGTCATTTTTCTGCATGTACACTTCCTGTTTTTATGCCTGTACACATCGCTCTGATTTACAAAATTGTCTATTACGGTTTTAGATCGTTTGATTTGCTTAGATATTGATCTATATGAAAGACTTTGTTCCTTAAAAGCTGTTGGGGCATTCCACGTCAAATCAGGCAGTAAAATATCAATATGTAACCCACCATCACAGATTTTAAAGAAACTGCGTGTGTTTGTTCTTACTATTAAGATATGATCACCAGTAATTTTTTTTGCTCCTTGGTGAAATAGTTTCTGAGAAAAAAATTGTCAAAATTTTGAAAAACTGCCGTCAGTTGGCATTCTTGATAGCTCGGTTTTCAAATGTAGCATGTCATATATATAATCATATTTCAATATCTACTCTACAAATCATCTTCAAATAATTTATGCACAATATTTAGGGTACGTAGCTTGTGAAAAAAATATATTGTTACGCTTATAAAATTTTAAGTGTGTCTAAAAAAATATTTAAACTTTGAAGTCGTGAATTTTTTATGAAAAATAATGCATTAACAAAAAAAGCATTATCAACAAAAGGCGGTATTTTTATTAAATTTATTTTTTATGGGAGATATACTTAAAGATGTTCTTTACCTTATTCTGAAATAAAAATAGTGGGATTTTGGGTGTTTTTGGTAGTATTTCCTATTTAAAAATATTTTGAGGTGCATTTCATATCAAATCAAGCAGAGTCATTCCATGTCAGTTCCCCTAAGCCATTTAATCACTGTCACAAATTTCAATGAAATTCGGTTTGTTTATAGCTTATTTTAAGACGTAATCACCTTTAATTTTCTTCATCCTAAGTAAAATATTTTTTAAGATAAAAAATATGAAAATTTTGAAAAATTGTTTTACATTTTTTTAATGACAGTTCGATATTCAAAGACTGCATTAAAAAAAAAAAAAAAAAAAAGTCATTTCAATATAAAATCACTAAATAGGTTTCAAATAATGTATATGTGACAAATAATGTAGGCTGATTATTATTTCTTGTTTTTTATCATGTTTAAACACTAAGAGTGTCTTTTATCTTATGAATTTCTAAAATCAAGAATTTTGTCAAAAATAATGTGTTAATCAAAAATTTATTATTAACCGAAGGCAGGGTGTTATTGCTTTTTTTTAATTGTACGTAAAAATATCTTTCAAATGGTTATAAAATAAAAATAGTGAACATATGAGAAAAAATTATCAAAATTTTGGAAAAATGCCACGAGTTGCCATTAATGATTGTTCAATTTTCAAAGGCCTCATTTTATATATAAAATCATATTTCAATAACTAATAAAGAAATCTTCTTCGAATAATTTAAGCAAGGTAAATAAAGTATGTAGATTATGAAAAAAATATTGCTGTAATGTTAAAAAATATTTAAATGTGTCTAAAAAATTGTATAATCTTTGAAATCAAAAATGTTTTACAAAAAATAATGAAATTATTAAAAAATCTTTATCAATCAGAGGCGGAGTTTCTATGACTAATTTTTTAATTTTAAATTGTACATAATACTACATTATAACTGGATCTGAAATAAAAATAGTGGGATTTTGGTTGGTTTTAGTAGTATTTAAATCATATTTAAAATTATCAATATTTTCAAATGTAAAACCTATCCAATGTATCATCCCTGGAAATATTTTTATTTTACATTTATTTTATTTTTCAAATTATCTTTTATGTTCGTTTCTTAAGGGAAAAAATAAACAATATTGTTTTTTAGTAAAACTTCTAGGGCGAAGAGCAATTATCCCTTTCCAAAAAAGAGAAAAATCACTAGCTCCTCACCGCCCAATAGAAATTTTCAAAATGACAGTCCTAATCTTTAAACTCATATTTGGCTGTTAATATTGAAAATTTAGCATTGAGCTGCTAATATTGAAAAAAAAATACCAAATTTCACTCTTTTGAAGAAAATTTTGACGTATTGTGCTTTAAATATATGCAAAAAATGCATAATCCATTATATTTATATCTTTCAAATAACTATAGCTAAAAAAATATTTAAAACTTAATGAGTTGCACTTTTGTAACTTTATTCAGTTTCTAATGATATGTACCGTAATTTCGGGTGTATAGCCCGCAGATAAAACAATTCAGTTTGGACCCAGAAATTTTATTCAGTATTTGAAGACCAATATTTACTGTGATCTAAAAAGTTACATTTTATTTTTAAAAATTTCTGGGTCGAAACACGATTGTTTGATCCGCGGGCTATACACCGGAAATTACGGTAATTTGATTTATTTCATCACAATATTGCTGAAAGATGGATTTTCAACATATATATGTGTGTATATATATCCCTGTTCTCAAACAAATTATTTAAAAATTATTCATTTATGTTTAATAAAGCATATATATATTGTTTATACACTTATAGAAAATACATATAGTAAATTTTATGATATTATGTCAATAATGTCTAAAAGTAAAGAACTTATCTAATAGTATGTAACGAAAAATTTAACATCTGGTGTAATGACAACAAAATTTTATAATTGTTTTACTTAATTTGGATGAATGAAAAAAGCTTACATGTTAATATTTTATTGAAGTACAGGTGAAAATGTCACAAAGACATTCCTACCTCAACAACCACTGAGTATGTCACATTCACACTACAGATGATTTTTTTTTCTTTTTGATCTTTCGGGTTGGATTTCAGATGGTAATGAATTAATTAGTTTTGTTAGAAGTGTCATTGCAGTCAGCATATTAGGCTCACTATTTTTTTTTTATATAATTTGTTTTGATTGACTCGATGAACAACAATATTTAAAGGGACCATTTCATGACTTTTCAATTAAAAGCTGATTTATAAATTCATCATGTTGTTTAGTTATTATTATCGTCTTAAGATAATAAGTTGATATTAACATTTTTAAATGCAGTTTATTTATTATTTGAACAGTTGAAAGTATTTCTCAATAAGAGTGGGCTGTTGATTTTAAGTCGGCTGTTGAGCAATGTAGTGTTGGTAAAGGAACTGGTACTATTTAATTTAATTTTTATTGCTGTAAATAATATTTGTTATTTTATTATTGTATGTATTATATTTAAGCAAGAGTAGAAATACACGATATCGTAGTCATTTTAGTACATCTTAGCATGAAAAGCTTCAATATTTATCATTAAACATTCACAATTTATGAAAATTTTGTTAAAATTGCTCATATTTTCACTATTTTTATTTTATAACTATTGAAAAGATATTTTTACGTGCAATTAAAAAAAGTAATAACAGCCTGCCTTCGGTTAATAATAAATTTTTGATTAACACATTATTTTTCACAAAATTCTTGATTTTAAGAATTCACAAGATTAAACACACTCTTAGCATTTAAACATGACAAACAACAATAAATAATAATCTGCCTACATTATTTGTCACATATACATTATTTGAAACTTATTTAGTGATTTTATATTGAAATGACTTTTTTTTATGCAGTCTTTGAATATAGATTCTGTCATTAAAAACATTTTTAAAAAATTTCAAAATTTAGATATTTTTTTTATCTTAAAAAATATTTTACTTGTAATCACCTTTAATTTCCTTGATCCTGTCTTAAAATGAGCTATAAACATACCCAGTTTCATTGAAATTTGTGACAATGAATTAAATGTCTTAGGCGAACTGACATGGAATGACTCTGCTTGATTTGATTTGAAATACGCCTCAAAATATTTTTAAATATGAAATACTACTAAAAACTCCCAAAATCCCACTACTTTTATTTCAGAATCAGGTGAAGGACACCTTTAAGTATATCCCCCACAAAAAATAAATTTAATAAAAATACCGCATTTTGTTAATAATGCTATTTTAGTTAATGCATTATTTTTCATAAAAAAATCACGACTTCAAAGATTAAACATTTTTTTAGACACACTTAAAATGTTATATAAGCATAACAGTATTTTTTTTTCATAAAATACGTACTCTATATATTATGCATAAATTATTTGAAGATGATTTGTGGAATAGATATTGAAATATGATCATATTTATGTCATGCTACATTTGAAAATCGAGCAGTCAAGAATGCCAACTGATGGCAGTTTTTCAAAATTTTGACAATTTTTTTCTCAGAAACTATTTGACCAAGGAGTAAAAAAAAATACTGGGAATCATATCTTAATAAAAGGAACAAACACACGCAGTTTCATCAAAATCTGTGATGGTGGGTTACATGCCTGCCTGAACTGACATGGAATGACCCTGTTATCTGTCCTTTCTCGAACTTTGATAGCTTGGTTTCCCTTCCCATTTCAATACTACTGGAGAAATACAAAATGCAACCTTCCAAATACTGCACAAAGTTCGGCTGGCACAGAACAAGTATTTGGCAACTTCCTGACATCATAAAAATGTTGAACTGCAGCAGCTCGAATGTCGGTAGTTACCAATAAATACTAATATTGGCAGTGGCTTTATTTCGGCGGGACACATTTCCCCCTCTTTTTTTACACATTCATCCTTTTATCCTGCCCAGGTGGAGCAGGCAGTAAGTTACTCCTTGTAAATATGTATTTCTATATAGACTTTGTTAATATATTTGTTTCGTTCATATTTGTTTGTTTCGTGTCCAGTTACGGCACAATTACGGTGATTTGATTTCGTTGGGATACATCTTAGGAATTTGTAAATTAATGAAATGCTATGACAAATGTTAAATGCTATAGTTTTAAGCTGTATATAGTAAAATATTTTTTCTATGCAGGTTTTTTATTTATACCCAAACGGAGATTTATTTCCGAACCCCTTCTGTATATATACTTAGATATGTAAATTAATGAAGTGCATAAAAATAACAAAACATTTTGGGCATTGAGATTTGGGGCTATCACTTATTTAATTTTAATTTTTAATTGCATTCATATATTTTTTCTACAAAAAACTACTACTTTATTTCGATGGATATTTAAAAATTTGTGGCTTACTTGGTTAAAACATGCAACTACACACATTATAATTCGGTTGTGTTCATTCATGAGGCACTGTAGGTATGAGTGACCATGCTACAGAATTCTGAAGATTCAAAATATGCAACAATTCAAAATAATTTAGAAGGTGTAACTAAATTTCAGAGTAATAGATTTTAAGGTGATAAGTAATAGTTTCTGTATCATGGTATTGATATATACAGGGTGCAAAGGAAAGTCTCTTTAACCTGAAAATACTTGCGAACGGAGAGAGCTACAGCTATGCAAGTGAAGTAACGGTATAGTAAAGCGACTACGCCTGATTTAATGCCAACGACAACAGCGCCCCCCTAGTGGTGAAATTTGGAAGATAGCCATTGCAAATCGAAAACGAAAAGAGATAGAGCAAAATTTCCAATTAGAAAGTTTTAGAGCATCAACTAATTAGTACGAAGCGACATTTGGCTTACATGGATAAGATAAATTTTCACCTGTATACCCAAAAATGTCCGAAATCGATGCACTCCATTTTGTGTAAACGTTTGAATGGAATAGCCAGAAGTATCGAGAAATATGCACAATTTATGGTATAAATACGTACCTATCTCAATACATTATGGTAACATCACACAAAAAACCAAAAAAGACAAACTGTCTCATAGTGATAAAAAGTTAATATTCAGTATGCTCGAAAAATTCGCCATTGCTCACGATACACGTTTGTATTCGTGAGAGTAATTCTGCATGCACATTTCTCAGCATGGAAAGTCTATTGCAAGCTTCTTGAACACGGCGACATAGATTCAACCCTTTCAAGGGCGGTGGCTAGACGTTCTAGCCACCTATTTTTAACTCCAAAACTGACAAGAGGCACCAAGAATATTTTAATAAAATTTTGCTTTTGTAATGAAAGTGCAAATTAGCGAGTTTTTATTTTCTAAGAAATTCGCTTGAATATTCTGGTGTAGTTTACGAACATAATTCTTCTTTCACTGAAAGGGTTAACCTTAAATTTTAAATGCATTGGAAATTAAATTTTTACAGACATTACAGCACTGTGTAACGCCACAATCTGCAATTGTGCGCTACTACATTTCCGAAATGTGAATATGCAAAGTAGAATCGTCGCTCATCGATTTCGGACATTTTTGGGTATACAAGCGACGATTTATCTTATCCGTGTGAACCAAATGTCGTTTCGTACTAATTAATTGATGCTCTAAAACTTTCAAATTGAAATTTTGCTCTATCTCTTTTCGTTTTCGATTTGCAATGGCTATCTTCCAAATTTCGCCAGTAGGGGCGCTGCTGTCGTTTGCATTAGGTCGGGCTTAGTCGCTTTACTATACCATTACCTCACTTGCATAGCTGTAGCTCTCTCCGTTCGCAAGTATTTTCAGGTTAAAGGGACTTTCCTTTGCACTCTGTATTTTTAACAGCATAAATTCTAGATTACGGTGCTTACGTTAAGATTTCATGTGGTTATATTTTTTTTATATGCCTGTCTTCTTTTTCCACATAAGTTCTGTTAATTTCTCTTAATGAAATGTTCAATTTCTAAAACAAATTAAGTGTCCTGATGATTGCACACAAATTAAGATTTATTTAAATTTTTTCTTGGAAAATTTATAATGGTTATTTATTATTATTATTTTTTTAAACTATACAACTTTTATAAAGTATTATAGAACAACACAAAGTTATGTATTGATATAATTTGTTTACAAGACTGATGTAATTTTATTTACGTCCCTCAGTGTAAACTAATGATTCAAAAATTAATGAAATTATTGAAATTGAAATGTACACTATATATTTAATTAAACAGACTGTGTTAATGTTCATCTTTGTTTGATCTTGTAACACTCGAATAATAATAATAATAATAATAAAATCTTTATTTGCTTTTTTTGAAAGTATATATATATTTTTTCCTTTTGAAGATTAGTTTAGAGTTTAGTTTAGACTACTGAAATTTTAAAGTTAAAAAATATTAAATATAAATAGTTTTAAAATATTAAAATAATAAAATATTAAAAAAATATTAAATATAAATAATTTTAAAAACTGCTCTTCAGTGATAAATTGAAATAGATTCTGCTGTAAAATATTTTGGCGACGAATCTTTAAATTTTTAGAGAAAATATAGATTGATTTGATATCTCATAGATATTTATACTAAGTATAAAAATATTTTCTTTGATTCTGTTCTAGTTTCTATTGATTTACATGAGCATAATATTGAAAAATATCAGATTGCTTTCGACTGTTATTTAATAGTTCTTAACTAAACTTTAGTTTATCAGGCTAATACAATAGAGTTTGATATACCTCTCCAACATTATATATATTTTTTATAGTCATTATTTGAGTGTTTTATAATACATTTTTGACATAAAATTAAATGGTTGTACGAAGGAAAATGGATTAATCAAGAAAAACTGAATTCTTGCCGTAAAATTTGTTTTTTTTTTTTTTGAAAATTTTAAGGGCATTTTAAAATGGTACTTTTCGTAGAACTGCGAACCTTTTGAAAGTTTTTTATAATCCTCTTTTCTTACAAGTTCATATAATGCTAGGAATCGAAGATAAAAAAAAAAAAAAAAAATTCGAACGAAAAGTAAATAAAATGTTGTGGCAAATGTAAAAATAACTTTGTTTAAAGTTTTAATTTAAAATTAAAATCCAATCCTTATTTTTATAAAACTAGGGGGCTCGGCCCCCTACGAGCTACGCTCGCCAACCCCCGTCCAGACACCGCAGACTCTAAATGCACGCTAATTTGATCGGCTTTAAAAAGATTTCGAAAGATTGAATTATAATTTAAAAAACAGTGGCGATCTCCGTATAAACGAATTTCTATTCATTTCTCTTTGATTGGGGAATTTTAACGCCAAATCCGCTGCGGTACTACTTGATTATCCTGTCGACCAATTTCGCAAAATTATATAAATCGCCAAACCACTCGCCAAATTATACAAATTGATATAATTTTTATTTTAAATAACGAAAGAACAAATAAATTCGTACAACATTAATAAAAACACAAATAAAACGTCGAAATAAAAATAACTTGATGACGTATACACGTGTAACAACATTTCAAAATAAGGTAATATAAAAGGAATTAAGTAAAGAGAGTCTTTGTCTCCTGGTATTTTTTAACAAAGCGAAAAGAAAGTTCTTTTAAATGAGACATTTTAAATTAATTCTCAAAATATCAAATAAATGTCTAGCGCAATTTCTAAATTTAAACTTTTTTGCAATATTATTTTGTGTTCATTTTATGTAATAACTATAATGTGACGTAAATATGACGTAATTTCTCCTAAGACTTCTAACGCATGTTAATGAATTTATTATTTTACAATATCCTTTCTCTTTTAAAATTCACGTGTATACTTTTTATGACGTAATTTTTAATAAGTTCCTGCTTTTTATACGTAATTATTTAATTCTAATTTGAAAGTTTTCTTCCTGTTTATAATAGTCACGTGTAAATAAATTTTTAATTTGAAGCAAACATTATTGCTTGCGCTTTTTAGGTGCGTTCGTAATTATATAAATACGTAGCACCTATAGTCATCGTTCAGTCCGTCCGTCTGTCCGTCTGTCCGCATGTAACAGAGCAAAAACTACCCAACCGAATAGTCTGAAATTTCAAATATGTGATTGTTGCAAAATTTTGTCGAGCCATTTCAAATTTTATGAAAATCGGATGTATAGTTTAATTACAGGGACAGTCAAAAGTTTTTCTTTACATTACGGCCAATGGGAAAAAATATTGCAAGTGGATTTTAATGATATTAGAGCCTTCCGAATGATCTGAAATTTTAAAGATATAATTGTTGTAAAATTTTGTCGAGCCATTTCAAATTTTAGGAAAATCGGACGTATAGTTTAATTACAGGGACAGTCAAAAGTTTTTCTTTACATTACGGCCAATGGGAAAAATTATTGCAAGTGGATTTTAATGGTATTAGAGCCTTCCGAATGATCTGAAATTTTAAAGATATAATTGTTGCAAAATTTTGTCGAGCCATTTCAAATTTTAGGAAAATCGGATGTATAGTTTAATTACAGGGACAGCCAAAAGTTTTTCTTTACATTACGGCCAATGGGAAAAATTATTGCAAGTGCATTTTAATGATATTACAGCCTTCCGAATGGTCTGAAATTTTAAAGATATAATTGTTGCAAAATTTTGTTGAGCTATTTCAAATTTTAGGAAAATCGGATGTATAGTTTAATTACAGGGACAGTCAAAAGTGTTCCGAAAAAATTATTGGAAGTGCATTTTAATGATGTATCAGACTATGCACGTTATGAAGTGCAAAAATTTATACATTCAGTACAATATGGGGTGCAAAAAATAATTTTAAAACTAGTTATAGTACGAACGCACCTCATTTGCCACGTTTGACGAGCAATTTCCAACTTGTTATACAGTTGGCAACAGTTTAAATTAGTACAATTTTCTGAAATCTGTAAAAAATATCTCTAGAAATGCTGAAAATTTGAATTTAAAATAGAAATAAAACCTGAAAAAATGAGTCAAAATTAAAAAAAATTAATGCAATCTGCACTCCGGCAAATTCTAACGCATAAAATGATCTAAAAATGATTACACTGCCATGTATAGTTTTTGTTGCTATAAAACTTTTTTAGTGGAACGATTTTGTCCAACTTTAGCATTAAATAACTCTTAAAATAATTCTTCGATTTGAAAACTGTCTGCATCAGCGTGTTTATCAAACATTTCTGTATAAAACCACCGATTTTCATATTTTTGTATGCATTATTTTTGTTAATATTAACGAAGAAAGTCCTCCGGTCACAAAAAAATCAAAACCGGCGGCGGCGGCGGTGACAGCGGTAGTTACTTTTTTTTAGAATAGAGAGATACACTTTAAGAATCATTATATATATATATATAAAAAGGAATAGAAAAAAAGCCGAGTTAGTTGAAAAGTATATGTTGAAGTTTATACATCTTGACCATACAGATATAATGTATGAAAAACACAAATGGAGGACAAACGAATTTAAAAAACGACTGATACATTTAAGGCTGTTCTCAAATCCAAAAGGGCAACTTCGTGACATAAGTTTTAATTTATTTTTGTTCAGAAATGCATGAAATTAACAGGTGTTGTTGTTCAGAAGCTATGTAATCCAGCTGTTTTTTCCTTTTTTTTTTTGCAAATGCAATAGATCTTTCAGAAAATAATGTCAAAGTGGGCGTTTTGAACCGAATCTCCGCAAAGAAATCGAAAGAAGAATAACCACTCAAGAAAGGGTGAAAATCGTGTTTATCACGTGATCAAAATCGCTTATAACTCAATAGGTAATTTATTGATAAAAAATGTAAAACACAGTTCGATTCCAAATCACTTCCATAATCAGGCCTTCCAATTTTATATCTTTCCGTTAAAAAAATGAATTTGCAAATGTGTGAAAACGTTTTGCTTTTATTGAGCAGAGCAGTTGAGAACAGCAACAAATTGATGCAGCGAAAAGCCTTTTTCACATATTTAAACCATCGGATGCTTACATAACTTCTCCAGAATATGCTAGGGATGTCCAAATACATTTTTAGTAAAAAATTGTAAAATTAATATTTTTGCCACTTTTTTTGCAAAGTGAAGGGTGGGAGGTGGAGTCCCCTTTACAGGAAAATATTAAACATAGAAAATTAAAACATTCAATAACGAGAGGAAATAATAATAAAAAACCAACATACAAAAAAGTACTATGTGAAATTGCATGCATTAGAATTAGAAACAAGTTTTTTTTTTTTTTTTTTTTTTTTTTACATTGCAGATATGCTTCTACCTTTAGTATATAATTTTATATTTTGTTCAGCCATGATCATGAAAGGAGGTGCAAAACTATTGCCTTATTGCTTTGTTTCTTGAGTTATTCTGGAGAACATTAAAGAATGAGTTCATTATTGGTTCAATTTCAATAGAGTATCATTACATTTTTTTCGTTCTTAAAGTTCAGCAAGGCGAAGGCGTTTCGTTCAAATCAGACAGTGAAATGAACAAGATTTCTCGGCAATGGCTCGATCAGTTGACAGATCAGTCGATCACAGACATGAAAGTTTTCTGTGTTTTCACTGAAATTATCTTTTTAAACTGCCATTATGGCTGTTTATGAGATTGATACATGGAGAAATCCTGATCAGAAGTTAAAGGCGGGGAAGGAGGTTTAAAAACGTAAAACTGTGATGGTGCCAAAATTCTGTGCTTTTAATTTTTCTTTGTAATATATACGTATAACATTTTTTGTTTAGAATAAAACAGTTATAAAACTAGAAAACAGTAATTCTGCTTTTTCAGAATTTAGTGTCGCCCCCGATGAAAAAAAATATATACGTATATAAATATAGATAGTTCAGTTTTAAGACTCTAAACACGCGCTTTAATTTTATGTAAAATGACGTCATCCGCATCCACTAAAGAATTCCTCATTTAAGATCCAGTCTTAACAACATCTACAGTAAAATATGATAGGACGTGACTATCGCTGAATAATACACAAATCCAAAAAAAGAGATTTCGTCATTCAAGACACTGGACAAAAAAATCGTCTATCGCATAATTCATATGCCTTCATTTGTTTGTAATATTAATACAGATACTTAAAATTAAATTTATTTTATAATAGCTCCATGTTTTATCAGAAATCATTCATTTATATTTTTTCAAAATAGCACGTATTTTAATTACATTTTTTTTTCAGTTTTTATGAGAAAATGGCAACAAAAAGATATAATTGCTATTTCTCAACTATTTTCCCTTTACTTTCTGTAGAAATGGAGTACACTTGTGAGTTGCCAAAATTAAACAAACGGTGCTAAAAACTACAAAAAAAAAAAATTAATATCTCAAAAATAAATGGAGATGCAGTTTTCAAACATATTGCATTTAAAAGTACTTTTTTTCCCAATACGACGGTATAAAAATTGAAAATGTGCCATGCTTAGAAGTTTAAAAAATTACAGTAGAGATAATTCCGTACAATTATACATCAGATTTGTTTTACGGCTGTCTTATACAACGTAACGTTATTTTTAGGAGACGACACATTAATAGGTGGGAGAATGAAATAGCAAACCGGAGGCTAAAAAGAATAATATAAGAGTAAAATTTGATTTTATGAGAAACAGCAAAATAAGTACTCATTGTCACCTTTTTTTTAACGTTCCCAATTGTGCCATGTATTTCTTCAAATCCTTAAAAATCTGTCCTCATTGCAATCTATTTTATAATGATTACAACCGAATTTAAAATTAAGAGTTACAAAACTTTAATCCTTTATTAATGACGGGGTTCGGGTGCAAGGCGTCATTCAGGTAGCTTTCATTACAAAAAGCTACCTATTGCAGCCGTTCGGAGGAAAGCGATTTAAAAAAAATTTGGTATATTTTCATCGATCATGACCCCCAGACCCCGAAACCACCCTCCGTTCAAAATTGATATATATATATATATATATATATATATATATATACATATATATCTGACCTTTGTCACACTGTAACTCTCGTATTTATGAACCGATTTGGATGTAATTCGGTGTGTACATAGTACATACAAATGTCTCGATCGAGTTCGTTGACCAGCTTCATCCGCCATTTTGTTTCAAAATGGCGGCCATTTAAATTTTTAAAAAAAATTTAAATTTTGAAATGTGGTACCAAAAAATTGAAAATGGAAAAATATTTTTTCCTTATGTATTTGACCTTTATACAAAGATTCCGGAGCAGTTTTTGTTTCGTCTATAACTTAAAAAATGGCTGAGTTATAGCATTTTGAATTTCTAGCGTGGCTGACATTTTGAAACGTCCTGAATTTTGTCACGCGATAAAAGGCGTATTTATGAACCGATTTGGATGTAACTTCGTTTATACATAGTATATACCAATATCTCAACCGAGTTCGTTGGCCAGCTTCCTCCGCATCCTTGTTTTAAAATGGCGGCCATTTAAATTTTTAAGAAAAATTTAAATTTGAAATGTGGTACCAAAAAATTGAAAATTGAAAAAATATTTTTTTTCTTCTGTATTTGATCTTGATACAAAGATTCGGGAGCAGTTTTTGTTTCGTCTATATCTTAAAAAATGGCTGAGTTATAGAATTTTGAATTTCTAGCGTGGCTGACATTTTGAAACGTCCTGATTTTTGTCACGTGATAACAGGCGTATTTATGAACCGATTTGTATGTACCTTGATGTGTACATAGTACATACAAATATCTCGACCGAGTTCGTTGGCCAGCTTCATCCGCCATCTTGTTCCAAAATGGCGGCTATTTATATAAATTTAAAATATTTAAAATTTAAAATGAGATACCAAAAAATTAGAAAATGAAAAAGATTTTTTTTGTATGTGTTTGACCTTAATACAAAGATTCCGGAACAGTTTTTGTTTCGTCTATATCTAAAAAAATGGCTGAGTTATAGCATTTTGAATTTATATTGTGGCTGACATTTTAAAACGACCTGATTTTTGTCACGCGATAACAGGCGTATTTATGAACCGATTTGGATGTAACTTGGTCTGTACATAGTACATACCAATGTCTCGACCGAGTTCGTTGGCCAGCTTCATTCGACATCTTGTTTCAAAAGGGTTGTCATTTAAAAAAAAATTAAATTTAAATTTTAAAATGAGGTATTAAAAAATTGGAAAATGAAAAAGTTTTTTTTATGTGTTTGGCCTTGATACAAAGATCCTGGAGCAGTTTTTGTTTCTGAAAATTTGTTATTTTGTTTATATCTTAAAAAATGGTTGAATTATAGCACTTTGAATTTCTAGCATGGCTAACATTTTGAAACGATCTTGTATTTGTCACGCGATAACACACGTATTCGCCTATTTCGATTTAAGAAGGCATGTGGATAGTATACATCAATATCTCGACCAAGTTCGCTGGCAAGCTTCATCAGCTGTCTTGTTTCAAAATGGTGGCCATTAAATTAAAAAAAATTATATTTAAAGTGAGGTGCAAAAAAATTAGAAATTGAAAAAGGTTTCTTTCTTAAGTATTTGACCTTGATATAAGGATTCAGGAGCATTTTTTGTTTCTCTTTATCTTAAAAAAATGGCTCAGATATAGCAGTTTCAATTTCTAATATGGGTGACATTTTGAAAAATCTGATTTTTTGCCTGCGACATCACTCGTATATATCAACCGATTCCGATGTGAGTGAACATGTGCACAGCAATGACTAAGGTCTCGACCAAGTTCACTGGTTAGCCTCATCCACCATGTTGTCTTAAAATGGCAGGCACTTTAAGAAATCGCCGAATTTGGCAGCCAAATATAAGTTACTTTAAATAAAAGCAG
Source organism: Maratus speciosus (assembly GCA_963932465.1). NCBI lineage: Eukaryota > Metazoa > Arthropoda > Arachnida > Araneae > Salticidae > Maratus > Maratus speciosus. Next base: position 337,834,480 of record OZ010791.1, read on the forward strand.
CTTGGATAAAGCTGACTAATTTCACGAAATTCTCATTCATAGTGATTTAGTATTGATAAAAATTAGAATTGAATCTCCTATATTCTGTTTCCACTAAATTGAGCTTCGTGTGTTTGAATAATATAAGTTGGCTTTTTTAAAATAAGGAATATGAAAGCTACCTCTTCCTCCCGGCACTGGCCGGAAGGACTTTTTCTTCTTGGGTGCAATGCAACTTTTAACCGCCCTGACGGATGGCTAAAAGTCATGCTCTCTCCTTATGCTATGGTAGTATGGGGTTTCATAATTTATCATGAAGATGATCAAATATTATCTCTAAGAAGATAATTAACTAAAAAAACGTGCATACGTTATTCTATGTAATTAAAATTATTTCCACACTTATCTATGATTGTTTTAAATTTTAGGTATATTGGTTTAGGTTACGTCTCTCATTTCACCATTAACATGACCTGTTAGCAATTCAGACTTATATCCAATAGAAAATGTATAGGCTTAAACAGAGGGAAAGAATCTTTTATTTAAATTTGGAACTTTCGAAACATTTACTTGCAGTGTGCGGCATAATGCAGTAATTGAAAATTGCACAAAAGAACTTTATAATTTTATGCCTAATCGTATAAAATACGTTTAATAATAATAAAAATATTATTATTATTATTATTATTTAAAGAGCGGAATATTTAAATTCTAAGGGATTTTTATCAATATGTTTTTTTAAATGTGTATTTCGATTATTTATTCTTTATTATACTTCGTGAACAAAGTTATTTTTATTAATTTACATTTAAAAATAAAATTTCATTTGATTTCATTAAATATTCTACAGAAACTAAGTAAATAGTACAGAAACTAAGTAAATAGTACAGAAACTAAGTAAATATTTCAAAATTGAGATTGTTAATTTATTTTTCATGCTTTTCTTTACCGATATGTAGTTAAATGTATAATTACAAAAAGTGAATAATCATAGGCATTTTATACTTCACAACCCTATATTACGAAAAAAAAAGTTTCGTTGTTGTAATTTGTTTGAAAGATATTTGAAATATAAAAATTTAAAATTCAGTTTTCTACAGTGCAGGTTTTTTTGTTTTTTGATCCTGAGCTGTAATTAAAGGTGAAAGTTCTAATGCAAAACTTATGGACGATTTCAAAGGGGGGAAAAAATCACGTGTGAAATTTTGAAAAATTAGCAGAGAAATTGGAAATATTTTGGAAATGTTTGAATTCGAAAAACTGATTGATTCCAATGCGCTTGAATGTTAGTACAGCGTGTTTTAAATTTACAATGAACTCTGACTTTTTTTTTTCAGAAAATCTTCACGAATTTCAATCGCCAAGTATCCGTCGAAAGCTTAAGTAGTATACTTTTTTCTACATTTTATTTTTCTACAGTATTTTATTTTGAATTCGGTATTCATTTAAGAGATACTTTCAGCTGTGCTACTACGATAATTTCATAGACACAAGCTAACCAGCTGCATTTCAGTTACGAATCCTTGATTCAGTCTAGCATATAATGAAGAAGCAATATGGTACGGCTTGCATCTTCGTTTTCATGTTCGTTTTCATGTTCGTTTTCATGTCGTTTCCAGCAAAGTAATTCTTGCTTTGATAGAAGAATTAACGAATAGTTGAGATACAATGCATCTAAAACATTAGATATTATGATTTGTGGACAACGCATTGTGACTGTTTTTTGCTATTTAAATTTTTTTTCCTTACTTATCATTTGTAAGTTTTATGTTCTTTCAATGCAAGCTAATTTTTTCTCATGGTAAGTTTGGATCCTTGAACTGATGTTTTTGAGCAAATAATGCAGGCTTCAATATTTATTTTTATCCAACATTTAACGAAGATCAGTTTTAATTTTCTGTTCGGTTACTGAGCATGTCTTATATAGAATAGTTTTGTTTTTGCGGTGCTAGCCATACTTTTCCTCAGTAGAATGTATTTTGAACTATAATTTATCCAAACCAAAAACAAATTAATCTCCTTTCAATCAGTGGTCACCATCTTATTCACTAGACAAGAGGGAGGCCGAGCCAAATGAGATCAGATATCAGTTCGATGATCAGGAGTATTTTAAGCCTTGCATTATTATTATATGTTATAGTGTGTTGTGAAATTATAATGTGTTATGTGTCTCCATGCAGTAAACTTGAATAATGCAATGAAAAATGGTGACTAGGTGTTGAACTTTAGCATTGCATTTTTTTTTTATTTTTTATAATTGCTTTTTATTATCAAATGCTTTAGTTTTCAATTATTTGAATTAGTACTTATCATTTCTTATGAATTATATTTTCTTTTTTTCTGTTTTGCGATACTTAATATATACATATAGCCCAGTGGTAGGGGAGCAAAAAAAGGCCGAATTCGGAATTAATTAGGGGAAATCTGGAAATTGTTTTAATCCATTTAGTTTAGGTCTACAATGAATATGCTATGTTTTCCCCCCCGTACTAGGTGAGCGTTAGGAAATATGTATAGATTTATAGTCAAAAAACACGTTTTTTTGCATACCATAACACTATCTCCAAATAACTAACTCTGTCAAAAACATTGTCAGTGCAAATGTTGTAGAGCTTAAAATTTTGAGTAAAATGAGTACCTACACTTAATATTTTTGTTGAACATTAAGATCACAATTCCAGTTTAAAGTTTTAAACCTGTGGTCAGGGGGTTGAACTCAGAATTAATTAGGAAAAAATTGGAAATTGTTTTAATCCCTTCATTTTAGGCCTAAACTGAAGGGATTAAAACAATTTCCAGTTTTCTCCTAATTAATTCTGAGTTCAACCCCCTGACCATGGGTCTAAAACTTAACTGGAATTGTGACCTTAATGTTCAACAAAAATATTAAGTGTAGGTACTCATTTTACTCAGAATTTTAAGCTCTACAACATTTGCATTGACAATGTTTTTGACAGAGTTAGTTATTTGGAGATACTGTTATGGTATGTAAAAAAACGTATTTTTTGACTATAAATCTATACATATTTCCTAACGCTCACCTAGTACGGGGGGAGGGGGGCAGAGCCTATTCATTCTAAACCTAAATTGAAGGGATTAAAATAATTTCCAGCTTTCCTCTAATTAATTCCGAATTCAACCCCCTAACCACTGGCCTTAGAGGTCAACTCTTATTTCTTTTTTCTTACCTTCTTTTTTTGTGTGACCTTTAATTTTCAATAGTATCTATTTCAAATGCCTGTCTCAAATTTTCAGCTTCATAAATTAAAACTGATTATTATTAGTATTATTATTTTCAGTTGGCAGTCATTTATGATGGCCACCCCCACCCCTAATTTTTTTGTTTTGTTTTTGTAAATGAAAAATAAAATATTCTTCAGACAGCCGAAGAAAAAAATATTCAAACAGTGTTAAAAAATATTTATAAAAATACTAACGTAGCTTTTAATTTATTATATAAGTGTGTGTAATCAACTTTTCTTTTTGTGTGAAAAAGTAAAAATGGAACTAATTGCGCACTTGGAAGTAAACTAATTAATTTAAAAATTTCAACAAAACTGTATTTCTTCTTTTTTAGGTGCGTTCGTATTATAGGTAATAAATACGTAGCACCTATGGTCACCGTCCGTCTTTCTGCCTAGAACAGCGCAAAAACTACGCAACCGAATGGTTTGAAATTTAATATATATAATTGTTTGAATTTTGTCGAGTCATTTCAAAAATCGAATCAAAACTTAAAAAGACATTAATAAAAGTTTTCTTCATTCTGTTAAATCCTATCTTACGTAATTAATTCAATGGTATCCCATGATAGGTAATGATTCTAGGTTGCCATGGTGATTACGTCACGTTTAAGATGGAGTCATATTATTTTCGTGTTACTGAATTCACATATAATCGTAATAAATTTTGTATTAATGTATTTTTGCATAAGAGTGCAACAGCTATTGCACCAAGATCTGTTTATATATAAAACTAGTTATAGTACGAACGCACATGATTTGCCACGTTTGACGTGCAATTTCCGATTTTTTAAACCTTGTGCATATACACACACACACACATATATATATATATATATATACACCTAATAGTTATTATATTTGACTGAAATTTCTTTAATTTTTTTTTCATTTAGGAATAAATGGGAAGTGATATTTCATAAATCTTATTAATAACTTTTGATTCTAATTTGTACGTATTTAATTAGTTTTGACTGTAACTTTCATTTTTTTTTTTTTGTTGTGTAAAATTTCAAAAATAAATCTTGAACGAATCTTTTCTATTTTACTTACAATATATTTTTATAAGTAAAAAAATACATGTCCTTTAATAAATTGTACTTTAATATATAAATACTGTTCAAGGATCTATACAAATATGGAGAAAAACCACTATAAATAATGGTTTTTCTCCATGTTAATGAACGATATTAAAATATTTGTCTTTATCAATAAAGTTTTTAACGTCTTCCTTCAACATTCAAGATAATATCTGTAAAAACAGTGAAATTATAAATGTTTACATTCACATCGACAATATATTACAATGTTCATGACAAGTAAATGAAACAGTTTCAAATATGTCCATATAAAAAAATAAAAACACCAACATATAATGTACATAAGAAAACTAGATTACTCAATTGTATGTGTATACTTATTTCGGCCAATATCTGCATGAAATAAACATTACGTATACTATTACAGATACATAGCACAACATTTACTGTTTATTTCTCTGTTATTGTTAATCGTCTATATCTATGATGATATAAATATGTGAGACTGCACTTGAAATATAATTTTGTATGCAGACATAGACAGATAGGAAAGAATTATATAATTCTTAAAACAATCTTTTTTTCTAAAAAATTATGTAACTTTTGCAACAAATATAATATATTTTGATAGAGTTCGGTAAGTGATGGGTGTATGATAATGACAAGTACATGTAGTAGTGACATCTTAATGTAAAGCATATGGGAATGATGCAACGAAATTTTATTGCATTATGTTTTTTATGTATTTCTTATCACAATAAACATCCTAAAGGATATCTTTGCAGTTTCAGCATCTGATATAAAATTTCAAAAAGATCGCCTTGATTTAATTTTTATTATGTCATTGTACCTTTCAATCACATAAACATGTGGAATGGGAAACACACGAATTCTCTTTAAACCTATATTGTTATTTAACTCATTATCATCAGAAACATTAAAATTGCTGTTATCAGTTTGTTCTTTAGAAAGATTTTTTGGTGATGATTCGCTTTTATTAGATTCTTTATCTACTCTGTCGTGATTTGGTTGCATTTTTGTTTCTTCATGAAAACATACATTTTCATCCAGTGCAGTTTCACGATGATCTTGAAATGAGAGCGACACTTCAGCGTTTTCATCTGTCATCGACATATCTCTGGATTTAGCTGACATATTTCTCATCAGAAAAGCGGCTACATTTCTGTTTTGAATTTTTTTAGACTTGCACACAGACACTAATCTTTTTAAAAGCTCGCTCTTAAATTGACGATTGGATAAACCGTAAATGAAAGGATCCGAAATCGATGCCATTTTGCAGAATAGAGCTGGCAACATCGACGTCATCGGTGTTAACATGGACCTGTCTGTGAAGATTCCTAGTAAAGCTACTATAGCATATGGCGTCCATGAAATTGTCCACACAGTAATTAAGAAAAATGAAATTTTTGCTAATTTTATTTCAATTTTTCTTTGATTCTCCACGTTTCTCTCTTGGCTTGTTCTATCATTCAAACTTTGTGCATGATGCAGAAATAATCTTTGTGTTTCACTAACACTCCTCATAATGCCCGTGTAACACCAGCATATAATAAACATTGGTACACACCAAGCTGCAACAAAAAAGGACAATATGAATGCACGATCACGAAACTCATCTGAGAGGTAGTTAAAACTGCAACTGGTGAGAAATCCTTCAGGAACGTACTGATTGATACCAAACACTGGCATAAAACTGAAGATACTTGAATAAACCCAAATGAAGGCGACTATACACAACGCTCTTGATCGTGTCATCCGACTTGAGGGATCTAATGGTTTGGCAACACAATGATAACGCTCGATAGACATCATTGCGATACTCATAATGGCAGAAGTCCCCGAAAGACCACCAAACAATCCATAGTAAGTACACCCTGCAAATGATAAATAAAATTAAGAGACAATTTTGCATTAAAACATATAAATAAATAAACATTATACAGTAAAGTTTAACGTATTTATAAAGAAATCCTGTCTTAAACGGATAAGTTTCATGGTCTTGACGGAAGGGATACCATGTAAGACAGAAATCTGTGTAATAATACGGAATTTCTCTCTGATCCCTAATGAACCGTTTTCAAAGGTTTTATTATAGTACATAATTATCTATGCCTATACACTATAAACGTTTTTACACCATGAAATTGAAATTGCACCATTATCAAGGTCACTAATGTAGAAATTAGATAAAAAAAAAACTAATGTGGAATGTATACATTCGTGGAAAAAGATAACTATTGCCACACTAATTCTGACAAAAATCATTGAATTAAAATGATACTGATACCAACTAATTGATAATGGTGTCTGTTAATGCCATGCATTGATTAGGATTTAGGAATATCTTCATATTAAAAATCGTACCAACTTGTTTTTGAAATAGAAACATCTACTTCAGATACTACATTTGTTTTCTTTGGATCAAATCAGCCCGGAAAGGTATACAATTTCTGTATTTTTTCTTAAATCTTCTGTTAGAATATGTTAAAATTTGAAGGTGCTAATGTGAAATACCAGCGGCAAACTCTAATTTATATGTTTCCTCCAAAAAATCATTCGATTGAAATGTTTCTTTTTTAATAAGATGCAATGAATGGACCCAAAGGCCTTCTCTAATCCTCCCCCCCCCTTTTTTTATACATCCCAACATCGGGTTAAGTTGACGCTAATTTGTTTTGTCGGGTTCGGTTTGAGTTGACTTTAATTATTTCGGGTTGACCCTATTTTTCAAAAAAGGTGTAGGATATTTTTTCAGATGAAAAAAAAAAGTATATATTTCAACACTAATGAGTATATATACGTTCTTTTCTACATAAAAAAGGATTATGAGAGATATCATTGTTGACTATTTTTCCATAATTATTTTAACATGCAGATTAATGTTCTTCTATTTCGGCTTTTGGTTTAAGTATTTTAGGCTCGGCTTAAGTTTCGAGTTGACTTGAAATAGAATTTTCGGGTGCAGGCCGGGTATAACCGACCCAAGCAGGACTCTAGTTGGTAGCAGAACTAGTCAAATCTTTATGCGATGATTTTCGGATGAGTTTCTCTCTCTCTCTTTCTCTCTCTCTCTGTGTGTGTGTGTGTGGGTGGGGGGGGGGGGACGTTAGGGATATACTTTTTAGTGCATTTTGTTAATGAACAGCGTACTATTGATTTGAATAGAATAGTATTCATTGTGATATATAAAAGCGAAAAAAAAAAAGAATCAAAGTAAATGTTAAATAATGTTTAACATTAAGTAATGCTAACCGTTTTGAAGAGTGTGATATATTTCAAAAGATTCCGGTAGGAGTAAAAATGTTCTCCACAGTCCCAGTGAATATTCTTGTGGCACAAGGCACACAAGCCTCCTTTCTCAGCCCAAGATCAAAATCTGGTTCTGGACACCCATAAACGTGAATTATTTATAATTTCGACATTTTTAAAACACCCATTTTTTTATGGAACAAAAAAGTTATGTTTGTGAAAAAATCTACAATTTTAAGATCCTTTAATTGAAAATATAAATCGATTTCTTGAAATGTATGTTTGTTAAATATTTGTTTAATTTTTGTTTAATGTTTGTTAGAATATTTAACCACGACTGTTCAGTTGGCTAGTTATTTACTTTCTAAATCATTAGAACATATTAATCGGTTTTTCGTACTGTTAAAATTCCATTAAAACAGTTTTTTTTCTCAGATGACCTCATAGATTGCAATTTCCTTTCTCGAATAAATAAATTTTTTTATATAATTATGTTCAAGTTAAGGAGATCGGATGTTTTGGTTTTACTTGGAGTCCCGCGGTTTCAGGCTTAATGCCTCAATATTTTTCTTAACTCAGCATCAGTCGCATGTTTATCTCTGTGATACATACCATTTTTTGTTTGTAAGTTTTGAATGCATTAGCCGGTTCGAGAGCAATTGCCGTGGGTGAAAAGTTGACACCAGTATAAGGAAGATAGAGGGATCCACAGGTTCCGAACCTACTTGGTTCAAAATTTATAACATGAAAATGGCGGCTTGTATTATATCACAGATATACAGGGTGACACATAAATACTGTGAATCAAATAAAAGACCATAACTTTTCATTGAACTAACAAAACAACTAGCTTTATTCCCCATTCGAAAGAGGAGAAAATTATGTATAAGAAACAGCCAAGATAATTCGAAATGGTTTCCTACAGCGGTGGTGCAGGTGTCTAGACTCTTCTGTAAATTCTTAAAGATGGCCGAGACTGTTTCCGGCGTGATTTCGTCCCAGGCTTTTTCCAGAGCGCGTTTCAAGGAATCCAGGGACTTGTTCTCGATTGCGCAGGCTTTTATCTACAGGATCCCCCAAACAGCGGAGTCCATAGTGCTAAAGTAAGGGGAGTTTAAGGATCAAACGCCCTTCGTCCAAAATCACGAGAGATTGGCCTTGCACCCCTCCAACGTCTTCTTCGCTCCGTGGGTAGTCGGCCAGTCCTGCTGAAACCTCCAGTCGATGTTTTTTGCTTTCTTTATGGCCCTGGGGATCACGGTGCCTTACGAAGTTAGCTCTTGATACGTCTCTGCGGTGATCTTGACGCCTTTTTGTGACGAAGACGAGTTTTGTCTTTTCCAATCCGAAAATCTCCGCCCACACCATCACAGACTTCGGGAAAAGAACTTTTTCCGCTTTCACGATGCGCAGATTCCCTTTGAGTAGCAACTAGTGTTGCATCTGCGAGTTTCGTAAAGATTGGATCATAAAACTCTTTTTATCGGAGAAGAATATCCGATTCAGGCATTGCCGCGGCACAGGGATTTCATCTTCTTGCACTTTTCGAACCTTGATACGTTTATTTGGTTCGTGAGATGTTGCTTATTTTGCCTGTTTGTACGGGATGAGTTGCTGATATTCCTTGACATGTCTTCACATGGATTCGTGGTCGACGTTGTGCTTCTTAGCCAATTTTCGGTTGTTTCTTTGTGGATTTCGCTGGATCTTCTTCTTGACCATGTTTCTTTGCACTGAGGTCCTTGTTGTTCGCGGTCTTCCATTTCGTTGACGTCTTTGATCTCTCCTGTCTCTTAAAATGTTTGACGGCATGATGGCCTTGTTCCCGGTGCAATTTGGAAATAGTAGGAATTGGCATTTCCCTCTTGTGGTGGGGGACGATGGCTGCCCGGTCTTCTTTGCACAATAATTTTTCCTTCAAAACTGTGAATTAATATCAGTTGAAATAGCAATTACACAACACAAAAGCACGAGGAACACGAATAAAACAATAGTACATCTCAAAAAACGGCAAACATATTAAAATAAATTGATATTTTCATCACGTCACAGTATTTATGTGTCACCCTGTACACATACCACCAAGGCAGTATTAAGGTTGTTCTCAAATCCAAACGGGCTACTTTCTGACACATTATTAATGTTTGCTTTCAAACGCATTGAAATTAGATGTTCTTATTCAGCAGCTATATAATCGAACTGTTTTTACCATTTTGTGATAAAGACAGAGGATCTTTTAGATAATGCTGTCAAAGTTGGCGTTTTGAACCAGATATCCGCACGTCGACAGAGGGGAAAAACTGTCATAATAAAACTACGATCGTTTACAACAATCGCTTAATTCTGATCGCCAAGTATTCTAATTGCATCGTGACTGCGCATACAACAGTTTTTTATATTCACTAGGGGATCGTACCCGGGCTTCCCGGGTTAAAGAATATAGGTGAAAACATTTTTTTAAATTGAAAACTAATAAATTTTTTATATGCAATAAATTTTTTAGATAGCCCACTTAATTAAAGAAGCATTTTTCATATTTAAAATACGAATTATACAATCAAATAAATTTTTGAAATTTATCAAAAGCGATATTTTCCTATTAGCCGCATGCTAAGAGTTATTTGACCAATATTTCGCTACTTATGGCATCCTTTTATATTCTGATAATTTCAGAGCTTATACAGACCTGTTAAATTTGTGATTTATTTATATTATTTTTTTTTTATTCATAGGGGAGTTTTTTAAAATGGATATTAGCCCTAAAAAAGGATGAACTCTTTATTTTGTTTTAATGGCAAACGTAGTAATCTTTCGTGATCGAGCTCCGCGCGATATACATATATTAAAAAATATTTCTTGCTTTAAAATTGTTTTTAATGCCACAGACAATCAGTAAACTGAGATGAACTTTGCAAACAAATTCTATTTGAAAAAAAATCCTATTTGGTGATCTAAAAATTTAAATTGTACGATTACAAATTTGTTAGATTTGTGTTTTTTCAGCATTATTCTTTCATTTGTTTATAAAAGAAGTATTAATTTCTTTAATTTGTCGTTCACAAATATATTAGATTGGTGGTTTTTTAAATAATATTCTTTTATTTGTTTATAAAGGAAGTATTAATTTCATTATGCAAAAATAGTCAGAAACAAATGCTGAAAAATGTTTGTTGCTTTATGTGCAACATGTTTATTATTATTATGTAATGAAACAGGAACGTGATAAGATAAACTTAAAAAAAATCATGCTTAAAAATTATTTTAGAAAATATAATACATCAATCAATTAAGATACAGTTTTTAAACAAATTGCATTTGAAAATAATTTTTTTTCCCGTATGCGGCGAAAATTGAAATGTATGATGGACAGAAGATTAAAAAATTGCAGTAGCGAAAATTTCAAGACCGAAATTTGATCGTGAAGTAGTGCCATTCGCAAAATGACGTCAGAGTTACGCACAGATACGTTTGTTCTTTATGATATAGATACTTAATCAGTAAAATATAATAAAGATCATTTATTAGGATGTGGTTATCAATTGAGGCTCTTATGCTTGGTATTCCGGAATGAAAAACAGCAATTTTCACCTTCTCATAATTTGCATATGCTCTTTCTGATATCCATATTCATCATTTTTTTAAAATTTGTATTTTGTTTGATCATTTAAAAATCATTTTAACTCAAAACATGAAGTCCCGATTGTCAGCAACATCTTTTATGTGAACAGACGCACTCTTTACTTGAGATTCTAATCTCAATTCCGGAAAGTAAAAATTTTCGTAATTTATGTTTTTTAGACGCATTTGTGTTAAAATGTTTAGTTTTATCTAAGAAAATGATCGTTTTGTTTTAAATATGACTTCATTTTCACTTAAATAAGCATTTCGCCTAGTGTCTGAAACTTAGTATCACTACACATGCAAAAGGAAAAACAATATCGAAAATTTATGAGGAAAAATTCGTGTTTTCAAAAGCAGTATGTTATTTTCCGTTATTATACCCCTAATATAATATTCTGCTCCTAATGGGATTTTGCGACACTAAACCCTATACAACAATTTTGAATTTTTATTAGAAAATAGCATGAATAAAGATAAAAATACCTCATTATTTCTCGTTTTCTGCAATAATGAAAGCTATCTAATTTTCACCATTTTGAAGAAATTTCATAAAATGCTTTTAAAATTAAAATATAAAAGTGGGGATATTTAAAAAAAAAAAAAACAGATAGTGCGATCACATCTAAATAAAGAGCTTTCAGTTAAAAAAAAAAAATATTAGTAAAATTTGTTCAGCAGATAGATCAGGGCAGACGACTAAAAAACACACTTGCGTTTTAAATGTATATTATGTATAAAATTAGGAAAAATTAAATTAAGCAAATTATGTTATTTTGATAAAATTATAGTAGAATGTCCTAAAGAATAGCATTAAAATTTTATTATTCGAGAATATTTTGGACAAAAACTTCAAAAACATGATATTATTTTAAACCACGAATTATTTGTTTGCTTGTCTAACTCGGCGAAGCAAATCCATCTAGGCGAGAATCATCCATTTCTGTAATATAAATCTCTATTATTTGCATGTCACCTCTCTTTTATAAAGGCACTCTAAATTTTTGTAAAACATTGCGTTTATCGCATTGTAAATGTATCGCAATGTAAAACATTGCGTTGTGTGATTTCGATTACATTATTTTCAAAAGTGAAACATTTTCACCTGTGAAGAATTTCAAAGCAGCTGGGCTGTGAAAATGACGCACTTCTACAAAACATAATTCAGGTTTAAGAATTAAAATACACGCTTTTTTTATAAAATGACGTCATTTGTATCCGCTAAAGCAATCCACTTTTACAATCCAATCTTAAACTTGTCTATAGAAAAGTATGCATATGTCGTCATTATCACGGAATAACAGACAATATTCTTGACATAGCCCATATTTTAATTTAAGCTTTTTTTTCAGGTTTTATGAGAAAATGGCAACCAAAAGATACAGTAACTCCTATTTTTGACTAATTTCCGTTTACTTTCAATCATTTTCTATAGAAATGGGGTACTTTAGTTGCCACAATAAGAAAAATGGTATTAAAAACTACAAAAAAATTAATATCTCAAAAATAAATTGAGATACATCTTTCAAACAAATTGCATTTAAAAGAGCATTTTTTTCCCTTATACGTCGGTGTAAAAATTTAAAATGTGCGATGTTTAGAATTTAAAAAATTTGCAGTAGAATAAATTGCAAAGCCAAAATTTTATTTCAAATTTCAAAGTATTGCCATTCGCAAAATGACGTATGCGTTACGCACAGATATGTTTGTCCTTTATAATATAGATAGACTATTTTTAATGTCCTTGATTCTTTAACCGCTTCGGGACGGGTGCCGTTTTTTTTTTTTTTTTTTTTTTTTTTTTCTCGTTTAAGAACGAATGGAAAATTTTGCATTGTCGCATCGTAGAATTTCTGGATTAAATTAGGCGAAGATTATTGTTTGGGATTACAGATAATAAAAATTCAATGTCGTTAAAAGACGCCCGTCCCGAAGGGTTTAAAATTATTATGTTGAATTTAGTTTTATTCAAGCCTTGCCATAAAATTTGAGTTCTAGCAAGGCTTGAAAAAATATTGAGATTTACAAAGAAATTTCACCTAAAACAAATTTAATTCAAAAGAAAATTTTCATCTTTACTTTCAAAATTTATCGAAAAAAGGCCTGGTATCTATAAAAACTGGTAACCATAACTGTCATATCTCAATAATAGTTGAGATCTGTATTAACAGATGGCAGCAAGATGGTTGCCAAGATGGTAATAGATGGTTGCCAAGAACACGGGCAGTCTGGAATTGTAAGGCTTTGCACGTAGCCGAGAATATTTCTGCGCAGTTATAAGATGTGTTTTGTTCTGAGAGCTGCGTTTAGCAGCTGTTGTAAATAATGTATATAATAAACTATAAGTAATATTATAGTTATGCTTTCTTCCTTAGTTAAGAGTAATTAGTTAATAATAAGAGTGCAGCGGCGTTATAAAAATAACAGTTTAATAAAACACTCTTTTCTCGAAGTTGTTTATGGATACTTTTTTCTGATTTTATCCATCAAAAATGTAATGTGTTCGCTTTGTTTGTACAGCAGATAACATTAACTCTTGAATGCATGATTGTTTATTTTGTTCGGAAAACTTGGGTATATTTTTGTTGATTATCCACCAGAAAAATAGAGACAAAAGTTATTTATGTTTCTGTTGGACATAATGTCACTCCTGATTTACATGACAGCAATTACTCAAAAAATGATGATTTCAAATTATACCCTTACTGCTTTAATTATTTACACTGCACATAACAACTATTCAACGATATAATAATTTTTATAATGCTTTTAATAGTTTTCAGCATAAATAATTACTACCTTATAAAGATATTGAAAAAACGCTAGTCGAGCACATTGTAAGCAGTAGCAACAAAAGATGTTATAACCTCCCCGTGATAGCAAATAAGAACAAAAACAGACTTCACGACATTAAATGCATGTTATCACACGTAAGAAACACATAATAGTTCATCAAGAGATCAATAGAAAGCGCCAAATTGCAAAAGAGGATCATGTAATTCCTAACTTACACTATGCATTTAAGGATTAACAAGATATTTTTGAACGATTAATAATGTATTATTTTCAAAATTTTTGAAGGACTGATCAATCGTTTCGCGACCCTCCAAATCATCGCTTGCGATCTGCTCTGCTAGTAGGTTGCAACCCTGATTTTGGGAGTTACTGAGTTATAAGAACATAAATCAGAAGGAAAAAAAAAAAAAAAAAGATAAGAACGAAAAATCATCCACCGAGGCATACATTATGAAATACTTCCTACACTGTCGGAATATTGGTAAGAAATTTCATTTTTGTTCATTACAATGAAATATTTAAATAAATAATAATAATAATAAATCACAACGCAGTAAAAATTCATTTTCAGCAATTGCTGTCCATAGCCGGTAATGTGTGCAGATTATTTCGTGCGGCGCTCTATATGATCTACACAACACGTAACACACTAAAAATTAGTTAAGTTTCAGAATGTGCAGTCAAAACTCGTTAGCACGTCAATCTCGGGGCCACTTAAAAATGACTTACTAAGCGGAGTATCTACTTTCCTGAGGCGATCTGCGATGTAAAGCAATTTCACAGAACTATTAGAGGTTTTATTGCAAGAAAGTAATTCTATGATAAAGCTCCTTTTGATTGCTATAATTTTTGAGCGAAGTATTTGGCATTCATTTCAAAAAAAAATATAAAACTTCAAACTAGCTGGGATGCTGACATTCTAATGTTAGAACTACTTAATAAATTCAGAAAAAATACTCAAAAATTACTGATTTTAAAATCAAATACCATTGCTTACAGTTTGGTCCTGCTGCTGGTCCTCCCATGAAGCTGTTGTAGATAAATATCACCATTTTGTGAAGCATTAATAAATCGCTAGCAGCCAGGTTTATCACCAAATAATAGGACGGTTTCTGAAGCTTTTTTGTCCTACAAATATGGAAAATTATAATCAATATTAAATAAATATAAAAGAATATAATCAGAGACATATGCACTGTTAAAACACTAATCTTAAAAATAAGTAAATTGTACTAATTATTGAGCACTCCCCGACCTTAAAATAGCTTCGAGTACTTAACTCTTAAATTTGAAAACGCATGTACTCATTTTTTTTTAGTGCATACAGGGACTCGAAAATAAGTATGTATAGAAACACGCATACACTATAAGGGAAAAAAAAGCGAAATTACAGAGAACCGACAAATCACCATTTTTAATTGCGAATAACTACAATTTTTGGAGTAAAGAACAACGAATTTACTATTTTAATTCTTGAAATTTTGTGTATGAGCGGCCCCGTGATTTGAACCCGAGTCCTCTAGGTGGGAGATCAGTATTGTACTGACTGTGCTATAAGAGCTGCTTCCAAATGACACCTTTTATGAACCAGCGACGGAAGATCGCTAACAGCAGGGATGAATTTTCCCTTTCTTAAATATTCTAATTTCTAATAAAACGATTTTTAAACTAAATTTTCTTCTTTAACATTTCTAATGAAATTGTAAATAAATTTGAAAAGTGTGTATTATAAATTAAAAATTATAACAAAGATAGACATATCTTTAAATAAAAGCTTGGAAATCCCTACTGTCAATTCGGTATAAGAGAAGAATTATCAGAAAACTCATATTTTTGAGCACATAGGATTTAAACATGAATATTAAAACTTTCAAATACAAAATATATGTATTCATTTCTGCATGCATTTATCAATCAAGTATAAGTGTACACAACTTCAAAGTATCATGTACTCGTTTCTGAATTAATTGTACTTAAAAAAATCGAGTACAAAGAAATTTTCATTTTTAAGTAGATTAATGCTCCTTTTTGAAGCAATTGTACTTAAAAAAATATGAGTACATAGAAATGATCATTTTTAAGTAGATTATTTTTAACAATGTACTTCTTTTTGAAACAATTGTACTTAAAAAAATACGAGTACATGGAAGTTCTCATTTTTAAGTAAACTATTTTTGAGAGTGTGCACTTATATTATTTCGATGGCGTATTAAATGTCTCTATTATTTTCAGAAGTAGATTGCCATTGGAATATGTCACCGTAAACATCAGACACCCAGTGATTAAAGTATGAGTCAATGGCTTTGGAAACTGCCAAATTAGTAAACATTTTTAAAAAGCTTAAATAGTTTAATAATAATAATAAAAAAAAACTATTTATATCGGATAATAAAATCATGAGACGCAACGCAATATTTCACCTTGATTCAAACATAAAATATGTAATATGAACTTTACAAGTTCACTGTTTTACTTAAAAGGCGACTAAAATAATAAAAGAGATGTTACAAGTTAAAAATATAAATTTTATTTTAAAACTTTTTAGTACTTTCGGGCTTTCCCAAGCCCTTCATCAGAGAATATTATAATAACTGATTGCTGTCTATTTATACACATTATTGGTTCTCTGATTTTCACAACGAAGTGACCTATTTATATAAATAAACAGCAGTCAGTTATTATAATATTATCTGATGAAGGGCTTGGGAGAGCCCAAAAGTAGTTTTAAAATAAAATGTATCTTTTTAACTTGTAACATCTCTTTTATTATTTTAGTCGCCTTATATGTAAAACAGTGAACATTTTAAGGTTCATATTACATATTTTATATTTATTTCTATTTAAATCTTAAAACAATATTTCGCTACTTTTACTTCCAAAAGCAAGTGCAAATAATAAAATCGGTTGTTTCACCCAATATGCATTTTATTTTACTCATTTTCTACACTCCAGTAAGGTTTCTCACTTGCCAGTTTGATATTTTTCTAATGTCAAACGTGCATAACGGAAACTAGGGTTACTATGCTATTGAAGTGTTTGACTCACTTTTTACTAAAACGCTTGTAATATATGTTTGATATACGATAGCATCCCAGTTTTAATACATTAATAACTTATTACGTAGGATTTTTTTTTTGTCATAACTTTGAAAAAGCACCTTGAGTATTTTTAAAAAAATTATAACTCTGTGAATTGCACCAGACCTTCCCACTTCAGAGAGATTTGACCCATTAAATCATATACATATACTAACTGACCCGCCAGTCGTTGCTCGGGGCCCTTTATAATAACCTTAAACAAAACTCAAGTTTGTATGATTTTATATCTTTTGAAAATCTTTTAAATGAACCTAGATTCGGGGGTCCCATTGCCTTTGGCACTCTTCCCAACAAACCTCTTTCCGAACGAACCTGGGATTTGGGCCCCCGCTACCTAAAGCAGCATGTACCGGAAATGCTCCGCAAGTGCAGGAAATGATCAAAAATCAAGCTGAGTGAGCCAAACCTCATAGAAATCAAGTCCAAAGAACCCGAAAAAAGAATGCAACATCTCTATATAATAAAAGACAGTATAATGCATCCGGGGCGAACCCATCAATCTTACCAGTCTCCGATAAGATGGAGCCACGTTAGGCTTAATTTTGATTTGAGATGTATATGAGAAAACTTATCTGCCTAAATACAAATCTTTTCTGCCTGAAATCCCTTCTGTTCAAAGTAATTTTCTATAAAAAGATTTAAAACTAACAACATTTCAATGATTTACGCAGCCATTTTAGAAAACAACGTAGCGCACTTCGTGCGTAAAACGTAAATAAGAAGCTGTGGTAGAGAGTCATTCCTTTTGTGATTCATTGAAAAAAGATTAAACCATGGAGCTATGAAGATTAAAGGAGACGACATAAATGACATCACTTGAAGCTGCCCCACCCCTGCTGCGTGACGTAAACAGAAGAAAAACATCAGTAGACGTGAAGAACACTTTAACAAGGCTTCCGGTTCATTTTTTTCGGATGGGGTTCAATCGGAAATATTTATTAATCAATATACATCAAAAAAAAAATGGAGGGGGGAGGAAGGGGGGGGTAAACAATAACAATATAATTTCAAAGTGTTATTAAAAAAAAGTATTATTTCAATAGTTGCAGCAGACTGTTATTACGCAGTTTTATTGCATATTTGTTAAATTTTTGTTTTATTAAGAAATCTTAATTTTGTTATAGTATATTAGCAGGAAAACCTGGTTTACCCAGAAATATTGTAAATGCTAATTGTGTGTTTATTAGAACATAAACTAGCCGAACTTTGCTCATCTAAACGCTTCCATGTTGTCAATTATTTTTTATAAGTTTTTCAAATTTTAAGTGAAAAACACAGTTTTTACTCACCGTCATAGGACGGGCATTTACACTAGTTAATATTAAAAAATGTTGGTAACTGAAGTGTAAGATAAAATTTCATAATACAGAAAGTAGCTGAATTGTAATCTAAGTTTAAAGAACCAAATCACATTGAAATTGTATACATATATTTCTACCGGAAATTTATTTAGTTAAATGTAATTTGTTTTGTATACGGCCTTTATTTAATTTCTTTTATTATATAAAATTTCTGGTTCCAAATACATTTATATGACACAGTCATGAAGTGCAGCTACTACACTGTAAAAAAAAATCTGTAAAGTTACTAAAGTTTTTCAAGGAAACTGGGATTCCTAAAACTTTTTATGTAACGGTAACAACAAAAATTCCTGTAACAGACGCACTTTTGCGCCGAAAATCAAAAAATCTGCAAGGTTACTAGAAATTTTTTAGGAAACTGGGATGCCTAGAACTTTTCATGTAACTGCAACCCAGGTTACAGATAAAATTTTAGTAAGATTACTGTAATTTTAGCAGATTCATTTGTACAGTTACAGATTTCTGTAGCTTTACAAAAACTAGTTTTGTAGATTTGCAGATTTTTTTGTACAGTTACAGATGAAAGTTTAGTAAGCATGTAACTTTACATCTGTAGAACTACAGATTTTTTTTACAGTGTAGTTCTTAATATTTTAAGATCTCACATGCAAAAATTTAAAAATCAGTAACGATTTTCATAACCAAGAATCAAACTTCATTTTTAAAGCTGCTCATCCGAACCATACCAGTGATTGGATGTGGTAGCTTACGTAGATCCTTAGAAGAAACTAATGCATTATCTTTAGCACAAGCACTGATATATGTATAGTGTACATGCAATATAAATGTTAAATAGTTGAAGAACCCATGTTGAAGAATTCTAAATAATTCATTTTGAATTTTAAAACAAGTCTGTTTCAATTTATGTATCACATTATTTATTAATTGGTAATTTTTCTTTCTTTCAGTATTACAATATAATTTCAAAAAAGAAAAAATGGTGATATAAATTATGCTATAAAATGTATATGTAAAATATATGTATCACTGGAATATCACATTCACCTAATCAAGTTTGATCTCCTTAGATTTACTTAATTTTTCCTAGATCTGAGAACGTTGATTGAAAATCAATCAAAGGATGATTGTCGTCTATATTTTGCAATATTTTTCAAATCATTCGATTGTTTAAAATCATTTGATTATCAAAATTACTCATTTTCTCCACCATTACCTTCAAGAAAAGTACACACACACAAAAAAAAGAAAGTTAAAAATATTAATTTCCTGAGAAGATAGTTTACAAATTCGAATACGCCACACGTCCGTACGGGTAGTATTAGCGAGGTAAATTTGAGATCACGTGGATTTTAAAGGGAACAAAGAGTACTTTTTATCTGTACAATATTAATTAATTAATTAATTTTTTTTCTAAATAAATTTTTTGGTATAAAACGTATTTATTTGATCTGTCTACTAGTTAATGATTTATAATATGTTAACATCAAATATTTACAACCTTACAAATTTATTGATATTATCACAACGAGTAAAATCAAATATAATTTTAAGAGCTTAAACCACAGCTGGTGAATGGATGTGGTAACTGAAGAAGACCCCCAGAAGAAATTAAGGCAATAATACAAACTGAGATATATGTATATGATACATAAAATACTAAGATTTCAGATTTATACAGCCCTGTTCTAAATAATTTATTCAGAATTGTAAAATTCAGTTTCAATTAGAATATCGCACTATAATTCTTATCTAAAAATATTTATATAAATTGTGTAGTTAATTATTGAAATAAGTTATTTTTGATAAAGTAAAACTCAATTATTAAAATGTGTTCAATTACACTAGATGAAAAACGGAGATTTTACCCGAGTCAAACATCCCCAAATGCAGTGTGTCGAACGTTCCGCAACTGTCATTTTTTTTAAAGTATAAAAACACGAGGCAATAGTTGTTGCATCAAGTTCTAATAACTATCTTATCTTTTAGATTAGATAATTAAATAAAGTACATTATAAAGCAAATATAGCTTCTTGGACATCATTTACACCAAGCATAGATACCTACGACTGGCAAATGGAAAATTTATTTATTTATTTTTTTTTTATGGGGAGGGAGAGGGGATCAAAATTTCCCTTTATTATTATCTTTTGCTATTATCACCAGGAATGGAGAAATACAACATTAACTAATAGAAAAAAAATATATATAATAGGTTTCAATATTGTCCATATAAGCAAAAACATTTTTTTTTAAAAATAAATAAAAGTTATTAGATCAAACCTCCTGTATGTTCAACCATCTCCAGTTTCTGCTATGTATATTTAACGTATACGATAACACAAACAATACAATAAAGTATGTCATTATGAAAAGAATATCGTTGCCATCTGAAAAAATTCTGTATCATATGAGTAGGTGCTAGAGAAATCTTAGATCTGTATTATGAGAATTTATTCTCAGGTGATAATTTCGGAAAATTTTTCTTTTCAAGGAAATATATATGTCGACTCATGTACGCGAGACATGCGACATGAAAGGATTGTGGAATCATGCACTTAAACACAGTATCAAATATCATCTGTCATTGTCAAAACTTGAACAATGCTAAATCTTGCCGAAATTGCAGACGTAGGCAAACATGATCAAATTAGAAAGACTGAAAGGATAGGATAATACTAACTTGGAACTAAAAATACCTTCTATTGATCAGTATATAATAAGTGCTGGAAATTCTTTGGCTTTATTGAATAAAATGAACTGAGATGGAAACATACATAAAATAAATTTATTTATGTATAAGAATAGCGCTTTCATCAGTTTGTATCAGCAGCTCCGAACATAAATGTTCATGCTATTATGCTGAAAGGTAATATTTTAGAATTTTAGAAAATGTGAAATATTACAATACGAAACTCTATCCATTGTCATATCATTAATAAAGCTCTATAGTACTGATATTCAATATTAATGGGCAATTAGTAAAATAAGGTTAATAATTGTTAAATAAAAAGAGCAATTAGAAGTTAAAAACACAATTCTTTATATAGATATATTACTTTGTTTTCAAGTGAATGATAATCAAATCTTGATTTTATTAATAAAATAAATTCAAAATTATCTAAATTACTAGTTGTATTTAATTTAGAAAGATATGTGAATTTCTTTAAAATAAATGCACGTCTTATATCTTTAAATGTTATTTATTAAACATAAGTTTAAACTACTGAAATCAAGCAATAAAATGTTATTATTCAAATCTTTTTCACCAAAAATATTTTCTAAAATAAATCTAATGAATTAATAACAGCATGAAGGCAACAATAAAAGCATTACATACTAGCAAACCCCGCGGCTTTGCTCGCGTAATAGTTGAAATATGCCAAGTGATATTTGCATGACTATTTTTTATTAAAAGAACACTTTTTGCAATAATTCAAAAATTAAAAATTAAGCCGCAGTTTGACTAAACTGCAATAGACAGAAATGAGATTTTAATTAATAAGAAGAACTAAAACTAATTCCAAATAAATGATAATTTAGAAAGTATTTTGAGACTTTTATGCTCATTTCACTATTCATTTGAAGTTTTTAATTTTTTAGAAACCAT
Source organism: Maratus speciosus (assembly GCA_963932465.1). Taxonomy (NCBI): domain Eukaryota; kingdom Metazoa; phylum Arthropoda; class Arachnida; order Araneae; family Salticidae; genus Maratus; species Maratus speciosus. The sequence continues at coordinate 337,856,452 of OZ010791.1, forward strand.
CTTAACATATTTGAATCTTAAAATTAACCATCATGTCAAATTCCAAGCTTCTTGTCTAACATTCTAGTCTCTGTGTTAGTGGGCCAACATAAAAGGCCGAAACAGAGTTGAAATAGAATGTCTCGAAAAATGTTGAAACAGAGACTGTCACCATTAATTTACCAACATTAACCTTGAAATCGGTTGGTATTTCCTAATATTCTATAGAAAATGGAAGTTAGATGTTTCTAAAGGCTTTCTTGTTGTTCCTGCCAAACAGGTGATAGTGACATTGGCATAAAATATAGACCGTATAGGATCAGGGACTATCACTGTTGATTCGCAACCAATAACTCCTGTAATCGGTTTATTATTTCCTGAGATTTCTTAGCAATCGTAATTTAGAACTCTTTTAGAATGCGTTTCGTTCCTTCCCTTGGCTTCACCCCTTTTTAATTTCGAATTTATTTTCGAAAGTTCTTAGAGGACATTTATATTTTATAATTAACTACCGTGCTATATTTAAAGTTTCTAGCCTCTTAAGTATCACAGAAATCGTAATTTAGAAAGCTTTTTGCTCCTGCAACCCTCTAGGGGTTGTGGCACCGACATAAAATATAGCTTATGTTTGAGCAGGTTCTATCACCATCGATTTGCAACCATTATGTTTGAAATCGGTTACGTATTTTATACGATTGCATAAAAATCGTAATTTAGAACGCTTATAGAACGCTTTTCTCTCGCTTCATCCTTTTAAATTTGGAATTTTCTTTCGACAATTCTTACAAAGCATTTGCATCTTTGAAGTAATTACCATTCCAAATTTAAAATGTTAGACCACCTCAGTAACACAAAAACGCAATTTAGAACATTTTTTGCCCCTGTAACCCCCAGGTGGTAGTGACAACAACGTAAAATATAGGCTATGTTGGAGTAGGGGCTGTCACCATCAATTCTAAACCATTACTTCTGAAATCGGTTCATATTTCCTGAGATTGCGTAGAAATCGCTATTTAGAACGTTTTTAGAACGCTTTTCGTTCCTTTTCACCCCTTCTAAATTTCAAATTTTTAAGGAACTCTTCTCAGAGAGCATTTACATCTCATAAGAAATTACCATGCCAAAAAAAGTTGCTAGCCCCTTCAGTATAACAAAAATCAAATTTAGATCGTTTTTTAAAATGCAACCGCAAGGTGGTAGTGACGCCGACATGAAATAGATCTTATATTGGAGCAAGGCCTGTCATCATCAATTTCCAACCATTACTTTTGAAATCAGGTGGGTACCTTTCTGAGATTACGTAGAAATCGCAATTTAGAACGTTTTTCACCCCTTTTAAATTTCCAATTAAATAGGTAACGTTCTTAAAGATCATTTATATCTTATAAGTAACTACCATGCCTAGTTTCAATTTGCTAGCCTCTGCAGTATTACAAAAAACATAATTTAGATCATTTTTTGCTCCTTCACCACTTTGGGGCAGTGGCACCGACATGAAATACAGCTTATGTTGGAGCGAGGGCTCTCACCATCGTTTTCACACCATTAATTTTTAAATCGGTTCGGTACTTCCTGAGATTGCTTAGAAATCGCAATTTAGAAAGTTTTTTAGAACGCTCTTCACTCATTTTGATCCCTTTTAAATTTCGATTTTTTAGGAAACTTTCTTAGAGATAATTTGTATCTTATAAATAACTGCCCTGCCTGATTTCAGGATTCTAGGCCTTTCAGTAACACAAAAATCGCAATTTAGAACGCTTTGAGCTTCTGCAATCCCTACGTGGTAGTGACACCGACATGAAATAGAGCCTATGTTGGAGCAAGGGCTGTCTTATCAATTTCCAACCATTACTTTTGAAATGGGTTGGGTACGTTCTGAGATTGCGTACAAATTGCCATTTAGAACGCTTTTTGCGCATTTTCACCGCTTTTAAATTTCGAATTTCTTAACAAATGTTCTTAGATATCATTTATATCTTGTAAGTAACTACCGTTCCAAATTTCATGTTTCTAGGCCCTTCAGTAACACAAAAATCGCATTTTCGAACGTGTTTTTGCTCCTGCACCCTCTTTAGGGGTAATGGCACCTACATAAAATGTAGCCTATGTTGGAGCAAGGGTTGTCACCATCATTTTGACACCATTATTTTTGAAATTGGTTTGGTACTTCTTGCGATTGCATAAAAATAGCCATTTAGAACGTTTTTTTAGAACGCTTATTGCGCATTTTCGCCACTTTTAAATTTCGAATTTTTTAAGAAATGTTCCTAGAGATAGTTTATATCTAATAAGTAACTACCATGCCGAATTACATGTATCCGGGCCCTTCAGTAACACAAAAATCGCAATTTCGAACGTTTTTTTGCTCCTGCACCCACTTTAGGGGCAGTGGCACCGACATAAAATGTAGCCTATGTTAGAGCAAAGGTTGTCACCATCATTTTGACACCATTAGTTTTGAAATCGGTTTGGTACGTATTGAGATTGCGTAAAAATCGCTATTTAGAACGTTTTTTAGAACGCTTTTTGCGCATTTTCACCCCTTTTAAATTTCGAATTTTTTAAGAAATGTTCTTAGAGATCATTAGTATCTTATAAGTAACTGCCAATCCAAATTTCATGTTTCTAGGCCCTTCAGTAACACAAAAATCGCATTTTTAGAACGTTTTTTGCTCCTGCACCCCCTTTTGGCCAGTGGCATGGACATAAGATATAGCCTATGTTCTAAGTTGGACTAACACCATCATTTTGATATCATTACTTTTTTAATCGGTTCGGTAGTTCCAGAGCTTACCTCCTACAAATAAACAATTTTTACCTCTTTATAATATTATAAGTATAGATTATACTAGAATTGGTATTAAAACCATTTAGCTGAAAAAGGAATCGTTGCATCAAATCACTTTTAAATTAATTTGACTTTAATACTTATATCCATATTTTTGAAATTCAGTACTGAGGTAGGCCGTCAAGCATTATTAAAGCCAGATATACAACAATTGGGCACAGGTCAAATTACTTTGTTTTTTTTTTAAGATAATATGATACTTACAAGGAGAGAATCCAAGGTCGGGGACACAGAGCGCGGCAACCCTTTGTGCATTGATAGAATATAGTCAATAGATAAACATATGACAAGGATAAAGTGCAATACACCGGGGCTCTTAAAAAACAAGCCCCAAAATCCCGCAATTTTGGCGCTTTAGTACATAATCGGATAAATTACACACATTTCTGGGAGAGACCGGAACTGAAAATTTCGCCCAGTGCAGACCTAGGAAGAAAAGAAGCTAGTCCCAGTTCGGTATGAAAAATACATTAGGCTCGATCCAGAATACAGACTTTTTTAACCGCTCGCCGGCACGATATAAAACCTGAAGTTGTGAGGGTTAAAATTATGAAAACATTCTTAATCGGTATGTTAGAAAAAAAAAACCTTGTTTTAAATAGTACAGAAGGAAGGTGGAAAGGGCAAAAGTTAAACTGTATCAGAAGTTTAAGCTACAGAAAAGAATACTCACCTGCAATTTTTTAAGAAGTATTTAAACATTTTATTAGGAGCCAATCTTTGTTTTAAACTTTAAATGCGTTTTAAATTATTAATTTAAATTGTTAAAAATAATTAATTTAAATTTATTAATTTAAACGCGTAATTAAAATTAAAATAAATTTAATTTAAATTATTAATTTACATTTTTAAGTCAAGAATTGTTAAAAAAGGGGGTGCAAACTCGGAACATGACTTTTTTGATTATTTTGCATTAATTTTGTTTCGACGAATTTGAAAATATATTTATTTTTGAAAATATGGTTTTTTTAAAAGTAAGTTAACTTTTTTTTTAATTTGTGTTTTTAATATTTTTAATATTAATATTTAAAAAAATCCTGAAATAAAATTAAAATTATATTTTCCTCTTTAATTAAAGGAAAAAAAGTTTGAAATTCGACGATAATATTTCTCACAAAGCCTGCACAAAGGCTTTAATTGCTATTTTAATGATAATATTTCGAGTTATAACGATTTTAAATTATCCCTATTAAAAAAAAATGTAATAATTTTAAAAATTTTAAGCTTTCTGAGAAATTTTAGGATGGGATTTTATTTGCAAATTATATGGTTAATCATCACGAAAAACAGAAAAATCTAATTCCAACTCAATAAATATATTTTTTACATGTATCCTGGAACTTTTAAAGTAACATTGTTTCTTGAATAACACGTATTTTCAATTTGTGTCTAATCCCTTAAAACCTGACGATTTATTGAAACAGGCATAACTCCACGAGTTTTGCAGATATGAAGATTGAACTTTTTGTGTTTAATTCAGGAATGGATAAGGAAAACATTCCTAACTGAAAATTCTACCCTACGGGGGCCGTATAAAAATTTAATTTTCGTATTTTCTCAAATAGACCTCCTATGGAATTGTAACTTATCTCATCAAATTCTCCACCTTTTTTTTTTATGAAACTTTGCAATTGGAAATCTGTGCCTAGGGGCATTAATTAAAGAGATAGCCCATTATTTCGGTATTTATGAATCACCCTGTATATATATCTATATATATACAGGCTAATTTAAAAAAAAGTTTATATAATTTATTTGCTAATAACTGGCATATTTTTCTGTTCCTTTCAGGTTTAACTAACTTGAGATAATGGCTGAAACCAGACCAATCATTGAGCAAAGGAAATTTATCCTAAAGTGTTATCCTAAAGTGTGAACGTTAAAATGTTAGCTGAAGTGCAGAGACAATTTAGAAGAGCGTTTCAAGCAGATCCCCCTATGCGATTTACAACGATTATTTTAACGAAATTTTTTCTTACATGGTGCAGAAATCCATACAAGTGATGAAACCATGGACATCCTTGAAGAATTTTTTGGAGATCGACTCATTTCAAAAAATCTTTTGCCAGCGCGATCCCCTGATCTGAACATCCCGAGCTTTTTTCTGTGGGAGATATTTAAAGAAAAACGCTTATGCAAATAATCCTCAAACAACAGATGATCTGAAAAATTCCATTACTCAAAGGATACAAGAAGTCACTCCCAGCATGTTAAAACGCGTTTCTACAAACATGCGCAAAAAATTTCAGCTTTGCCCGCTAGAAAGCGTTGGATATTTTGAACACTTATTATTAAGTGCTTTTTATCATTAGCATAAAAGTAACCGTTTTAATGTTTGTTCTTTTGTGAATAATAAATACATATGTCGTCAGTACGGGAACTTTTAGGACACTGTGTACAATCAATCGTCGTGGCTTCCAAAAAGGCTCGTAAGTGTGTTTCTATTAAACCGAATTTTGTTAGCCATTCAATAGCACGCAAAAATTATTACAGACAGGTGAAATCTATTTTTAAGAAGGAATAGTAATTTTTTTCAGTTCTTATAGACCCGGACGCGGCAGCACAGACAATCATCTCATCGATTTCATGGCTGAAATTCCAGAATTAGTTAAAACTCAATTCGCATATTAAAACGCAATTGGTCTGTAAAGTCATATCCTGGTGGAATACACATGAAAACCCGATTTTAGCAGTTGACTTGTAGGCTTACCATTGTGTTTTCCTGCTCCCAGTCCTCCATGTTTTTATACCTTTGGTAGCAGGAAAACACAATGGTAAATCTCCGAGTCAACCGCTAAAATCGAGTTTTTAAGTGTTTTCTACTAAGATATGACTTGCCAGACCGATTGCGTTTTAATATGCGAATCAAGTTTTAACTAATTCTGGAATTTCAGCCGCCAGCTCGATGAGGTGATTGCCTGTACTACTGAAAAAAATTCCAGAATAAAAGAACCATTAAATGCAGATATTATTTTGTGTATTTTATCATATAAACATAATACCGTTATGAAAGTAACTATGTTTGTATTTCCTACAACGCTTATTTTACATGTGTTAGATGTGACATCAAAACAATTTTCTTTTTATTTTCTTCAAAATCTAAGGATTCTAAACGTGTGGTTCTTCTACAATTCCGAGCGAAAATTCTTGTTTCTTGGAGTTTACGAAGTGTGTCTATTCCATTTCTGTGGCTAAACCAGACTGATGTTATAAAACGTTTTATTCGTCACCAATTACATCAGAAACATTATCGCCTTTGGTATACTCTCCTTAGCGGTCCCTGAACCGTACCATCTGAACATTTCCACTGCGCAAAGCAGGGATGGAAGTCCTCTTATGTTAGATTGTTGAGAATCGCCACTGCTTTTGCTTTGACCAATTCTATGCTCTGAAAGTAGAGCCCCTTCAGTTCCAGTGTGACCTGTTGAAATAAATAGAAGTTACAGGAGGCTACGTTGGGCGAGTATGGTGGATAATCCAACACGGGAATGGTATACTTTGCAATGAACGCCTTCACAGACAAAGCGGAATGGGCCGGAGGATTGTCCTTGTGAAGGATCTAGGAATCTTTATGTTGAATGTTTTTTCAAAGTCTGACGAACACTTTATTGATTCCTGTCAATTTAGCAATAACTCAGATACTCAGACGACTATCTTCGCGGATCAACCGACTAATTTTTTAAACTTTTTTGGGGTGCAGGGTCGTCCAGGGCGCGCATCATTTTCGGTCATTTCTTGTCCCTCTTTGAAACTTTTAAATCACCCAAAAACTTGATTGTGCGATAAACATTTATGTTGATACACTTCTTTTAACATAGCATAAGATTCTGTGGCAGTTTTTACAGAGAAACTTCACAAGAAACTTGAGGTTAACTCGTTGCTCCAACAGAACAATTATTGTTTTTCTGACGAGTCACTTGCGCACGGTTCACTCCGAGCAAATGCTACAGCCAAGCTAATCAACACGTGACCCTGACGATCGAGCAGGGGATAGAGGAGATACCACTTAATAGCGACAAGGAAAGTTCAACCGCACCACGCTTGCTGTTTGCCGGTGGCAGCACCAGTTCCGTTATTTATTAGCCACACCTCGTATCACGGTTTTCATGGGATGCATTGTGTAAATAGCGCGCTTAATTCAATGTTTTACAGAAATTTTATGATTTAAATTTGGTTGCCATACTTAGATATTTAAATATTTGCATGGTGCTAATGAAAATTAAACCCATTTTATGTTTAAAAAGAATAATCAAGGTTGATGAATTGATGCCAAGATGGAGTAACTTAAGGATAGAATAAATATAGATAAGCGAAAATACTCAGTGATAAGAATAGTGCAGCCTCAATTTATCTTTCATTATTATTATTATTATTATTATTATTATTATTATTAATATTATTATTATCCTTATTACAATTATTACTAGTAAATTAACTCTTTTCAAAAAGGCGTTATAAATTTGTATCTCTTATTGTACTGATAAAATTGGAAGAACTTTAAGAAAATTATACAAAGAAATTTTAAAATATAGTAAAATTTTATAAAGTTTCTAGTGGATTTTCCAATATTTGTTATGCTTTTAGATATTTTATATATCTATTGATTTTATATTACAGCTTATAAAATGGACAAAGGAATATAATAAAATATCATGTATTCAATTCATTGAATGTATCATGGTTTTATGCAGCTCATAAAACCGATAGGCACCAGTTTCCTCCATTTTTCTATCAGTATATAAAACATTTATGGAAAAAAGTAAAATGCTTTTCACAGTTATCTTAATAGTTCGGTATATTTTAGAGCTGAAAGTTTTTGGAAATTCTTCTATAAAGTTTGCATTTTATTTTTATAAATTTACTAAAAGAGAAAAAAAATTATCGGAAACAGATTAAATCTGTTTTTAAGGAGGAATAGTTAGAAGATAAAAAAAAATCAAAATAAAGAAAGCATAAAAGCAATATTAATAAAGCGATTTAGTTGAAAAAATAATTTTGCAATTCTTTAATATCTTCATTATCATGCTGTCGTATCCATAAGAAAAAATAAGTCAAGCTCATTTTGATTTTTGTTGAACAATTGGAATAAGTATAGTAAAATTGTTTAAATTGGAAACTTTATATATATATATATATATAAAATAAAATTATCTGAAGAGAATAAAAACTGACGTTCTTAATTTTAGTATCCGTTTGGTGCTCTAAAATATTGCTTGAATTATCAATGACGGAAACAAATGTATTAGGCTGGATCAAATGACAACGGAACAGAAGATACACAATCAAGTGACATAGCTTATTTCAAACGTGAATCCAAAGCTGCATAAAATTTTTTCCACTGTTTCATTATAAGCGGTGAATACCCAGCTTATTGAAGTACTGTAGTTTAAATTGGAACCAGTTTCGAACATTGTCTAGGACTTTGCTTTTCAAGTTAGAGCGGCGGCTCTTCAATCTCTTTTTCAGCAGAACAAAGACGTGACGACGACATAACAATGTGATGACGAGTTAAACTTGACTAGATAATGTATAATCATTTACAATTTCCCCTCCCTCGGAGGGGCGTTTGTGTCAATCATGCACTTGCACACTATTCAATGACAGAATGTGTTTTCCGTACACCGCCTTCATCCGCCGATACACTTCGCAAACTCCAACTCCTTGTGGCAATTAAATAAACGTTCAAGTGCAAGTATTACTCGCGCTCAAAGGGTTCCGTACAATAAATATATGGACTTATTTAAGAGCTATTATAATTAACTTTATTTAAGAGAAATCATTGCTAAAAGAATAATAAGACTTTGTAAAAAACTTTACAGCGTAGGATTGGGTATAGCTGTATATACAAGAAAAGTATGAATAGGTAAGGTATGCCATAAAAGTTTAAAGAGATACACTATATGGCCAAAGGTGACCGGTCACTTGCAATTTTAGACATTTTGTTAAATATCTAGAAAAATACACAAGGAATTAACCTGAAACTGCAGGTGTGTAAACAGTATAGTATAGGTCATATATTTCCGCGAAGATTTTTTCCCGAAACCCCATAGGGGACCGTCAACAAATTGAAAAAGAATGAATATCTTTTGAATAACCCTGTAAACACTAATGTAGCAAAAGCGTTCAAACTCGAGATTATTAATAAGTGGCTTATTGTAATATACTGTGCTCATTTTTAGGTGCGTTCGTAATTATATAAATACGTAGCACCTATAGTCGTCGTTCAGTCCGTCCGTCTGTCCGCATATAACAGAGCAAAAACTACCCAACCGAATGGTCTGAAATTTGAAATATAAGATTGTTGCAAAATTTTGTCGAGCCATTTCAAATTTTATGAAAATCGGATGTATAGTTTAATTACAGGGACAGTCAAAAGTTTTTCTTTACATTACGGCCAATGGGAAAAATTATTGCAAGTGCATTTTAATGATGTTACAGCCTTCCGAATGGTCTGAAATTTTAAAGATATAATTCTTGCAAAATTTTGTCGAGCCATTTCAAATTTTAGGAAAATCGGATGTATAGTTTAATTACAGGGACAGTCAAAAGTGTTCGGGGAATGGGAAAAAATTATTGGGAGTGCATTTTAATGATGTTAAAGACTATGGACTTTATGAAGTGCAAAAAATTATACATTCAGTACAATATGGGGTGCAAAAAATAATTATAAAACTTGTTATAGTACGAACGCACCTCATTTGCCACGTTTGACGAGCAATTTCCAACTTGTTATGAAGATAGCATAGAGAAATTGAGGTTTTTATAAAAACAGTCCTGAATTTCACCAAGTTTTTTGCTTATAATTTTCAGAGTTCTTAATATAAAAAAAGTTCTTTTCAGAAAATATGACAAACAACATTGTACACAATACTCTGCAATCAGAATTTAAAAAAATAATAAAAATTGCATGAAAAATGAGCAGGTTAACTAAAAAATGTTTCACTGCGCATGCGCGAAGGCAATCAAAATGTAATATGCATAATGTATTAGCTAAGTACATAGAGCAGCTTTAGTGAAAGTCTCAAAATCATAGCTTGAAAATTCTGAAAATTATCGCCGATAGAATAAGCTCGAAATCCGTTGTTCCCAAAAAGAAGCAGAAATATGAGGGATTGTATCAAATATCTGTTGATTAGTGTCAAGATAGCGAGCACAATATTGCACGTACTACTTACTATATTTGGATACAACCCCTGATCTTTTTGCTTCCTTTTGGGAGCAACGGATTTCCAGCTTATTCTATCGACGATAATTTTCAGAATTTTCAAGCTATGATTTTGAGACTTTCACAAAAGTTGCTCTATATACTTAGCTAATACATTATGCACATTATATTTTGATTGCATTCACGCATGAGCAGTGAAATATGTTTTAGTAAACCTGCTTATTTTTCATCAAATTTTTATTATTTTTTAATTCTGATTGCAGAGCATTGGGTACAATGTTGTTTGTCATATTTTCTGAAAAGAACTCTTTTTTATATTAAGAACTCTCCAAATTATAAGCAAAAAAACTTGGCGAAATTGGGACTGTTTTTATAAAAACCTTAATTTCTCTACGAGTATGCATGCTATCCTCATAAAAATGAACACAGTATATTACAACAAGGCACTTATATATATTAATAATCTCGAGTTTGAATGCTTTTGCTACATTAGTTTTTACAAGGTTATCCAAAATATATTCGTTCTTTTTCAATTTGTTGACGGTCCCTTGTTTGGTTTCGGGAAAAACTCTTCTCGGAAATATATAACCTTTACTGTATTGTTTACACACCTGCAATTTCAGGTTAATTCCTCATGTATTTTTCTAGATATTTAACAAAACGTCTAAAATCGTAAGTGACCGGTCACCTTTGGCCATATAGTGTATAAAGCTTAAATAATATCAAATATTGCTATTCTGTATAACTCTTTTTTAAATCTTATCCTAATCTGTTTATGATGAGCTTAATTCGGTACTGACAATAAAAGTAGTGCATATTTAAACTTCATTTGGCATTTCATAAAATTAAATTCAGCGTAGTAATAATCTTTTTTTTTTATATAGAGTAGCTAAAACAAAACCCTTGTTCAAAGTTTAAATTTGCCATTTTTCTAACCGCGCTTCAAAAGGAGATCGCAAATTTGCAATGCCACCTTGGTCCGTGCCTCGTTTTTCAGATATGTTTTAAATTACCTTTTAAAGACACTGGAGGCGTATTGAGACATCCACTCAATGCAAGCGAGTCGCGAATCCCATTGTATTTATGAGATTAATTCTAATTAAATTTGTTTTCAACAATTGGACCTTTATTGCTTTTATACTGCTACTGGGCATTTCATTACACAAATATATCCTTGAAAGTTGTTATCTGGGCTTTAAAAGCTGATAGTAGATATAGTACGCCGCGCTTGTCATTATGTATGTTGTAACCGTCCTTGCCTTTAAGGGCTAATATCTCGGCTAATTACCGACGAATTGGTTCGAAAATCAATATCAACAATGCTTTTATACTTCTGCTACGGTAGGTACCTCAAGCGTTCCTCAACATCTTTGTTGAATGTCCGCAAATCGAAATTTGTGTGTCACGGAAAAATGACATAATCTGAGATATGTGGCAGCTTTCTCTGCACATGTCGGTTTCCAGCCTTCCTTTACTCAAAATCTACTTTGAACATAACTATATTATACTTTTAAGACGTTGCTCTTTCAATGCAATGCTCTTTCAATTTCTCTTTTTTATGCAAGTGAAATAATTAAATTAATTCATTTCTTAAAACAATACGTAGTTCTAGCTACATGTTTTTTTCCTCTTCTTTTCGCAACGAACGTAATTCAACACGTTCAAATACATAGATTTATGATTTCAATTTCCAGTTATCAAAATTCCATTCTCGCATAATTAAGTTCTGTTTGTTAACGGTCTTTGTCTAAAAGTAATTAAGTAAATACTCAATAATCTAAGTGCAGCTGTCCATTCAGTACGTTACGTTTTTTTCATCGTATTTTATCCGCGTTATAAATAAGTAATTTTTAATCCCCGCTAGAATCTGACGGTCAAAAAGAAATAACAAAAATAAAACTTTTTTATGGGAAATGCGATCTCAAATATATTTCATGTACAGTCGTGGAAAAAAAAGTAAACACCCCTTACTAACTCTGCAAAAAATTATCGTAGAAGAAAGTTACTGGTACCACACGATAGGTAATAAAGTCTACTTTTAAATGTGTATATAAAATTTGCTTAGGGAGCCACCTACATATTAAAACAAACCATAACTTTGTTTTTTTTTTCAATAGCAGTACACACTTCTGACAGCATAAATGATATCTACACCCTTCAATTAGCCTAAAAACAAATTTTTATACAATTCGTACGATAAGTTTACGAGAAAATAATTATTTTAAAACGAGCGTACTTAAGGGGCTGTATCCAAATTGAAGTTCGGTACTCCATTGTTGACCGAGAGAGCCCCGTTCATGATCAAGGCACTTCAGCGCTTCTGAAGCAGTCATTGAATACTGCTAGATTACCAAATAGCATTAGAAATTTGAAAATATCTAATCACTACTATCATAGATATATATCATAGGCCCCTTAAATCATTATTTTGCCGTTTTTTAAGCATAATTTGAAAACTACTTGGAAGAAAAATGTGAAATTTTGGATTTCCATAAAGCAGGACTAAATCTAAATCCATAAAAAAAAAAAATCTGGCTTGCAATTCATAATTTTTTTTGAACATCAATTTCATAACTCATAATTCATGTTATAAAATTATAAAAATCGCAAATTTAACGTATTATATGTTTGGGTATTTTATTATTATTGCTACGCAAAAAAATAGCACATTAGGAGTATAATTTCAGGAGATATAAATAAAAATATGAAAATGTAATTTAACATTCGAAGCACTAAATTTTGAATGTTTATAATTCAAAAACTTATCATTCAAATGACTTGAAATTTGGTGTCTAGGCATAGTTTGGACCGAAGATTTGAAATATCTTCTTTAAATTGGGCATTTCCATTGAAAAAAAAAGAAGTTTGGTCCGTTTTAATATGTAGATGGACACTAAGCAAATTTTACATACATACATCATTTAAAAGTAGACTTTATTTCCAACCGTTCGGTAACAGTAACTTTTTTCTATGATAATTTGTTGAGGAGTTAGTAGGGGGTGTTTATTTATTTTTTTTCACGACTGTACATTAGCACACATGCCCTTTCTCTGCATTTTCCATACATCCGTTAAGATTGCGCAATTACATTTAAGCTAATTCATTGGTGTTAAAATAAAAAAAATCCAGATTTAATGTCGCCGATTCTCATGAAATAAAGAAGGGTTATTTTACATCCCAGTGAGTTATGACTAGAAGGGATGCCATAATATATTCCGCTAATCCTCCTGCCAATGCTTTGTCCGTTTTCATGCCGTCGCCAAAAACCTTTGTAAATTGACGATAATGGGCTACGCCAAGTTATGTGAATCAGTGAGCGAAAGTATTCACTTGGCTTTCTTGCTGTAAGGTCCCGAATAAGGGCCGCTTGTTTGCTTTTTCAACGTTACGGAGTACCTCTCCATGGATTTACATTTACAGTTGGATACATATGTATTCTCTATTATCATTGTGCTGTGTCTTCGATCTAAATAAAAACATCTATTCCTGTATGTAATACTGGAGTTTTTCCTTTTTATCAGAAAACCCGGAACCACGCGAATCAAGACGCCTTTACACATAGGTCGCTTATAAATCTCTTCAAAAATCACGTCAGCAAGTTTGATGTTTTTACTTTTAAAAATGAGTCTGAAAATGTGTCAGAAGATTTCGAGTTGTTGAGCGTGGAAAAATAACTTTTTGAATACTGCCTTAAGTTTTTTTTCTTTTATAAAATAAAGGTCTTTTTGCACCGTTTGTTATCTTTTCTTTGCGTCACGGTCACAATGCAATTGCACTGTCACGATCGCGTTTCCGACACCCAGTTCCTAATTCATTAGTAATTCTTGCTCCTGATGACCAGACAAACTCACACGTGCTGTTTGGACATGAACTTTTGAACCACCCTATATATATTAGAAAGGATCTAAAAATTTTTCCTCACAATTGCAAAACGTATCTATACAGAAAAGATGTTCTATTGCACGGAGATTAAGAAAAAAATACAGTCAAACCCCGTTATAACGCCATTACCCGTTCGACAAATTTTCGGCGCTATAACGAGTTTGGCGGTATATCGAATTTGAATACAATAAAAATTAATTTTTATAATATAATATTAATATTATTATTATAAAAAAATAAATATCATATTGCTTTTTTATTAAATTATCCAATAGTTTATAGCATATATAATTAATATAATATAACTAATATAATTAATACTGCATGATTCAAAATTATTCATTTGATCATTTGATTATTCAATTGATTCAAAATTATTCAATTGATATCTTCGATTGTCAAATCTTCAAATTTTGAAAACTTTTGTCTATATTAATGAATTCAATTTCCGATAGACGGTGCTCAATTTCTGTTAATTTGTGTATTTCGTCTTGTAGTTCTTGAAGTGCCATACTGTTTTGTTTTTTAGCAGATCCTTCAGATTTAATCAATCCAGTATGTTTCAGTTAACAATAGTTTCTGATGAAATTTCATCCCATGCTTTTTTCATAATGCGAATAGCATCATATAAAAGGATTGGAAAAAAATCCTCTTTACTGATTTTTTCAATGATATGACGGCAATGATACTTTCGATAATGAGCTTTGAATGAGTTTATTATACCCGCATCCAAAGGTTGTAAAAGACCAGCACAGTTAGGAGGTATAAATTGAATGCGGACATTGCTCATTGGATATGCTATGTGACAAAGGGCACTATCCAAAATCATTAAAATGTGGCGTTTGCTTCTTTTCATTTCTAAGTTGAAATTCACTAACCATTTTTAAAATAATGCTGCAGTCATCCAAGGTTTCTTGTTATTCTCATAATCTACATAAAGAACAGGATTAATATTTTTTAAAACATCTTGGCTTAGCTGATTTTCCAATTACTGTCATAGTTCTTTTATCAGTTCCATCACTATTCGTACAGAACATAAGAGACACACGATCTTTTTTTTTTTTTTTTTTTTTTTTTTTTTTTTTTTTTTTTTCATCCTTTAGCAGGTTCATTCAAAATTGTTTTATCTGGCTGCAAGAGGTAAAAAAGGCCACTTTCATCCTTATTGTTAATTTTCCTCTGGTTTATGCTCTAAAATCAGACCATTCAGTTTTTTTACGACCATTTAACACAATTTCTTCATCAATACCTGCAGTCTCACCACTTCGTATGTACCTCGTCGCTTTTTAAATCTGTTCAACCAACCACTACTGTTTTCCAAATCTGTGATATTCATTTACTGGCCAAGGACTTTTGCCTGCTCTCTGATGATATCTCCGTTTATGGTAGCATTTTTAGCACTCATTTGTTGTTTCCGTGTGCAAAGGGCATCCTCTAAGTCTTCATGTTTCGCTCTTTTCAGTCTTTTTATATTTGAATGCAGATCGTTGGTGTTAACCCATTTTTCTGTATTTTTCAAAATGTCTCCGATGCAGCACGTCTGTTAACAGGCTTTTTCCAGAGTGTAGAAAAATGATTGGAGATGTGTTGCTGCGATGCATTCACATTTCTTTCTTTATATTTACGAATTTCCCGCTTTTCCGAAACTGATAAAACTGCTCTTTTCGCCATAATAAGTTAAAATAAAGAGACAGGATATTTTACAGATTTAGCTGGTGAATTCTTCTATGTTGCAATCAAGGTCCAACCGAAACTTCAAATGAAAGATTTTGCATTGAACGCCGTTTTTTTTTCTTCTATAAATCGACATAAACTGCAGGCAGTCTTTCATCTATTCCTTTTGTTAAGACTCCCGACCACTGGACGGTCAAATTCTTTTCTGCATTGTTCTCACGTGAGAGAGGAGAAACCCTTTCGGCCAATGGGGTGCCACGCTTTGTCTCCCCCCCCTCCGCTCTAGAAGAGCATCGGGTCACGTGACTCACCAGTCGGAATCAGAACTTTCACTTGCTCGGCAGCTTAGTGCGTGGTATTTTTCTTATCACAATGACAGGCAGAATAAGTGGCAGTTATTGAGAACAATACGTATTCTTTGCTATTTAATAAAGTAATAATTGAGCTCGAAAACATCTAGACGCAGGAAAAGAAGGTACCCTTTGAAAATCCAACAAAAAAATTTAAAAAGAAAGATATGCAAAGAAAATACAGTAATTTCTAGATTTTTTTGTTGGCGGCATATCGAATAGGCGCTTTAACGGACGCGCTACATTAAAATTCCTATTTACCAGATTTGTTCATAGACACAATTGGCGGTTAAACGGAGTTGGCGCTATTTCGAGATGGAGCTAAATCGGGGTTTGACTGTAATTAAATTAATTTAAAGATTTAATGCTGCCGCAATGGGGTTGAAATTTCGAAAAAAAAAAAAAAAAATGGAAAAAGATCTAATTTTGGTTAGATGATTTTTTCAAAATAAATATTTTAATCTTAATCAAAACATACCTATGCGGAAAAGATATTATATTGTACGGAGATTAAGAGAAAAATAATTAAAAAAAAATAATTGAAAAATTTAATTCTGGCGAAAGGTGATAGAAATTTATGTATTTGAGTCTTTTTGCGGTAAAAAGACAAAGTGATTTTTGTTAAGTGAAACATACATTTACCATTTTTTAATATTTTTTGCAATGAGAGGATACTTACTTGGTTACAAGAAAAAAACTCCAGCTTCTTATTTAACAGCTTCTTTACTATTAAATCAAGAAAAACCTAAAAAATCGTCGAAATTACAGTGAGAGGTTTCGTGATTCGATGCGATATTATATAAAACCGTCTCTTCTATATGGCCCACAGACAATAGAAGATGCTTCCGTGGCTGTTTTGACTATTCGTTCTGTAGCTAGAATGTGGCAAGGAAACGCCTTGATGGTAGATATTATTGCCGCCTGAATGATTTCAGATTTTACTGTTGTTTCTGCATTCATGTCGTTCACTAAACCGTTCAGTTAGTGGAGGTTCTGTCACATTTTCCCACTTAATTAAATCAATATAATCCGTCTCACAAAGGTGAAAATCGGGTAAATTGAAAATACGGATATTATTCGTTGCAATGGTTGGGATTGCTGTAGACCTTTTCACTTGGCGCGTTTTTAGAATAATTTTATGGGCCAGTTGCCATATGGGAGTTCTGTCATCAGCTAACATCGGTATCAGGATATTTTCAGGATGGCCAGAAAAAACGTTTCTTCTAATAACAGGTGTCTATGACGTACTTCAGACCGCTCGACAAATAACGCGAGAGAACTGCTGATTGATGCAAATGCTGTGCATCATAGATTCCGATGGTTTCGCTTTGATCTTGAACAACATAGGCGCATACACTTTTACGAAGAACGTCGTTAATAGACTAAAGCCTCGGAAGGATTTTCATAAGCTACATAAAGCCTGAGAATTCTATTCGCGGTTGTAAGCCACATTGAGTGGCAAATATTTCCAGGGTTTCTCTTCTATATACTTTCGCTGCAATGTCTGCAGTTGATGGCTTCACAAATTTCCATTGAGCACAGTCGATAAGTACTTAAGTCTTTCTTGTTAGTCACTTCACATAGTGTGCATTCTATTGATATGGATGAAACTACAGGTAGTTTCTCATACCCAGCCAACAATTTTCCTATTTCACTAGTAAAGCTTCTGGATCCAGTCGTGGTTCCATCCACACCAAGAGCCCGTAAAGATGACGTAGTGGAAGCTCATTGGCGTGTAACTGGCACACAAACCATTGTAGTGAACGCTTCAGGATCAGTTCCATATTTCTAATAACACCTCTTTTGACAACTGTGTTTACAGATGTTCCGTCGCAACCGATCGCAATCAACTTTGTTACATCTATATTATTGTCAACGCATGACAAGAAAATTACGACGTGTTTTCCAATGATTTGCGCCCTCCCGGAATTTACAGGCCGATGTACTCGGAAGCAGGTTCTTTTACCAAGCTTACGTGTTCTTCTATTATGACTTTTTTTCTGTTGTCTTCTACTGGTCTTTACGTCCATCGAAGTATAAACCAAACTGGTCATGATCATAATCTTTTACAACTGACTAAGACGATAGAGTGGTTCTTGCCTTTGTTCCCTCACGTCAAATTTTATATCTCTCGACAAAGTTCGATACATCGGTTTATGAGATAATGTTCACATCTTGAAGCGCAGCTGATACGATGGCAGCGCCTGTTCGGTCGGAATTTCCAAAAAGGTGCAATGTTTTGGTTACGGCTTGAAATTTCTTTACTTCGGGTGTGACAGTGACGTCGTTAGCATTTTGGGCCCCACTTGGGCGTGTTGTATTACGTGGGGAAGTTTCCATGACGTAGTGCTTCCGACTTATGGAGGTGTGGAAAGATAAAGCAGGAGACTGAAAAAGCTGGAATTGCCCCTTTTTTTCGAAAATTCAATCCCCTTGCGGCAGTATTAAATTTTGAAATAATTCTTTTTAGTTATTTTTCGGTTAATCTCCATTCAACATAACATCTTTTCCGCATAGACAGGTTTTGATTAATATTAAAACAATTATTTTGAGTCAAAAATCATCGAACCAAAATTAGGTTTTTTTCATTTTTTTTTTTCAAAATTTCGACCGCTTTGCGGCAGTATTAAATTTTGAAATGATTTTTTTCAATGATTTTTCTCTTAATCTCCATATAATAGAACATCTTTTCGGCATAGGTAGGTTTTGAATAATATGTATATTTTCTCTCACCATATAACAGCGATTCACCCTAGTATATAAAATGAATATGTCAAAAGTTTTAATGTTTCATCTGCCGCGCGTCAAGACAAGCAGTATTGGCAAAATGGCGTTTAAATTGAGTTTGGATAACAATAAAGAATTTCTATAAAATCCCCTGCTGTTCGAAACCAATCTTGCTAAAATACACCAAACGGCCTGCAGTGAGCTAACCAAAAAAAATCCATTATCCAAATATTAAGTAAATGTTAAGTAAATGTTAATGTAGTAAATGTTAAGTCCAAATGTTAAGTAAAATGTGTATAAAAACAATAAAAAAAGGGAATAGAAGACAGTTCCGTATTTTATAAAAATAATTACTTGCGTGATATCATCAACTATTTTAATTTATAAGGTTTATAATTATAATGTAAACTACAGAAAATGTTTTAATTCGTACTCAAAATTTTTGACACTTACTTATACGTTCATTAGAGGAATTTTGAATCAATTTCTCTTTTAATCAATCTAGATCAATTATCTCTTTTACCAGCTATTGTGCCAGACAATTTAAAATCGTTATAAAAAAAAAGGAAAAAAAAGAAGAAACTTGCTGATTAGAAATAAATATCAGATGCTTATTTATTGAGAAAAATCTAGGAAATGTCTGATTTTGGATGATAACATTTTAAATTTTACAGCTCTTAAAACTAGTCATCAAGTGCTGTAATATGTGAAGCTGAAAAGGATCAAGAATTTAACGACAGATGTAAAATTCTAGCAAATGTTAAAGAATGGCTGTAATGCGATTTAGATTCCTATGCATTAAAATCTCTTTTAGCATGAACACTTTTTCAAAGTACGTAATGTTTTCGCTGTAAATATGAATTTTTAATGGCTCTTTCAAAGTACATTTATGAAAATTTAATGCAAAGTTATGCATTATTTTGTTATAGTCATCAGTTATAAAAGGCTGAAAGTTCCTTTCATAAACAAGAAAAAATACAACGTACTCGTGCATGTATATTTCCTTCTTTTTTTTCTAAGTTTTACGAAATTTATATGAAATCCATAGTAATAAAAAGAATATTGCTTCAATACTGAAATAAATATATAATACTGAAATTATATTAAAGTTTAATCTTGTAATTTTGAAAAATTTCGAAAGTTTCTCAAAGCAGGATGAAAACTTTTTGATAGTGTTTTATAATTGTATATAATTAATAAACATTGCATTGCAAATTCCAAATATCTATTCAATGTTTTAATAATGTATTTTTTTTTTCAGCAAATGGAAAAAAAATGTATGTTGAACATTCTTAGAATTTTTTTTTATTTCATAGCTTTTAAATCAGTTTCTTCAATTTCACAGTTTTTTTCTTTTTCTTTTTATCTTTCCTTTTCTATTTTTTAAAAATACAATTTATCCTGTAAAGTAAAGTTTTAAAAGGGAAAAGGATCTTTAACGATATTCCTAAAATTTCTCTTAAAACAAATATTGAAGAATTATATATATATATGTATATTTCAATGTCAATGACTATTTTTAAGGCTTTAACGGTAATGCAGTATCTAAAACATGCATTAGTTTTGAGTATACATGAGAAATTTATTATGTTTTAAAGAAATTTATAAAAAATAATTATATTTATCTTATAAGTTAAGAACCTTATGGTTGGTATAATAAATAAAGTAGAATCTTTAAATTAGAATTTTAAAATATTTATCAATTAGAAATAAATATAGTAAAATACTGATTGATAGATAAACAACCAGAAAACACCTGATTTTTGAGAATGAAGTTTTAAATTCTTCAAATCTTTAAATGTTGTTTATCAAAGGCTTATGATACATGGAGTCAAAAAGCTGTATACTGTCAAGTTTTTTTTTTGTAGTAGTAAAATTTTCCACAAATGTTGAAAGAACATCTGTAATTTTGATTACTATTCATTTATTTAAAATCCTTTTAGGTTTTAACACTTAAAAAATATACATATAAAGTTTTTTTTAAAGTTTTTTCTCTAAACGTGAATTGTGAATACTTAAACACAATTTTAAATTACAGTCCTAAAACAAAACAAAACAACACAATAACAGAAAAACAATTATCCCATATTAACTTTACATAAAATCATCGTATAAAAATGTGACTGATATAATGTCTACTAATTAGTGCTACACTTAAAATTTTACTTTGAGGGTCATCTTCATACTGAAATTGTTCAGGACTCTTAAATTTTAAATATAAATACCTAGTTTTGACATCATATTTGCCTTTTTCAGATAATTTTACTTTGGAATACTAAATGGGAAATTATTCGGTCAAGTAGTTTAGGAATTAATGAAGGTTTGAAGTTTAGAACTTCTAATACTAAATTTATTACTAATCGTTGTGAAACAGATTGCATAGTTTTAGTAGAGTATTGAGTAATTTTTTTAATATAACTCAAAAACTACTTGGTAGAATGAGCTGTAATTTTTAATTCGTATAAATTTAGTTTTCTGTTTCCCGTCAGGAGGCACTATAAAACGAAAGTAAATTCAGTCGAATCTTGAGTACGGCCGTCATACATTGAAACACAAAAAGAAAATACTTTTCTTTAAATTTGTTGAATCTGTTCCTCGTTAGGGGGCATTATCGGAAAAAGTTGAAAGAAAGTTATTAAAAGAAAATTGAGTTTAAATTATCCTAAGTAATTTTAACTTGGAGTATGCTTGCCGTTTTAGAAAACATAAAAAAAAAAATCCATTATAAAATTTTGGTTATACAATTTTCCTCGAAGGGCGCTACTAGCGTCAGGAGCCGGATTATCCAAAAGGCACATGAAGCACGAGCTTCCCCTCTAAAAGTTAAGAAGGGACTCAAAATGACTGTAAAATACTTTAAATTGCACTTTTAACTTTTTCGGTGTGTAAAGTTTGTCTACTGCAGGTTAACATCCGCACTACTTCAGGAAATCTGAATATGAGCAATAAGCTTGTTTATTAATCATGTGGCATGATGAAGAAACTAAGAAACATACAACATACTATATATACTACATACTACATATATTCCCTACTTATAGTAAATACAGGGACCATGAAAAAGTTGTTTAATAAGATACGTGTAAAAACTGTGAAGAAATTTTTCAGGAGATAATATTTGTAGCATTGGTGAGTTTTCATGAAATTGGATCTAGAAAACTTTCTACGGCCCTGACTAGTCTAAAACTTGTAATGTGATTTTTTTTTCTTAATCAGTACATGAATTTGATAATGACAGAAGCTTATTCTGAAGGTCTGAGAGAAGTTCGTTTGCTGGAAGTCAAGTGAGTTTAAAATGGGTAGTTAAAAAATAATCGAAAAGGTAGTTGACGATATAACTACACATTGAGATACATGAAGATGGGTGACAAAATAATACGAACACCTATGAAATAAGAGAAAAGCTTTATTAATAGGGGGTTGGACCACTTTTTGACTTAATTACAGATTGTATGCAGCGTAGGATGGATTCATAAAGATCATGAACAACATTTAAAGGAATATAAAGCCATTCTTCTTGGAGAGCAGTCTCTAATTCCAAAAGCGTAGATAGTGAAGGAAATCGAGCACGGAGTTTTGATTCCAAATATCCCCACAAATGTTCAATAATGTTCAAATCAAGAGACTGAGAGGGCCAAGCAAAATGTCCTATTTCCTCCTCATGCTCTTCAAACCATTTTTGGAGGAATTTAGCAGAGTGGATAGGAGAATTGTCGTCTTGATAAAGGGGGCATTCTCCTAGAAAAAAAACTTGGACAAAAGGATGCACTTGATCCCCCAGGCTATCAGTATAGTGAGCAGCTGTAACCTTACGATGCAGAGTAACAAATGACCCAAGGCCACGCCAAGATATCGCATCCCATACCATAAGGGAACCATCTCCATGCTTCACAGTCGGAAAGAGACAGTCAGGAGAAAATGCTTCTGTGGGCTTTTTCCACACATAAACGCGTCCAATTACCTGAAATATGGTGAAGATTGATTCATCAGACCAAATGACTTGTTACCACTGCTGAGGAGTCCAGTTTTTTGTGTGTTTTACACCATTGGCATCGCTGAAAAGCATGATGTGATGTAATCAATAGCTTACGAATTGCAACTCTTTCATAAATGTTAGAAGCATGAAGTTCCCTTTGGACAGTTCTTGCTGAAATGGGATTCTGGAGATTACTATTTATCTCTCGGGTTATCTGAGATAAAGATTGCCTGCGCTTTCGGACCGCTATGCGGGTCAACTCTCTTTTACCCCTCTCAGAACGATTTCTTTTCCGTCGACTGTTGTACTTCGCAGACGACACTTTACCGCATTTCGTGTACGCTGTTATAACGGCTAACACAGTACTTCTTGCACGCCCCAAATAATTGGCTGTTTCCGTCACGGAGCAATCAGCTCACAGCATTCTAACAATTATCCTTTTTTCGAACTCTGACAGGTCAGTCATTATTGAGTTTTCCAGAGAGTATGGTAAGCGCATGCAACACCTATGACTGATATTGAGCGACCGATACCTTACCTTTCATAACCACTAGGTTGCAAAATTGAGTGCAAAGTGATATGCACGTTCTGCTTCTCTGAAATGGACCAAGCCTTTTTCATGGCTGTTCGTATTATTTTGTCACCCATCTGTAAGCCAAATAAAGGTAATAGAAAATAGCTCTTCCAACACTAATTGGCGATAATGTGTAATGTATCTGAATTCTTTTGTGTTGTCCCGCAAAGGACTTTAGTAACATATACAAATTTCGCAGAATTTCAAATAACATAATGGCACTGAAATACATTTTAAGTAATCACTGCCCATAGACGGTAATATAACCGAGTTCTTTTGTGCGGCCCTGTAAATTAAGTATGATTGTTATATAGACCCTATTCTAGAAAGAAAAAACATGCTGTAGGTGACTCTAACAACATTCTAAAATTACAATACCGCCAGCGTTCTACAAACACTGGCGCAAACATTTAAGCATTTCAAAAAAGTTTCATAAATCCGTTTCATAAAATCTTTACATTATGATTTTATATATACAAGGGGATGTAACCGGTCTTCCTGGGTTACAAAATATAAGCGAAAACAATTTTTTAAAAATTGATAGCTCTAATAGATTTTTTACATTTAATCTACTTTTTAGAAGGCGCACTAAAACTATCAAAAATCATATTTATTTAAAAAATAGCAATTATGCATTTAAATAAAGTTTTGAAAGTTACTAAAAGCGATACTTTCGTATTGGTCTAGTGCCAGGAGTTAATAGCCGAAGAAATCGCCGAATATCACTGTTTACAATCAGCTTATTTGATCCTTATCATTTCAGTAGTTTAAGCGCATAGTTTAATTACATGTTTTAAATTTGTGTTCTTACGTATATTTTATTTATTTACTTATTGATTGATGAATTTTTTTTATTTCGTTATGGAATATAAGCTGGAAACAAATGCTGAGCTATTTATATTAATTTAAATGCAAATGGATTTATTTTTCGTAATCATCTGCACGTGATAGAGAGAGATTTAAAAAAAAAATCCTACATGAAAATTATATTAAAAGTAATAAAAATTGCGTAAACGGCGATATATTTAAAAAAAAATTTCGATACAACTTTCAAAGAAATTTCATTAGACGGTGTAAAAATTTAAAATGCACGATGTATAGAAATTTTTAAAAAAAATGCAGTAAAAGATAAATTTAATCGTCTGGTGTTGCCATCGTCAAAATGACATCAGCGTTACGCATGGACACGTTTGTCCTTTATAATATAGATAGAGTACATATTACAACAATAATCGTAACAACAATTGTAACAAAGATTATAATTTAATAATCTATTTGTAGTACTCAAAGTAAATAATTATCTTATCTCAGAATCGTTTTTTGAATGTTATGAAAGATTGGTCAACTATGGCATACTTCTTTAAAATGGAAGTTTTATTAAAATACTCAAGAACTCTTAGAAATGTCAAATGATGAGACACGTGGTTTCTAATTTCTAAGTATTTATGAATCCCGAACATTTTAATTGTGGATATTTATCTTTCTTTTCAAAGCTGATATTTAATGTCAACTATGATTATTGTCTAATTGGACTTTTCGACTGTATGTTTAAAACTATCTTGAACTTTCTTATTATCATAAGAATACATAAATGTATTTAAAAAAATTCAGTTTTTGTGTTTTATCATTATGCACATAGTACTTATAGAATAACTTTTTCTTAGAAAATGTTACGCAATATTACTTAAAGTAGTCTATGATCTGTCATTCACACAAGAAGCTGAATCAAGGAAAAAGCTACATTTTTATCATAACAAAGAATTAAAATTATTAACATTTTCTTTTTCATAATATTTTAACTGCATCGCAAGGAGGAAGAACCTGTCTCGTCTGAACCGGGACATACAAAAACTGTTAATTTTATGCGGCTGGTAACTTTTGCAAGGAAAAATATAATTAGCCCTTCCTTTTCATTAATAGATTCTATTAAACCTGTCAGTGGTTGTCAGATTTTTTTTGGTACATGGCAATTTTGGTTTCTTTTTAAAATGGTATGTATGAACTGTCATGTCAGAAACTTGTTTCACCAATCTAAAGTGATGCACTGAACGAAATAGATAGATAAATACTCTACTCGTTCTTACTATTTAATAAAATGCGTAATGATTATTACAACATGATTGTTAAATAACATGTTTTCTAGTGATTTAAAGGATTCACAGAAACAAAAGCAACAAAGCCTTTTTAAAACTAAGAATGTTGAAAAGCTGTGTTGAATAATTTAATAATACAACTAGTTGAATGTGCCAATCTCAAAACTCTCTTCTATCTCATACATCTTAATATTTCAAAAAGTAGTACCACATGTTAATACTTCAATATTATTAGTTCAATACTATACCAACTTTGAATTTCATCTTAAATTTCTGCTTCAGACAATTAATCGGAGTAAAAACGAGTTAATCTAGATCGTGATATTTATTTAAATCAATAGTTTTCCCTTATTCTGTTATCATCAGTTTTTTGCGAATAGCCGGCTTAGCAGGACGCGATATCCTGTCACTGCATGAGCTGCCAATGGATAATAAAACTACGAAAAATAAGGAAAATTATACAAAAATCGCTATCACAGAGCCCCTTTCCCGCGAAATATTTCGAAATTCAAGGAGGACCTACTGGCCGTAGCCAAAAATATGCACAAAAAATTTGGTTCTATTGTATGCATAACGTTATACAGTTTTCGATGGTACAATAAAGACAATGGCACAAACATTGCTATTACAGCCACCCCTTCCGGGGAATAATTTCAAATGCAAGGAAAACTGCTGGCCTTAGCCAAAAACATATACAAAAAATTTGCTTAAATTCTATGCATAATTTTATACAGGTTTTGATGGTACAATAAGGAAAGTGGCGCAGACGTCGCTATATCACATTATATATTCCAAATGGAAAAGTTAAAACATATATTAAAATATTTATTTGCTTAAAAGGCGTTACTAAAAACACATTAAAAGTAAATAAAAATCCTATATTGACATGTTTCAACTCCTTCACTGGGTCGTCATCAGAATGTATAACAGAAATTACAAATACAATGCATATGAAAAATGGAAAAAAAAATCATCGAATATAAACAAGTAAACATAAAACGCGTCCGACATTTTCACCATCGCACGTGTTCCCTTTATGTTACGATTCTGCAAGTTGTGCAACCATTCAATCCATATATTTGGGATACGAAAAGATAACGTGTCGTTACAAGCCTCTGAACCTCTTAAATAAATTTCAATGGATTCTCTTATAAATAATTGTAAAAAAAAAGTCTTGTAGATTAATCTACTCTCATTAAAAAGTATGTTAATATGGCTATTATTGGACGTAATTAAGGCTTATTACTCGTACTTACTTACATATGGTTATTAGTGGACGTAATTAAGGCTTATTACTCGTACTTACTTACAGACATCGCTATTAAGGTGCTCCCTTCCGGTACAGTTTTTTCAATTTCAAGGAAGACCCGCTTGCCATAGCCAAAAACATACATGGAAGAAAGTGAGAATTTGGTTCAATCCTATGCATAACTTCATATACTTTTCGATGGTATAATAAAGAAAATAGCTCAAAAATCGTTTTTACAGCAACGCCTTCCGACGAAATACTTTTAAATTCGAGGAGAAACTGCTGCCCACAGCCAAAAACATACACAAAAAAAATTGATTCAATTCTAAACATAACTTCATACACTATTTGATGGTACAATAATGAAAAGGGCACAAAAATCACTATTACAGCGCCCCTTCCGGCAGAATATTTCCATATTGAAGAAGAACCTGCTTGCTATAGTCAAAACGTTGCAAAAAATATTGATTCAATTCTATGCATAACTTCATACACTTTTCGGCGGTACAATAATGAAAATGGCACAAAACTCGCTATCACAGCGCTCTCTTCCCGCAGAATATTTCCATAATGAAGGAGGACCTGCCTGCTATAGCCAGAAAATTACACAAAAAAAATTGGTTCAATTCTATGCAAAACTTCAACATTTTTCGATGGTACAATAATGAAAATGGTACAAAAATCGCTTCTACAGCACCATCTTGTTTGTTGTTGAGAATGTTTCAATATTGAAGGAGAACCTGCTTGCCATTAGCCAAAAACATACACAAAAAATTTGGTTAAATTCCATGCATAAGTTCATACAGTTTTCCATGGTACAATGGCGAGACATTTTATATAAGCATGTTTTTGGGGACCATCTCTGACCCCTAAAACGTGTAAATACGTCGAAAACCGGAACTCGAAAAAAATTTCGATTACAATACTTTCTTCTATTGAAGACCGAAGAAAGTAAAAATCTTCAAAACATACACATGTACTCGAAAACACTCATTGTGACGTCAGTATTAAGAACTGAAAGCTTAAGTTATGTTATCGGTTATTATAATTTTTATGGCTTTGTGGTTTTATAATAAGCTAAAATCAGTTTCAAAATCTATAATATATGAACCTCAAATGGTTCATTTTAATAGGAACACATATTCTTTTATAAGCACTAGGGGATTGTACCCGGGTTTCCCGGGTTAAAGAATATAGGTGAAAACATTTTTAATTGAAAACTAATAAGTTTTTATATGCAGTAAATTTTTTAGATTGCCCGCTTACATTAAAAAAGCATTTTTCATATGGGACATACGAATTGTACAATCAAACAAATTTTTGAAATTTATCAAAAGCGATATTTTCTTATTAGCCGCATGCTAAAAGCTATTTGACCAAGATTTTGCTACTTACGGCATCTTTTTTGTTCTGATAATTTCACAGCTTATACAAGTCTGTTTAATTTGTGTTTTATTTATATTATTTTATTTATTTATTCACAAAGAAGTTTTTTTTTTAATGGATATTAGCCGTAAGAAAATGATGAACTCTTTATTTTGTTTTAAGGACAAACGGATTAATCTTTTGTGATCGATCTCCGCGCGATATAGATAAATTAAAAAATATTTCATGCTTTAAAATTGTTTTTAAAACCATAAACAATCAGTAAACTGAGATGAACTTTGCAAAAATATTCCATATGAAAAAAAATCCTCTTTGGTGATCTAAAAATTTAAATTGTACGATTAGAAATATATTAGATTTGTGTTTTTTCAATATTATTCTTTTATTTGTTTATAAAAGAAGTATTCGTTAATTTGTCTTACACAAATATGTTAGATTGGTATTTTTTTATATTATTCCTTTATTTGTTTATAAAGGAAGTATTAATTTCGTTATGCAAAAATAGTCAGAAACAAATGCTGAAAAATGTTTGTTGCTTTATGTGCAAAATGTTTATTATTATTATTATTATTATATGTATTGAAACCGGCACGAGATAAGGTAAACTTAAAAAAAAAAAAAACCATGCTTAAAAATTATTTTAGAAAATATAATACACCAGTCAATTAAGATACAGCTTTTAAACAAATTGCTTTTGAAAGTAAATTTTTTCCCTATGCGATGAAAATTGAAAATGTACGATGGTCAAAAGATTAAAAAATTGCAGTAGCGAAAATTTCAAGACCGAAATTTGATCGCGAAGTGTTGCCATTCTCAAAATGATCAGCGTTACGCACAGATACGTTTGCTCTTTATAACATAGATACTTAATCAGTAAAATATACTAAAGATCAGTTATTAGGATGTGGCTATCAATTGAGACTCTTATGCTTGGTATTCCGGAATGAAAAAAAACAAAACAATTTTCACCTTCTCAAAATTTCTCATATCCATATTCATCATTAAAAAAAAAGTTGTATTTTGTTTGATCATTTAAAAATCATTTTAACTCAAAACTTGAAGTCACGATAGTCAGCAACACCTTTTATGTGAACAGACGCACTCTTTACTTGAGATTTTAATCTCAATGCCGGAGAGTAAAAAATTCCGGGATTTATGTTTTTAGACGCATTTGTGTTAAAGTATTTGGTTTTGTTTAAGAAAATGATCGTTTTCGTTTAAATATGACTTCATTTTCACTTAAATAAGCATTTCGCCTAGTGTCTGAAACTTAGTATCAGTACACATGCAGAAGGAAAAACAATATAGAAAATTTATAAGGAAAAATGCGTGTTTTCAAAAGCAGTATGATGTCATTTTCCGTTTTTATGCCCCTAATATAATATTCTGCTCCTAATGGGATTTTGCGACACTAAACCCCTATGCAACAATTTTTATCAACAATTTTGAATTTTTATCTGAAAATAGCATGAATAAAAATAAAAATACCTCATTATTTTTCTCTTGTTTGCAATAATGAAAGCTATCTAATTTTCACCACATTTTGAAGGAATTTCATAAAATGCTTTTAAAATTAAAATATGAAAGTGGGAACATTTAAATAAAAACAGATAGACATCACATCTACATCTACAAATGAAGAGCTTTCAGTTTAAAAAAAAATATATTAGTAAAATTGGTTCAGCAGAAAGATCAAGGCAGATGACTAAAAAACACACTTGTGTTTTAAATATATAGATTATATAAAATTAGGAAAAATTAAATTAAGCAAATTATGTTATTTTGATAAAATTATAGTATAGACTGTCCTAAAGAATAGCGTTTAAATTTTATTATTCGAGAGAATTTTGGACAAAAACTTCAGGAATATGATATTATTTTAAACCACGAATTATTTGTTTGCTTGTCTAACTCGGCGAAGCAAATCCATCCAGGCGAGAATCACCGATTTCTGTAATATAAATCGCTATTATTTGCATGTCACCTCTCTTTTATAAAGACACTCTAAATTTTTGTAAAACATTGCGTTTTATTAGTGTGTGATTTCGATTCCATTATTTTCAAAAGTGAACCATCTTCACCTGTGAAGAATTTCAAAGCAGCTGGGCTGTGAAAATGACTCACTTCTACAAAACATAATTCAGGTTTAAGAATTAAAATACACACTTTTTTATAAAATGACGTCATTTGCATCCACTAAAATAATCCACTTTTACAATCCACTCTTAAACTTCGTCTATAGAAAAGTATGCATATGACGTTATTATCACGGAATAACAGAGGCTATTTTTGACATAGCCCCTATTTTAATTTCAACTTTTTTTTCAGGTTTTATGAGAAAATGGCAACAAA
Source organism: Maratus speciosus (assembly GCA_963932465.1). Lineage (NCBI taxonomy): Eukaryota > Metazoa > Arthropoda > Arachnida > Araneae > Salticidae > Maratus > Maratus speciosus. The sequence continues at coordinate 337,886,707 of OZ010791.1, forward strand.
AAGATACAGTATCTCCTATTTTCGGCTATTTTCCGTTTACTTTCAATGACTTTCAATAGAAATGGGGTACTTTTGTTGCCACAATAAGAAAAATGGTATTAAAAAATACAACAAAATTAATATCTCAAAAATAAATTGAGATACAGCTTTCAAACAAATTGCATTTAAAAGAGCATTTTTTTCCGCATACGACGGTGTAAAAATTTAAAATGTGCGACGTTTAGAAGTTTAAAAATTTGCAGTAAAGAAAATTGCAAAACCAAAACTTTATTTCAAATTTCAAAATGTTGCCATTCGCAAAATGACGTATGCGTTACGCACAGATATGTTTGTCCTTTATAATATAGATAGCTTTTCCAGTTAGTTCTGTTCAATTACGTCATTTCTTTGGGATATATAAACTCTTGTTTCCGCCTTTTCAATCAGTCCATAAGCCAGTACTCGGGGCTATAACCGAGGAGTTCTTCGAACCCATTTTAATTCTTTTTTTTTCCTCACTGAGGAAGGGGATCCAGGAATCCTCAAAACGATCGTATGGGAATTTTTTGTCGTTCTGTACGTTATTTGTGCGTAAAATCGTTGTCGAAGATTTTAGCTTTTTTATTACATATTTTTTTAGATAATTTATTTCTATTGCGCGGGCTATTTTAAAGCGCAATAAAAGTAGCAGTTAAATAGCAGTAGATGATAAATTTAGGAAATATCAGTTTTTCACTTTTCTATAAGTATCTATTTTTATTGTTTGCAATTTTTAGTAGATTACAATGTGTAACAAGCAAATATTTTTTCTTGTCCTTGGGTAATAACTGTAAGCTTGTATTACTAGTTAAGAAGATGACAATTTTTTCCAACAAAATTTGTTTCCATGCCCAAGATGTTGATATGTTGATATGGGCGAACGTTATAGTAAATATGTCAAACTCATATCAAACTCCTGGTTACAAAAGCAAACTTTGTGAACTATAATTGCCGTTCTATCCATGTTTGAGACATAAGCAACCAAGAAAAAACACTTACAAGTCAAGACAAAAATTGTGTTACATAGTGTTATTTAACGATTACAACTTGTTAAACCTTTAAAAATAGATAATTTTTTTTAACTCCATTCATAAATTGGCTGGATAAAATATTTTAAAATATGTGAATTTTTCTCGATTAAAAACCTGTTTCAAGAATTCTTTTGTCATTTAGACTTTACGATTACAGTTAGACAGTCAGCGTTATGATTTGTTAGGCAGTTTAAACCCATTTTAGACAGCTGTCTTGTTAAAATACATCCCTATTTCTATTTATTGGGCGAAAAGAACCAGTGTAATAAATTCAAAATGGGAGGTATAAAATAAAATGCTTCAAGAAGTTTTGATATAAAGTATTTTCAGTGATCTATTGTTCATTATTTAAAGAGAAATATTCGATTTTTATTAAACATTAAATTTACCTATGAATTTCTGACTCAACTAAATATTATCTAAATTATCTTTGAAAAATTAAAAACGTGTTATATTTTGTAAAAAACTTATCCTTTTTATTACTCGCTACACATTTTTTGTAAGCTTTTGGCTCTTCTTAGCCAGTGAAATCTGCAAAATAATTCAACGCATATAGTATTGCTATTTCTATGTTCGCTTCTAGATTTTTCTTTTTCTTTTCAAATTTCGTATTTATTTCTGCATATTTAATCCAGCCTCTGTATTACCCGTTGCCTTGAAACACATTTTATGGATTTTTTAAAAAAATCTTTATTGAAATTACTTCCATCTCCTGTATCTGATTTACAAAAAATTAAAAAAATAAAATAGAATAAATAAATAAAAAGAAAAAAGACATAATTTTCTTTTCAATATTTGATTTTAAATTAAATGGTATACATAACAGGTAATAATCACAATTTTTATTGCTGTTGAGTTTTTCGAAAATGTAAGACTTTTCAATTTTACCACCTTATAAAAACCTTAGTCTCTTTTCCAAAGAGTCTTTTCATACTTCATTAATTTCTAAAATACGTTAAATAAAAATCATAAAAACAGTAAAAAAGTTTTGTTTATCTAAACTGTTTACACGTTTCTCCTTCACGGAAGTCTTTTTCAAAACAAATAAGAATATTCTACGGTTGCACGATCTTTTGATGCACGATGAAATGATTCGCCATCGTTCAAGTTATTTTATTTTATATTATTAGTACTTTGATGTTTATTTCTACACTCACAACCATTAAGTAACTCACTCCATAATTTGGTAAGTTAAATGACGCTGTATCGTTATACATTGAAATTTTACGTGTTACAATTTCAATGGTTTCTTTTATAATGGATAATTTTGTTTTCATTGAAATTTTTTTGGATGGCTTTTTCTTGATATAATCTTCCAAGTGCTGTGTTTTTCTATTATACTTTAAACCAGCTACATATTCCTTTCTTTTTCTATAAAGAAATTTATTGCTTGTCATGCTATTATATTAAGTTTTTGATCCGTCGGTTTTAATAATAATCTTTAAGTTCCACATAAAATAAGGAGAAAAATGAAAAAAAATAATTACTGTTTTATGTGAGCGACATTTTACTAAAACAGTGAATTTTATTCAAGGCAATGATTTCTCAGTAATTTTTCTGGATAAGTAAGGTTATATTTACAGTTGGAGTAGAATAGTTGAGTTTTACTCCAAGAGAGTGAAAAATGTCCTGACCAGAAGTCGAACCTGGATACCTTGGCTCATAGATTAACATACAAGATCGGACATTTCGATCGAGCGTAATGGTAATGCAATTGCGATCGTAGCGCCTTTAGCGACAATGAGAAAGAAACTCCCCATCCTTGCAATATTTTTATTATTGAGTATCTACTTTATTGTGATCTTTCTTTTTTTTAATGTTGCATGTTTACGTTTTCAATAGAATCTTACACTGATACAAGAACATGGAATATATATTTTATTTTATATATCTAATATCTATTCTATGTTCATGCACGGATATATATATATATATATATATATATTTTTTTTTTTGTTACATGATGAGTGAACGATTTAAGTGCAATGAAAAACAAAAGGTAAAAATTTCGTCTTGAATGCTATATATCAAAAGCAATGGTGTAATATAAAAATATACGAAATATTGATTGCACTCTAAAAGTCCCAGACAATTTCATAAATATTCCCATTTGGTAGGAAATTTTTTATAGTCGATGTTTTATTAATTTATGAAGCTTAATGTATTAAACAATCGTTACGATAATCTTTTAAAATGTACACATTTTCACTTTCTTACACATAAAATAAAAATGTCGTTTTTAATGTAAATAACGTATAATCAATTCAATAGTATTTACTCTGTTAACAAACTAGAAATAATAATAGAATTACAGATGATCAAAAATTCCTTTCGACAAATATTTAGAATTATATAAATCTAAAAGTTAAAACTAAATAAAAGTACTGACATTACACTCAATAAAATTTTATTCGATATGAATAAATTAACACAATACCTGAATTTGATTTTTTACAATTTAATCTCTTAAACTTACATATTTACGTTCTTAACAGAATTTTATAGGGTTTTTCTTTTATATTATTATTCTAATTATCCTTTTGTAAGTTAAACGTGAATAATAGAAGTACGATAAAAAAAAAAGCAGCTAAATAAATAAAGCATAAATAGAATATTGTCTGCCTCTTCTTCGTTTTAGGAAAGAATAAATACTCAAAACATAGAGCGTAAACATATTTTTTCACCATAGGTAAATTTCGGAGGCTTGTTAATTCTTCCCCCTTGTCGGTAGTGACACAGACACTAGTACTGTTGCCATAACAGATTTTGCCGTAAATGCCCCATCTTGTATATTAATCTGTGGTTAATTCTTTCCCCTTGTCGGTAGTGGCACTAGTACTGTTGCCATTACAGATTTTGCCGTAAATGTCCCATCTTGTATATTAATCTATGTCTTGGCTTGCCGTGCCAATAATGCTCTACCATTTGAGATATCCGGACTGTACCTGAGCTGTTACAGGAATTTTTGTTGTTGCCGTTACAAAAAAAGTTCTAGGAATCCCAGTTTCCTAGAAAAACTTTAGTAACTTTACAGATTTTTTTTTTTACAGTGAGTTTCATTCGTCCAAGCTATAACTATAGCCTTTACATGATGAAAATGTGTGATAACACGGACACTCCTGTTAAACCATGTTATTAGGTCATAATTAAGAAAAGACAAGTCTTTTCAACTGGATAAATCATATTCATTGTTGGAGTAGCAGATATGAGGTTGAGGTTTTAAACCACAACTGTGCTACTCCAACTACACTGTAAAAAAAAAAATCTGTAGTTCTACAGATGTAAAGTTACATGCTTACTAAACTTTCACCTGTAACTGTACGAAAAAAGCTGCAAATCTACAAAACTAGTTTTTGTAAAGCTACAAAAATCTGTAACTTTACAAATGAATCTGCTAAAATTTCAGTAATCTTACTAAACTTTTATTTGTAACCCTGGCTGCAGTTACATGAAAAGTTCTCGGAATCCCAGTTTCCAAAAAAATTCTTAGTAACCTTACAGATTTTTTGATTTTCGGCGCAAAAGTGTGTCTGTTACATGAAATTTTGTTGTTGCCGTTACATGAAAAGTTTTAGGAATCCCAGTTTCCTAGAAAAACTTTAGTAACTTCACAGATTTTTTTTTACAGCGTATGAATATGATTTATCCAGTTGAAAAAATTTCCTTCTCTTAATTATGAAGCAATTTTCGTTTGATATTTTTTTTTCTGTTTTGATACATGAGGAAATTTTATTGTATACATCGGTCAATCTTGCCTGTATAATAATTGAAAAAGTGTTTTCACTGAAGTTTATCTAAACAACTGCTTTGCGGCCTATATATTTAAGGTGTCAAATCAGTATCTAATGTTGTCATAGAGTTCGTAATTTTTTTGGAATATTTATGGGCTGTTTTGGAGATTGTTGGGGGGGGGGGGGACTTCTTTTATCAAGCAGTGGGAAAAAAAATCAATCATTTAATTTTAAATGCCTCCTTTTTTTACAGCGAATATCATTTTTAGATGAATTTCTTTATTATTCCGTATGTAATTAAACATTTGAGGATATCAGATTTAAAGGGAACATATGGATGCTATTGAAGGAATAAAATTAGTATACAGTTATACACTATTAAAAAAATCTGTAAAGTTACTAAATTTTTCTAGGAAACAGTGATTCCTACACTGTAAAAAAATCCGAACAGTATTCCTGTAGGAATCGGAAAAATAGTTGCCCTTATCGTACCGGAGAATTTTCCGACCCAGCTTGGAATAAAATCCGTAAAAAAAAAGGAAACATTCATTAAAACGGTACTTTACGGATTCCATTCCAATTTTACGGATTTTATTCCGGTTTTACTGATTTTATTCCGAGCTGGGTTGGAAATTTTTCCGGTACGACTGATTCCTGCAGTAATTCTGGTCCTATTTTGGTTTTACAGTGTAGAACTTTTTATGTAACAGCAACAACAAAAGTTCATGCAACAGATACACTTTTGCACTCTAAATCAAAAAATCTGTAAGGTTACTAAGAATTTTCTAGGAAACTGGGATGCCTATAGAACTTTTTATGTAACTGCAATCTGGGTTACAGATAAAATTTTAGTAATATTACTGTAATTTTAGTAGATTCTTTTCTAAAGCTACAGATTTCTGTAGCTTTACAGATTGTAGATTTATACATTTTTTTTGCACAGTGTATAGATAAAATTTTAGCAAGCATACAAATTTCTGTAGCTTTACAACGGCAGAATTACAGTTTTTTTTCTTTTTTTTTTTTTTTTTTTTTTTTTACAGTGTACGGCACGTAAATTGGGAATAGTTCATTACAAGCGAAATGCTGTCATATTTTTATAGCGTGAATGCAGGCTCCGAGAAAATATTTCTTTATTGGAAAGGAAGACTGCTTTCTAATTATTTATTCTTTTTGTTGGGATCATAAGAAACGTTCGATTGAGATAGGATTCCGTTATAGATGGGATCTGTTTTCATTGATTTTACTATGTAATAATGATTAGAAAATAATGATTTGTTTTGTTACAGAGTGTTTGAAAATTTTGTGCAATGTATTTTTTTTCACTTCTCTTTCATTACAAAAATATTAATAAGAAAAATCCAGTTGCGTTATTTTCAATTCTTTTCACGAAACTTTTAAACGCCTATTAAAAAAAAATTATTATTCTACTTATTTTTATATTTGTAAATAATTTGCAAATTTTTAACATTTTCTAACAAATAAAAAGTGTTGAAAATTGTTTATGACTTCGATGTATCAAAAGTTGGTCTGGCCATCTGATAGTGTTTTAACTTTCGTAAATATATTTGGATTGTCATGTTATTTTTATATGTTAATAAGGTTCACTATATAGAATGATTGCTATTATAAATGAAGTGCGTAGCCTTTATAGTTCTTTTACAGGGACGTTCAAAATATTTCATTACATTGTGATATGGTGAAAAGGCATTTGCGGTTTATTTTAGTGATGTTGCGATACGTCAAACATAATGAAATTGATGTGGAGACTTCGATGTATCAAACGTCAGTCTGGTCATCTGGTAATGCTTTAACATTTGCAAATACACTTGGAAACTTGGATTGCCATGTTTTCCTACTATTAGTTCACACTCTCCCTATATTTATTTATTTATTTATTTATATATCTTGTTCAAATTTTCAATCGTTAATAAAATACTCATTATCCATCCTATCAAGTTGAAATAAATTTTTTTAAACTTGTACTGGATGACAGTTGATGTTAATACAGTTTTTTTCAAATATTAATTCATTAAATTTTAATTAATTAATTTTAGTTTTGCATGGGAAACAAAATGGCGGCCATTGGTTATTGAAGCATATAATGCATCCTCATATCTATAAGGGGGTTACCATAAGGGGGACCCTGTTATGTCGCCAAATACCGCCAAGTTTGTCGCCAACTTGGCGATATATCGCCAAATTTGGCGGCCAAAATGAGTCACCAAACGTGACGCCAACTTGGCGATATCTCTAATATTTCGCCAAATTCCCATTAAACCTACTTGCTTATTGAAAATCAACAAATTGAGGTATTTTAATGCAACAAAAACTAATATTAGCTTAAGGGATTATATTAAATTTTTCTTTGATGACCTAAGTAGGAATTGACTTTAAAAACAGAATTTTTATATTACTTGTTTTTATATGTTAATAGTGTTCACTATAGAATGTTTGCTATTGAAAATGAAGTGTGTAGCATTTATAGTTCTTTTACAGATTGTACCAGAAAATTCCATTACATAGTGATCTATGGTGAAAATGCATTTGCGGTGTGTTTAAGTGATATTACGATACGTCAAACATAATGAAATGGATGTGGATCACTTAGGTGCACTACAACATGTTTTCAATGCAAAGCCTTTATGATTCATTTACAGAGACACTCAAAGAATTCGGTTACAGGACTGACTATGAACGATAATTATTGGAAGTGCATTTTCGGGTTGGTATGTATTTTTAAATTTAAATAATTTTTAGTATAGTACGCGGTGTGTATAAATACCATATAAATCAAATACAGTTTTACACTAAAGAATTCACACACATTAACGGATATGGACAGCAATTGCAGAAAATGAATTTTTACTGCGTTATGTGTGATGTTTTAAAATTGTGTAGATATCTCATTTTACTTTATGAAAAAAAGAAATGCCTTAACAATATTCTGCAAGTATTGGAAAGTGTTTCAGAATCTATGCCGGATGCCTGATTTTTCGTTCTTGTTAATTTTATATTGATGTAAGTTTTGTAGATATAAAGACACTGATTCAAAAGTTAGCAAAGAAACACCCCGCTGAGTTAATTTTGCTCCCCCTCCTTTATATTTATTATAGGTAGTTTTGATTTTACATAGACTTATGGGAAGGTTTCTCATTAGTCACTATAGCTTTCCTTTCTTGAATAAAGGTTATTATATTAGGTTTGTTCAAAAATAATGCATAGTTGATTTTACAATGCAACTTATTTTATAATCATTTTGCATACAGAATTTAATCCTAGTGGTACATATATATATAATTTCAAAGCTTATTTTAAGCCCTCTCTTTGTAAATTAACTGTTTTATTTTACTGTTTTTTTAGGCTATTAATTGACTTCAGAAGCTGAGATATCAAAACAAGATTTTCGTCAAATTTATTTTTAAGAGTTTAAACTCGGTCGCAGTGGAGCACAAAACGCACGAAACATTAATGAAAATTAGGGCGAGGGAAGCATCAATGTAAGCACAGTTCACCGTTGGTTTCAAAATTTCATCTAGGAAATTTCGACCTTCAAAACAAGGGTGGCCATGGGCGTCCTTCTGTTGTCAACGACTATCAACTGAAGGCAATAGTGGAAGTTGATTCAACGAAAACAACCCGAGATATTGCGAATGAACTCACCGTTGATCATCCCGGTATCGTTCGCGACTTAGAGCAAATTGGTAAGGAACAGGGGCGTAGCTACAGATATTTTTTTCGGGGAGGGGAGAATTAAAAAAATTACTAACTTATATTTCGAAAATTTCCCAACTTGAAACTAACTGCTTTATATTTTAGCTGAAATGATATGTGCAATGTGTGTTTAATGATAACGATACTGATGTGAAAAAAAAAAATATTTACAAGGAAATCAACTGAAGCTAAAAACATAAAAATTATAATTGTTGGTTCATTTAATGAAAGATTTTGTCTTCTGTTGTGTATGAGTCATAATCCTACTTCATATTAAAATAGCCTCATAATATTTTGAGATTTTTGAGAAAGGAACAAAGTTTTGGAGGAAATAGATTAGAGACACCGTTGATGGACAAGAGTAGAGAAATTCAGGTCTGGTAGATGTATGATATTTTCGTAGCACAGAGAAACACAATGACAACTTGAATCTGGATGCTTTTTGTATTTGTTTTGATAATTTAACTAGTTTACTGTTACAGAACTCAGAAAAGTAGTCAGCAAAACAATAAAAAAACTATTATTAAAAAAAAAAGAAAATGTATTTAAAAAATCTGGAATCTCGAAGCTCAAATTTCCCAAGTTCACATATATTGGAGGGGGAGGCTTCCCCCCCCCCCCCATAACCCCCATCGCGACGCCTCTGGTGAAGAAACTCAATAAGTGGGTGCCGCATGAGTTGAACGACAACTCACGTTGCACAACTGACACTCCAAAAGTTACACGCGTTGGCTTACGAAACACTACCTCACCCACCGTACTCATCGGACCTTTTGCCAACCGACTAACACTTCTTTAAACACCTAGACAACTTCTTAAGGATAAATTTCTTCTTGAATCAAGATGGTGTCGGAAACGTCTTCCGAGAGTTTGTCGGCACCAGAAGCCCAGACTTTTTTGTCACAGGAATCGCTAAGCTTGTTTCTCGTTGGCAAAAATGTATTGATTGTAATGGCACTTACTTTGATTTAATATAGGGTTACGAGGGGCTGCTGGGCAATGATTTTACAATATGATTCCGGAGATTTTGGCAATTCAACTTCAAAAAGTTAATATTCATTTGAATTAAAGTTTGAAATTTTGTTTTCTATCAGACAGAAATGTTCAAAATTACATTTTAATATCTAAAAAAAAAAAAAAAAAAACAAATCTTTTTTTCCTCATGGGTCCAACTACCCTATAAAAATGGGGTAAGTAGATCAGGAAAGGTCTGTGTTCCACACGCGTTTATTTTTTTAATATGGGGTATCAGGCCTGTTTGAAAAAGTGTAAACAACTTAAAAAAATTAAATCAGGCAGATCATGTAAATTATATATAAATTAAAGAGCGTTGTAAGGGAAACCTTTGCTGTCAGTATGTCTCAAAAAGCACTAAAAGTGAAAATATTAGATTTATTTATACAAAAAACATAAAAATTAAGTAAGTACTTATGTACTTTAGTATAGGTAATAAGTATAAAAGTTTCATTTGTATTTTAAGAAAAAAAAGAACAAGGTAAATCTATGAACAAACGGCTACATAAGTACTCATTCTCTTTTTTATTTACCACGATGAAAGTTCGATATGTCCAATAAACCTCTGGAGAATGTAACCATATTGTTATATCGAACAGAGCTATTTTTTTTATTCGTTTCGATAATTTTCTAATAATCTCACTTTGCCTTATATACGCCTCTTCATCTGTATCGTAAAATTTCGAGCTATAGCTGTCATACTTAAGAAATTTGGTTTGATACCCCCAACATGCCTTTTTAAAAAATTTTATGGAATTTTAATAAGGTATTATGTAATTTTCTTTATTGCAAACAAAAAAACAATGGAGAAAATAATTTAAGAGATTAAGAGGAACTCAAAAAATATTTATAACTGTTGGGGTGACTGGATCCCACATGGCCCAGTTACCCCTGATACATGGTTCAGTTACCCCATTCTTGAAAAAATTATGAGGGAAGTGGAACACCGGCCTTACATTTGAAACATGAAGTAAATATGTATGTCTAATATGTATATCTAATAATATTAATGTATTTATGTGTCTAATCTTAAAAAAAAATGATTGTTTAATAAAAGTACTTACCATATTTTAATTAAAAGCTGAGGAAGTTCAACCAAATCGACGTTGTTTTTAAAAAAATAAACCTAAACTTTCGGAAACCTATCACGGCAAAGACTGAGTGATGATTGAGTTGACATACGTTGTTTTAAGAAGTAGAGATGGGGGTGCAATGTTGACAAAAGCTAAATATTAAAAGACATCAACGGCTTTTTATAAAACAGCCTAAGGCCCAGTTACCTCGTGGGTCCAGTTAAGCCAGCTTACCCTATTTAGTTTGAAAAAGTTTATAACGTTTTAAATTTGAATTGAAAAATTATGCATTATTTTTGCACCAATCTAATATCTATTCTGTGTATCAAACGTTATTGCATTTAGGTATTGAGAATGCCTCTTATAACATGTATGCAACTATATAAGATAGATTTAGCATGTAAGATGGATATGCATGCAAGTTAAAATGATGTGCTTATGCATCTCTCTATTCTAAAAAAAAGTAACTACCGCTGTCACCGCCGCCGCCGCCGCCGCCGCCGGTTTTGAATTTTTTGTGACCGGAGGTCTTTCTTCGTTAATATTAAGAAAAATAATGCATACAAAAATATGAAAATTTGTAGTATTATACAGAAATGTTTGATAAACACGCTGATGTAGACAGTTTTCAGATCGAAGAATTATTTTAAGATATATTTAATGCTAAAGTTGGACAAAATCGTTCCACTAAAAAAGTTTTATAGGAGAAAAAACTGTTCATAGGAATTTAATCATTTTTAGATCATTTTATGCGTTAGAATTTGCCGGAGTGCAGATTGCATTAATTTTTTTATTTTGACTAATTTTTTGAGGATTTATTTCTATTTTAAATTCAGATTTTCAGCATTTCTAGAGATATTTTTAACAGATTTTAGAAAGTGATATTAATTTAAACTGTTGCCAACGGTATAAACAGCGGAAGCAATAATGTTTGCTTCAAAAAAAAAAAAAAAAAAAATATTTATACGTGTAAATAAATTAAAAATTTATTTACACGTGACTATTATAAACAGAAAAAAACATTTGGAATTAGAATTAAATAATTATGTACAAAAAGCAGGAACTTATTAAAAATTATGTCATAAAAACTATAATTACACGTGAATTTTAAGTGAGAAAGGAATTTGTAAAGCAATAAATTTATTAACATGCGTTAGAATTCTTAAATAGGAGAAATTACGTCATATTTACGTCACATTACAGGTATTACATAAAATAAATTAAAAATTTATTTACACGTGACTATTATAAACAGAAAAAAACATTTGGAATTAGAATTAAATAATTATGTACAAAAAGCAGGAACTTATTAAAAATTATGTCATAAAAACTATAATTACACGTGAATTTTAAGAGAGAAAGGAATTTGTAAAGCAATAAATTTATTAACATGCGTTAGAAGTCTTAAATAGGAGAAATTACGTCATATTTACGTCACATTAAAGTTATTACATAAAATGAACACAAAATAATATTGCAAAACGGTTTAAATTTAGAAATTGCGCTAGACATTTATTTGATATTTTGAGCGATACTTTTCAACTATTTTTGTTAGGAAAGCGCAAATAATATTTAATTTCTTACACAAGTATTCTCACGTGAATATTAAAAAGAGAAAGAATAGTTTGGTCAAAATTACGTCAGATTAAAAACGATTAATTTAAAATGTCTCATTTAAAAGAACTTTCTTTTCACTTTGTTAAAAAATACCAGGAGACAAAGACTCTGTTTACTTAATTCCTTTTATATTAGATTATTTTGAAATGTTGTTACACGTGTCTACGTCATCAAGTTATTTTTATTTCGACGTTTTATTTGTATTTTTATTAATGTTATACTAATTTATTTGTTTTTTCGTTGTTTAAAATAAAAATTATGTCAAATTGTATAATTTGGCGAGTGGTTTGGCGATTTATATAATTTGGCGAAATTGGTCGACGGGATAATCAAGTAGTACCGCAACAGATTTTGCGTTAAAATTCCCCAATCAAAGAGAAATGAATAGAAATCCGTTTATAGAGAGATCGCCACTGTTTTTTAAATTATAATTCAATCTTTCGAAATCTTTTTAAAGCCGATCAAATTAGCGTGCATTTAGAGTCTACGGTGTCTGGACGGGGGTTGGCGAGCGTAGCTCGTAGGGGGCCGAGCCCCTTAGTATTTAAAAACATTACTAACATTATCAGCAATGATTTAACTCTCCTAGGTTCTTGAGATGGTATGCAACTAGTGTTGACATCTGTTCCGCGTTAATCGGGACTCCAAATGCTCTAGATACCAGTATTTTAAAGTTTCCTTCGCCTTATCTATATAGTGTCAGAATTATCTGCAATTAAAGATGGCGAAATAAACTGTAAGAAATTAGTGGTGTTCAGAGCATTTGGAACCCTGATTTACGTGGGACACCTGGCAACATTATGTGCAACCACAACATGTTTTTTTTTCTTTTACAAATTTTTCCTCAAAACTTGCTTTCAATAACAGTTTATGATTTTGATTCCGTTTTGCTTGCATTTTCAATCGCATGTATTCCGCAAAAAAATAACCCCCCCCCAGAAAAAAAAAAAAAAATCTGGAACCTCTAATATGTGCTAAAAATATTCAATAATTTTAACTTGTATATTTTAATTTAAATTTCAGTTATCTATTCTATTATCTCTCTATTCTAAAAAAAAAGTAACTACCGCCGCCGCCGCCGCCGGTTTTGAATTTTTTGTGACCGGAGGTCTTTCTTCGTTAATATTAAGAAAAATAATGCATACAAAAATATGAAAATCGGTAGTATTATACAGAAATGTTTGATAAACACGCTGATGCAGACAGTTTTCAGATCGAAGAATTATTTTAAGAGATATTTAATGCTAAAGTTGGACAAAATCATTCCACTAAAAAAGTTTTATAGGAGCAAAAACTGTTCATAGGAATTTAATCATTTTTAGATCATTTTATGCGATAGAATTTGCCGGAGTGCAGATTGCATTAATTTTTTTAATTTGACTCATTTTTCGAGGTTTTATATCTATTTTAAATTCAGATTTTCAGCATTTCTAGAGATATTTTTAAGAGATTTTAGAAAGTGATATTAATTTAACCTGTTGCCAACTGTATAAACAGCGGAAACAGTAATGTTTGCTTCAAAAAAATATTTATACGTGTAAATAAATTAAATTTATTTACACGTGACTATTATAAACAGAAAAAAACATTTGGAATTAGAATTAAATAATTATCTACAAAAAGCAGGAACTCATTAAAAATTACGTCATAAAAACTATAATTACACGTGAATTTTAAGAGAGAAAGGCATTTGTAAAACAATAAATTTATTAGCATGCATTAGAAGTCTTAAATAGGAGAAATTACGTCATATTTACGTCACATTACAGTTATTACATAAAACGAACACAAAATAATATTGCAAAACGGTTTAAATTTAGAAATTGCGCTAGACATTTATTTGATATTTTGAGCGATACTTTTCAACTATTTTTGTTAGGAAAGCGCAAATAATATTTCATTTCTAACACAAGTATTTTCACGTGAATATTAAAAAAAAAAAGAAAGAATAGTTTGGTCAAAATTACGTCAGATTAAAAACGATTAATTTAATATGTCTCATTTAAAAGAACTTTCTTTTCACTTTGTTAAAAAATACCTGAGACAAAGACTCTGTTTACTTAATTCCTTTTATATTAGCTTATTTCGAAATGTTGTTACACGTGTCTACGTCATCAAGTTATTTTTATTTCGACGTTTTATTTGTATTTTTATTAATGTTGTGCTAATTTATTTGTTCTTTCGTTATTTAAAATAAAAATTATGTGAATTTGTATAATTTGGCGAGTGGTTTGGCGATTTATATAATTTGGCGAAATTAGTCGACGGGATAATCAAGTAGTACCGCAACGGATTTGGCGTTAAAATTCCCCAATCAAAGAGAAATGAATAGAAATCCGTTTATAGAGAGATAGCCACTGTTTTTTAAATTATAATTCAATATTTCGAAATCTTTTTAAAGCCGATCAAATTAGCGTGCATTTACAGACTACGGTGTCTGGACGGGGGTTGGCGAGCGTAGCTCGTAGGGGGCCGATCCCCCTAGTGCACATAAGTGAGGAAAGAATGTATGTAAGCATAGATTATTTAGCGTGATGGCAGTTTTAAAATCTGCATACCAAAAAGAAATCATTTTCTCAGCTGAAAGATAAAGTAATTATCTGAAAATTTTGGCATATGTTTGTGGTATTAAAGCATTTTGTTTAAAATGTCTTTTTAACATTTTCCAACAACATATGAATTCGGTTTGTCTGTCCGTCTGTCTGTCTATCCACGCTCTTATTCGCGTAAATATACTCACATTTGAATGCAATTGATATATGCCAATGATGTTTACCATGGCATGCTCGCTATTGAGTATAAAGTTTGTAGCATTAATAGTTCATTTACAGGGGCGCTCAAAAGAATTGCGTTATATTGTGGTCAGTTCTGAAAAATCATTTGTAAAGTATTTTAACGACATCACACCCATTCAAATGTATTCTTCTTGACATAAGTCGCTGAATTTCACTACACGATGATTATTATAGAAACGCATTGTATATACACATAGAATTTGTCGTTCATTTATAGGGACGCACAAAAGATATCGGTTACAGTACTGTCTTTGAGCAATAGTTGCTGGAAGTGTGCTTTCAATTTCGGTATGCGCTTTTAAATTGAACTAAATTTTTTAAATGTTACTCATTGGGTATAAATTCTATATTTCGTATACAGGGTTGCGCAATAGAATTCACGTACCATTCTCCGTATTAGCGAAAATTGCTGAAGGGGAATTTTCAACTGATGTATGTATTTCTGAACTGAACTAAATTTTGGCATGCATGTAGTTAATAGATACAAATCTATATATCATATACAGGGCTCCTCAAAGAATTCGGATAATTTTCCGACTGTAGATGGGAATTTCTGAAACTGGGTGTTCAAATGTGTTATACGTTTCCAAATGGTTCAATTATACATCATGTTTCAACTTATTAAATGGTGAAGTTTTGTTACATTATTTTGAATGTGTTGGAAAGTGTTTCATAATGTATGCTTAACGCATGTTTTTTTCTTTCTTGTGTATCTTTTTTCAGAATTTTAGATGCGGTTTCTTACACCAGCAAGCAGCATATTTTAATTATTGAAGAATACATTCATGCAGTCAAAAGTCCAGAACGAGACAAACGAGTACTTCAGCAAAAATTTAGAATCAAAGTTAATCTACAATACAATCAATAGAAGAGAAAAACCCGAACTACAGGTTCTATCCTGGATGATCAATATTAGGAAGGAAGGTCATCCACGTCAAAGGGCCAAGAAAACATTGCCAAAGTTCGAAAAACTTTTGGAGGCTGTTTTGCTGTTGTGCCAACTTTGATTCCAAACAGTACTTGGAATACTAGTATGATTAGTTCCAGACTTCCGGCTACTCGAGTAAATTTTTCGATGGTGGTCATTTTTCCAATTCTGCAAAATCCTGTGAAAAAAGAAGAAGAAGAAGAGGAAGAAGCATATTAAGCAAAATACTTTGTGGATAATAACCGAAGAATAAAATTATTTTATAATTATTTCAATAAAATAAATTAATTTTAAACACTTCTTTTAAACATACTAGGGGGCTCTGCCCCCTACGAACTACGCTCGCCAACCCCCGTTCAGACATCGCAAACTCTAAAAGCATGCTAATTTGATCGACTTAAAAAAAATTTCGGCTGTTCGTCTTTGATTATTTCAGATCAGTGAAACATGGGAAAATAAGCTAACATAAAATGAATTTAGTAAAGTTCGAGTCCTTGTCTTCCGGTATTTTTTAACAACGCTATAAGAAAGTTTTTTTTTAATAAGGCATTTTAAATGTATCGTTTTAAATCGGGCAAAATTTTCAACCAAAGTTCTCTTTCTCTTTTTAATATTCACATGAAAATACTTTTGTTGTTAGAAAGGAAATATTATTTGAGCTGTCTTAAAATTCTCAACAATAGAGTAAAAAGATTATCTCAAAATATGAAATAAATGTCTCGCGCAAATATATTTTTAAATTTAAACTGTTCGGCAATATTATGGTTTTGGCAATTTTAAATATGACGTAATTTCCTCCATTTTAACGCATATTAATGAATTTATTATTTTACAATTTTGTTTCTCTTTTAAAATTCACGTATAAATATAGTTTTAATGAAGTAATTATCAATATTTTCCTTCTTTTAATACGTAATCATTTAATTCTCATTCGAAAGTTTTTTCTATTTATAAGTCACGTGTATTTAATTTGAAGGAAATATTATTCTTTGCGCTGTTTTTAAATTTAGCAACAATTTAAAATAATACCCTTTTCTAAAAGTTGTAAAAAATATCTCTCGAAATGCTGAAATTTTGAATTTAAAATTGAAATAAAACCACAAAAAAAGGAGTCAAATTAAAAAAGTAAATGCAGTCTATACATCGGAAACTTCTAATGTATAAAATTATATAAAAATGATCAAATTCTTATGTATAGTTTTTGCTCCTATAAAACTTTTTAATGGAACGATTTTGACCAACTTTAGCATTAAATATCTCTTAAAATAATTCTTCGATTTGAAAACTGTCTCCATTAGCGTGTTTATCAAGCATTTCTCTGTATTACCACCGATTTTCATATTTTTGTATGCAATATGTTTTTTAATATTAAGTAAGAAAGACCTCCGGCCACAAAAAAATCAAAACCGGAGGTGATGACAGCGTTAGTTACTTTTTTTTAGAATAGAGAGATTATTGGTTTTGAATACGTGCGTTTAATATTAGATTATGGAGAGAGATGAATATGGGCCATAAATTATTTTGTTCAATGTATTATTATGAATACGTTTCAGATTTGTGAAAGTTTTTAAGAGTAACATAACATGAAGTTTACCTACATACATAAAAATAAATGAAAGATCTAAATTTCTTTTAACTCATAAAAAAGAAAATAAAGCAAAGATTAATTGATTTCTCTATCTAAAAATATTAGAGAGAAAAAGCAAAGTATTTTATTTGATCCCGAGTTAAGACTTCCGTGATTGGATGTTTTGACTTTACTAAAGTAGATAAATAATCATGATTAATTGAGGAAATTCAAACCCAGGATTTTTTTACTTTTTTTCATCAAATTAAGGATTTTCCGAATCTTCCGCGTCCGATCATCTATTTCAGTGCTTTTCATGGGCGCTTCGTCGGCAGAAATGGATTACAGGGAAGGTCAAGATTTTAGAACACATGTATTTATAGTCTGCTCTCAAGGCCACGCTTTTTGAAATGGAAAATATCAATATGAAACAAGACAAATTAAGCATGCTTTGTCAGAACCCAACCTGAAGGACAATTTTTAAACACATCAATTTGAAAAGAGATAGATACTTAATACAAGGACATTTTAAATAATAATTTTTAATTTTATTCATAGTGCTGAACAGTGAAGCAGCGTTGAGGGGTTTCCTAGTTGTCAGGCAACTTAACACCCAGGCTGTAGATATGATGTCTTACAATTTAAAATTTTTTATTATTATTCATAGAATATCTATTATTATATAAAATAGAAATAACTTTTCAAACTTTCTGGGAATAATTCGGGATTTCTGAATAAAAAATCCGCCACATTTGGCAATGCTGCTTACTAGTAAATGTGCGTCTTCCTTAGAATAACACATTTTGAAACTGTGCAGTTTGGGTATTACACTTTGAGTCCGTGAGATAGTTTATATTCTACTTATTATAAAACGTTTTAGCACTTTCCAATATAGTTGAAAAGTGTTTATAAATTCGGTTTGTTTACCTATCTGTCTGTCTTACTCCCGTAAGTATACTCGGATTGCCATGTAATTTTCTTATATGTTATTTATTTATACTATAGAATGTTCGGTATTGAAAATGGAGTGTGTAGCGTTTATAGTTCGTTTACAAGGAAATACAAAAGAATTCCGTTGTATGACCAATGAAGAAAAATAGTTTCCGATGCACTTTAATGATGTTATTTTACTTCAAACATAGTGAAATTGACATGCATATTTGAGGTGGATTACAACACTCTTTTCAGCAGTATAGAATAAGTAGAATTTATAATTCGTGTACAGGGATGCACAAAATAATTCCATTATATTACGATCCATATAGAAAAATCGTACGCGGTGCATTTTAATGATGTTACGATATTTCAAACATAATGATATTGAAAAGGTTTACTAACGTGCATTATGGGTTTTCTATAGATTTATGAGTGGGTAGTATATATAGTTCATTTACAAAGACGCACAAAAGAATTAAGTTACAGGACGGACTATGATTGATTTCATTGTATGAAAAAATTTAATTTCTTAATAATATTTTGTTAGTGTTGGAAGGTGGTATAATCTTGCAAGTCCTGTGGTTTTTCTATTATACTTTAAATCAGCTACATGTTCCTTTCTTTTTCCATAACTAAATTTATCACTTGCCATGCCATTATATTAATTTTTGATCAGTCGGTTTAAATAATGGTCTTTATTTAAGCTCCAGATAAAAGAAGGAATTTTTTTTTTCTGTTTTATGTGAGCGACCATTTTACCAAAACAGGGAATTTTAATTCAAGGCAATGATTTCTCAGTTATTTTGCAGGATAAGTAAGATTATCTTTGTTACTATCTATTTTGGTAGATGAGGATATGTTATTGTACATCGGTCAATCTTGCCAGTGTAATCATTGAAAAAATGTCATCATTGAGTCTTCTCTACACTGAAAAAAAATATATACCGCCTTCATCTAGAACGAATAGGTAGTCATTTTCTAAATCCTTAAACTAGAATATAGATTTCCGAGTTATGCGAATAAAGTAAACAAATAAACTGAATAGATGAAATGATCGAAAATTTCTAGCTTATAATTTTCTAGGTGATGAAACAATACATTATATTATAAATAGCTTGAATTGCGAGAAATTATCACTTGATTTCTAGAAATAATTCATAAACTAGAATTACAGTTACTAAAACTCACTTCTTGTGTTCGCATTTATTTGCAGAGATTTTTAAATAAGTTTGACCACGATAATATAGGAAAACGACCTTAAATTTTAATATGGATAACTTGAATTCTCTAGAAAAGCAAACTAGAATTTTATAAGGATGACATGGAACTTTTTTTTTTTTTTTTTTTTTTTTTTTTTTTTTTTTTTTTTTTTTTTTAAAGAGCCACAATTTTATTCTAGCTGCTACACTGTAAAAAAAAATCTGTAGTTCTACAGATGTAAAGTGTTACATGCTTACTAAACTTTCACCTGTAACTGTACGAAAAAAGCTGCAAATCTGCAAAACTAGTTTTTGTAAAGCTACAAAAATCTGTAACTTTACAAATGATTCTGCTAAAATTTCAGTAATCTTACTAAACTTTTATTTGTAACCCTGGCTGCAGTTACATGAAAAGTTCTCGGAATCCCAGTTTCCAAAAAAATTCTTAGTAACCTTACAGATTTTTTGATTTTCGGCGCAAAAGTGTGTCTGTTACATGAAATTTTGTTGTTGACGTTACATGAAAAGTTCTAGGAATCCCAGTTTCCTAGAAAAACTTTAGTAACTTCACAGATTTTTTTTTTACAGTGTAATGGCAGAATTTTTTTTCAGCGTAAATAACTGATTTGAACCTATATATTTAATGTGTCAGATCAGTATATAATGTTATTATCGAGTTGTGAAAAAATTAAATTTCTTAATAATATTTTGTTAGTGTTGGAAGGTGTTTCGTAATCTATGCGTGATGCATGATTTTTTGTTCTTATTTTTTTTTCTTTCCTTGGTAATTCTCGGGGAAAAAAGGGAAATTCTAGGGGAATTTTTTGAATAGTTAATAGTTGTTAAATAAATGTAAATTCACTTCAGAAGAACAAACATACTTATTAACAAAATGCCTTTCACTTATTTGAAATATGAAATTTCTGTAATCAGTGTGGGAAAAAAACCCTATCAAATAGGGTCGTAAACATTTTCTCTTCTTTCACATTTAAATTCTTTAAAAGAATAATTTGATATTTATATCTCTACCATAATGTATTTATCTATATATTATCTATCTATCTATTATCTATCTATTTATTACAAAATATAAATTATCGCTAGATTGTCACTACACTGTAAAAAAAAAAAAAAATCTGTAGTTCTACAGATGTAAAGTTACATGCTTACTAAACTTTCATCTGTAACTGTACAAAAAAAGCTGCAAATCTATAAAACTAGTTTTTGTAAAACTACAGAAATCTGTAATTTTACAAATGAATCTGCTAAAATTACAGTAATCTTACTAAAATTTTATCTGTAACCCCGGTTGCAGTTACATGAAAAGTTATAGGCATTCCAGTTTCCTAGAAAATTGTTAGTAACCTTGCAGATTTTTTGATTTTCGGCGCAAAAGTGTCTGTTACATGAATTTTTGTTGTTACCATTACATAAAAAGTTCTCGGAATCCCAGTTTCTTAGAAAAACTTTAGTAACTTTACAGATTCTTTTTTACAGTGTGCAACTTTTTAAACATTCTATACAAGTTTCTAAAAGTTCCATAATTTTACATTTCCTTTTTAATAATTGCAACTTTTATTGAATGCATTAAAGTGTCTGATAAAAAAAAAAAAAAAAAAAAAAAAAAAAAGAGGAAAACTAATTTTTCCTCCAGTCATGATGAAGTTTTATAAACAAAAGAAAGAATCCCTTTAAAAGTACTTCAATGCAATTAGAAAAAAACAAACACACACAACTTTATAATTTCTTTAAAAATGCACATCTTATGAGAAACTTGACATCAAACTGTTTTTTTGCTTATTTTGCATAAAACTCAAACATTCTTTTAACATTAACATGGTCATATTTCTTTAATATAAAAAATTAAACTAAAAATAAATGTAGAATAAATTTAAAGACGAAATAAAATATTTTTGTTGTTACTGTTGAATTTGAAATGTAAGTGAGCGCAGAGAGAAAAAAAAATCCTTATATATAAGTTCATGTTCAAAAATCTTCTTATTTATTTTTGTCACCTTACGAAAATGAAAAGCTTCATAAATGAATTTTTTTCCCCCAAATCCTTTAAAAAAAAATGTTTCTGCCGTGTATTTTGAACATTGCAAAGGTCATTAAAAAACTTTTAATCACAGATTTTTAAAGAGCTTTTTCAAATTTAAGACTAAGAGTTAAAACTTACTTTTTCTTTCTCTGTGGCATTAAAAAACTGTATTTGATCTTGTTAAATTAACGCGTGTATAAAGCAGTAGTTATTGTTTGATTAAAACTATTATGATATATTTTTTAACATTTTCAAATATAGTTGAAAAGGGTTTGTAACATTACTTAGTCTGTAGATATATCTGTTTACCTTCTAACTTTCGTAAATATGTATGGACTTTTACGAAATTTAAATTTCTCATTAAAGATCACTGTAGCCTTTAGTTCTTTTCACACAAAAATAATTCGGATACATTACGGTCTAGTGACAAAAACTATTTGATGTGTGTTTTTCTGAAGTTAATATACATAAAAAATTATCGTTATAGTTGTTTACTACAGCACGTTTTCAATTGAAATTATTGTTCATGGTATTTACATATATGTATATACCGGGTGTCCCAAAAAGGATTGACTGATTTTAAAATTCAATAACTTCCAAACGGTGACAGATATTAAAAAAATTCTTGCAGGAGGGTTATGCATAAAGTCAAAAGTTTTTTTACAGTGATTTTCGATTTTAGTTCGAATTACAAACAATAGATGGCACTGCGATCAATAGAGGCTAAATTCAGGCTCGATTTTTGCTACTTCGTGGCAGTGGTGTAGTCGTAAAAAAAACAGAGGGTATACTCTCTAAGCAGAGGGTATACGCTCAAGGCAGAGCGTATACCCTGGAGTGTATATACTATAGCTTTCTTGAGAAACAGAGGGTATACGGTGTTCCTTAAAAAAATCCAGAGGGTATACGGCGTATACCCCTGTATACTCTCCACTACATCCCTGCTTCGTGGCCCGGATAATACATTTCCATCTCCTTTTTCTGCATGGAAAAACAGAAAGGACCAAAAATCGAGCCCGTATTTAGCGACTATTGCTTACAGCGCCATCTATTGTTTGTAATTCGAACTAAAATCGAAAATCACTGTAATAAAACTTTTGACTTTATGCATAACCCTCCTGCAAGAATTTTTTTAATATCTGTCACCATTTGGAAGTTATTGAATTTTAAAATCAGTCAGTCCTTTTGGGACACCCGGTACATACATACAGGGTTAGTCATAAAGAGCTGTCTAACTTTGAAATTCAATAAAATTTTTAACTATAATAAATATAAAGTTGAAATAAGTGATACGTTTATCAATTTTGTATACAGTAATTTTGAAAGTAGTATAAATTTTCGTTAATAGGTAGTGATTGCATTATCTTAAACTATAAGAATACCCAAATTAACTTAGATTTTTTTGAAATGCAAACCTTTTAAATTGTTCAATAGCTAAATAGGATAAAAAGACAAAAACTGAGTGACATTTGATGCAGTTTTATACGTTAGTTTGAGCATTATTATAGTTGAGACGTTGAAGATTTAAACCATTTAAAACTTCTGCATACAAAATTCATGATTTACCTGATAAATTTGTCACTTAATAATCTACGACAGCGATTCTGTCACATATCGCCTTTTCTCCAAAATTAATTTAAAACATACCTTTTTTTGCTTTTAAAAGATGTTGTCCCCCCCTCGTTAAATTAAAATTAGTAATTAAATTCATTTATTAAAACCATATGGACTTTTATTAAAGTGTTTTTCCCCGTTTTCTGCTATCGTCTCTAATTCAAAACCGTTAAAAATTATCACGGAATTATTTAATTTCCGTTAACACTCTGGTCATTAAATAAATCAAAAAGATATGAATTGCAGCTGTAGCACGTTGCGTTTCATTTTCCTTTCATGAGCTATACCGCCGTAGAAATAAATCATTTTTAATTCCTAAGAAGATTTCGCCGTTGCAATGACACAAAAACAAAAAAAATATAGTTTATGCAATCATCTCTCGAAAGTGATTACAGATAATTTTGTCTTTCCAATTTTTATTCTAAATACAGATGCCTTTGGTAGCTATTTACGCATTTTCATTTAACGTTCATTTAGCAAATAAATCATTAACAAGCATAAACAAATGTATACAATCGCAGAATTCTGACGCCATTTCACATGCACAGTTATTTAGCAACCATTTGAATTATGGCTTGAAGGGATACCAGATTATGCAGGGTAATCAATTGTGTTCGCCAAATCCTTTATCCACTCTTCGATCACGGTTCTAATGTTTTAAATTGGCGATAGATTGTAACGCCAAGTGATCTAAACTTCGTGTGAAATGTTTCACTTCAATTTTGTCTGTTGATTGGTAAACTACTAACAACCGCGCTTCGGCGCACTGGTTATATGGGATCTCTTTCTTCATAACCACTAAAAAATATAATGTCCCTGTTGTAACTTTTTAATATGTTAACTTTTAAAATAAATTTTAGTTCCCGTATTTAGAGTTGGAGTTTTTCTGCATTTTGATCACCCGTACCACTGAACATCTTCACAACATCTTTATTTTTATTATAGTTAATGAATTGTTGAATTTAAAATTTTGTGAATCGTTTGTGAAACATCCTGTATTTTACAGGCATACACAAAGGAATTGTATATATTACAGTGGTTACCAACCTGTGGCTGGCCACGTTCCACCAAATCCTCTGTAAAGTCACTATTCCCTCCCGCCTCCCCCTTAATCTGTAAATTATGTCTCTTATTATTTAAAAAAGCGAATTCTAATCACACGGTGGAAGCGAACAGAGCCGTAACAATTATTCATTTCACATTTTTTGCTCATCAAAGAGGTCAATTTTCTGTCACAAATGTGTTTTAACGTAATTTTATATATTCAATGAGATTATACATCTTCGCCTTTGTACCAAAAAGTGTTTTGTTGTACTTTTTCAACTTACCTCAACTTGAAAGAAAAGTGTTATACAGTCTGGATTTTTATCTTCACACAATATCTTGAAGAGAGACTTACATTTAACGTTAAAATTGATAACATTCACACAGTTTATAATTCATTTTTCTAACTTATTAAGAGTTGGTGGAACAGCTTTGGACACTAAATTTTCTTTCTATGTATAACACAATACACAAGAAGCATTTCAAGATTCTCATCTTTATTAAATTTGAGTAGCCATCATTCTCCATCACAACACATTTTTCTGATTTTTCTTGGCCTATATGATTAGATGTCTTCCATGTATTATCTGATTTTTAAATTTAAAATGTATATGTCATCATGTATATTTATTTATTGTGCAGGATGCCCGCACTAGAGCCATAGATATTTATATGTTATTTGAAATTTATAAGTTTTATAAAGTAGACAGTATCTTGTTCAGATATTTTTTAGGTTAAATATGTTTAAGACAGTCTTATACATATTTTTAAGTAGTTTCTCGTATAAAAAACCTGCGTGTGACATATAGAAGAGCGAATAGAAGTAGAAAGCTCAGTACATAATTCAGTAAATAATCAAAAGCGTTCGAAAAATGGTAAAATTCAGTCCTAGAAAAATTTATGTGAGATTTTAAAAAGAACATTTAAAAAATTCAATTACAAAAACTGATTGTTTAAATTTTGCTTGTATTCCATTTTTTTTTTTCGTCTGCAACATTACATAAAAAAAGACACAAGAAAATGATACCAAATGATTGAGCAACAATTTTAGAATTGCACCCCTAGAAAGTCAAATTGCCCCCCAGTGGGGCGTACACATCACGTTGGGAACAACTGGTCTAAGGGCACTTATTCTTTGAAGTACGCTTTAATGATATTAAACAATTTCACCCAGAGCGAAATTAATATAGTATGTTACTAAGTTCATTACAATATGTTCGCTATGAAAAATACTGCGTTTAACAATTACAGATATTTTACAGTGTCGCACAAAAAATTACATTATGGATACATCACTACCAATCGGAGGTAACTGTTTGAAGTTAATTTCTATGACATAGTGCAATTTGAACTCATTCATGATTATATGACTATTTATCCCACTATATCCGTTCATCAAAATGTTAAAAATGCATAAAGGATCTGAAATGTTCAAGAATTTCCTGGTACTTAAAAGTAAAGATTATCATGCATGATTATGCATTAAGATTCAAACATGTTTCCACTTTAAAGCAGTGTACATAGTCCATATATAGTAGGGTGGGCCGAAAAAAACTTTTTGTTTTAGTTTCGATGATGGGTAGTGTGTAAAAGTTGCCACTGGTGGCACTAAGTTCACACAAAAAAAATTGAGATTTTTCGGACAATTCCTTCACGTGCCGCAAATGGCTTGGAGTTTTGCTCAAATACTGATTTTTGAATTTTTTTAGCAAAAATTTAAAAAATGTTAAATTTAAATTATTTTAGCTGAATTTACTTGAAATGTCATGTTTAGTGTACGAAATGTTTAAACAAGCTCTGATTATGTATTATCTAATAGTTATCTGAAGTTTGAATTCGGTGACTTTCATAGCTTTTTCGCGTATAAGTGAGTAAAAATTGCAGGAATTGTGACAACAGGGAATAAGGATCCCGTCATCGATAAAGACTTGGTCAGGAGGCAAAAAAGAAACTTGGAAAAAAAGACAAGGAGGAGGAAGATCTTAGAGGAAGAAAAATTACAAGCACATTGTTTGATAGTAGAAAAAATAAAACGATCTTCATAGAAAAAAAGGGGACTAGCAGCACCGTCGACAGAAAGACGAAACAAATATCACCATGTTGTCTGAACGTTGTTTGGAATATTTGGGTCACTGGACACCTCCTTCTGGCCGCTGCGGTGAA
The DNA here is from genome assembly GCA_963932465.1 of Maratus speciosus. NCBI lineage: Eukaryota > Metazoa > Arthropoda > Arachnida > Araneae > Salticidae > Maratus > Maratus speciosus. The sequence goes on from OZ010791.1 coordinate 337,913,192, forward strand.
ATAGCAAAATCATTGTGTAATTTTCTAAGCCAGAATAAAGGCTGCTTTAGAAAAAATCAAGACGAAAACTACAACATTTGATATGTATTCTTCATACGAACGAGCTTCCACTCTGACAGCAACATCAACTGTCTAAACTATATGATAGAACCACTTGACCTAAAACCTTTATCAACTGAAACGGAGCTAGATTAATATAGTCAAATCTTCAGCCTTTTGCATTTCTGATGTCCACGAACCAGGGATAGGCTCGTAGAAATGGACACGTACATTTTCACACGCCATTAGTGATAGGTGCTTCGTATTTATCTCGACGGTGCCACTTGTTCCCTTTTTTCTATGAAAATCGTGTTATTATTTCTACCACCAAAAATATAGTTGTAATTTTTCATCCTCCAAGATATTCCTCCTCCTGTATCTTCTTTTCAAGTTTCTTTTTCTGTCTCCAGACCAAGTCTTTATCGATGACTAGATCCTTATTCCTGATTGTTACAATTCCAGCATCTTGAAGCACAGATGAAGCTCTTAAGGCAGTTTACTTACATGATATACCAGTTCTAAATCTGTCGAGCGCTGTGTGAGAAAGGGACAAACTGCCTGCTTCAAAGTTCCCACTTCTTGAATATTCTGACAATAGCTGTATTTTAGAGCAGAAAAATAGTTAACATCTAGTAAAATCAACATCTAGAAAAATAGTTAACAATAGTTCATCTTCTATTTCCTCCCTCATCCTCATGATGACTGATTGCGTTTTCATTGGTTTCTACTCCACATTCTCCTCTCCTTCGAGAATTGCTGTCAAGACAAACTGTGGTCCGGAATTCAAATATGTGACTCTGAACGCATCGAAAAATCGAAGGAGGAGCGAGGAACATAAAAAAGATAAAAGAGGAAAACCGACGAAAGAACCAAACAATACTTACAATTTTTGCTCATTTATACGCGAAAAGGCTTTAAAAATCACCTAATTCAAAATGCACATAACTAATAAATAATAGATAATCAGAGCTTATTTAAACATTTTGTACACTAAACATGACAATTCAAGTAAATTCAGCGAAAATAAATTTAATTTAACATTTAAAAAATTTTTGCTAAAAAAGTTAACAAAAATAGCATTTGAGCAAAACTTCAAGCCTGTGGCAAATAAAAGCCTCAAAACTTCAAGGCAAATGAAGGAATTGTCCGAAAAATTGTCCGCTTCACAGAAGTATCCGGACAGATAATTGACTTTTTTTCTTCCAGTGCATTTTTAATGCTATTATGTGTTATCACACTGCTCTAAATTTTAGTATATTATATTGTGAATATTTATTATCTATAATTATTATTCTAAAATAGTTTCTTATTTGATTGAAACAATTTTTAGCCATATTGCAACGTTTTAAACTGAACGAATTTTTATAGTTAAATAAAAGAATTAAAATGGCTTCCCATTTTGCGTATTATTATTGCTGTAAAAATAGTTGTAAAAGTATTTGTAAATAATGAACATAATGTATTGGCCAGCATAAATGTAGATATTGGAGAAGATTTTGTAAAAAAAACTACAACAACAACAAAAAATCAAGCAGGAAGCAGGAATTCTGCTTTTTCAGAATTTAGTGTCGCCCCCCGATGAAAAAGGAAAAATATATAAACATAGATAGTACAAATATATTTCAGTTTTAATACTTAAAATACACGTTTTTATTTTACATAAAATGACGTTATTTGCATCCGCTGAAGAATTCCACATTTACGATCCAGTTTTAAAAAACATCTATAGAAAAGTTAGCGTATGACGTCATTATCATGAATAATACACAGATTTAGTCAAAAGCGATGTCGTCATTCAAGAAACTCTACAAAAAAACCTGGCATCTAATGATTCAAATGCCTTTATTTGTTTGTAACATTAATATGGATACTAAAAATTAAATATAGATTATAAAAGTTCCATGTTTTATCAGAAATCATTCATTTATATTCTTTCAAATTTTGAAAAATGTTATTACACACGGATTAATAAAATTGCATTCTCTCAGCTTTTTGATAGGAATGAAGTAAATGCGCAGAAAATAACTCACACAAATATTCTTTCAAACACATTTTTATAGCAGACGATATTCTTGGTATAGCACGTATTTTAATTAATTTTTTTCAGTTGTTATGAGAAAATGACAACAAAAATATGTACTAATTTTTTATTTTCCGTGTACTTTCTACAGAAATGGGGTACTTCAGTTGTCACCATTGCAGAAATAGCATTAAAAACGACAAAAAAAAATAAATAAATAAATAAATAAATAAATAAATAAATAAAAAAATAATAATAATATCTCAAAAATAAATTGAGATTCAGTTTTCAAACAAATTGCATTTAAGTGCAAATAAGTACTTTTTCCCCGATACGATGATGTAAAAATTGAAAACGTGCGACGTTTAGAAGTTTAAACAAGTTGGAAATTCCACGTCAAACATGGCAAATGAGGTGCGTTCGTATTATAATTAATTTTATAAATATTTTTTGCACCGCATATTGTACTGAATGTATATTTTAATGCACTTCATAAGTGCATATCAATTTCACTCTGTTCGGAAGGCTGTAACATCATCAAAATGCACTTTTTTTTCCTTTGGCCGTAATGTAACAAAAACTGTTGACTGTCCTGTCATTAAACTATACATCCGATTTTCATAAAATTTGAAATGGTTCGACAAAATTTTGCAACAATCATATATTTAAAATTTCAGACCATTCGGTTGGGTAGTTTTGGCTCTGTTATATGCGGACGGACGGACAGACGGACGGACTGAACGACGACTATAGGTGCTACGTATTTATATAATTGTGAACGCACCTAAAAATTGCAGTAGATTATTAGTATTTTTCCATATAATAATACACCTGCTTCGTTTTACGGGTGGCTTATGGTTAGATGTAACGTTAGTTTTTACTGACGACATTTTAATTAAAAAGCAGGAAATCAACATTTAAAAATGCACAAATAATACGTGAAAACCAGCAAATAGCTGTTTCGAATCTACTAGCGAGATTCTTCTTCAGTGCAAGATAGAACAAGACACAGCGTGCTAGAAAAAGCAAGGCTGAGCGATGTTACGTTTTAAACGTTGATTTCCTGCTTTTTAATATTCCTGCACAAAGGCTTTAACTGCTATTTTAAGACACTTTAATTGATGTCTGAAAGAAATAGCATATCGGGGGTTAAAACTTTTAATGTTGGGAAAGGTTTTACAATATGTGCTTGACGCACGATTCTTTTTTTTATTTACAAGTGTTAAATAATTGTGTAGTGTTACAAGTGTTTTTTTTTTAAAGTAATTTTAAACTACATTTATCAAATTATTTGATTAAAAAAATTATCAGGTTCAAAATTTAATGTCTGATTAATATGTTACGAATTAACATCGTAAAATTATATGGAACCTTTAATGCAAAATTTAAACAAAGTTGAGATACAAAAATCACAAAAAGAAATTATCTTTTCGTGACATCCTCATGAAGAAAAAAAAAACACCAAACAACATAATAAATGAAGTTCCTAGAAAGTGAACGTGTTGTTCTAGTGGTTTTCTGAATAATTAGAAAGGAGTGATATCATGATAATAATTGATATTATAAGGCAACGTAAGATCGTTTCAGTCAAGATATAACATTATGAAACTTATAAATCACACTCGCTATTTGGAATATCCTATTTTGTCATAATTAGATAAAATGAAATAACACGGCTAAGACTTTTCTTGATATTTTCAATGCATTAGAATTTGTTTATGTTCAAGATCATTGTAAAAATATTTTTTAAATATATCTCTAGCTTTATTATATTAAAAATGCAGTTTATCTTCTTCAGTTCCGAGGCTAGAATAATAATACAAATGCTTATTCATTGGTTTTTCCTCAGCAAAATGACATCGTAAATCACAGAAAAAATATCTTTTCTGAAATTGATCCTTTAGGCGCTTAATAATTTAGGTTCAAAAATATAAATCTAAAACTACAAACCCCCGTTAAAAACATCAATTTAATAATCATTAACCTAAATTAACGCAATCACAAATTTAAGAGCTTTAAACAAGTTAATAATCTAAAAATCCTTAAAATTTTTTATTGAAAAAGATTTAAGTTAAATACTTATGAAAATTTCTCGCTTTCTTGGTCATACTGTCTTTTGGGCATTTTTAGGCATTTTGCAAACTCAGATGAAAATAACATTTATTTTATGTTGGAATCAGCTTAGATGCTTCCATTTATTCGTTTGCTTTGAACGCAAAAACATTCAGCTATTAAGAAGTGATGTGAAAATGTAAAAAAATCGGACATTTTAGTTTTTATAAGGAAAAGAACAGAGGTCCCCGTGTGGGGACCTAGGGACCGAAGAGGTTAATATATTTAAGAATATTGCATACAAAGGCACAATAAAATGTCCCATATAATGAAGTTATTCAAAATAATGAATATTAGTGAAATCGGCTGACTTTTAATTAACATATTGACTCAGAAAGATGATCTTGAAAAAATTATCCTTTCATGAACGTTGATAACTTAATTTAACTTTTGTTTATAACTGAACTTTGATCGATAAGTGATAATTCTGTTTTTTTTTTCTTTGAAGTCGCGCATATAGATTTCAAAACTTTTTATAAAATTCCTTTTCGTACATGTTATAATACTTAATGTAGCCTTTATGACCATTTCATTTTAATATTTGAAATAAGCAAGAAAAATCTTTGTCTTATTACAGATTATCGGAGCTTCGCTGGCAGTTTTTTTTTTTTCAAACGCACCTCGAATTAAAAGAACCTGAACTGTAAAAAAAAAAAAAAATGGTAACGTTCCATGTAAAATCCAGGAACGTTTCGCCTTTTCAGGTTTTCAGAATAATTTAGCTCTTTCCTGTGAAATTCTGGTTTTCTTATCTGAAACGTTCCTGAACAAAAGTTGGAAACAGCAAAACGCTGCGGCCGCCATTTATTATTTTTTTGCTATAATCCGTTGTTCGCGCGCGAGTGTCGAAAAAGAATTCCTTAAATGAATGTAAAAAAAATCAATATGGAATGCAAATAAATCAATAGACGACATAATCCTTTACGTCTCTATTGTCAAGACAATTCAGATGAAAATACAATACCTCCGTGACATCGCTAAGAGATTATCTCTCGTACTTGTCTGTGGAATGTTTAAGGAGCAGACCGTGTAAAAAAAATACACCTATTATTTGGATCTCCATTAACCAGGGGACCATCAAACATGATTCTCACCGATTTTGATTAATTTAAAGTATGTTTTAGAGTTCTTATCTCTAATTATTCTTGTGAAAGGATTTCTTCAAATGGGACTTAGATTTTCAGAAATTAGATGCCGAGGTTTAGCATACGTTTCAAATAGCCATTAGTTTGCAGCTCTCAACGTGTCTTTCGTGGTGTGGACGCAGAAAGCTCGCACGCCACCCGTACGGCCCGAGTTCGATGCTACCTCTGGACTTTTTTTTTCTTTTTTAATTAATTTTATATTTTAACACTTTATTACAATTTGATTTAAATTTGATATACCGGGTGTCCCAAAAAGGACTGACTGATTTTAAAATTCAATAACTTGCAAACGGTGACAGATATTTAAAAAATTCTTGCAGGAGGGTTATGCATAAGGTCAAAAGTTTTATTACAGTGATTTTCAATTTTAGTTCGAATTACAAACAATAGATGGCGCTGCGATCAATAGACGCTGAATTCAGGCTCGATTTTTGGTACTTCGTGGCCCGGATAATACATTTCCATCTCCTTTTTCAGCATGGAACAAGAGAAAGTGACTAGAAATCGAGCCTGTATTTAGCGACTATTGCTTACAGCGCCATCTATTGTTTGTAATTCGAACTAAAATCGAAAATCACTGTAATAAAACTTTTGACCTTATGCATAACCCTCCTGCAAAAATTTTTTACATATCTGCCACCGTTTGCAAGTTATTGAATTTTAAAATCAGTCAGTCCTTTTTGGGACACCCGGTATATTTGACACTTTGAATTGCTGCAAATTTGAATTTTTTTTTTTTTTTCGGAAAAAATATACAATTACGTTTAGGTTTTTTTTTTTTCAAGAAAATTTATATGTATTTTATCTAACTTGTAAACTAACATAATTACTGACGAAAATCCAAAATATTTTATGTCTAGATTTTTTTTCTAATTATTATTTACATTTATATATTTTTATATTTTAAGCAAAGTTCAGAAACAATAGATCATATATATATTTACTTTATTGAATTTTAACTGAAAATTTATTTTTTCGTGTAAATTATAAATAATAATTTTGATGTCAATTTCAAAATATTTTTTCATTCTAACAAATAATGATAATAAAGCGAAAATTGTCAACTGGAAATGTAAAAATCGTCTGCGGATCCCGCATGCTGTGAAATGTCAGTAATGTTTTGCTGTCAACAGAAATATTCCTGGTATTTCGCAGGAAACTTACTGGCATTTCTGTAGAAAGTTTTTAACATATACAGTAAAGTTCCAGTCATTTTCAAGAAATGTTTCTTGGAAATAATGGGCAACTCAGCTGCCCATTTTTTCCCAGGAACGTTGCGGAATTTTTTTTACAGTGTGGGGATGGGAGTCCGCTGTTTTCGTCAGTGCACACCCGTGAGCCACAGATCTGCTCTGGTCTCGAATCAAATGAATATTGCATTATAATAAAACATTCATACTACAATATATATTAAAACACACATACACACATAAATAACGCCTGCATTCAACAGTTAAAAGTACATATAAATATTTTACAGACATGCATACAATAAATACAATAAACCCAACTGGAGTGAAAAATTAGCCAGAGCCAGGAATCGAACCCGGGACCACAGTATACAAGACTGCTGCTCTAACCACTGAGCTACTCCGGCCGATGCCTGAGTCTGCAATTTCTCACTAATAAACCATGTTGGGGAAGTCACCAGCCATCTATACAACAGCCTTGGATGACCGGACAACGATGAATAGATTTTACTATTACATCGATCTACGATAATTATAATAAAACACTCATACTACAATATATATTAAAACACACATACACACATAAATAACGCCTGCATTAAACAGTTAAAAGTACATATAAATATTTTACAGACATGCATACAATAAATACAATAAACCCAACTGGAGTGAAAAATTAGCCAGAGCCAGGAATCGAACCCGGGACCACAGTATACAAGACTGCTGCTCTAACCACTGAGGTACTTGAGATTTTTTTTTTTTTATTTCTACCCAAATTAAATTCAAATTATCAGCATCGTCGTTCAAGTTTTTATAGGAACCGATTTCGCATTCTTCCAACTTGAATTTAAGCGTGTCAGTAGCAAAATTTACAAGTTCCGCTTCAAAAGAAAAAAAATGTAAAAAAAAAAAAAAAAGCACAAAACGCAAAAAAACACTAAAATTCACATTAAAAAATGGCTTATAAATCCGCGAAAAAAAAAAACCCCACTCAGAGGATAAAATTTATTACTTTAGGCTAAACGATCTAAACTGGATTAATTTTACGAATGCCCCAAAATTCGCCGAGAACGAAAAAAAAAAAAAAATCGTACAGGACACAATTTACAATATTAGGAGTAAAAATCGAAACCAGATTATTTTTATAAATGTAAAACAAACACCCACACACACACACACACACACACACACACACACACACACACACACCAAGGAACGCGAAAAAGCGCTAAAAATAATAATATTCGTGAACAATTTAAAAAAAGCTGTAGGAATGCCAATTAAACTTTATTGAAATGAGGACAAAATCTTGTCTGGACTAAAAGATTGACACCGGTTACTAATGTGGAAAAATCGCCGCGAAACGAGAAAAAACTTTAAAAATTGTAGAAAAAATTAAATAAAACAATCCCAAAACTGGATACAACGTGCGTAATGATTGACATACAAGTACCTTAATGCCAAACCTTGCAACTCTGCGCGCAGAGGTCTCTTCAGAACACAACACACAAAATCATCTATCTTTATTATTATAGATGCTTCTAAGAACTTGAAGACTTCTATCTTCGTGGATCTTATGACTGACAAATCATTTTAGCAATTTAAAATGCAGTCGAACCCGGTTAAGACGCGTTTCAAGGGAGTGGGTGAAAGTCGCGTATTAAGCGGGGTCGCGTATTAAACGTGATTTGTATAATGATGTAGAAACTGGATCTTACCCATCTAATCGTCTAAATTAAGTTTAGAACTTTCACTTGTATGTTTACGGTCGAAAATTGTGTCTTACGTATAGATTATACGTATATACGTAGATTATACGTATAGATATACGTTTAGATTAAAATTTAATTGTATTCCACTTTAACTTATTGTTTCTTTTTAGAGGACTGGAATAATAACAGAAAATAAATATGGATTCATACATGGTTTTATTGTCGATTAATACGTTACAACGAAAAACTAAACAATGAAAGTATTTTTCTGCTAGACTAATTTTTTTTTAACAAAAAGAAACAAATATTAAATCTTTAGAGCACAATCAAGTTGTTAAAATCATATTTAATACTTGTGATAAAGAGTACCATTATAATATGTCCTTCTTTTTAATATAAGGAAAAACTATCCTTATTAATATTTGGGTAAAAAATATTGCTAGCATAGCAAAAAGTAAAGAAAACATAAAAGAATTATACATCCGCAGTCGTATTTGTTTAATGTTTACGAGTTTTATTTTTTACGTATAATATGTTTTATAAAACAGTAGTGATATAACGTATATTTAAAGCCTCACTAACAACAGGTATAATCATCTCTAATCCTAATAATTTTTATGAAGTATCTGAGTATCCTGAATTAGTCGCTCTCTCTCTCTCTCTATTCCAGTAAAAACAAACACGAGGCGAAATACAAAGAATTTTAGTACGCGGGATAAAGAATTGCAGTGTTGCTAATTTAGCGGTTTTAAAAAAAAATTCAATATATACCGCTATTTCCGATTAGTAATGTTCGACATAGTCAATCTATTATTAACTTCATAATTCGGAAATTGTTTTTATCTGAATAAAAAAATACGCTAAATTGACAAAACTGGAGAAGAGAAGAAGACTTCACATCTTAATCAAGGAAATCGCGTCTTAAGCGTGAGTTTTTGCCTCAAAGGACCGAAAATCTATCGTGTATTAAGCGGGATCGCGTAATAACCGTTCGCATATTAAACGTGATATTTTTACATTAGCCTTATGGGTGATGTTCAAGGAATCCAAAAAAATCCGCGTATTAAACGGGTTCGCGTATTAATCGTGAGCGTCATAACCGGGTTCGATTGTAATTGATTTGATGATCCTGGACGGTTCACTAATTTTTAAGAACTGGGCCATTTAATTTTCATTCATGATGGATGCTTTTAAGGAAAAATACCAATTTAAAAAAATCGATAATTTTTTTTTAATTGGTCGATAAAAAATCGATAATTTTTTTTTGCATCTTTTATAAAAAACGCTGTCAAGAAAGTAGTCTTAATTTTTTTTTTTTTTTTTTTTTTTTTTTTTTGTAATTCGAATTATTGAAAAAGTTAGCTGCAAAGATGCCGGTGTAAATAATTGCCTCTAAATCAATTCATAAACATAAAGCGCATTTTTTCTTTTCAAAACAACATTTTTTTTACCTGGCCACTTGCATTGGTCCAGAATCGCTTGACCGATTCCCCTTTAAATTTTTATTCAAACGTTTAGAATTGAATTCTCTGCGGCGCTACGCAGTATTTTTTCTATATTTAAATTTTTCCATTTTTTAGAACTATTTCAAGGCATTTTAGGGGGGGGGGGATTGATTTGTTTTAACTGTACCGTTTTCAAAAATATTTAAATTAAAAGAAAAATCCTACGACACGCCATATTTAAACGCTAATAGCTAATGAAAACGCCTTCAACCCTTTATGTACTGAATTATGAATTCATGAAAATTTTATCTTCTAAAGCATTTTTCGTGAATTTTTGAAACTTCATTAGAAGATTTACATAATCATTTAATACATTTTAGAAGGATTTTAGGAGGATTAAGTATTTAGAAGGATTAATGAAATTTGAATTTATAGGGATTTTGTGCAATATTTATAACCCCAATCAAATCTTTTATTTTAAATATTTTTCTTAGTATTTTGTAGAATTAGGAAATGTACAAATGTAATGTTCTTATAATAGAAATATAGAAAATTTTCCGAATTGAAAAATCCCTCATCCTCACACACACAACTCCAAGAAAGCTAAAAAGATGCAAAGGCAAAAGAAATCATGCTTTTAAAAATATTTTTGTTTTGTGTAACCAATAATGCTTTTGGAAAAAGATAAAATAATGCATCTATAACTCATTCTAAGCTGTATTACTACTCATCGATGTATTAAATGAAATTTATAACAAGTTATTTTAATGGTACTTATAAGTACCGTCAGTAGATAAAGGGTTAATATGCTAAAGATTAATTGCATTAAAGTTTTTTTTATTATTATTCTGATGAGTCTGAAATGAGGCCAGCTGACACTGCATGTTCAGGACACCCTCGTTTACACGGATGCTAAGGACGAAGTATGGTTTTTTAGAAATACGAAACACTCCCCGAACACAAATTAATATATTGCAACCGCCCCCCCCCCCTCCATTCAGTGTACTTCTTTGCTGTTGAAACTCACAAAAATTCCTAAAGCATGACCTTTTTTTGCGTTAAAATTGATGCCCTCATCCTCCCATAATATTAGAGTTGAATTGACTTTATTTCGATAGCTTTTACTTATATCTATACTAGCTGACCCGCCCGGCGTTGCCAGGGTAATAATCTTAAATTTGTATGATTTTATATCTTTAACTCAATTTTGTCTGAAATATGTACCCGCTCACTGTGTAAAAAGGGGGGGGGGAGAAGCTGCTAATTGTTGAGATTCGTCACGTAATTTTTTTTTCATAATTTTCGAAAAAAAATGTATGTTGTAGTAATGAACAAATTAAAATTTTAAAGGGCCTTCTAGTGATGAAAAAATTAGTTAAGAGGGAGGAGCGGCTGCTTAGTAATCTACAGGCCAATAGCTTTCAAACGATATGTCACATGGAAAAATCCATTTCCGCCCCCCAAGGAGGGGTTGAATGCCCCCCTAACTGTCTGGGGTCAAAATGGACCTCATCAGGAGATCTATGAGGTCATCAGGTCTATGAGGAGTTTCACCTTCGGTCAAGCCTTCAAATGAGGTCGAATCACACTGTAGCTTAATTAGGAGCATAGTTAGAAAATCGAATTCCTTTGGGGAGGGGGGTGAGGTGAGGGAAGAAAGGTTCATAATATGAAAGAGTCGTCCGAAGACTTTCCGATGATATATATGACATGAGAGTTTATGAAAAAGTTTGAAAATTGCCGAGATATGGCCAAATATTCTAAGATTTTCGACATCTCCTTTAAGTCCCTTAGGAGTGAGAATTTCTAAAATTGCTGAAACATGTGTTCAGTTATTTTGTTTAGTAGATTTATTTTCTGGAATTTCACACTTCTACTTAAAACGGCTGCTGAGATATGGCCACATGTTTTAAAATTTACGACCCCTCTTTTAACCCCCCTTAGGGGGGAAATTTCCAAAAATCCTTCCATAGTGCTCACTTATGTCAGAAGAAGTACGTTTCCCCAATTTCAATGCTTCTAGGTTCAGCAGTTTGGGCAGGGCGATGATAAATCAATGAGCGGGAAATTGCCTTATACAGTGAGCAAAAAAAGTATTTGCACACCAGGTAAATTTGCTGTAGCATATGTACAAATAAATTAAAAGCAACTAAGAATTAAAAATACCAACACTTTTACAAAACAAATAAACATATTTAATATCTGACTTAATAATTATATTTAAAATATGAAAACATAAAGAAGTAGCATTTGTACTGCCAAAAAATATTTGCACACTAGCAATAAAAATAAAACTAGAGGAATTATTTATAAGTTAAAAAAAGTGCTAATATTTAGTATGCATGCCCTTTGCTTCAATTACAGCTTGTAATCGTCTGGGCATTGATTCTATTAATTTGTGACGTGTTTCACTGCTGATTTATAGCCATTCTTCCCTAAGAGCTTGCTTGACTTCTGATTTGTTAGAAATTTTCTTTTTCCTTATTTTCACATCCAAAATATGCCATAAATTTTCAATTGGATTGAAGTCTTGTGATTGTGGTGGCGTTTTCAATTGATTTTTTAGATTATAAAGCAACCATAACCTCGTAATATATGCAGTGTGTTTCGGATCGTTATCTTGTTGGAAATAATATGAATTAGGAATTCCTAATTTCAGAGCACTATTAGATAAATGAACTCGCAACATATTAATATATTGTTTAGCTTTTCATATTGCCTTCAATAAAGGTCATTTCGCCAACTCCGTTAAAAGGCATGCATTACCAAAACATTACATGACCACCGCCATGTTTTACAGTTGGTTTCAAGTTTTTAACTTGAAGAGAAAAGTATTTGGCTTTCGCCATACAGTTTTCTTACCATCTGAGCCAAAAATATTGTACTTGCTTTCATCGGAAAAAATAACAGTTTTCCAAAACTCTAGTGGTTGGTTTGCTGACATAAACTTTTGCAAATTCAAGTCTTTTCACCCTATTTGTTTTACTAATAAAAAGTCCGTCCGGCCAGAGCCGGGAGGAAGAGGTAGCTTTCATATTCGTTATTTTAAGCCAACTTATATTATTCAAACACACGAAGCTCAATTTAGTGGAAACCGAATATAGGAGATTCAATACTAATTTTTATGAATACAAGATCATTATGAATGAGAATTTCGCGAAATTAGTCAGCTTTATCCAAGCTGCTTTTATTTAAAGTAACTTATATTTGGCTGCCAAATTCGGCAATTTCTTAAAGTGCCTGCCATTTTAAGACAACATGGTGGATGAGGCTAACCAGTGAACTTGGTCGAGACCTTAGTAATTGCTGTGCACATGCTCACTCACATCGGAATCGATTGATATATACGAGTGCTGTCGCAGGCAAAAAATCAGATTTTTCGAAATGTCACCCACATTAGATATTGAAATTGCTATATCTGAGCCATTTTTTAAGGTAAAGACAAACAAAAAATGCTCCTGAATCCTTATATCAAGGTCAAATACTTAAGAAAGAAACCCTTTTCAATTTCTAATTTTTTTGCACCTCACTTTAAATATATTTTTTTTTTAATTTAATGGCCGCCATTTTGAAACAAGATGGCTGATGAAGCTGGCCAGCGAACTTGGTCGAGATATTGATGTATACTATCCACATGCCTTCTTACATCGAAATAGGCGAATACGTGTGTTATCGCGTGACAAATACAAGATCGTTTCAAAATGTTAGCCATGCTAGAAATTCAAAGTGCGATAATTCAACCATTTTTTAAGATATAAACAAAAGAACAAATTTTCAGAAACAAAAACTGCTCCGGAATCTTTGTATCAAGGTCAAACAGATGAAAAAAATCTTTTTCATTTTCCAATTTTTTAATACCTCATTTAAAAAAATTTTTTTTAATGGCAACCCTTTTGAAACAAGATGGCGAATGAAGCTGGCCAACGAACTCGGTCGGGACATTGGTATGTACATTGTACAGACCAAGTTACATCCAAATCGGTTCATAAATACACATGTTATCGCGTGACAAAAATCAGGTCGTTTTAAAATGTCAGCCACAATAGAAATTCAAAATGCTATAACTCAGCTATTTTTTTAGATATAGACAAAACAAAAACTGTTCCGGAATCTTTGTATTAAGGTCAAACACATACGAAAAAAATATTTTTCATTTTCCAATTTTTAGTATCTCATTTTAAATTTTAATTTTTTTTAAATTTTTTAAATGGCCGCCATTTTGAAACAAGATGGCGGATGAAGCTGGACAACGAACTCGGTCGAGATATTTGTATGTACTATGTACACACCAAGGTACATCCAAATCGGTTCATAAATACGCCCGTTATCACGTGACAAAAATCAGGACGCTTCAAATTGTCAGCCACGCTAGAAATTCAAAATGCTATAACTCAGCCATTTTTTAAGATATAGACGAAACAAAAACTGCTCCCGAATCTTTTTATCAAGGTCAAACACACAAGAAAAAAAATATTTTCTCAATTTTCAATTTTTTGGTACCACATTTCAAATTAAATTTTTCTTAAAAATTTAAATGGCCGCAATTTTTAAACAAGATGGCGGATGAAGCTGGCCAACGAACTCGGTCGAGACATTGGTATGTACTATGTATAAACGAAGTTACATCCAAATCGGTTTATAAATACGCCTTTTATCGCCTGACAAAATTCAGGACGTTTCAAAATATCAGCCACGCTAGAAATTCAAAATGCTATAACTCAGCCATTTTTTTAGATATAGACGAAACAAAAACTGCCTCGAAATCTTTGTATAAAGGTCAAATACATAAGAAAAAAATATTTTTCCATTTTCAATTTTTTGTTACCACATTTCAAATTTAATTTTTTTTTTAAATTTTTAAATGGCCGCCATTTTGAAACAAAATGGCGGATGAAGCTGGCCAACGAACTCGGTCGAGACATTGGTATTTACTATATACACACCGAACTACATCCAAATCGGTTCATAAATACGAGAGTTACAGTGTGACATAGGTCAGATATATATATATATTATATATATATATATATATATGTCAATTTTGAACGGAGGGTGGTTTCGGGGTCTGGGGGTCATGATCGATGAAAATATACCAAAATTTTTTGAAATCGCTTTCCTCCGAACGGCTGCAATAGGTAGCTTTTTGTAATGAAAGCTACCTAATAGTTTTTTTCGAGGGGCTCTTCCTCGAATATTTGTATCATGAAGAATATTTATAATTGATTGTGGTATAACTATTGTTCCCGAAATTGAAGCGACATCAACAGCCAATTCTCGAGCACTTAGAAAAGGGTTTTTTGAAGATTCTTTTATGATGGCTCTCCTTTGCCTGGTATTTAGCTTTCTTGGAAGCACAGTTCGCGGCTTATTTATTGTCGAACCAGTTTCTTTTTTCTTCTTAATTACATAACGAACACTAGAAAAGTTTAGATTAAATTTTTTACCTATTCCTCGGTAACTTAATCCAGAATTGTGAAGAAATATAATCTTCTCACGGGTAGCAACAGACAGTTCACACGTTTTCGGCGCCATTAGAACAAAAACTCCCCAGAATCCCTGCTCCAGTTAATATATTACGTGACTTTAAAGTGCGGGGCTAATGTACTAAGGGACTGATATGCTAAACATTTGCATAATGTTCACATTTAATGCCTTTTTTAACAGTCAATGCTTCTTGTGCAAATGCTTTTTAGGTATGAGAAAATATTAATTTATTTTTTTAAATGTGTAATATTACTGTTTAAGGAAAATGCTAGTTATTTTTATTTTCTTCTTATTTAAATAAATGAATAATTAAGAGAATAGTATCAAATTTGCTTTCTATGGTTACTTATGCAAAAAATCGGCTGCGTGCAATACTTTTTTTGCTCACTGTATATGAAGATTACTAGCTGACTCAGTACTAGCTAGATTACTAGCTAGTTGCTCAGGCCCGTGATGAATGACCCTTAAATGAGCCTCAAATTTGTAAGATTTTATATCTTTAACTCTATTTTGTCTGAATTCATATTTTTAAATGAAAAATTGACAAAAAAATATTGAATTGAAAATATATGCTATTTTGCGTAATTTGATTTTTGGGACTATGCGTACCGAAAGCGAGCAAAACTGCGACAAAAAGCTCAGGTTTTTAATGATTTCGATGACATTTGCACGCATTTTTATTTTGTAAAAAATAACTCAATGCAACTGGCTAAATAATTAATCAAGTGGGCAAGTAATTGCCTTTCTTTTTTCAATCGATTTTGTCTCAACTAAGCTAACCATATTTAAAAGAAATCTCAATTTCATGCCTCTATGCATGTAATATTTGTAAATTCTGACTACTTTTATTTTAAGACGTCAAAAATTCTCCTTTTCAGTTAAGCTAAAAACTTTTAAAATCTTTCTCAATAGCTCAACTGGGTATATTTGTTCTAAAATTAACACACTGAATAATTATTAAAAATTTAATCATTTTCGAGGAAATTAACAATTTTCCTGCCAATAAAATATTAACAAATATCTTTTCAAAATTATACATCACATTTCACACGTGTGTCTTATCAATGCAATGCAATGCACATAAATATATTTATTATTTTTCAGACAAAAATATGATTCTTTTTTTTTTAATACTTACTATGGGTTGAGAGATATTTTCCAAGTTATTTATTTAACACAACTGTACTATTTTATTATAAATATTATTTTATGTAGATATGCAGCGTAAAATGAAGATTTGCCTATTTTAAGTGGAATTTATTGTAATAAATTGTTGCATTGATAAGGCACACATTTCACATGCGTGTCTTATCGATGCACAGCACATAAATATGCTTATTATTTTACAAATAAAATATTTGATTCTTTTTTATTTTTACCATGGTTTGAGTGATATTTTGCAGGCTTTTAAATAACACAACTGTCCTATTTTATCATAAATATTATTTTATTTGTAGATATGCAACATAAAACGAAGGTTTGCTTATTTTAAATGGAATTTATTGTAATGAATTGTTGCATTAATAAGACACACATGTGAAATGTGTGTCTTATCAATGCAAAGCACACAAGTATACTTATTATTTTTCAGATAAATATATTTGATTTTTTTTAACACTTTCCAACAAAGTTGAAAAGTGTTTATGCATTCGGTTTGTCTGTCCGTCTGTACGTGCTCTAACTCCCGTAAATATACTCGGATCGTTCTGAAAATTTTGGATGTTAGTGATCTCTACCATAGCACGAACCCTATTTCAAATGAAGTTTGTAGCATGTTTAGTTCATTTATAGGGACAGTCAAAAGTTTTCCGTTACATTACGGCCTATGGGAAAAAATCGTTTAAAATGATTTTTAATGATGTTACATGCTTTCAAACATAATAAAATTGATATGAATTTATCAAATGCACTAAAATATGCATTTCGTGGAATATGCGGCGTAAAAAATAAATATTATTAATTTGCAGGGCCACACAAAAGAATTCCGTTACATAATGATATACGGGTGGAGGGAATTGTTTCCGGCATATTTTAATTCTGTTAAATTATTTCATGTATAATGAAATTGATATACGTCGCTGAGGTTTACTATAACTTATTTCATGTATAATACGAAGTGCATAGGATTTACAGGGACACACGAAAGATTTCAGATACTATATTGTATCCGAAGTACTGTACTGTAGCGATGATTGCTGGAAATGCATTTTTAATTATGTTATGCGCTTTTATGTTTCACTATATTTATGCATTGTATATGGTGTGTATAAATGCTGTAATTCATATACTGCTACACAAAAGAATTCGTAATGATTACTGGGTATGATTGTAAATTGCTTAAAGGTGATTTTTAAATGAGTTGTGCCTTTTTACGCTGAGCTGCATTTTGTTTGCTAAGAAATGTTTGTAGAACATAGATAAAATGATATACAGGGTCTCGCAAAGAATTGGATACATGGCCGTCTATAAATGATAATTTCTGGAAATGTAATTCCAGTAGTTCTAAGAGTGTTTTACTTTGAATTAAACTTTAGCTAAATAGTGGCGTGTAATAAAGGTACTAGGTTAACTACAGGGTTGTGCAAAAGTCTACAAGTATGTTTCCATCTATTAGTATAAATTGCTGAAAGAGAAATTTCAGCCTGTTACTCGTTTTCTTTCTAAACTAAATTTCCCCATTATATAACATGTATATCAACCTACAGATCAAATACAAAGCTGTTCAAAAGAATTGGAATACATATTTGCTATGGATGGTAACTGCTGAAATCAGTTTTTCAAAGGTTTTATGCGTTTTCTAAAATGTTTACTTAGTTCTCTTATATACCTTATTTCCCTAAATAACGAAGTTTTGTTAAAGCATTCAGGAAGTGTTGGAAAGTGTTTCATAATCTATGCTTAACGCATGATTTTTCTTACTTGTTTATTTTTACTATGGTTTAAGTGATATTTTGTAGGTATTTATTTAAAACAACTGTTATATTTTATAATAAATATTATTTTATTTGTAGATATGCAACGCAAAATAAAGCTTTGCTTATTTTAAGTGAAATTTATAGCCTTCAAAAGTATTTTCCGGGCCGAAGTGGAAAACATTATCTCTAACCTTTAGGCAAATTTAAACAGCCTTTCTTAAAGTGCGTGAGTAAAATTTCGTTACATGTCTTTGTGTTTCAGATATTGTACCGCAAAAGTTACATAAAATTGCTTTAAAGTTAAACTAAAATCGTTTAATCTAGGCAAAAAATAGGAAATGTAGTAACTACTTTGTGACAAAATAATTAAGTTTTGCATATTTTAATGATAACTTAGTAAGTTATTACGAGGTTTTCTGAGATACATTTTATAGAAATTATAAGAAGAAATCTTAAGCCTCCGGGAAAAGCTAACAGTTCCAAAATTACCTTTCCGCAAGTTTAAAGTCATTAACGAATTTGATCGATGTAGTTAATAATAAAGTAGCTTTCAATGTTTTTATGAGTTAAACTTTAAAATCATTCTTTTTTCTTTACATAATTTCTTACTTTTAATACGAATTTGAGGTTTTAAATGAAGAAAATTACCATATTTTTTACTAAAATATAGATTTACAGAATCTGTTTTTGTCAAAAATTTGCTAATTATGCTTAAATAATTAAGCAAGGTATCATTTATAAATGAAGCCACTAAAATTTTATTACAATTTTTAGTGATTTAGAAAAAGGGCAATGTTTATAAACCTGAAAATTAAAATGAATTATTTATTGTTCACATATTTATGGACTATCGCAGAGATGGTGAATTTATGGCATGGGTGCCTGACAATCTTCCAACACGCAAAATATTTAAATTTAATAATCACTATATGGAAACAAACTAAGCTAAAAAAGGCTATAAAAGTGATAAAATACCTTTATAGGATTTTGTTCATCTGACGAAACCCTATTCGTTTTACTCCTCTGTCTGACCGTTTGTCTGTCGCAGAGCCCGTTCTCAGAAACTATATGTGTTGGAGACTTGAAATTTTGGATATAGCTGAACACCTCACATCAAACGACAAATCATAAAATTTTGAAAAAGTCTTATATTTACCCGTCTGGGCTCTAACTTGTGTATTTTAAGCTTTTTTTCTAACTGAGTCCCTAATTAAGTTGAAGACTTGTAATTTTGAATGCTTATAGCTGAACACTTGCGATCGCACGACAAATCATAAAAATTTCAAAAAGTCTTATCCGGTCTCAAACTTGTGTATTTTAAGCCATTTTTCTAACCTTCACCCTTTTTACCCGGGAAGCACTTTTCTAACTTTTGCCGCACCCCTTTGACCACTTTTTCATATTATACGCCATATACTTGCATATTTTAGTTCCCCTTTTTACCGCCAGGGGCACGTAACTATAGCGGATGCTATGGGCCCGATCCCCTCGACTAATATATCTATGGATAGGTTGTAAAACGGTGTATCGTTCGAATAGCAGTTTATTTAGAATAGAGTGCGCCCCCTGGTTGCGAAATATGGAACTAACAGACTTTGAAAAATGATAAAGTGTTTTGAAAGGAATATTAAACGAAACCCTCTGTGCGGTCTGTGATCACACTTACCCACTTGTTTTAAATTAACATACGTTTCATCGCACAAACGGCGACATTTTCAAAATAATTCTTGATAGAAATATTTTCGCAAAATTTTTTAAAAACAAGAACTGGTAAGTAATGTCACGAGACTTCATGCATAATGAAAATCACTGCAAACGTAAAATAAAATGAAAGTGGATATTTGTGATCGTGGATTACTTTCTACTATTGCTACTAAACCTGCATAGAATCTCTTTCCAAATTTTAGGTAATTGAAGGGACACTGAATCATTGCAAATATTCTCGTTGCGTAAAAATACCTCCATTAATTCCCGGATTATGGATGGTAAATAAAATCTTGACGGATAAATATTATTTAACAGAGAATAAGAACACATTAATTGGTCAGAAAATCAGTGGGAGTAAATAATCTGGAGCGATGAGAGTAAAATATCGCTCTTTGGTAGGGATGGACGAAAATATGTGAGACGTAGAGTAGGAGAAGAGCTGTATCCTGATTGCATTGAAGCAACTACAAAGAACCCAACAAATGGCATGATTTGGGACTGTGTGTCTGCTATGGTGCGGGCCGCATTCAAGTGATTGATAGCATTCTGAATGCAAAAAAATACATCGAAAATGTCCTGGAACCAAAATTGATACCTTCCATCAGGGATGTCTTCCCCATTTATCTTTCAGCAGGATTCAGCTCCATGCCATACGGCAAAAATATGCAATGAATGGTTTAAAAATAAAATCATACAATTATTACCATGGCCAAGAAAAAGCCCTAATCTGAATCCTATTAGACAATTTGTGGCGACGTTTGAAAATCCTTGTACAAAAAAAAGCGTCTATCTAATAAAACGCAACTTATTCAAGCTATAATTGATTCTTGGCATCATGTGATTAAAAAGGATGAACTTCAAACACTACTTCTCTGAATGAAAAGATGCTGTGAAGCTGTAATAAAAAACCAATAGGTTATCCAACTAAATATTGAATGTGTAAGTGTAACTTTAGAATACAATGAAATCTAAGATACATCTTATTTTTGTAAGCGTAACTTTTTTTTTTTTGTAATGCAGATATTTTCATTATGTTTTTTAAATTAAATTCAACATTAAATTTCCTTGAATTTGATATATAATCATTTGTATTTAAGTGAAATTTATTCTATTCTCCAAGCACACAAAGTTATAAAACATGCAAATTTAAAAAAAATGTCCACAATTTTGGCCATCACTGTAGATTAAATTCTACTTTTTTTTATAATACATAAAATATTGTTTAATACGTACAGACTATCACAATGATTAAATAATGCAATTATATTTGGATGAATTTACACATTGTATTTTTTTTCTGTCTTGATATGCTTTGTTATCCACCTGTAATTATTTTGCCTTTCTATGTGAATTTACATAGCTTTAGCTTTTTAATCAAATTTCACAAGGCTGTCACTACAATAAGTATCTACTAGTAAATCTGCAGATCAGAAGCCTCAAACGTCATTTTTGCAAGTCATTGTTTTTTAACACTCAATGCGTAATATTCAACTTCCTACAAATCGCTTTTTAAAGTTTTCAAATTACATAAATATTTATAAGCATACAAGATACTTCGTAAAGTTTCAGAAATTAAAAGTGTTAAACAAGTGATTATACACTGATGTTCTGAAATTCTGATGAGCTACTTATTCTGGTAACTTTTTAAATCAAAAATTGCATTTCTTCAGGGGGCTCTGGCCCTCTGAACCCCCCGTAGTCTATTTAAATTCACATTCGTAATTTTTTATTGATTGTGCGGATGCTTATAGTATATCTTAGATTTTTTTTTACGCTGTGATTTATAAGGATATAGCATAAGTTTTTTTTATAAATTAATAAAATTTAAATTTAAAATAAAATATTGATGTTAACCGTACACAGACAATAAATCTTGAAGTGACGCCAAAAATGCAACCCTAAAATCCGCTACATTCGGAACAATACAACGACGTGCTTTAAAAAAAAAAAAAAAAAAAAAAAAAAAAAAGAATAATATTTTTAGTAATACAGTTTTTAATTCATAATACAATGAAATGCTATCTTAGAATGCTTATTGCTTAAATATAAGCAGATCATTTTCATTTTACAGGAAAAATGCACGGATGAAGTCAAATAATTCGGCCCCTGTTCCACGTGCTTGTTTTGTTTGGGCCGAATGAGGGCATTTAAATCTGAGCGAAAACGCATATCACATTGCAAACTGTTTTTACGGCATACTGCATCTCCATCTATCTCTTTCCTCCGTGAATAATAGTTAATTTTATTTTACCCAAGATCCTTTTATTCCAGCATCTTTTTTTTCGATAAATGACGTCTAATTCACCTGCTATGCGTATACTTACTCAAAACTTTTCATCTTGTTATATTAAGAAATACTCGAGAGTTTTCTTTTTATTTCCTATATGCCGCCATATTAATTTTTCTATTCTTAATTTTATTTTTCATTTTCCTGTTTCACGACAAAACATTTCAATTGAAAATTGCTTAAAAGAAAATATTATTCCAGGTTTTGATTTTCTTGGCAACAATTAAAGAAATATTTGTAAATGTTATGGAAAAATGTTACGTTATTCTCTATGAAAATAATGAACTTTTGTATTTTTAAGCAAAATATTTGAATAAAATAAATAAAATAAATGAAATATTGCCTATTCTTATTTCTGGGCTAAAATCCATCTATATGCAAAGATACAAATGCATTAATTCATCCGTTTTGACGTTGGCTTTACTCAAACATTATGCACGCAATTATACTAATATTATTAGGACCAAATACGTTGCTAGGCAACAGATGAAAGAAAAGGAAAAAAATGAAATATGCATTATGTCAAATTGATAAAACAAAATCCTTTATATTATTGGAAAACATGCATAAAATTCCCCCCAATATTATAAACCTAATAAAAAAAATCTCACAAATATATTGACAAAATTTCAAACTAATTGGAATAATTTAATAATCTTATTTAAAAATTTCAGCATAAAATATTTACCATTTAAATCTATTTTTCATATGAGCCATTTCTTTCAACAAATGAAAATCTGAAAATCGTCTGACTTGTCATAGAAAAGCATTATAGAGAAAAATAAAATGTTCCATATTTCCCGAACGAATGAACCAAATTTAACCAAAAACTATACAGCTAAGTCCGGGTACCTCATCAACATGCCCAGGGAATTTCAAGCCGATCGGATGCTTTTTGCGGCAGTTATCGCGGAACAGACAGACAGACTAACAGAAACCAAAACTTTTCGTGTCTCCACAGTAAGCCTTCACTGACGTTTCGGCAATTAAGAATAGGATTTAAAAACGAGAAGTTCTTAATTAATGTCTTTATTTAGAGTTTCGGATTGTAGCCTTCAATTAAAGAATGTCTTTCATTAAAGTTTTAAGTATGTTTTAATTAAACTTTCAAAATTAAAGAAGACGGTGAAATCGTGTCACTTTCTACTATATGAAATTTTACCGACATGAGACTTGATTGGCTTTAAAAACATGATTCTATGAACAATTGAACAGTAATAGAATTCATTAGCGTTTTACATAAATAATAAACATAAAATATGTGTATAGAAAAATAAATATTACTGCAAGAAAATATTCTTTATTTGTTTAACAGGTGTAATATATGTTTTATTCATTTTATAGTTCAAAATTTAAAATTCCAGAGGATCAAACCGGGCTTCCCGAGTGGGTATAAAACATTTAAAAGAATTTAAAAACGCTAGATTTTCTATATTTAATATATATATTAGATTTCTCACTAACAACACCAAAATGCAATTTTATATGAAAAACACCAAGTATGTATTTAAAGTTTTGAAATATATGAAAAGCGATATTTTAGTAATAGCCGCTTGTTAGAGATTAATAGCCGAAGAAAATGTCAAAGATTTTGCTATTGATAGCGACGTTTTGATTCTGATTATTCCAGTGCGGTTATTTGTTTACATATCTGTTAAATTTGTGTTTTATTTATTTATTTATTGATGAAGTGTTAATTTCGTTACGGAATATTAGCCGGGGAAACAAACGCTGGGTAAACAAACATATTCTTTTAGGTGCGACTGTGTTAATCTCCTGCACCCGTTAAAGATAGACATATCTATCTATATTATAAAGGACAAACATATCTGTGCGTAACGCATACGTCATTTTGCGAATGGCAACACTTTGAAATTTGAAGTAAAATTTTGGTTTTGCAATTTTCTCTAATAAAAATTTTTATACTTCTAAACATCGCACATTTTAAATTTTTACACCGTCGTATAAGGAAAAAAATGCTCTTTTAAATGCAATTTGTTTGTAAGCTGGATCTCAATTAATTTTTGAGATATTAATTTTTTTGCAGTTTTTAATACCATTTTTCTAATTGTGGCAACAAAAGTACCTCATTTCTATTGAAAGTAAACGGAAAATAGTCGAAAATACGAGATACTGTATCTTTTTGTTGCCACTTTCTCATAAAACCTGAAAAAAAAATGAAATTAAAATATGGGCTATGTCAAGAATATTGTCTTTTATTCCGTGGTAATGACGTCATATACATACTTTTCTATAGACGAAGTTTAAGACGGGATTGTAAAAGTGGATTGCTTTAGCGTATGCAAATGACGTCATTTTATAAAAAAAAGCGTGTAATTTAATACTTAAACTTGAATTACGTTTTGCAGAAGTGCGTCATTTTCACAGCCCAGCTGCTTTGAAATTCTACGGAGGTGAAAATGCTTCACTTTTGAAAATAATGTAATCGAAATTACACATTGATAAAACGCAATGTTTTACAAAAATTTAGAGTGTCTTTATAAAAGAGAGGTGACAAGCAAATAATAGTGATTTATATTAGAGAAATTGATGATGCTCGCCTGGATGGATTTGCTTCGCCGTGTTAGACAAGCAAACAAATAATTCTAGGTTTAAAATATTATCATGTTCCTGAATTTTTTGTTCAAAATTATCTCGAACAATAAAATTTTTGCTATTCTTTAAGACATTCTACTATAATTTTATCAAAATGACATAATTTGCTTAATTTAAATTTTTCCTAATTTTATATATTCTGTATATTTAAAACACAAGTATGTTTTTTAGTCATCTGTCCTGATCTTTCTGCTGAACCAATTTTACTAATATATATATTTTTTTAACTGAAAGCTGTTCATTTTTAGATGTGATCGCACTATCTGTTTTTATTTAAATGTCCCCACTTTCATATTTTAATTTTAAAAGCATTTTATGAAATTTCTTCAAAATGGTGAAAATTAGATAGCTTTCATTTTTGCAGACAAGAGAGAAATAATGAGATATTTTTATCTTTATTCATGCCATTTTCTGATAAAAATTCAAAATTGTTGATAAAAATTGTTGTATAGGGTTTAGTGGCGCAAAATCCCATAGAAGCATAATATCATATTAGGGGCATAATAACGGAAAATGACATACTGCTTTTGAAAACACGCATTTTTCCTCATAAATTTTCTATATTGTATTTTTTTCTGCATGTGTACTGATACTAAGTTTCAGACACTAAGCGAAATGCTTATTTAAGTGAAAATTAAGTCATATTTAAAAGAAAACGATCATTTTCTTAGATAAAACTAAACATTTTAACACAAATGCGTCTAAAAAACATAAATTACGGAAATTTTTACTCTCCGGAATTGAGATTAGAATCTCAAGTAAAGAGTGCGTCTGTTCACATAAAATATGTTGCTGACAATCGTGACTTCAAGTTTTGAAATAAAATGATTTTAAAATGATCAAACAAAATACAATTTTTTTTAATGATGAATATGGATATGAGAAGTGCACATGCAAATTTTGAGAAGGTGAAAATTGCTGTTTTTCATTCCGGAATACCAAGCATAAGAGCCTCAATTGATAACCACATACTAATAAATGATCTTTATTATATTTTACTGATTAAGTATCTATCTATATTATAAAGAACAAACGTATATTTGCGTAACACTGACGTCATTTTGTGAATGGAAACACTTCACGATCAAATTTCGATCTTGAAATTTTCACTACTGCAATTTTTTAATCTTCTGATCATCGTGCATTTTTAATTTTTGTCGCATAAAGAAAAAATTTACTTTCAAATGCAATTTGTTTTAAAACTGCATCTTAATTGAATGATTTATTATGTTTTCTAAAATAATTTTTAAGCATGATTTTTTAAAAGTTTATCTTATCACGTGCCGGTTTCAATACATAATAATAATAAACATTTTGCACAGAAAGTAACAAACATTGTTCAGCATTTGTTTCTGATTATTTTTGCATAACGAAATTAATACTTCTTTTATAACAAATAAAAGAATTAAAAAAAACCCACCAATCTAATATATTTGTGAAAGACAAATTAACGAAATTAACACTTCTTTTATGAACAAATAACAGAATAATATTGAAAAAACACAAATCTAACATATTTGTAATTGTACAATTTAAATTTTAAGATCACCAAATATGATTTTTTTTTTCAAATGGAATTTGTTTGCAAAGTTCATCTCAGTTTACTGATTGCCTATGGTTTTATAAACAATTTCAAAGCATGAAATATTTTTCAATTTATCTATATCGTGCGGAGCTTGATTACGAAAGATTAATCCGTTTGCCTTTAAAACAAAATAAACAGTTCATCATTTTCTTACGGCTAATATCCATTAAAAAAAACTTCCCTATGAATAAATAAATAAAATAATATAAATAAAACACAAATTAACAGACTTGTGCAAGCTTTGAAAATATCAAAATATAAAAGGAAGCAAAAAAAAAGTAGCAAAATCAAGTTGGTCAAATAATTCTTAGCATGTGGCTAATAAGAAAATATCGGTTTTGATAAATTTCGAAAATTTATTTGATTGTATAATTCTAATTTTTATATGAAAAATGCTTTTTTAATGTAAGTGGGCAATCTAAAAAAATTATTACATAAAAAAAAATATTAGTTTTCAATTAAAAAAAATGTTTTTACCGATATCCTTTAACCCGGGAAGCTTGGGTACGATCCCCTAGTATATATTAAAAACATGCCTGAAAAGTATTTTTAAAACTCTAAAAAATCAGTAAATTCAGATACAGTTTTCCAACAAATTGCATTTGGAAATACTTTTTTCTCCCTATTCGTCGGCATAAAAATTAAAATTATGTGAATTTTTGAAATAATGAAATTTACTAAAAAGGAAAATTGATTGATTATCATGTTGCCATCATCGATATGACGTCAGCGTTACACGTTCTTGCTTTATAATATAGATTTATAATTTGTGTAAATTCATTGCAGCGATTAATCAGTCTATGTTTTGAAAGTCTGAATATGCAACAATTCGAATTTTAAAAATATATATTACGAAATAATGATCTTTTAAAATTCATTGATAATACTTATGAATGAATAATTATCAAAATAATTATCTCTAAACAATTTTTAGCCCAGTGGTTAGTGGGTTGAATTCGGAAGTAATTAGGGGAAAGCTAGAAATTGTTTTAATCCCTTCAGTTTAGGTCTAGAATAAATATGCTATGTTTTCCCCCTCGTACTAGGTGAGCGTTAAGAAATATGTATAGATTTATAGTAAAAAAACACGTTTTTTTTTTTACCTACCATAACAGTATCTTAAACCAGCTAACTCTGTCAAAAACATTGTCAATACAAATGTTGTAGAGCTTAAAATTCTGAATAAAATTAGTACCTACACTTAATATTTTTGTTGAACATTAAGGTCACAATTCTACTTTAAAGTTTTAGACCCGTGGTCAAATGGTTGAACTCAGAATTAATTAGGAAAAAACTGGAAATTGTTTTAATCCCTTCAATTTAGGTCTAAAATGAACGTACTATGTTTTCTTTCTCGTATTTGAGTGAATGTTAGAAAATATGTACATATTTATTTTTGAAAAACACGTTTTTTTAATTACCTTAACAATATCACAAAACAGCTAACTCTATAAAAAAAATACTGTCAATACAAATGTTGTAGAGCTTAAAATTCTGAATAAAATGAGTACCATCATTAATATTTTTGTTCAACCATTAAGGTCGCACTTCTATTTCAAAATTTTGCCTTAATCGCTAATCAAGAACTTTAAGCCAGGAGAGACCAAGTTAACTTAACAATATCTCAAAACATCTAATTCTTTCAAAAACATTGTCAATACAAAAGTTGTAGAACCTAAAATTCTGAGTAAAATGAGTACCTACACTAAATATTTTTGTTCAATATTAAGGACGCAATTTTGAGATATTGTTAAGTCAACTTGGTCTCTTCTGGCTTCAAGATTTAAAACATTTTGAAATAGAATTGCGACAGTAACGTTGAATAAAAATATTAATGATGGTATTCATTTTAATCAGAATTTTAAGCTCTACAATATTTGTATTGACAATGTTTTGTATAGAGTTAGCTGTTTTGAGATATTGTTAATATAATTTTAAAAAAATGTGTTTTTCAAAAATACATATGTACATATTTTCTAACATTCACTCAAATACGAGGAAGAAAAGGTAGTACGTTCATTTTAGACCTAAACTGAAGGGATTAAAACAATTTCCAGTTTTCTCCTAATTAATTCTGAGTTCAACACCCTGACCACGGATCTAAAACTTTAAAGCAGAATTGTGACCTTAATGTTCAACAAAAATAATAATTGTAGGTACTCATTTTAATCAGAATTTTAAGCTCTAGAACATTTGTATTGACAATGTTTTCGAAAGCGTTAGCTGTTTTGAGATACTGTTATGGTATCTAAAAAAAAACGTTTTTTTTTTTACTATAAATCTGTACATATTTTCTAACGCTCACCTAGTACGAGGGGGAAAACTTAGCATATTCATTCTAGACCTAAGCTAAATGGATTAAAACAATTTCCAGCTTTCTCCTAATTAATTCCGAATTAGGCCTTTTTTCCCTCCTCTACTACTGGGCTATTTATCACACTTCACATTTTAATTTTTTTAGCTAGAATGGTGTATAAAATTGTATTAAGTGTAAATGAAGTGCGATAAATTGAATGAAAGGAGAAAAAAAATAAGGGTATTTGTCTAAAATTTCAAAGTTTAAGAAAAATAAATGTGTAGGCAGTTTATAAAAGGAGTCATTCATTGCTATAAAAAAAAAACAACAAAAAAAAAACAACAAAAAAAAACAGCCTAAATATGAAAAGTCTAACAATATTGCATTTAATACACATCTTTGCTTGCCTTAAATTGGCATTTTAAAAGAAAGTTTTAATGCATTGAGTTCGTTCAGATTGCTATATTGTCAATGAATTCAATGGTCTATATTTTAATGAATCCCAAGCGAATGAATCTGAAACATTCATAATTAAACATTGTTTTTGAAATCGTGAAAGGATTTGGAAAAGAAATTTTGAAAAAGAAAAATGTTTTTAGTTTTGTATGTTTTATATCGCCATTAACCAAAATTATTGCATCCATGTTCTATATTTTAATGAATCTCAAAGGAATGAATTTCAAATTGTTTACCATCGCTGATTACCGTGTGATATGATTTTCAAAGCAAGATATATTGAAAAACATGCATATTTCGATGTAGCTCATCACTCAAGTTGTTTTTGTTTTTCACACTCTTTCTAAAAAGATTAATCTTATGCAGCTTTAATAAAAAAAGTAAATCTCTTAAAATTAAAATAAAATAGCTGATTTTAACGAAAAATTAAAGGGATCCGGATGAGTTCACTCCGGAAGTGTTATATACTTAGCGCTATTATATATATAATTACAAGACAGTTGTAATCTACGACATAAAACGAGAATTAAAGCTGCATTTGCTTTATTCTTATTATTGAGGGAGAGGGATTATTGAGTGATCTACAACAGTCTGCAATAAAACAATAGAATTTACGTTCTATTCAACAGTGCATTAATAAAAAATCCTATTAACTGAAATGAACTAAAAAGCAAACGGAATAATAAAATCGTTAAGAATAGAACAACAATTTTATTTTAAAACTGTCTCACTAAAATTTTTAATGCTATTTTTCCGTTGTTAACAAATTCTCAATGCTTTAAGATAATAATTAAGATAAGATACGGCCTCCATAACGATGAGAGCAAAATTTTTATTCTCCATTGTTTACTTTCATTTTCATTAAAAACGATTATCTAAAATCATAATCAACGGAGAACTTTAAATAAATAAACTCGAAATGCGAAACCTATTTTTAAAGACTGTTTGTATTTTATGTTTCGACTAACAACGTTCTCTAATGGAGTACTTCTAAAATTAATAAAAAATTATTCTAGATTCGGTCCGAGAACTGTAAACGGTTGAAATCTTCTAATATTATTTTCCCCCTAAAGGATCTTATCGTTTTTAATACCTATTTTCCATTCATCGTCATTTTCTGAATTTCAGAGAATTGTAAAATACCGTGACTCTCGTTAAAGCTTATCCGCTTAACACGCATCTCCTGCTAATGAGAACAATTTCGTTTTCCGCATCCTTTCCTATTTGCAATTAATGTTAAAGTCACCTATTAAAGCGTACTGCTCATCAAATAATGCGAACATTTTTTTTTTCACAAGCAGACCGAGCAAGAAACAAAACAACTTTTGAATATTCTTTTTTCAAAAACAACTTTGATGCGAATTTGGTAATTGAGAAATCAAGAAAATGTCAGTGACAATAATGAAGCGAAAGAAAACGTTCTACCATCAAAAAAGTGAGAAGTTAAAAAAATGCTAACAGCTGTTCACCGATATTACCAATCAAATATGATATAATAGGTCAAATTTCCAAGTATCTCGCAAAGCTGAAAAATACATCAGGTAAAAAAGTGAAAAATGGTAAAAATATCATTTGTCAATTCAAGCAAAACGAAGCGATTTCTTTAATTAAAGCTAAAGTGTGGAAATACGACATTTGTTTTTATACGAGGGCTGTAAATTAAGTAATGGAAACATAGGTATAAATCAATTTTTAATGAACTTACAAGTACAATTACATTATATTCCTTCTATGTAATCATCAGCAAAGCTTATAACCTTTTGCCAAATGTCGTGAAGCCGTTGTAGACCAGTGGCAAGGTGTTGATTGTTGATGTGAGCGACCGATCGCCCTACTGTGTAGAGTACAGATGACACGTCACGAAATCGGTGACCTCAGAGGGGTTCCTTCAACTTCGGAAACAGATCGAAGTCACAAGGACTCATGTTGATGCCATTTCTGTCATACCGGTGCCATTTCTGCACTTCGGTTAGTCGATGTGGAACCCAGCGGGAAGCAATTTTCCTCATGTTGAGAGATTTCTTCATTATGCGCCACACCGTTTGATGACTCAGACCAACCTCTAAGGATAATTCTCGGACAGTCCATCGGCGGTCTATGGTAAGGAAACCGCTCAGGATGTCAATCTGCTCTTGAGGAATGGAGGGCCGACCTGTGCGTTGCAAATACGCAGTCTCATTCCGACCCGAACCAAATGCTTGAACCCATCGTGCTACTGTCCTATACGGTAAAGCATTTGTGCCACAGGCTTCCACTAATCCTCGATAGCATTCGGTTGCATTTTTGCCACGGGCAACCTCGATTTTAAGCCACGACCGCTGATCACCTTTTGAAAACATGCTTTAGAGCGATGGAAACAAAACTCCTCACTTTAATGCCACACAACAACTGCCCTTCTAAGCAGATCGACTGTTTTTTGCACTCTACTCATCGACAACAGCGCCACCTCACTGCTCCCATATCCTATTTGCGCATGCCTGCCCCCTTCTGCGAGTTTCAAGGTTAAGTTGCCACTATTTAATTTACAATCCTCGTATTTTGTTTGTCCTCTGTAATTTATTCTTCTGTATTTAATAAATTGTAAAATTCTTAACTAAAATTACTAAATTAAAGATAAGGTTGTTTATTTTAGCATTAAGTTAGTAACCTATTTAATTTTTGACATAAACAGAATTTATTTAGTCAACGCAAGGGAATTTTTGCGCACCATTCAAACGTTTACATAGTTTTATGTGGACTGCAGTTAGTGCGGGCAAAAAATGGCCTCCCTTGGAAGACAGCTCTAATAGGAGTTCACTGTAGTTAGATCCTTATTTGTTCATTTAAAAATTTGCATTTGAGATATTTTAAATATTGCTTAAAATCTGTTCAGAAATATTTGGTTGTATCTCCTTGAAATTCGCAAGGAATAAAAAATTTTAACAGAATGAAATTTTGGAAAAATAACACTTCGCATTTTTTGTTTTTCATTTTTGAAACTTTTTATAACTTTTATTTCAGTGTTATAACTTTTCATTTCAGTTAATTTGGTGTTGAAATAAATGCAATCAAGCGATATCACTGCATACTTGCATACAGTTACTAAAAACGAAAAAACAACAACAGTAATAACAACAGCAATATATTCAGATTCGTTCTCTACTGGTGTACATGTTCAAAAATATTTTCGGCTAAAACATAAAAAGTACAGGCAGCAGGTTGCCTACACAACTCTGTGATTGGAAGGATTTTTTCTGTTACCTGAAGAAACTTCCGTCTTTTGACCGGAGAATTTCAGAAAAATGTGATCTTTGGTTCTCTAATTTTTCGTGTTTTGAGGAAAAAGTGCTATGCTTAGAAATTCTGTGAAAATGTCCTAAGCAGCACAGTTGCTGGAATAAGTCTGTGATTGAACGGAAATGTAGCTTTAGCGTAGACTAATTCGGAAAGTTTTTAAGTTAGATCGGTGAATTTTCTGTATTTTTATTGAAAATGGGCAAGCCAAAGCGTAATTTTTAGTGTTTTAACTAAATATAATCAAAGGAAACATTTGTCCTATTCACAGATTTTTTTAAGTGTACAGTCCTGGAAAAAGGGTGATAATATCTAACTAATTCTGATGAAAATAACTGTATAAAAAGATGTAGCTTGTAATCGATTTGGAATAATACTTACAAATTAATGCTATGCATAAATTACTTTTTGGAGGTCGTTTACATATTAAAAATTTCACGAGCTTTCCTTTATTCGATGGTAACACCGACTTTTGATACTTAATTTGAATTTCTAGGTTCAACTCAGTCGGGAAATGTACATAAATTGTGTATCTTTCTAAAAATTTTTTATACATTTAGAAGATGTCAAAATTTGAGGATGCTGCTGTTAAATCCACGTGACAAACTTTATATCTTCCCAAAAAAATCATCCTAATGAAGTGTTTCTTTTTAATGGTATGCAAAGAATATTCCAAAACCATAATGTAGATTATTTGTTTTATTCAAAAACATATTTTAAATTACGAAATTAATTAATTAATATTCAAAAGATTTTTGAAATACAGACATGCGCTAAAGTTTAGATAAAGAGACAATTGGTACAAATAACCAAAAGTTTTTGTTGACTTTAATTGATATTTTAAATAAATGTTCTTAGAGCAAATAATAAATTGTAGAACATGTAAGATTTACAGAAATATTGAAACAATACTTTTTACAGCTAAATATTATTCTTTGCTTGCCACAAAAGAGTAAACAAAAGAGAGTGATCACATGATGAAAGGGGCGTGTTTAAAAATTGTTTTTCAATGTCCGATATAGTTTTGAACCCTCGAAGCCGGTATGTTTTGCTAAATGATGATATTTTAATGATTTGAAGGATGAAAGTGAAAAGTAAATCATTTTCTACTATTTATGTTGCATTAAACAGTTTGAAGCGATATATTAATCGAATATCCCGTGAGAATAATTACCATTTGAAATCACGATCTGGAAGACCTCAAGAAGTGACCAGTATACAGGATGATACACAAATACGAAGGCTTGCTTGAAACAGACAAACAAACAAAAAACGAAATTAAATTAAAAAATAGTTAACTACAGAATTTTGAGAAAAAATATACGTAAAGAGATTATAGCAACTGGCCAATTAAAAATAAGAAAAGCTATGCAGCAAGGCATGCTTGAAATTAGATAATAAACAAGCAAGATTGAATTGGAGCTGACAGAAGTTGTCATACATTGATGAATGGCTCCAAGTGAGAAGAAAATCGAACTTAGATTTTCCAGGTAGTTTTCGAAATACCGGTTTGATATTTAATCCTGATATTAAATATATCCAGAAACCATTAAAATGGAGGTTTGGTCATAGTTTGAGGGGTATTTGACAACAACAGAAAGACTTCTCTAGCATTTTTGGAGGAAAAATCAGATGACGCGATATTCAACGGAAATTCTTGAAAGTCCCTTACTATAGTAAACTTCATTAAACTTTAGATTGACGAAATTGGGTATTCCAACAAGATAATTCATCCATCAATACACCCAAGTCAATGAAACAGTGGTTTAGAGTTAAAAATATTACAATCCTTGATTGACCTGGTCTAAATCTTGACTGTGATACTATCGAAAATGCATGGAGCATTCTGACGAATAGTGTGTATGTCAAGGTGAAACAGTATTCTTCAGATTAATAATTAAAAACGGCAACAGAAGTGAAAGGGTTTAGCATAAAAAAATTACCTTTTTGTTTTTCATTTTATATGCCTCAATAATTATAGCAATAAAACATATTACTCCAGTCTTAATAGTGTTTTGTTAAAAAAAAAAAATTCTGCGTCTAAATTTTTGTACAGGTTTGTATCACTGCATTAATTTTTACATAAACAAGTTGGAAATTGCTCGTCAAATGTGGCAATAAATGAGGTGCGTTAGTACTGTAACTAGTTTTATAAATATTTTTTGCACCGCATATTGTAATAAATGTATATTTTAATGCACTTCATAAGTGCATATCAATTTCATTCTGTTCGAAAGGCTGTAACATCATTAAATTGCACTTGAAATAATTTTTCCCATTGGCCTTAATGTAATGGTAAACTTTTGACTGTCCTTGTAATTAAACTATACATCCGATTTTCATAAAATTTGAAATGACTCGACAAAAGTTTGGAACAATTATATATTTAAAATTTCAGACCGTTCGATTGGGTAGTTTTTTCTCTGTTATATGCGGACAGACGGACGGACAGACAGGCGGACTGAACGACGACTATAGGTGCTACGTATTTATATAATTACGAACGCACTTAAGGGGTCTCAGGACTCTTAATGCTATAAAATTTTTGAAAAATTAATTTTTTTAGATGTTAAACTTCTATGTTTTCTGAACATTTTGATATAATTGTTATCTTGAAATTTCCATTAGAACAGAAGTTATGGCATTTAGAAATTATACTCGCTCAATAGCTTAAATGGTGTTTCCAAATCTTTGAAGTCATTTTTCTCCAAATGACGTTTTTGGGCATAACGCGCACGATATCTCAAAAACTTCTGAATATTTTTTCATGAAATTTTCAAAACATATGTTTCATGATAGTCTGTATAAACTGAACCTAAAATTTCCTTTTTATTGTAAAAAGAAAATATTTTTTTAGGTGTTTATATTGTTGAAATTTTCTAAATTTTGCATTAACTAAATACAACTTTGTATTAAAAATATAAAAATGCTTTAAATACAAATTTATTTAGGTTCAGTGTAATTACTATAATGTGAGGTATAAATAGTCACCAAAATTTTTATTCTAGTTGCTAAATTTATATTGTAATCGTGCGCATAAGCTGTTATGCCGATTTTCTGCTCGTCAATTGTCTGGCAGTTTGGAGCCCCTGTAAATGCTAATTCTGCATCTTGCAATTTTTCAAATATTTGAAATGAAAGAACATACTTGTATCTTTCATTCCCATTTAAAATTGTGTCTTAATATCAAATACATTTTAAGATATTAAATGTTGAAAACGGTCCTTTTTTTTTCATTTTTTCCAATTTTAAGAGTCCTGAGACCCCTTAAAAAGAACCAGAATCGTTAAAAACAGGGGTTTGTCAATTTACTGCTCATTCCTATTATTACTTTTCGGGATGAAGAGAAATATTACTTTTCGATGGTCTAAGACGGTGTGGTACTCATTGCGCAAAACGCGGTTGCAGGCGGCCCTTGGGTTCAATTATTTTGCAGCGTTCCCACTACAGTCCTGTCCACGTCCCTCCATTAACTTGAGAACGGCGACACTTATATTTATGAACGTATAGCAAATGTCTAGGCATAGTAAAACGGCGATGTGCTACGTGATGAGTCCACTTCCAGAGCTACATCACCGTAAACTACGGAGTTAGCGTTTCTATCTTGAAAACGCTATCTGGCTAACATACAGAAGATCTGTCCTTATAAGACAGATGCATATTTATTGAAAAAAAATAAGCAAGGAACAGTTTATTTTAATAAAGAAAATATAGTTTAGTACGCTCAATGTGTCCTCTGTCGAAACGCACGCAGAATGCTTGCTGCATTACTGAAAAAGTGGACACATTAAGCAAACAAAACTTGATGTTAAATTAAAACAAACTGCATCTCGTTTATATGTAATTAATTTTGCTATTTGTCGGAATGATCTGCGCAAATTTAAATGAATGGTTACGCAATCAGAAAATCATTCCACATGTCCTAGCTCACCTCTTGATCATTGGCGTTATAGACTATACATTAAGTAAAATAATTAAGGTAAACATAAAAGACTGATCGTACAGTTCTGCTGAGGATTGATGGGAATGGCCAATCATACTTAAAATTTGCAATTAAATTAATAAAGTACATAAATAAGCATCCGTTGTGTGAATTTTGAAGAATGGCAGAAGCTATTTTTACTTTTACTAGTGTTACTGTATTCCTGTATCTATTAATTAATGTATCAAGAAAAAAGTTGATTAACAAGAAAACAAAAGATTTTTTAATAATAATTATTTACAAAAAAAAAAATTAAAGAAATATAAAACTGAAAATTTGCTCCCAGTGTTTCATTTTAAAGTGGTCACACGATTCAAATAATTAACATTTACGTTAATTTTAATCAACACAGCTTTTATCGTGATTGATTAATCATTCTAATTAACCTAATTGATTAGTTATTCCATTTATCCCTTTGAAATATTGAATTTCTTCACTTTAATCACTGAAAATAAGTACTACTATGGAATAAATCAGTCTTTCTATAAATTAAATGGCCATTAATTAAACCTGAATGGCTGTCTCTATACGGTGTCATGCCCTATACATAAAATAACATAAATATTTACAAGTACATACAATAATAATAATAAAAAAATACCTTGATAAAATATACAGTGGCTTGAAATGACCTTAGAGGTGTTGTAGCTGGCATCATCATTAAGGGAAGACAAGACTGGGGCAATCTTATGGGAACTATGCGAGCTTTTTAAGACCATTTCCTCGGAAACTACCCAAACGATTTTGATGAAATTTGGAATCAGTATTCACTGGATTATGCTCAAGAAATATGGCAGACAGTATTTTCCTGCGACTAAAACTTTTTATTTTAGACCAATGGCAATTTTTCAGAATTTGTTTTTCTGAAACTAATTAAAATTTTTTTAAACTGTCAGCCACATATCATCTTATATTTATACTCTACCACCAAATTTTTTTTTATCGAAATCGCTCGAGTACTTTAGGAGTTAATGGGTTTTTAGCTGAAAAGTATAATTTTTCGGAGAATTAAAAACTTAGACACTTTTAAGTTAAGTGAAATTCTTGCATAGTTTTTTTAAACACAAGAATTAAGGTATATATAAACACTCGGATAAAATTCCGTTACATATAATAAATGAGTATAAAAAGTTAGAGTAAAATTAATGTGAGTGGGCGTGGTGTCCCAGTTGTGTCAAAAGAAATATTTATTCGTTAAGATCTTTGGTCAAAGTCTAATTAAAATAAATGAATTCGATTAAATGGAATCGTGATTTGGCTTTTAACAAATTAGAAATTATAAGACTCTTTTATCTGCAAAGTAAAAAAAAACCAAAACCAAAACAAAACATTTAGAGTAACTCCTAAGTATTTTTCAAATTCAATGAGACGAGTCCTCATACTTTGATGAATTTTCGCAAAAGCGAATGCATTTAACTAAATAGATACAAAAGCTGAATAAACTGTGAATAACTTTAAAATCGCATGAAAACTCGTAAAAACTGAAAATCTGTCTAATCTGTATTTGACATTGGGTGCAACGCAATTAAATGACCTCAACATTATTAAATGTGCCTCTGTCTTATAATTCCACACTTCTGCATGCAGTTAGTTACGTATTTCAACTGGTGATTGGATTTAAATAATTATATTTCAAAGCTTCTGGTAAAGTTATTTTTGCATTCAATATATCATTTCATAATAAATTGAGAATGCTCTGTTAACTTCGTAATTATCTTTTCCCCCGTATGTCAAGTTTCTCTCGTATTTGATATAGGAACGCTAACTTCTCAGTGAGCCACTAGGTGGCGCTGTAAATGGTTCTTATTGTGTTGCTCGTAGCCACTTTCCTATACCTAAACACTAAGCTCATGACTAAGTTCTGTAGTGATCTCAGACACAAGAAAGACTAGTTAGTTCGTAAGTTAGTAAAGTTAGTTCGTTAATCTGAGGTAGTGATGGACAGGACTTTAGGGGCACCAATTATACATTTTTTCCCTCTACAATTTTTCTAACAATTTTCACCTTTTGAAATGGAATGGATGCATCAGATGCCAAGTATACGGTCGATTTTTATGGGTAATTTCTGAACATCTTCTTATATACGCAACAATATTTTCTTCCTCTTTTTGTTATTCTTATAGAAATTTAAGTTTTTTCTTCAAACTGTCACTGAAAACCTCTATCATAACTTGCTATGTTCAATCCTTCTCCATTCACTTCATGAATGCTAGCGTTTGTATTATATTTGCTTCAGTAACATATTAATATAAAAAATAAATAAAGCATTACATTATTTCTGATGCATCAATTATTATTATTATTTTTATAATAATTTTGTATTGTAATGTGAAAAGGGTAGTAAAATTCATTAACACATTTTTGTTGTTCAATTATTTTTTCTACCATCTTAAGAACATATAAATAAATAAATATACATATGTGTATTTTCCTTCTTTTTCTAGCATTTTTAAAACTATCTTACATTTACTTAAAAAAAAAAGCATATCATAGAAAATTCGTAAGGAGATTAACCTATATCGGGAAAATATTTGCTTATATAAACTACGAAAAACACATAATTGGTGGAAAATAAGAGTTGACATATCCCTTGGTTTTTAATGAAGCTATATCCGCATTGATTAGCTCTGTCAAACCAGATGGGAATGAAACTGAACTTTCACATGGCATCCAATTAATGGATATCAAAAGTAATAATTTCTATAAATATCATTGCAAATACTAAGGAAATATTTTTCTTATGTATTGACTGCTTTTGAAACGAGGTAATTAAAGTAGTTACTTGTATTAAATACTTTGAAAATGTAAAATATAATTTGAAGCATTGTATTTTCAAGGAAATAGAATAAATACAATTTTTAAAAAATCGATGTTGCTACTTAAAAAAAGACGAAATCGAATTAGTATTCTTCAATAGTACTTGAAGAGAATGAATTTCGAAATTAAAAAAGTAAACATTAAACAAAAAAAAGTTGAATTCTTTAAAAAGCATCTAATAACAAATTAAAAAAAGAAAAATATGAAGTAGCGATATAAATTAACAGGATTAAATGAACAGTGTGGTCCTTAGCATTATATTGTATAAACAGGCAATGGAAAATTCAGAACATGTTTGAAATTAATTAGCAATAGTAATGGGATTTTTATTTTTAAATTTAACCATGAAATCAGATGAAAAATCACTATGTTGTTTATCACATTTTTCTATTTATTTGGATGAATATTTTATTTTTAGAGAAAAAAAATAGCGTTGTAGAAGTATTGCTTTTGTAAATTTTTGATAAATTTTAAAAATATTTAAAGCTATACTTCAATTGCGACCATTACAACTGAACACCATACTGTTGTAACAATATTGTACGTAATGTACACAATAACATTATGTACAAAATACAAAACGTTATTAAGCGCATTTTAAATTAATCCTCCCTCTACCTGACGGGTAAAATGTACCAGACAGGTATATTCAAAACGATTTTTCTCATGAAAATAAAAAGACTGAAAATTCTGTAAATATGTGACTTTTTTTTTAATGTTCTACTCTTTTTATGAATGTGCCTGTCGGGTGCTTTGGACCCCTCTGGTAGGCTGAGGTTTCAGAATCAATAATTTACTCAAAGATGCAAATTTTCTGTTACAATTAGTTGCTGAAAATTTAAGAGAACATTCTCATCAAGATGAAAAATTGATAATGTACTCCTGGAAGAGTTACATATCACAGTAAAATCTGTGAAAACGGAACCTGACTATAACGGGATACTGACTTATATGGAAAAAGTATCGTCCCGGCAAAAAAAAAAAAAAAAAGTAAAAGGTTTTATTCTTTTTAAGTTAAGTAACCATCAGTAACGCATCTTTGCACGAATTTAATCGTTAATTAAAGCGATGATCATTGCCATAAACTATCAGAATCTAGATCTTAATTAAACAATTTATTTATTACATCATTTGTATCTGTTAGCGACTTTATTTTTTGGTAGCATCGCGATCTGTTTCTAGGTCATCAGACATATTATCGTGGGAACACTATACAAAGATGATATGCCGGCTAGCGTGGAAACTTGCCTAAAACTTATTTTGTTTTTACGATTCTGTGTTAGCAGATACATTAAGTAAACATATTTTATCTATACCTACAAATTCGATATAAGTTAAAGAAGTAATTCAACTTGTTGGTTTTAATAAAAGAAAACTGTGTCTCATTTGCTTTTCTGGAAGTTAAAGTGATTATGCGTAATTTTAAAACTAAATAGAATTTCAATTAAAAAGTATGCTAAAAAATTATGAACAGGAGTTTTGCCTAACTTTTTAGTTTTGAAGAAATACCGTATTTACTCATGTATGCCACACCCTCATGTAACAAGCGCACCCCGAGTTTTAATATACCACTTTGAAAAAATAAATAAATAAATAAATAAATAAAAATAAAAAAGCAATTTAACAAATTACAACGACCATTTGGAAAATGATTTTTTCAAAGACTAAAATTAAAGACATAAAAAATCGCACGGAGTTGATCATACATTACGTACGCCATGGATTAAACATTAATAGTGTTATTACACCTAAAAATTGCAAGCGACAAAAATCGCCTGCGACTCGTACGTATTATCCACCTGAAACTTACGTATTATCCAAGCATTTCATTGTCTGTTCGGGAAAAGGCTTTTCCATCTTCAGATTTCCAAGAAATCTGACGACCAATTTTAAATGAAATTTCATTCTTAAATTTCTAAACATCCCACGATATTACTTTTTACACTGTCGTATAGAGAAAAAAATGTTCTTTTAAATGCAATTTGTTTAAAAGCTGTATCTCAATTTGTTTCTAAGTTATTAATTTTTTTTGTAGTTTTTATTACTTTTTTGTCATAGTGGAAACAGAAGTATCCATCTCTGTTGAAAGTAAAGGGAAATACTGTATTAGACCAATCAGAAAACGAATAAAATGCGGATTGAACCAATAAAAAGCTTCAGATATACTTTTGATTTCCTACCCTGACGAGGACAATAACCATTTTTCCAAATGATTAAAAATATTAAAAAATATCAAGAAATATTTTTATTCTCTTAAAATATAAGAATAATAATTAATATCGCACAACATCTGTGAAACATTATTTCATATTTTGAAATAGAAAATAGTCATTCAGCGATCATATATACACAAGTCAACGATGGTGTAACAGAATGGGAAGATTTCAAAGTGGCGATTTTTTCAAATATAAAAATCCCTGTGCATCAGGTGCACCCACTATATTTAATTAAATTTTCGGTTTAAAAACCGCGCAGGCACACACGGATGTCTAAAAATAATGCATACACAATCTTCTTAATTTATATCTATTTTTCCAGTTTTTAAACCTAAGTTGTTTTTCCATTGATGTTTCTCCCCAACTATTTTAAAGCACTTTAAATGGACAAAATTAATATTTTTGAAAAGTTTTCTTCAATAAATGGCAATGCGGAATTTTCATTATCTATTTTCTTATGCATGCTGAAAAAAAAAAATTGGCTGTCAGTAGAAAGAAGACGTAATTAATTTTTAGCAAAGGATATAGATTTT
Organism: Maratus speciosus; assembly: GCA_963932465.1. Taxonomy (NCBI): domain Eukaryota; kingdom Metazoa; phylum Arthropoda; class Arachnida; order Araneae; family Salticidae; genus Maratus; species Maratus speciosus. The sequence continues at coordinate 337,955,022 of OZ010791.1, forward strand.
CTGAAAGAAAGACGGGCTAAATGTTCTTAAAAGAACTCGACATAATTTGTTGCCTAAAGTAATATTAAATATTTTCGCATTGATTATACAATATACATGTAAAAATAAGTTATATCACATCATTTATATAATTTTAGACAACAATAACTACAATTTAAAAGTTTTGAATAGTTAAATAACCTTCTAAAAGCAACGCTGAAACTTTATTGAGATCATTTAGTAATTTAAAAAAATTTATTAAGTACTTATAAAAGAAATACGGACTATTTTTAAAATAGTAATTATAATATTAAGTAAAACAAAATTATTATTGCATTTATGAACAATGAATAAGAAATAAAAAACTTTATGTAATTCTTAAATGAAATAGTCCTAGCTAAAGACTTGTATTATGTCATTTTATCATTTCCCTCCACTGAGCAACAATAAATAAAAAAATTATAAACTGATTTTATTGGTATTACGGTTCTCATAATAGTAACTTCATATCACAATAAAATATTTAATTTCAAACAAACGTGTTTCTTCATTTATTGCATTTTCAAACATAGCAATGCTAATGAAGTTTGCTATGCTGTAGTATTGAATTCATTCAATTTGTAAGACACGTCATTCCGATTTATGAAGCAAGTAATAAATGATGCGTCAAGAAAGTAATTCGAGCAGGAGAAATTAATATTTCTGTAGCATAATATAAAATGTTTGAAGTAAAAATAAAATAAAATAATAAAAACAATGTGGTTGATTTTCGATGAAATGTGTGCATTATGCAATCAGGTGCTATGTATGTTCCCGAAAAATACATTAATAAAATCTCTATTGATTTTTTTTTTGTGAGAATTACTATAATTATTTACAAAAAACTTTACCCAATACTTTAATAGTAAGTAAGCGAGTAAAAGTCAACGAGAAATTATATAATTTTAAATTTTGTTTTGAATCTATTACTTGAACTTAGTTTAATAAGAAATAAGTAGTTTTTTTACGAAATTCGTAGAAAATTACCGATTTTATATACAGTATGATCCACAAATAAATATGCAGTTTCATCGCACCATAAAGCCAAAAAAAAAAAAAAAAAAAAAAAAGAAGAAGAAAAAATTAAGGTATTTTATTTCGCCAATAGCAGAATGTTTGGTGAAGGTAAGGTTTTAAGTTTCATTAGAGGCAATCACAGGTGTTGTATGCGTGCATCTATATTTATACCAGACACATTCTAGTACAGTTAATCTATTTCCATCCAAAAGCGAGCTATTTGAATCAAATCAGTGATAGAGGCTAGGATACGTTGTTTTAAATGATGTTATTTGAGAACAACAGAGGTTGGTTGGTTGGTTGTATTTATGTCGGCCAATTATCTGCACGTGGGATATAGGCCCTAAGGGGGAGTGCCTTCCGTGGAGGTCTTTCTAAGGGAACCTAACCCGTATTAACGCTTGGAGAACCAAGGTTCGAAGAAAACCACGAAAACTCCGAACGATTAGGCCGACGGGCGCGATTGGGATCGAACCCAGCACCTCCCGTCTACCAGCTTCGAGAGCAGAACCTCTCGGCCACTGGAGAACAACAGAGAGGAGCGGTGCATTACACAATCCTTTATGTAGCGTCATACTAGAAAATAATCACTCACATCAAAAATCGGGCTCTTCTGGCTGGGAAGTCAGGACTTTTAGCTGTTAAGTCAGAATTTTTAGTTGAGTATTGGGTCACGGCATGTTGTATCTGGTTGTTGTCCAATCTATCGATGAGATAGAAGTTTCTCCCTCCAGCAAAGGTAAAAGGTATTAAACCCCAGATAGCGAAACCATTGTTAATGCTTTTTAACCTCTTAAGTGTTTAAAACGGATATGTTCGTCTTTCTTGTTTTTCATTAGATAAAAATTCTTTAATACAATTAATACTAGGAAAGTTTCGTAAAAAAATATTATATACAAAAACTAAAACACCTATTTGACTTATGTCAAATAAGAAAAAGAAACTTACGCTCATAGGGGCCATTAATGTATCTATAGACTTATTGTGTGGAAAAAGCAATGAAAAAACTGTTACTCCCCTGGATACTATTGAGGATGACTTCATATTAGAAACTGGCAAAAAACAAAAGGTTAAAAATAATGTTTATGTTGTCACTTCAGAAAAAGCTCCCATAAATAACGATGTTCCAAAAACATCTGAAGATTCTGATATGGAATCGGAAAATGAATGAAGCCTCCTGAAAAACCTCGAAAAGAGAAAATCCAATCCAATCATGGTCACGTGTATTACTAACATCATTGAATTTACTAGCAAAACGTCGTCCGGCGACAAGTTCGATTTCGAAGCCAAAATCGCTGAAAATTACATCAAAATTCTCCCTACCAACTTTCGCGGGAAAATCTCCATTCTCGAGTATTCAAAACAGAATAGTATACACCATTATGTTGTTATAGATTGGGAAATTCCCATCAAAGTCCTAATTAGAGGACTCCTCATTTCAACTAACCTAGAATTAATTAAAGAAACACTAAACTGTAGGAGTTTTAGTATTATCAAAATCTCTCCGATTAAAAACCGTATAGATGGAAAATTACTCCTGCTCTTCCTAAATGAACTTTCAAAAAACGAAACTTCATTTGAAATCTATAAAGTAAGATCATTATTCAAAATTCAAAATCCAAAAATTCGGTCAAAATCCAAAGAATCGAAATCCAAAAATTCAGAACAGCTAAAAAAGCACAGCAATACTACCGCTGCCAAAAGTTCTTGATGTAGCTACAAAAAATAATTCAGACATTTCATCGACTATTAATGGTATTTGTTGAAATTGTTCTTTCAAATGTGTTATGCGTTTTACAAATTGCTTATTTAGGCATCATCTTTCATCTTATAAAACTGTAAAATTTTGTTACAGTATTCTGAATGTGTTGAAAAGTGTTTCATGATCTTTGCTTGACGCATGATTTTACGTTTTTCTTTTTAAATATCTCTATTCGGGGCCTGAGGATTGCGAGTTGAATATGCATAAGAGATGGAATATGTGAAAACGAACTCGAAAAAAAAAATTATATATATATATATATATTTTTGAAGTAATAAACATTCGTATACACACATATTTTTAGTCAAACGTACCCCCGCTACCAGAAAAAGTATTGTGAACACGGGCGTACTTTTCTTTTTTAAGTAATTCCATAGGGGCCCTGGCGAAAAGTTTCCTACTTCTGCGCTTGAAGAAATAAGTTTCCCCCTCTTATACGGGGAAGCTATCTTAACATCGGCGAACTGTGGAGAATTGAAGTTCGTTTATTAGGGATGAAGTTTTTTATTAATTATGTCAGCTAATTATCAAAAAAGAAAAAATCCTAGCCTCATGTGCATTTAGACCTCTCTTTGTCTACCCTCATACAAATTTGCAGATCTACGCGCGATAGATTTCCCTAGCCATCGCCAAGAAACAATGAGACAGACACACAGACAAACATTTTCCTTTAAATAATATAGATTGACACGCTTTAGAAAAAAAAAGAAACAAGCAGTTTTACATGCGGTAAACCTTCTACAAATGTCAGATACTTTAACTCTGGACACAGAGGGCTCTCAGAACAAACATAGACGACAATAATAAACTATTTGCAATACGTGCCACCCATAAGTGGAGAAAAAGTAACTAAATGTAAGAAGGAAATGGGATATTTTCTTCTTTTTAAAAGTCTAAAACTTCCTCAAGCAATTCTAATTCACATACAATCTCAAGCAACCATTGGCAGTATAGCTGGAATATGTTGGAATAGTTGGTCGTTCTTTTGGGTGTAAATAAAAGGTGCGTCTAAAAACTTTGGTGGATGGATGGATATCTCATAAACAACGTGAGCTGGAAATGCGTCCCTGCGCATGCGTAAGTAGAGACAAATGGAGGGATGGCATGTAGCAAGGAGCGCAAGAAACCAAGGCAGCATAGTCTTCTATGGGCAATCGAACGGTGTATGTTTGAAAACTCGCGTCATATTGAAATGGAGCAACGGATAAACATCAAGTATTGCTACAAATTGGGAAAAACTGCCACAAAAACGCATGCAATGTTGGTCAAGGTGTAAGGAACAGACGCAGGGAGCCAAAAATGCGTGTATGACTGGTTTAAACTTTTTCGGGAGGGAAAGGAAATTATGGTTGACGAACCACGTTCATGTCGACCTTAAACAAGTGTGACGACAGACAACGTCGAGCGGGTGCGACAGATGCTGTTAAACAATCGCCGACTGTCTTTACGATGGATATCGGGGGAATTGGGAATCAGCAAAAACGTGTATACGACGACGTGTGACATATGTGTTTCGGTCGATCCCAAAAGAGGCTTTCGCTGACTCATTCCAGCAGCTTTATCAACGGTGTCATAAGTGTATTGTGGCCAACGGGTGTTACTTTGAATGTCGTTAAAGGTATTTTGTTTCCATGTTTTCTTTTTTCATTAGTTTTATTTTTCCATTAACCGAACTTTTTAGACGCACCTTGTTTGATGCTGCGTGAATGATTCATTTGTCGGTTATAATGGTTGCATTTATTAAATTTTTTTTATCGTTGTTATAATGAGAAAATTTCTATGATGGACGGTGATTATATCGGAGGTCTACTGTATTGTGGGGTTATAATTTGTTCTGCGAGATTGTAAATCCATCTTTACATGAAAATTCCACTTTACAGTATCGCAACTCACCCCTGAGACTCTCTAGACCCGCCCTTGAATACAAAATGCATTCTCCTCGGCATACACTGACATTTTGACTGAAAAGTCATACCTCACATGTGCTGTCACCTATGTCACTTTCGTCAGGAGCAGCAAACAAACTTTAAAAGTTCATCCATGTAACGGCTTACAGTTGGGGTCTGTGTTTGTTTTACAGTTTTTGGAAACATGTAATTATTTATGCATTCCCCAAATTTTACCCATTTATGTAATATTACGAAACAATATATGAACAAGTAAAAATAGTGTCCTTGAACAACAACCTAGATCTATATAATACTCTTTAAAAATTGTTATGGGTATAAATGTTTGCTTAATTGTTTCAAGCTGGTTAACAATGAATTATATTTTATAACTAGCGGGCATGACCGAGCTTAGCTCGGTCAAAATTAGCCTTGTGTTCAATTCGATATTTCATTCTCACTGTATAATTCTTGCTGTTTAGATAAAATTGGTATGATCCTAAGCCATCGGGACCCACTAACCGAAATTTTTCGATCTTACGACCTAACCAATGCTTTTTCGCAACCCGAAAACGACAGAACACAAAATTTAATCAAAATCGGTAAAGTCTTTTTATCGATAAAATTAGCTTGACCCACGGTAACCTAAAAAGGACCTATTAATCTAAATTTATCGAACATCTGACCTATCCCAATGGTTTTCTCGTTCTTGGAAACGGTGCAATAAGAAATTTTGCCAAAATCATTTGAGCCATTTTTTAGATAAAATTAGCTAAATCTTGATCCATAGTGCCCCATAAATGACCCACTAATCAAGATTTCTCGAACATGTGACCTAGCCCAATAGTTTTCTCGTGCCGAAAAATGGTTGGATATAAAATTTAGTCAAAATCGAATGAGCCGTTTTTTAGATATAATTAGCTTGACCTTGACCCATTTGACCCAAAATGACCCACTAATCGATTTTTCTCGAACACGTGACTTAGTCCAATGGTCATCTCATGCCCGGAAACGGTATATTACAAAATTTTGTCGAAATGTTTTAGACCTTTTTTGGATTCAATTAGCTTGACCCTGACCCATTGTGACCCAAAATGACCTACTAATCGAATTTTCTGGAATATGCGATTAAACACAATGGTATTCTAATGCCCGAAAACGATAGAATACAATATTTCGTCAAAATCGTTAGAGCCGTTTTCTAGATAAACTTTGCTTGACCCACAGTGACCCAAAAATGACCCACTAATCAAATTCTCTCTAATATGTGACTTATCTCATTGGTCTTCTCGTAATCGAAAACGACAAATACAAAATTTAGTCAAAATCGTTAGAGCCGTTTTTTAGATAAAATTGGCTTAACCCATAGTGACCAAAAAATGACCCACCAATCGAAATTTCACGAACATGTGACCTAGCCCAATAGTTTTCTCGTGCCGAAAAATGGTTGGATACAAAATTTAGTCAAAATCGAATGAGCCGTTTTTTATATATAATTAGCTTGACCTTGACCAATTATGACCGAAAATGACCCACTAATCGAATTTTCTCGAACACGTGACCTAGCCCAATGGTATTCTCGTGCCCGAAAATGGTAAAACACAAAATTTCGTCAAAATCGTTAAAGCTATTTTCTAGATAAACTTTGCTTGACCCACAGTGACCCAAAAATGACCCACTAATTGAATTTTCTGTAATAATTGATTTAGCCCATTGGTCATCTCGTAATCCAAAACGACAGAATACAAAATTTACTCAAAATCGTTAGAGCCGCTTTTTAGATAAAATTCGCTTGACCCAAAGGGACCCCAAAATGACCCACTAATCGAAATTTCTCTAACATGTGACCTAGCTCAATAGTTTTCTCGTGCCGAAAAATGGTTGGATATAAAATTTAGTCAGAATCGAATATGCCGTTTTTTAGATATAATTAGCTTGACCTTGAACCATTTGACCCAAAATGACCCACTAATCGATTTTTCTCGTACATATGACTTAGTCCAATGTCATCTCATGCCCGGAAACGGTATATTACAAAATTTTGTCGAAATGTTTTAGGCCTTTTTTGGATTCAATTAGCTTGACCCTGACGCATTGTGACCCAAAATGACCCACTAATCGAATTTTCTTGAACATGCGATGAAACCCAATGGCATTCTCATGCCCGAAAATGATAGAATACAATATTTCGTCAAAATCGTTAGAGCCGTTTTCTAGATAAATTTTGCTTGGCCGACAGTGACCTAAAAATTGAAACACTAATCAAATTTTCTCTTATATATGACTTATCCCATTGGTCTTCTCGTAATCAAAAACGACAAAATAAAAAATTTAGTCAAAATCGTTAGAGCCGTTTTTTAGATAAAATTGGCTTGACCCATAGTAACCCAAAAATGACCCACTAATCGAAATTTCTCGACTATGTGACCTAGCCCAATAATTTTCTCGTGCCGAAAAACGATTGGATGTAAAATTTAGTCGAAATCGATTGAGACGTTTTTTAGATATAATTAGCTAGACCTTGACCCATTAGACCTAGCCCAATGGTGTTCTCGTGTCCGAAAATGGTAAAATACAAAATTTTGTCAAAATCGTTAAAGCCATTTTCTAGAAAATATTGCTTGACCCACAGTGACCCAAAAATGACCCACTAATCGAATTTCTCTAATATGTGACTTAGCCCATTGGTCTCCTCGTAATCCAAAACGACAGAATACAAAATTTAGTCAAAATCGTTAGAGCCGTTTTTTAGATAAAATTGGCTTGACCAAAGGGACTGAAAAATGACCCACTAATCGAAGTTTCTCGAACATGTGACCTAGCCCAATAGTTTTCTTGTGCCGAAAAACGGTTGGATATAAAATTCAAAATCGATTGAGCCGTTTTTTAGATATAATTAGCTTGACCTTGACCCATTATGACCCAAAATAACCCACTAATCGAATTTTCTCGAACACGTGACCTAGGCCAATGGTCTTATCATGCTCGAAAATGGTAAAATACAAATTTCGTCAAAATCGTTAGAGCCGTTTTTAAGATAAAATTTACATACACACACACACACACACACACACACACACACATACACACACAATTTTTGCTCGCATTATAGTGTAAGATATAAAGAATATTTACAACTTTTAATTAATTTTTTTTCTTATGTTTAAAATTTCATCGTTCAAAAACAATTCAGAGTCTACTTTAATTAGGGTTCGCAAAGCTGGATTCAGTTCGAAAAAGCCCAGTGGCTTTTTAGGGTTTCGTTCATCTGACGAAACCCTATTCGTCTTGCTCCTCTGTCTGTCCGTCACAGTGCCCGTTCTTAGAAATTACATATGTTGGAGACTTGAAATTTTGCATACTTATAGCTGAACACCTCACATCAAACGACAAATCATAAAATTTCGAAAAAGTCTTATATTTAACCCTCTGGGCTCTAACTTGTGCATTTTAAGCTTTTTTTTCTAACTCAGCCCCTAATTAAGTTGAAGGCTTGAAAATTTGCAAAATTATAGCTGAACACTTGCAATCATATGAAAAATCATAAAAATTTCAAAAAATCTTATATTTACCCCTCCGGGCTCTAACTTGTGTATTTTAGGCAATTCTTCTAACTCGCCCCTAATTAAGTTGAAGACTTGAAATTTTCCATACCTACAGCAGAACACTTGCAATCACACGAAAAATCATAAAATTTTCAAAAAGTCTTATATTAATTACCGTCCGTCTAACTTGTGTACTTTAAGCAATTTTTTATCCTCCCCCTTTTTACCAGGGGGGACACTTTCTAACTTTTGCCGACACCATTAGACCGCTCTTTCATATTATGCACCTGAAACTTACATATTTTAGTTCCACTTTTTACCGCCAGGGGGCGCCTACCTATCTCGGGTGATATGGTCCCGACTCCCTCGACTAATATATATTCGGATAGGTTGTAAAACGGAGTTTCGTTCGGATAGAGGTTTGTTTAGAATAGAGGGTGCCCCTCATTGCGACATGTGGAACTAACAGATTTTGCAAAAGAATAATATGTTTTGAATTAAATATTAAACGAAACCCTCTATGCGATCTGTGATCACACTTAACCACTTGTTTCAGATTGGGCCTACTTGAAAAAGTCCATCGAAAAACCCATCATGTGGAGTTTTTTAATTTTTAGCAATATTTAAAATTTAAAATACATACGTTTAATGAATTTAAGTCATTTTAGTTAATTCAGTTAATTTTGAAAAAAAAATTATATATATACTATATATATATATATATATACATATATATATATATATATATATATATATATACTAAAAGACATTACAAAAACACCTGAAGTGTGGCACCTGTATCTTAGCACATTGAAACATTTTACTAACATAGAATATAATAGGCAACATACATAGCACACGGGGGTGGAGAAAAGGGGAGCTCAAGTCCCCCACCCCACTGCATTGGGAACCTTTTTTCCCCCTTTCGATTATAGCGCCTCCTTTAAAGTAAACTTTTAATTCTAAACATTGAAAAAATGAATTTTTATTTTGCAACGAAATTGCTACCGTTTTTGAATCTGTCTTATTGTTGCAGTTTTTCATGTACAAGGCAAGTAATATACCTGATCACTTTCCGAATTTTCGGAATGTTACCAGAAATTTAGAATATACTAGTAAGGGGGATTTCTATTGGGAACCAATGCATGAAATTCTGAAATTCCTACATAGAACGTTTTGTTTCTGTTCACATTCTATTTACTGGCATTAATGGAACATTCTTGATGTATCTAACAGTTCAACAAAAATGATTTTCTTTCAAAATCCGTAGCATTGGAATGGTATATATTTGTGATGTTTGAGGGTAAGGGGGATGAAGGAGGAGTGCAAAAAGCCCGAGTCATACATTTTTTTTTCTTTAGTACTCTCCTGTCATGTTTCACAAAATTGTAAAATTTAATTTATTCCTTAATGTCTACTTTGGAATAATGCACATAAACATTTTTAATTATGAATAAAATTAATTATTAATTAATCTACGTAATTACTTATTAATGAGATGCTTTAACATTGATTGTTGTTTCAGTTTTACTATTATTTTGATCATACTGAGTTAGAAACTATTTGAGCCTCCCCCTGTGATTTTTAAATCGCTCCGCTACAGATAATACATAATTATAGGTAAAGGCATATGTTAAGAATGTCTTTATATAAAAAATTTAAATCAACTATATTCATGAAAATAAAACTTCTAACTAGATCAAAATTTTACTTTTTATTTACTTTTTATGCAAATTAACAATTTATATTTTATGTTAAAAACTAATTTCTGAGAAACATTATCTTTTAATTAGTTTAAGTTCATATAAAATGTACAATTTATAATTTATATAATAGCATTACAATTATATTGTATATAATGGAACAATATTTTTTTTGCTGTATTGTATATATATAATATAAATAATGTAGTATGCAATAATGTAATATCACATATATTATACTTTTGAAAAAACCCGAAAAAATACATGTGGGTTGTTCTTTAAAAAAAAAAAACAAAAAAAACTAGGGTTTTTGAGAACCCAGACTTTAGTGCTTTAACAGTCTTTAAAAAATATTAATTTATACATCTTTTGTTAACGTATTCAATACCGTCAGTGATCGTTCAGGGATTAATTTAGAGTGTTACATCTCTTTTTCTATAGTTAATTAATTTTCGAGAAGAGAAAGATGTTTCAGAAAACTTACTGATTAGTTAGAAAAATTTTGGGAATTAAACGGATAGAAAGGAACAGCAAGAGATGTTTTAGAACCTGAAAACGAATTGTGAAATCTCTGTCATAATGTAACATATAATAAAATTTATTTCATCAGCTAAGTCAAATTTCTATTTATTTAAAAGGGTTTTTGAAGAATCTTGTTCTAAAATTATATCAGATTCTCTAATGTAAATTTTTCTAATTATATCTGGGCTGCCAGGTGTACCATAAATCTGTTAAAATTTCAAAAATTCATAAAAGTGGAAGAGAAACTTCTAACAACCAGGAACTTTTTACGATATTTTTTTCAAATTATTTCCCAGAAGAGTTCTAGCACTCATATTTCAGGAAATGTGTAATTTAGAATAATGTGTAAATTCAGCGTTGTCAGATTGGGAATTTTGTCCGTATTTTGAGATATTTTGAACCTCCAGCAGAATTTTTTGGGGACAAGTAGTTCGTGGGGAAATGTTTGGGGACTATCAACATTTTGGGGGAAAACTTGGGGAATTTTTTCACTATTTCCCGTAAAGTTTACTTTTAGTCATTGAACACGGGATCTGTCTCGAATTCTATTTTCATTTAGAAAACGAAAATAAAATACAGAAGTTGGAGATATCAATCATTATTCTCGTGGTCATGCTCATCGTTTGCAACATTACAGTTTACACGTACAACAGGTGCATCATGACCTAGCAGATGATGCCAACACCATGTCAGATTTATTCAAATCCAAATTGATTAGAGATGGTCTAAACCTTGAAAAAGTTATTGGTATAAACGTAGATGGAGCTAATGTAATGGTAGACAGCATCATCGATTGGCAACAATTTAAAAAACAAGCGTAAACGAACTTGTCGTTGTATAAAATGTACAGGGTTAGCGAAATTAAACTTCCGCTACTCAAAGGGCCCTAGAGGCCGTTCTACTAGTCCGATGAGAAAAATATTTGGACAATAGACACTTCGGAGGATGCGCTCGAGATTTCCGAAATAAAAAAAAATAGTTTAAAAAATCGCCACTAGATGGCGCTACGAGTTAGCGTGTTAAGAGGACAAACTGAGATCCCGAAACACTGAAGGACCAGTGGTCTTACACAAAAGGAACACAATAAGGACAATAAGTGGGCACAGAATTTCCATGGCCAGAAATCATCAACCGCCATTCTCGCGAGAAATTGTAGCGTGAATGTTTTGCGAGTGTCCAGATCTTGTCGTTCCAATTGCTGAACCGCTTGAATGTTATACGGGTAGAAGATCAGAATTCTAAGAATTGTCGGACACTGTAGTAGGGCATATCAAGGGTACGTGAAATCGTCGGTACATTGACATTTCCATGAGGCGAATGAGTGCTTGCTTCCACGACCGCTGTAGCAATATCCTCTACGACGGCGGTTGTACACTTTTACTTCCACTTCCCGGCAAATCGCCTAACTGTCCTGTTTGCTCGAATTTCATCATCATGTCTTTAAGAGCACGCTCCGATATCGGTCCACGTCGTTGTTTCTTGGGACGGCGGAACTCTCTCACAACTGCATCTGCATTCTCACCGTTGCGGTAGTACAGTTTGACTAGCATTGGCAACGTCGGCATTTTGAAATGCTCATATGATTGGGACACGAACTTCTTCCTTTTATCGTGCGTGGAATTTGCATGTGTTGTTGCAATGTGCTGCCCCGCTGCGCCATCTGGTAGCGATTTTTTAAACTATTTTTTTTTATTTCGGAAATCTCGAGCGCATCCTCCGAAGTGTCTGTTGTTAAAATATTTTTCTCTTCGGAGTAGTAGAACGGCCTACAGGGCCCTTTGAATAGCGGAAGTTTAATTTCGCTAACCCTGTATATCTCATTCTTTTAGTTTAGATGCGAATATGCATGCGAAATTCTGCTCAGTTTAAGCGTTTATTTTTTTTGTAAATGTGGAATTTTTTCAAAAAAAATACCTGATTTTTGGGGGGAAAATTGAGTTTAAATTAGTTAAGCAATTTTTATATTGAAAATTGAAAATTTGCTTTTTTGAATAGAAACTACGTTGGGGACTTTTTCGGAAATAAAACTCTGATTTTGGGAAAATTTTAGAAATTTTAGGAAAATTGACTTGTGACGATCTGGGTAAATTGCAATGAGCACAAATAACCGCAAATGTGAGTTATCTTATTATTGCCAAAAAAGTCCAAAACATATTCAATAGCTCATCTCTTTTTTAGTGTTGTCGAATAACGCCATTTGCCACGAAATCTCTCACATCCATTCAGATACGTTAGGTGCTTCATTTAAAAATGTTCTTACTCACGTGGAAAGTGTAATTTTTTCATGATGGCGGACTGATTCAGTATTTGGTAGCGTCACGGAGGAAGAACTTTTACTCCGTGGGTAGTGTAAAGTGCTCGGAAAGTTTTACCCGAACTAAAAACAACGCACTACTATATTAAGAAATTATCTGATTTTAATTCACGGAACTCCTTCTATTAACAAATATTTCAGAAAAAATTTTAATCTCATTAAAAGAAATCCTCCTTAAGTTTCTGGAAACCCTCAGTCTACTATCCCTCCGCTTTTATGATTTTTAAAGCTTAACAGATTTATTGGGTACCCGACACATGCATAAGAAATTCCTACTTTTAAATTATAAAGCACTGACACAGTAGCCACAATGTCACAAAACACGCAAAGCAAACATTTAGCGTATCTTCAACAGATATTTCCATTGCCAGATCGCGCATTGCCAGATGTACTCTGTGGGCGATTCGATTTAATGTCAAATTCTTCATGCTAAATTATGTGCGTAAATGATTAAATCTTTCCTTTCGACCTTTAATTTTGAAATGTGTGAAAGTGCTCTGTGGAATTGGTGTGTCGTTTGTACTTTGCGAATTTATATTAATCAGTGTGTGCATAGTGACTATAAAAATATGGCGTTTTCTCTGATTAAGAGGCAGGTTACACTAGTCATGCGGAGAAACTCGAATGCTAATGTTAATCCTATGGGAGCATTGTTTACAGATTTCTCGCTTTTTAATATTTATAAATGATTCTTTTTGTGCATATTATCCTCGATAACTCTTATTGTGCATTTATACTTTTTCGATTTTCGTTATAGTTTTTTATATATATAAGGATAGTTGCATTTTCAGAACTGGTTTTAACCGCTTCCAAAAGTTCTCATATAAAAAAATTGTAACCAAAATCGAAAAAGAACAATTAAAAAAAATATATATATATATATTGACCTCAAGTACTCTACTAAAAAAAAAAAAAAAAAAAAAAAAAAAAAAGAGATAATTTTAAAATACGAGCGAGAATTCTGTAAACAATTTCCCTATAGGATTAACATTAGCTTGAGTGTTTATTTCCGTGACTAGAGTAAGTTCTTAAGATATATTTTCTTCTAAGGCTCCTCCCCTCTTAGAATAAATTACTTGCTACGTCTACGTACGAGTCACATTATCTGGATTTTTATTTTGTTGCTAGAAATACGAGTACTGTGAATGTTGGAGAGGCCATAGTTCAAAATCGTCGATGGTAAGAAGATAGTTTGATTGCTACAACAAAGCTTTAGTGAAACTGAAGAGTTTCAATTTAGATTTTTACATTTTCAAGTGATATTTATACTTTGTACTAGATAAAGCAAAAGTTATTTTTAGCGTATTTGGGGACTTAGACTTTATTAGACCTGAGACTAAAAGTTCAACCCGGCCCTGGAACGTATTTTCGTGGTTCATGTCCCGGCCCGTGAAAAAGGGAAAAGCCCGTGAAAAATTAGTGAAAAGAGACTCAACCCGTGTTAAAAATAGTGAAAACAGGCTTGGTTCGTCCCAAGAAAAAATTATTGAAAACAGATCAGAATCAATTTCCCCAGAAATTACCGATTTTTCTTAACATACAATAAAGATTTTTTCTAGAATGCTGCATACATATTTATGGGAAAATCAACCATTATAGATTACTATATGTTCGCAAGCCGTGGAATGCAGAATAGCATTAGCATCGACTCTCCACGTACGCCTAGTATGTAGAAAGAAAATGTAAGCCTGATTCTGGCCCGGACTGAGCCTGCTGAAATAATTAAGCCCTGGTTCAGACTCCGCAACTAACTGGCAATCTACGTTGGATATTAGGGTGGACACAAGAAATCAAAATTTTCGAATTGCTTTGGGGGGACTCCCATCAAAAGTTGCCAATTGGCCAGAAAATGAGATTGGCAAGGTTTCAGCTCATTTGGATAATGTTACCCGTGCCTCATTGAGGTCAAAGTTTGAAAAAAACGTGATTTTTCGCAAAAAAATGCTGTTTTTTTTCATGAAATGAATACAATTGAACCTAAAAACATAATGAAGATCTCATTTTATATATAAAAAATGTTTTGCTTTGAAGATCCACACACCATTTTTTTGTAAAAATGTATATATTTAAACATATGCGCATTTTTCAGTACCAGACTTGACCAGAATCCTAAAAATTGACTTTTTATGAAAATGCGAAAAAACATTGTAATATTCCATTTCATCTGCTTACCACCTTTTGTTTTTCTTTTTTTTTCATTTTGTATATAATAAAGGATTTAATTTAAAAAAATCCAAAGAAAAAAAAATCGAAATTTAATCTGAAAGAATTAAAAGAAAAAAAGTTCAAAGAAAGTATAAAAATCAGAACAAATAATTTTCAAATGCATTTTATTAATCAAGTTTTGTTACAAGAAAGGAAGCATAATGAAAAAAAGAAATTATATCCCTTACAACTGTCACGTTAAGGTAGTAATGGCTTAGATAAGGTGGCTTATGAAGAATCTTGAAAAGTTTTTCTATATTCAGATAAACTTTTAGCAGAAACCTTTTTTGTTTTTCGTCTTTTGCTAAACAGGAATGGGAATCTGATTAATTGTATTCGCCTTTCAATCGTGTTTTTGGCAACTTTTAAAATCATTCACATTTTTCAGGGTTGCTACGCTACAGGGAATTTCCTGACCAGAAAAGTCTTCAGCACCAGTACTTCCTTAAAGAGAATAGCTCTTTAAATAAGGAGAAATTCCGTGCGATTAATTTAGATATATTTTTCTATAAAACAAAATACTGATATTTCGACTGGAAAATTCCCTGAAGCGTGGCAACCCTGTTTTTGCTTTCAAATAAAGTTTATTTTCACAATATACATTGGTATCAATTTTTAAAAATTGCTTATTAATATAAACTCTCTTAAAATTTTTTACAGTTTGAGATGAAACAAAAACATCAACTTCTTCGTTCAATAAATAATCCACTTATTTGAAACCTATTGTTGCTATTACATTCCTATTATCATCATCATTTTCTTCTTCAAATGACATTAATTTTATATCCATACTTACTTTGACTTTTTTTTCCCCAAAGTATCATCTAAAAATGGAAATGCACCTTGATCCGAGTTAAGATACCAAAGGTTGTTTATTATTTCAGTGAATGCTTTGTCTGCAGCCTATTTATCGAATTTTCTGTAATTAACAATTGATTTTAATTTTATTAATTGTAGGTCTTGATTTGAGGCCAGCGTGGTAGTGTTGAACCACGCTTTTACATAAATATTGATGATAAATAAGCAAATGTCTCTAATACCTTCTATTCTAAATTTATTAGTGAGAGATTATCCCTGAAAAGATATATTTTGAAAGAATAAATGGCCTGTGACATCCATCTGAAATGATTAAAAGCACCAGATGCTCTGACAAAAATACCTTTTGGAGAAAAACGTCTTATACAAATTAAACAAAGTTGGATAAATTCTTTATAATCATTCCTGGGCTGTTAATTTTTAAATGTTCTGTAAGAAAACGTGAAATTTCTCCCGAATTCAGTATTTATATCTAGTATTTAATCTTCAACTTACACCACCCAATCAGAATTTTTCTTTAAATATCTGGCTGAAGGGCAGTGGTTGTGCCCACTTTGCAATCAAAAACAGTTTTTTATGACAATTTCTAAATTATGGTTGCAACATGGTAAATTCAGAAGATCTTTCCTTTAATAATTCTTATCGAAAAATGCAGGTTTCTCTGAGGCGACCGGAGTTTACTGCAGTGGCATAAAAACATATTGCCTGAATTTTATTAACTTCCTCCCACTTTCCAACTGCTGAAAATACAACTTTTGCCTATATTATTCCGATACTATTTTCAAGCTGAGAAACTCCTATTAACCGTTCTTCATCTCCACAACTAGTTCAAACTGTTACCAACACTACATTTTCTTTATTCAAAAAATGAGGAAGCAGTTTTTTATCCCAGTGAACGACAGTTCTCTCCAAATCGGAAATTTTAAATCTGTTTTTGATGAGCTTAGTTCTTTGTTTTCGAAATAGTTGTTTGCGGAGCCGTATTACACTTCTACTTTAAAAAATAATCTGCTGTTAACTGGTGGATGAACTGTAAGTCTAGCAGCTTCTCTGGTGTTCAGTTTTACTTAAGGAATATTATAAAATAAAATATGTAAAACTTGACAATTACTTGGTAACTTACTGTCAATGATTTGACAAGACATGTGGCCAATTAAAAAAAAATCTTCATTTCTGTCGTCATAGCAATAGGGGGAGTGGCGTTTTTAGAATGTTTCGTCAATTTTAAAAATAGATAATGATAGCAGATAATAAAAACAGACTTGTTATAAAAAGAGAAATTCAGAGGTTCGTTTGAAATGCGGCAACTGCAATACAAATCGAGAAGCTCATTCTTTCCAGGAACAGAACTAGATAATTAATAATTTATTATAATTCGTGAAATATTTTTAAAGTTACAAAAATTGTTCAATTTCTTTTGCCCTTTAATGCAAGTAATGCAACAAAATTACCAAAAGTAATAAAATTATTATTTTGTAATTTTTGACTTACTTTCAAAAATGCAGAGTTTGAGCGCATGGTTCACAAGATGACTTGGAAAAATTACTAAATAACATTAAATATAAGTTTTGATGAGAGTAAAAGTTGAAGGCAACAACAGTTTCTATAAAACAAAACAAGAATCAGGTTCCAAAGACAATTAGTTTATACTTAAAGAAAGAAAAACTAAAATTTTTCGGCAAAAATCGCAAATTTTCAAGAATTCAACCTCAATGAGGCACTTGTTAATCTTATTCAATCGAGCTGAAATTTTGCCAATCTCATTTTCTAACTAATTGGCTACTTTTAGGGAGATCCCCCAGCAGATTATTTTTAAAAGTTTTTCCCATGTTGCTTGTGACCACCCTATTGTACATGTTATATTTCTGTACTGATGTCAATCTAACATCGGTTCGTGCAGCATATTTATACGTATCTTCGGGTCTGTCACGTCCATTGAAAATTGTTCACATTTTATTGACTTAGTTTGATCCTTTTAAATTTTATATCTAGCCGAATTTTTTCATCGGCTCGGACCGGTCCGGCCCCTTAAAAAATTGACTTTAATCCTCCGGTCCGGCCTGTTGGAAATTTTCCCTTAATTTTGACGGCCCGGGACCGTGCAAACCTCTAATTCTCCCTCTCTATAAATTAGTGATGTGATAAACTGAGCTAGTATATAATTGTACAAGTTACTTTTCACTGAACTCTTTCCGTCTTTTAAAAATACATTGCTGTTTTTTTTTTTTACTTTGTTAAAAACTCGTATGCTTATTTCGTCTAAACACATGGGCGGTCTTGAAACACCTATTACACAACTGCAATATCTTCTATTTTCATGAAAACCCCTCCCTCCCCTATAGGCATATTCATCTGTTATCATAAAAGTAAAATACAGCGAACTATTTCAAAGTTTATTTTTCTAATTTAAAGTTTCAGATCATGAAAGTTCACCTAAATTTTTACTGCATTGAATTACATGTGAAATTAGAGTTTAAAACTGCAGAAATGGCTTTTAAAACAAAAATTAGTTCTCTTTGGCCACTTTATTCAAAATATATTCATATAAAACTAAAATAACTGGATCTTAAAACTCGCAAAGTTTTCTAGCAAATTGGAAGTAGCGTAATCAGCTTTACAACGTTTCAGAAGAAGGTGATAGTTTTGTTGTAATTAAAATATATGTTGTATAACTAATTTCAGGGGAAATAGTCATGTCTTATAATAATCACAGCATTTTGCTTCTAAAAACTCTTTATTTCTGGAAACTAAAC
Source organism: Maratus speciosus (assembly GCA_963932465.1). Lineage (NCBI taxonomy): Eukaryota > Metazoa > Arthropoda > Arachnida > Araneae > Salticidae > Maratus > Maratus speciosus. The sequence goes on from OZ010791.1 coordinate 337,973,563, forward strand.
ATCTAATTACTCAAATCGATTCGTAAATATTATCCTTATTTCTGGAAACTAAACATCTAATTACTCGAATCCATTCGTAAATATTATCATTATTTTTTTTTGTAAAAGTGGAGTGCTCCATTTCTCCATTTTAGTACATTAAAATTATCTTACGCTTCATTTTTCGAAAAAGATTATTGATAAATGACGAGAAGCATTTGATTAATTGGAAATTTCTTTAAAAAATGATAAGGAGTGCTATTAAGGTGTCATGGTATCAAGTTGTCAGTTAATAAAATTGTTAAGAAAACATTTTTTCAGATTCGGATTATTTTTAGCTTACGGGCTATCGAATCCTGAGAGCTAATATGTCTGCATGTTCTGTATGTACGTACGTGCTTAACGCGATAACTCTTGATAGAAATATTCGATTTGCTCCAATTTCTTTTCTAGGTTCGTTCTAATAAGGCGGTTCTCTGATTAGTTTCAGAAGTTCATTTGTTAAGTATAAAGGGATAAACAGGGGCTAACCCCTGCCCCCTTAATTTAGATAAATGAGTTTTTAATGAAGAATTATCCGATTTGCTTCAAATTTGGTATACCAATTTATTTTATAAGGTGCTTTCCTGATTAGATTTGGAGGTTCATTGGTTAAGTATAAAGAAGAGAAATGGGGGAGCTAATCCCCCTTAATTTAGCTAAATGTTTTTTCATTGAGAATTATTCGATTTGCTTCAAATTTGGTATACGGTTTATATTGAATTTTTATTGTGAAATCACGGCAGTTAAATAACTGAGCTTCTCTTCATGAATTATATTTAGAAAATAATGTTTTCCCTTTTAACATCTTCACAAAAAAGGAGAAAGATAAAATTGGCATGCTCCTACCTTTATTTTCAGCGTTGATTGAATCCGCGTAAGGTAATCCAACCTGCTATAAAAATCCAAAGTGAATCAGCATGAAAATATTCCACTCAGTAACAAAAGAGGGCACAGGGTCACATGACTACACTATTTAATTAAAAGCACATAGATAAAGTTAAAATTAAATTTACATTCAAAGTTATATATTTAATTAACATATATCTTTAAGGTTTTTCAGAGCGCAGACACACTGCGTGTTTTGCTTAGGGCATATATTTAGAGACTGACTAAAAAAAGAAAGAAAAGTTTTCAGTTCATTAGTCTTTCTTATTGCATCTCGTTGTGTAACACTTTTATGTATACCAGATGTTGGAAATTCCTTTTTTTTTCTCTGCACGTGAAAAGAGGGAAAAATGGGTAGTTGGTTTCCACTCAGATAAAAACGATTTCATCTTTCAAATGCAATCTTGAAACACAGCTGTAATTATTTCACCATGTCTTGCAATTTCGGTAAATCATTATTCACTTTCTAACACCCCTGCTTGATTTCTGAAGTTGCAATAGTTCTTAAGTTCAAGTTGTCTCTGTGTTTGATAAAGTCAGGTTTGGGAAGGGGCTTCGTAAAGATGTCTGCAGTCATTTCCTTACTGGGACAATATTCTAATTCTACGATTCCCTTCTCTCGTAAATCTTTAATTGAATTAAATTTGATATCCACGTGCTTTGTTTTTGAATGATGTTTATAATTTTGAGTCATCTTGATGCATGACACATTATCCTCATACAGAATAATTGGTAGGTTTTGGTTTAAATCTAGATCCTTTAATAGCTTTATCAACCATATGGTTTCTTGTGCTGATGTGGCTGCGGAAATATACTCAGCCTCAGCAGATGATAATGCAACTGAGTTTTGCTTTTTTGTTGACCAGGAAATCGCTGCATTTCCTAATTTACTTAAATTTCCTGTGGTTGATTTTCGATCACTTTTATCTCCTGCCCAATCTGAATCTGCAAATGTCGTCAGAATCGGATCATATTCGTTGCTTATAACTAATTTTAATTCTTGTGTTGTTTTTAAATATCTTATAACCCTCTTGACTGCCCTCCAGTCTTTTTCTCTTGGTTTCTCATTTCTGCGACTAAGGATGTTAATAGCCGCTGAAATATCTGGACGAGTTATCGTAGCTATGTATAGCAATGCCCCTATGGCTTGTCTATACTTATGATTATTAGGTAGTAAATTTTCATCGTCATCTAAGTTTAAGTAACCTGCCTCCATCGGAGTATCACAAGGTTTAGAGTCCTTTAAATTAAATTTTTCAATCAGTTCTTTTATTTTATTTTCCTGATCGAGTGCATAAGTTCCTTCTTTAATTCTTTTTATGTTTATGCCTAAGTAGTAATTTACAATACCTAAATTTTTCACTTCGTATTCTTTACTAAGTTGTTTCATTATTTCATTTATTTCCTTAGTATCTCCTGAAATTAACAGATCGTCGACATAAATGATGATATAAGTTTTATTTCCGTTAGTTTCTCGTGTGAAGAGACATGGATCAGCGGTGCTTTGCACAAAACCTAGTTTGTTTAAACTTTCAGCTATTTTAATATTCCATGCTCTTGCTGCTTGTTTTAGGCCATATATAGCCTTTCTTAGCTTACATACTTTATTTTCTTCACCCGGTTTAATATGTCCTTCTGGTTGCGACATATAAACAACTTCTTCTAAATTTCCATGGAGAAACGCGGTTTTAATATCTAAATGGTTTACATTTAAGTTTTTGTGAGCTGCACACGCTAGAAATGCTCTTAGCGTTGTATAGGCTACTACTGGTGCAAAGGTTTCATAATAGTCACTGCCAAATTTTTGAGAATAGCCTTTCGCTACCAAACGCGCTTTGTATTTATTAATTTCTCCATTTGAATTATATTTAACCGTAAAAACCCACTTATTTCCAATTACTTTTACGCCTGGTGGAGGATCAACTAGATCCCAGGTGTTATTTTTTATTAATGAAGCAATTTCTTCACTAGTTGCTTCGTACCATTGGTTTTTCTCATGTGGATTGTTTAGATTTTTAATATCTTCGAAATTTTTCGGCTCTATAATTTTATTTTCTTTAGTAATGTATGCGAGTCTGTCTGGTGGAACACCTCTATTCGATCTTTGTGATCTTCTAGGTTCATTTGTTGTATTTTCCTCACTGTCTGTTTGTTTTTCTTCCTGCATACTTATTATAATTTCTGAGGAATTTTCCCCTGCTTTTTCGGGTTGTTTCTGAACTTCGCTATCATTTTTCAGATTTAAATTTGGTGTTGTGTTTGAATTAAAGTTTTCTAGAAATCTGACGGTTCTTGCTCGTATAATTTTATTATTACCAGTATAGATCCTATAACTTTTAGATCTATTGTCGTAACCGACAAAAATTCCTTCAATCGCTTTATCATCAAGTTTTCCTCTTTGGGATTTGTCGAGATAAGCGTAAGCTTTGCAGCCAAACATTCTAATGTTGCTTAAATCTGGTATTTTATTTGTCCATAATTGGTATGGAGTAGAATTGTGAGCTTTCGTGGGGAGTCGATTAGTTAAGTATACCGCTGTATTTAGAGCTTCACCCCAAAACTTCTGAGGTAGTTTCGCTTCCGATAACAGGCATCGCGTCATTTCAACTAGTGTACGATTCTTCCTCTCCGAAACACCGTTTTGAGCTGGAGAATTTGGCACGGTTAGCTGATGGTGTATACCTGCTTCTTTTAAGTAATTTTCTATCTCATCACTGGTATATTCCCCGCCGTTGTCAGTTCTTAATTCCTTTATATTGCGACCGAATTTATTTTTCGTTATGGCTACGTACTCTTTTAGTTTAGTGATGACTTCACTTTTCTTTGATAAAAGAAATACCATTGTAAATCTACTGAAATCATCAGTAAATGTGAGAAAGAATTTCTTTCCTCCCATACTTTCTGTTGGCATCGGGCCACATACATCAGAATGAACCAAATCGAGAATTTTACTAGCTTTGTTTGTAGCTTGTTTAGGATACGGAGCATTCGTTAATTTACATTTATGCAACTTTCGCATATTACTTCATGTTTACAATTTTCCATATTAAAACCTGTTGCTAAACTTTTAGTTTGCAGTTGCTTTAAAGCATTTATATCTCTGTGTCCGAATCTCCTATGCATGAGTTCAATACAGTTTTTATTCTAGCATTGATGAGCTAAATTCGCATAGTTTACTTGTTTATGTTTGTAAAGGTCTACTTCATATAAATTACCTTTAATTTTCCCTTCTATAAAGGTTATGCCGTTTTGGATTAATTTACAGGTTTCGTTTTCAAAAATGAGTTTACACCCATGCTTCACTGCTTTATTAACAGACATTAAATTTGACTGAATTTCTGGCACGTACAAAACTTCATTTAAAGTAATGTCGTTTGATTGTGTTTGTAATTTTATTGTGCCTGTCCCGTGTGAAGCAAGAATTTTTCCGTTTGCAATCGTGACTGTGTTCTTATTATTTGTATCAATGTCACTGAATAGGTTTATGTCGTTACAAAGGTGTGAAGAGCTCCCTGAATCAATTATCCAGGTAGATTTATTTTCAATGTTCGCGTAAAAGGAACAATTGTTTTTAGACACCTTTGTATCTAAAGTGGTTTTGTTTTCTTTGCTACTATTCCCCAGAGTCTGTGTGTTTGTTTGTACTTCTACTTTCGGAGTGATTTTGTTCGTTTCAGAACATAATGCAGCATTCTGTCTCCCTTTATTCATTGTTTGGTTTTTAGAATTTGAATTTTTATTCTTAAGGAACCAACAATTTAATTTTATGTGATTTCGTCTTTTACAATATGTACAAAACATATTTTGTTCTTGTTTGCGATATTGTGGTTTAGTATTATTTTTTTCTGCTTTGTACGCATTTTCGCGCGACGTATTATTCGAGCTATCTTGTCTCCTTTGATACTCATCGGTCAATTTTCCTTTTATAAATTCAGAGTTTAACTCCTCTTCATTTCTCGCTTCAAGTGCGATAATCAAAGTATCATAACTCGGTGGGAGGGAGCATAAAAGTAACGCGGATAAATGCGTGTCCTTAATTTCTTCCCCTATCGCCTTTAATCTGTCGGCTGTTTCTAGTATTTTTACGATATGACTTATCATATCTCCGTTTTCCCCGAGTTTTATACTGTATAACTTTCTGAGTAAATATAATTTGCTCGAAAGGTTTGCGCGCTCGTGTATAGTTTTTAAAACATTCCAAGTTGTCTTGGCTGTCGTTTCATTTTTCACATAAATAAGTTGTGAGTCTTCTAAAGTTAATATAATTGTAGCCCTAGCACGATTATCTCGCTTAGTCCACTCATTAGTTAGTGGTGTTGAGGGGTCATCCTGTGTATAATTAAATAAATCTTCCCTCATTAGGAGCATCTGGGTTTTAAAACTCCATTGGGCATAGTTATGCGGATTTAATTTTTCGATATTAAAAGTTTCTTTTAGGGAGGAGGCCATTGTTTTATCTTTAAAAGGTTTCTTTTATTTTAGTTTCTTAACTTTCAAGAGTTTTCGTTTATTTTCATTTATTGTCACAATAGTTTAAATAGAAGAGAGCGGTAACTTGCCGTGTTCACAGCCTTCAGTCAGTCTCATAATCTATTGAATTTTTATTGTGAAATCACGGCAGTTAAATAACTGAGCTTCTCTTCATGAATTATATTTAGAAAATAATGTTTTCCCTTTTAACATCTTCACAAAAAAGGAGAAAGATAAAATTGGCATGCTCCTACCTTTATTTTCAGCGTTGATTGAATCCGCGTAAGGTAATCCAACCTGCTATAAAAATCCAAAGTGAATCAGCATGAAAATATTCCACTCAGTAACAAAAGAGGGCACAGGATCACAGGACTACACTATTTAATTAAAAGCACATAGATAAAGTTAAAATTAAATTTACATTCAAAGTTATATATTTAATTAACATATATCTTTAAGGTTTTTCAGAGCGCAGACACACTGCGTGTTTTGCTTAGGGCATATATTTAGAGACTGACTAAAAAAAGAAAGAAAAGTTTTCAGTTCATTAGTCTTTCTTATTGCATCTCGTTGTGCAACACTTTTATGTATACCAGATGTTGGAAATTCCTTTTTTTTTCTCTGCACGTGAAAAGAGGGAAAAATGGGTAGTTGGTTTCCACTCAGATAAAAACGATTTCATCTTTCAAATGCAATCTTGAAACACAGCTGTAATTATTTCACCATGTCTTGCAATTTCGGTAAATCATTATTCACTTTCTAACAGTTTATTCTGATAAGGCGCTTCCTTTATTAGATTTGGAGGTTCATTGGTTAAGTATAAAAGGGGAAACAGGGGGGCGAGAGCTAACCCCAGCCTTAATTTATTTTTCGAGCGGCATTATTCTTTGAAATAAGAGTATAATCTACAATTAGTGTTAATAGAGTGTGAGCTCAATGCCATCAGTTTAACTGGGCACTTTTCTTTTTTCTTTCTTTATTCATTCATTTGACAAACTTCTAAAAGAATAAAGTTGGCAGATACAAATGGTTTATAGATATTGGAAAACACCGACCTCCCTGGATATTTTCTTTACGAATGAGGACTTTTGTTTTGCCTTTTGGCAACAATAACTTTGTTATTTTTAGAACGAACGAAGAATTTGATCTGAGATGCGAGTTTTTTCCCATCAAAATAATAAATATCTCATTCGATACTAATTCAACTTATGTACATAATATGTAAATAGTTTTTGTGTAAGTCAAGATGATATAAATAATATAAAAGCCAAGAAATGTCCTCTTCATTGTGGTCTATCATCTTGTAAAATTTACCAGTTGCACAGTCTGTTCTCGAATATCCAGAATTCTGATTCAAAAAGAAAGCGGCCTACCTTGGATCAGTAAGTGTTTTTTACTTATCATTATAGCTTTGCATGAAATAATTTAATGTATCCGACATTTCTGACGCCCGAACAGGGATTGCCTAAAGTACTTGAGTCAGAATAATTAGAATTTCGTTGAGTTAGAGTCTTTATCGAAGCGCTTTATTTATAAGATAATTGCAACTATTTTTATTTTTGCTAAATTTACAGTTATAATATTGATTTATGATAATGGATGCAGTTAATAAAACTAAACGCACTACTGTTAGATCGCAAACCACGAAATTAATTAATAGAATAGAAACGGCAATTTCAGAAAATAGTGGCGATAAAGAGGCATTAGAGCAGCTTCTCGCTGAGTTAGATTTGAAAGAAAAAGAGCTTCATTATCTCGATACTGAAATTAAAAAATCTATTAAATTAGATGAATTAGAAACTGAAGTCTTGAAATGTGATGAGTATAATTCGAATTTGGTAATTTGGAAAACGAAAGTAAAAAGGGCCAAATTAAAATTAGAAACTAAATCTAATTCGAATGTTTCTACTACGACAATAAACAACTCCAAAGAAAGAGTTGTAATTCGGGGGTTAATAGCCATTCGCATAAATTTACCCAAGCTAGTAATTGAAAATTTTGACGGTGACCCTTCGGAATTGGCAATGATTTTAGGACCAATTCGAATCTACAATTCATAAAAATGTAAATTGTCTGACGTAGAAAAATTCAATTATTTAAAGTCATATCTGACTTCAAATGCTGCTAACTCTATAAAAGTTCATAGTTTAACCAACAGTAACTATTTATCTGCTATAGAAACTGTAAAAGAACGATTCGGTAAGAAACATTTGGTTATTAACTCACACCTTAATAAACTTTTATCACTTAGTTCAGTAAAGAAATCCAGTGATGTTTATGCACTTCGCAGATTGCTCGACACTTGCCAGACCGAAATCAGAAATCTCTTGAAAATTATTCAGCGTTACTCGCCCCCATCTTAATTAAATTATTACCTTCTGACATAGTGTTGTATATAACAAAAAAATGTGGTAATGATGAGGAATTAAAAGTTACGGAAATAATTGATTATTTGAAAATGGAAGTTATTTCGCGAGAAAGAACTGCGTTTTTAATCGCTAATCAAGAGTATTCGAATGCAGACACTATGCCTGTAAAGCCAGTGCGCGACAAACAGTCGCCGAAAATGCTTCCTACCTCTTCTGTCTTAATTAATGAAACTGTATCATTTTCTATACAAATTAAATGCCCAGAATATAAAGAAAAACATTTTTTGATAGAATGCGAGTTATTTAAAAATTAATCGTTACAGGGTAAGAAGGAAACTTTAAAGCAGTGTGGTTATTGTTTTGTTTGACACAGAAATGCAGGGCACATAGCCAAATATTGTAGAAAATTTGTTAAATGCAGTAATTGTTCAAAACGGCATTATAGAATTTTATGTCCCGAAAAAGAAAATACCAGACCACTAGAAAATAATGAAAGCACGTCGTTCATCAAATAAAACTTTTAACCGCGAAGTATTAATGCAGACTTTAACTGTCCGTTTAGACTTAAAAGATGAACATAAACACATGTTAGTACGCTGTTTGATAGATTCTGGTGTTCAACGCTCGTATTTGATTTAAGATATTATTAATCGAATGGGATATGAAGCTGTAGGAGAAGAAAAAATGATTGACGGTCTTTTTGGTGGTACTCAAGAAGCGCACTTTAATAAGCGATATAAAATATATTTAAGTAATTTAGAAAATACTTTTGAATGCAATTTTGATGTCTATGATCAAGACAAAATATTACCGAGGCTCCAAAAATAAAAAATGGGCCTTGGATAAAGGAAGCTAAAAGAAATGGGATAAAATTCTTAGATTATGATGCATATACAGGGATACAAAAAATTACAAATGAATGAACAGGAAATACGTTTACTTATCGGAGGAGATATTTATGGAACGTTATTAACGGGGAAAATTAAATCCTTGGATAGTAATTTAACTGCTATACAGATCAAATTGGGGTGGACATTGATGGGTAAAACTAATGAAGAAGATACAAACGATTCCACAAAAGTTGTTTTATCCTTACATGTAAATGAAGCAAAACTCGCAGATTTATGGCGATTAGACACTTTAGGAATTCTTGATCCATGTGACAAAGGGTCTAGTTTAGAACTCGAACAAGACGTAAAAGAACATTTCCACAAAAATATTCATATAAACAATGAAGGACGTTATCAGGTTAGTCTTCCATGGATTGTTACTCACCCCCCCCCCCCCCCCGCCCCCTCTCCCCAGCGCTCGGAAAATTGCAGAACACAGATTAAAAAACTGCATAGATTCATTAAAGAAATCCGGCAATTTAGCTGCCTATAAAGCGGTATTTAATGAGTGGCTTCAAGAGGGCATTATTGAGGAGGTCGAATCAACTCCGAGAACGGAAACTGATTTTTTCTGCAGTAATAAAAGAAAATTTTACAACCCGAATACGCCCAGGTTGTGGGCGTATTCCCTGTTTTTGATGGGTCCGCTGGGGAAAAAGGCTCACCTTCTATTAACGATTATTTGTTGAAAGGCCCCAATTTAGTAGAGCTTATCCCTTCATTGATAAATCGGTTCCGATTGAAGAAAATTGGTGTAATATCAGACATAAGAAAAGCATTTTTACAGATTAGCTTAAAGGGAAATGACAGAGCCTTTTTAGGATTTTTAAGGTGGAAGGAGGGAAATTCTGATGAAATGAAAATTTTCCAACATCGAAGAGTTGTTTTCGGGCTTACATGCAGTCCCTATTTATTGGGAGCAACTTTGCAACACCACTTAAAAAAGTCACCTCCCTCTATGCAGGAAGCAGCTTCTAGATTTTCGGAATCCTTTTATATTGATAATTGTGTCATTAGTGTTGACAATGAAGAACAACTCAGTAATTTTATAACAGAGTCAAAATACAATCTCAGCCAAGCTAAATTTTACCTCAGAGGTTGGGAACACAGTTACTCTCACTCCTCAATTAAACAAGATTTTTCCTTAGAAAACAAAATTGTCCCCGTTTTAGGCCTACGATGGATATTACCCTCAGATGTTCTTTCTATAGATGTAAGGGAAGTTAATAAAGACGATGCACCCATCACTAAAAAGAAAATATTGTCGGAAGTTCACAAAATTTTTTACTCCATTGCTTGTACCTGGCCAGTAACTCTTTTCCTCCAAATACTCTTACAAGAATTATGGAAAAAGAAAATAACTTGGGACTCTGAATTACCAACATCGATTGCCCAAAAATTTCAGAAATGGAAAAGTCAATTGAGTTCACTTAAAGATATTGCTATACCTAGATGTTTAATAGGCGATCCAGATAGCATTAGAGATTTAAGTTTACATATATTCTGTGACGCGAGCAAGGTATTCTATGTTTCATGCATATATTTACGGAATAAAAACGGAAAATTAACATCATGCCAACTGTTCCGAGCACGATGCAGAGTAGCCCCGCTGAAATGTATTACCATCCCGAGACTGGTGCTCCTCGCTTGTACGATTGGTGCACGATTATCTAAAGGGGTTAAGTCCGACTTAAAATTAGAAAACCTTCCAACTTTTTCTGGACAGACTCTAGTAATACATTGTACTGGATAAAAGGAAGTGAAAACTGTGCTCCATTTTTATACAATCGTGTTAAAGAAATTCGATCAATTAGTAATCCAGAAAATTGGCACTATGTGCCCGGAACTCTTAATCCGGCCAATCTACATTCCTGGGGATATTCCGGAGAATCTCTTAAACAATTCCTCTGGTGGAAGGGCCCTGACTGGTTGAAAAAACATCAAGAATTTTGGCCAAAAAGTAGTTTAAATCCCGATTTTTAAGTATTTAACTCGGAAAAAAGAAAGACAGTTGTCAGTGCAGTAAATATCTCTCAAAACTCCAATTGAGTTATATGAAAATACATATTTGAAAATGATAAAAGTTACTGCCTGTATATATAAATTTATTGGAAATATCAGAAAGACACCGAATGAGCGAAACTTGAGAAAATTTTAACAATAGAGGAAATAAATCACACAGAACACGTCGTATTGAAATATGCTCAGAGGTATTTATTAAGTGAATCCAAACTATGTTACGCTTCTTTACAGACTTTTACTGATGAGCAAGGTCTAATTCGAGTAAAAACACGAATTTCTATAAGAAAAGATTTCCATTCTTTCAATTATCTGATAGTTTTGCCTTTAGATCATAATATTACCTATTAGCTCAGAAAAAGAAAACATATTGAACTTTTTCATGCAGGAATACAAATTGTAATGTCAATTTTGCGGGAACAATTTAGGGTATTAAGATGGAGCGCGTACAGTTCGGAAAATAATAAAAAGTTGCATGACATGCAGACGATTCACTGCCTCACCCGCTAAGACACCTACTACCCATCTCCCTGAAAAACGAGTCAAAGACGCTTCAAATTTTGAAAGTTTTGGTCTAGATTTATGCGGACCGTTATTTTTAAGGAATGGCTCGAAAGTCTGGATAGTCCTTTTTACGTGCGCCATATTTCGCGCGCAATTCCTCTTGAATTAGTATCGTCACTTTCAACGGAAAATCTTCTATTAGCTATGAGAAGATTTATCTCAAGTAGAGGGAGACCCTCTACTATTATTTCTGATAACAGAAGAAATCTAGTGAAAGCATTACCAGAAAGTCTATAAATTTTGAAAGCTTGCAAAATTTTGCTATTGAACGAAAAATTCCATGGAAATTTAATCCACCTTCAGCTTTCTGATGGGGAGGTTTTTTTGAGCGCATGATAGGAATGTTGAAAAGTATTTTACGAAGAGTGCTTGGAAAGGTGAGCATAAATTATGAAGAATTATACAGCGTGTTATGTGAAGCGGAAAGTGTAATCAATTCTAGACCGCTGACATATGTGTCGCAGATGATGATGATCTTGACCAAAAATGAAAAGAAGATTTGCTTATTAGCAAAAAGTCCGAGAAGATCTTAGAAAACGCTTTAGAGTAGAATACCTGGGGACACTTCGAGAAAATGCGGGAAGAAATAGGGAAACTGAGTTAAAAAAAGTTGAAATAACAATGATGTTTTGGGTATGTTGCAGATCTTCAACATGGTGATACAAAGGGTTAAAGCATTTATAAAGCTCTAAAACTCTATTTTTATTCATGATACTAGGGGGCTCGGCCCCCTACGAGCTACGCTCGCCAACCCCCGTTCAGACACTGCAGTCTCTAAAAGCACGCTAATTTGATCGGCTTTAAAAAGATTTTGGAAGATTGAATTATAATTAAAAAAACAAAAGCGATCTCCCTATAAACGGGTTTCTATTCATTTCTCTTTGATTGCGGAATTTTACGGAAAAATCAGCTGCTGTTAAAAAATACAATAGCATTTCAAAATCATCTAATATTAAATGAATTAAGTAAACAGAGTCTTTGTCTCCCGGTATTTTTTAACAAAGCGAAAAGAAAGTCCTTTTAAATAAGACATTTTAAATATATCGTTTTTAATCTGACGTAATTTTCACCAAACTTTTCTTTCCTTTTTAATATTCACGTGAAAATGCTTTTATTAGAAATGAAGTATTATTTGCGCTGTCAAAAAAAAAAAAAAATAGCTGAAAAATTCATCTCAAAATATCAAGTAAATGTCTCGCGCTATTTTTAAATTTATACTGTTTTGCAATATTATTTTGTGTTCATTTTATGTAATAACTGTAATGTGACGTAAATGTGATGTAATTTCTCCTATTTAAGACTTCTAACGCATGTTAATAAATTTATTATTTTACAATATCCTTTCTCTGTTAAAATTCATGTGTAATTAAGATGAAGTAATTTTCAATAAGTTCCTGCTTTTTATAAGTAATTATTTAATTCTAATTTGAAAGTTTTTTTCTGTTTATAATAGTCACGTGTAAATAAATTTTTAATTTGAAGCAAACATTATTGTTTCCGTTGTTTATAAAGTTGGCAACAGGTTAAATTAGTACAATTTTCTGAAATAAGAAAAAAATATCTCTCGAAATGCTGAAAATTTGAATTTAAAATAGAAATGAAACCTCGAAAAATGAGTCAAATTAAAAAATAAATTAATTCTGCACACCGGGAAATTATAACGTATAAAATGATCTAAAAATTATTAAATTCCGATGTATAGTTTTTGCTCCTATAAAACTTTTTTAGTGGAACGATTTTGTCCAACTTTATCATTAAATATCTCTTAAAATAATTCTTCGATTTGAAAACTGTCTGCATCAGCATGTTTATCAAACATTTTTGTATAATACTACCGATTTTCATATTTTTGTATGCATTATTTTTCTTAATATTAACGAAGAAAGACCTCCGGTCACAAAAAATTCAAAACCGGCGGCGGCGGCGGCGGTGACAGCGGTAGTTACTTTTTTTTAGAATAGAGAGAAACCATATAGAGACGGGGGAAAAAAGGAAAATTATGATTTTCTAAAATTTGAAAATGGAAAATCCCAAATTCATCCAATTATCTCAACAAGTTTGCCATTTTTCTATTTCGAAAGACCCTAAACAGAAAGGGCTGCACTTACGGTTGCAGTTATTCCAACACACCAAAAGATGGTTCACAATAGCTCAAAGTTTTTAACAGTGTATCTCCTAAATTGTTTTGCGAAATCTGTATTTAATTCAAAATGTACGGACATTATTTCTAAAAAAAATCCCAAAATATGTCCATAAATTCAGAGCAATCGAGTCTCTAAAATTATACAATGCAAATCAACGAGCCCTCAGATTTTAACCGTTTTCATAGATTCATATCGAAAAAGAAATGGGTTATTTGCTAAATATCTGAAAACGGTTGAAGTAAAAAAGAAAAAAAAAAGACCGAAAGAGATATTTTTGAATTAATTATTTTAAAAAATCACATTGTCGTTAATATTGATCGATTTCGTAATTGTAATGTAAATTTTCTATTACTATTTCGTTTGAATCGATATATTTTGAAATATAACTGTAAGATAATTTTTTTAGTGAGCATTGAGTACGTATTAGAACTTTTTATTGACAGGGAAAAAAAGGAAGATCGAGGTAATTAACCGCTTCCCTCACCAATTTAAAAAAAATTGCAAAAAAATAGCATAAATTTTAATTCCATAGGTTTTTCGTTGAATTTTTAATTTTTTACAGGTGTTAAAGTATTTAGTTTTATCTTCAGTTTACTATCCCGAGTTAGCTTGATAAAAGGAAAAAAGTTACATTTTAGTCTTTGTATGACATTTTTTGAAACAAGGAACAACAGAAATTGATACTTGACATTCGGTAAACTGGTATCTGGTCTCTTTTCTTACTAACTTACCTCTGGAATATCTTTTTTACCGGAGCATAGAACACACTGTCTCGTTATATTTGAATTTTTCTCAGTAACAGGAATAACATCTGGCAAATTCCTTCAGGTTAGTCTGAGGGACTCAACAACTGAAGGACTAATTCTGGGTCTTCTTGATGTGGCAGAAAACTCGTCACTATGATTTTCTGCAATTAGTTTTTCAACAAGTTCCATTCTAAATTGTTTAAGATGATCGCCGAATCACTTAAAATATCGCCTTCCATAAGAGTATTTACAGAAGAATCACTCCCACTATATTCAACCTCTTCGTAATCACTATCTGAAAAATCATCTGCATCGCTTTCGTACGCAGTCGCCAATTTTTTACTCTTTTTCAACGTAACTGTCTTTACTTATCCAGAAGCCACCGTACATACAATCGTGCAAAACACGCATCCAGTCCTGCTCTGCTACAAAACTTTCCAAACTGCCAATCAAAGCAGAATATTTTCTTATTTTTTTAAAGCTTCTTGCCGAATAAAAGCGTGATAAAAAATCGCACTAACAAATTCCGATACGCCCAGAGCTGCCACAGGCGACTATTGTTTAATTCTCATTCACCCATTTTCTCAAAACAACATGTGCAACAGAAATATACTACAAAATTTATTTTTTAAAAATAGCGGTGCGAATGCAATATAAAAATTGTTGCCAGAGGCAGCCGTGTACAACCGAGTTTATTCTGGATAATAATTAATCGTAATATATATGAACCCGAGATAACTCGGGATAATCAAGGAAGAGGTTAAGAATATTTCAGTGAAGAATTAGGCTGTAACATTCCAGAAATATGCATGTTAAATTAAAATTGTTTTGAAAAAGAAGTTTTCACTCAGGGAAAACTTTTATAATCACAGAGACCGTCCGAAGTTTTAAACTCCATGACTAGCATTCATTTAAAAACATTAATTTCTGCCAAGAACAAAACCACTGTCATTTATTATACTATAATTTGCCAACTGTAATTTGTTTTACAATGCCTGAGTTCCTTTGAAGACTCTTCTAAGACACCCCTTTGAAAGAAGACATTTGCTTTAAATCCTTAGAATAGTCAAAATATGTTAGAGAAAAAGTAAAAAATATAAAATTAAATAAACTCAAAGTTTACTAAAGTTTTATTCATAAAAGACGAAGTAGATGAAACTGAAAATGTTCATTTGTTGAAAATCTAAGCATTTTGAAAGCACTTTTCTAAAATTTAAATATTTGCTATAAATTTTTCTAAATTCTAGAAATGTGTTCCTAAAGAAGCTACAGATTAAGGAAGATAATAATTGAGAATAAGAAATGTATAAATGTATTTACATTTATACCAAAAGTATTTTAAGAAAGAGTTTTTATTTAAAATAAAATAAGTACAGGGAAAACACATTTTTAAATGTATTTAACTTTAATCTGCAACACTATTCTTTCGTGATAAAAATATACATTTTCAGGGAAAAAGAATTTCATTAAATAAATTAAAGGCATCTAAAAATTAAAATAAAAAACCTGAAAGCACTGAATAATATGTTTGAAATTTTGTTTGATACTTGAAACTGAACTTCTTACTGTTCTGTAGTTTTTTTACTGAATACTGTCAATGTGGTTATGAGAAATTTTGGATCGGAGTTATTATTTGAAAAAAAAAAAAAAAAAAAAAAAAAAAAAAACATTAAAAAGTCTTTTAACACTTTATGCCCTGACGGTACTTTAAAGTACCATGAAAATAAACCTATAAAATTTATTTAATACATCTATTGGTAGTAATATCGTTTAGAATGAGTTATACATACTTTACTTTATCCTGTTCCAAAAGCATTATTGGTTGCACAGAACATAAATATTTTTAAAAGGATGATTTCTTTTTCATTTGCATCTTTTCAGCTTTCTCGAAGTTGATTGATTGTGGGGGAAAAGTTTCAGTTTGGAAATATTTCTATTGTAAGAGCATTATATTAAGAGCTAAATATTTGTACATTTCCTAATTCTATAATATACTAAATAAATTTAAACAAAAGTTTTGAGTGGAGTTAAAAATATCGCACAAAATCCATATAAATTCAAATTTAATTAATTTTAATTGGCAAAATCCTTCTAAAATTTATTAAATATTTGTGTAAATCTTCTAATGTAGTTTCAAAAATTCACGAAAAATGCTTTAGAATAAGAAATGTTTATGAATTGATAATTTGAGATATAAAGGGTTAAAATACCGTTTATTGATTGATTTATTTTTATTATCGTATCGCTTTAAGGGGTAATAAAAATTTGACGCCCTGAAATTGACTCTTTCGGGAATATTTTTTAAAGAAATGCGAAGTGTTTATAAAAATCCATTCGCAATAAATTATTATACAAGCTGTGGGATTAAAAATAAATTTGGGAAAGACTAAGGTGATGTTCAATTCATTTGCATCAAAAAAGAAAATCGCCTACAACAACACTGAGATTAAAGCAGTGCAAAGTTATGTGTATCTTGCACAGGAAGTTTCATTGGATAATAGCAGTGTTGATTTCAGGGGTGACCCCGGCTCAAGCTCCTCCGGATAAGCTCAGGGGGGGGGGGGCACCCCCCTGAGCAATGAGATATCTCCCCCGGAAGATTTGAGATTTTGTGTTTTCAATGGTCAAAAAGTGCAATTTCCCCCCCGGAACTGTATAACGTCCCCCTCCCCCCTGAGCCACAAAAGTCCCTCCCGGAGAAAAGTGTCTCAATTCAACACTGGATAATAGTATCAAGAATGAAGTAATCAATAGAAGAATAAGAAATGGATGGAGTGCTTTTATGAAGAACAACATTATTCTGAAGAGTAACATGCCTCTTTGTTTGAAAAGAAAGGTGTTTAACCAATGTGTTTTGCCTGCACTAACTTATGGAGCAGAAACATGGACGCTAACAAAACGGATGGTACAAAGATTACAAATAACACAGAGAAGTATGGAAAAATGTATGCTAGGCATAACTGGAAGAGACAGGAAGAGAATAACTTGGATAAGAAGTCATACGAAAGTTTTTGACATTATTGAAAGAGTTAAACGGCTAAAATGGAAATGTGCTTGGGCACATTGCAAGAAGACAAGACAATAGATGGAGCACAAATAGCCTACAGTGGTATCCCAGAGATGTAAAACAACTCAGAAGACGATCTCAAGTAAGATGGAGTGACGAAATCAGAAAAGTGGCCGTTGTTAATTGGATGACTAAAGCACTAGACAGGAAACATTGGAAAAATCTGGGGGTGACCTACATCCAGCAGTGGATTGAAAACGGTTAATGATGTTGATGATGATGATGATATTAAAGTAGAAAACTGTATTTGTTTAGTTATTATATTAAAAAATGGCGGTTAATAGGCGGCAGCTCTGCGAAAACTGAGAGTCAAGTGGCGGACATAGTAACTCATGATAGACTAAATATTACAATGAGATAAACAAAATTAATTTCCTTAGTCCAAAAGCTATTGAACTACGTAGTCCGTTTTAAAAAAACCCCACATTTTTAGCGAAATTGATTTTCGTTACTTAAACACAGAAAAGCGAAACAACAGCATTAAGGGGAAAAAAATCCACGTAAGAAAATTCTTAAAAAAAAAATAAAAAAATCAAGCTGATTGATTGATTGGAGATTGGTGGAGCTAGACTATTCACCGATTTCGAAAATGGTGTTACTAAAAATAAATGAATAAATAAATAAATAAAATGTACTTAACGTTTTCGTTACCGCTTACTCACTGTGGCACGGTATGCATCTATAGCTCCAAAACCACTCTTTCACTTTCCATATCGATTTCTCACTAATAACATATGATTTTCGTGTATATAAAAAGTATTTTAAAAAGAAAAAAAAATGAAATATTGAGCGGAGGGCATAAATTTTTAAAAATCGGCAAGATCATTGTACCAGATCATCATATCGTGCTTATTGTAATAGTTAGTGTAAAGCGTTTTCGGTAAATATAATTTAACTTTTTTTTCAGTTTTAAGAGGCTACTTCAGTCAAGTGAAAAGACCCGTTCGCTAATGCTAATCCTATGGAAGAAATTTATAACGATATCTCGGTTGCATTTTAATATTTCTAAATGATTTTTTTTTTTTTTTTGCATTGGATAGCTTTGATCGATCTGTACAAAGGCCGTTTTTTACTTTTTAAATTTTGTTTACAGATATTTTTAATGTGGACACTTCCATTTTTGGAACAGGTTTCGAAACTGAAAGCATCCTCATAAAAAAAATCTGCAATCGAAATCGAAAAAGAAAAACAACGGTCTTTGAACAGATCAATCTTAGCTATCCAATGAAAAAAAATCATTTAAAAATATTAAAATACAACCGAGATATCGTTATAAATTTCTTCCATAGGATTAGCATTAGCGAACGGGTCTTTTCACTTGACTGAAGTAGCCTCTTAAGGGTGTATTCCGATCCAAACTGCTTATTTTCTGATTCATTTTTGCTCTCAAACGCATCAAATTAAGAAATTCTCTTATTTAGAAACTATATAATGTGCCGTGCTTCTCGATTTTTTGATAAATGCAGAAAATATTGTAAAAAATGCTGTCAAAATCGACGTTTTGAACCGAAATTTTCGGGATCTGGGGATGAAAAAGATGGTCATACTGAGAAAATAATTGCTTAAAAATCAAATTCTAATTAATTGAGCGAAAAATGAGATCACACGGCACCTTATACAACTCTTCAAAAATCACCCCAGCAAGTTTCATGTTTTTATTTTTAAAAATGAGTCTGGAAATGTCTCAGAAAATTTCGAACTGTTGAAGGTGGAAAAATATTTTTTCGAATACACCCTTAGGGGGTTTCAGGACTCTTAAAATTGGAAAACATGAAAAAGAAAGTCCATTTTCAACATTTAATATCTTAAAATATGTATGATTTAAAATCACAATTTTTATTGGAATAAAAGATATAAGTATGTTCTTTCATCTCATTTATTTAAAAATTTCCAAGATGGAGAATTAGTATTTACAGGGCCTTCCAAACTGTCGGACATTTGTCTAGCAAAAAATTGGTATAACAGCTTAACGCGCAGGATTACGAAATAAATTTTGCAACTAGAATGAAAATTTCCGTGCCTAATTATATTTCAGACCATAGTAATTACCTTGAACCTAAATAAATTTGTATTTAAAGCATTTTTATGTTTTTAACACACAGTTGTATTTAGTTAATACAAAGTTGAAAATTTCAACAGTATAATCACCTGAAAATAACACTTTTTTGAACAATAAAAAGGAAATTTTAGGTTCAGTTTATACAGACTAACATGAAATATATGTTTTGAATATTTCATGAGAAAATATTCAGAAGTTTTTGAGATATCCTGCGCGTTATGCCCAAAAGCGTCAATTGGAGAAAAATGACTTCAAAGTTTCGGAAACGCCGCTTCAGCTATTGTGCGGGTATAATTCTAAAAGCCATAACTTCTGTTCTAATTGGAATTTCAAGGAAACAATTATATAAAAATATTCCGAAAAGATAGGAGTTTAACATCTAAAAAAATTGAAATTTCGAAAATTTTGAAGCTTTAAGAGCTCTGAGAACCCTTAAGACACAGTAAAACTTGTAGTGAGCAACACACACGAAAATCAGTACAGTTGTGGATTATTTTTTACTTTTGCAGTGCTTAATTGCAATAGCTTTTTAAAATGACTTACGCCTTCAATTTGATATGCTATTTTTACTTTATTCTATACTCAATAGTGGAAAGTATTGTAATCGGAATTTTTTTCGACTCCCGGTTTTCGACGGATTTCACGTTTTAGGGGTCAGAGATCCCCCCAAAACGTTTATAGAAAATGTCTGTCTGTCCGTGTGTCTGTCGCCATTGTACCATCAAAAAGTGTATGAAGTTATGCATAGAATTGAACCATTTTTTTTTTTAAGTTTTTAGCTAAGGCAAGCAGGTCCT
This sequence comes from Maratus speciosus, assembly GCA_963932465.1. Classification (NCBI taxonomy): domain Eukaryota; kingdom Metazoa; phylum Arthropoda; class Arachnida; order Araneae; family Salticidae; genus Maratus; species Maratus speciosus. The sequence goes on from OZ010791.1 coordinate 337,993,594, forward strand.
TCCTTCATTTGGAAAAAATCCGCCGGAAGGGGACGCTGTAATAGCGATTTTTGTGCGGTTTTGAATATTGTACCATGGAAAAGGGTATGAAGTTATGCATAGATTTGAGCTTTTTTTAAAAAAGTTTTTGGCTATAGCAAGCAAGTCCTCCCTTAATCTGGAAAAAATCCGCCAGAAGGGGTCGCTGCAATAGCGATTTTTGTGCCATTTTCAATATTTTACTTTCGAAAAGTTTATGAAGTTATGCATAGAATTGAATCAAATATTTTGTGTATGTTTTCGGCCATGTCAAGAAGGTCTTACCTGAATGCGAAAAAATTCCGCCGGAAGGGGGCGCTATAATAGCGATTTTTTGTGTAATCTGCTTAATTTTTCGTAGTTCTATTGGTACACCAGTGGTTTGTGAATCGATGGGAGCTTGCCATCCTGATAAGCCAACTATTCGCAACTATTCGTGATTTTAGTAAATATCATGATCGAGATTAACTCGTTTTTACTCCGATTAATTGACTGAAGCAGAAATTGAAGGTGAAAGTCAAAGTTGATACACAATTGAACTAATAAAAATGAAATATTGACATCTGTAACAACATTTTGAAATATTAAAATATATGAGACAGAAGAAAGTTTTAAGATTGGCACATTCAACTAGTTTCGTTTTAAAATAAATTGCAATTTATTTCATTAATTTTAATATCTTATCCGTTCTAAATATTAATTTTACAGTTGACGGAAAATATCAGTAAAAAGCAATGCATAAATTAATTTATAAAAAAAATATTATTTATTTTTATCGTTAAATAATAGAACGTTCTGCATCAATTTGGCATGTACACGAAATTTAATAATTAATTTATATGCCTTAGATTAATTTATAATATTATATAACAAAAATGTACGAATATATTTTACATTGTGAAAGCCATTAAAATTTTTCTTTCACTTTTGAAGTCACGTTTTAAAGGTAGAAAAATAGTTTCGTTTGAAAAATGTAGTTCAGCCAAGAAAGTTCGTGCGATACCAATAGATTATGTTGAAGTTAAGAAATCATATATTATTTATAACTGGATAAATATAACTCTCAATAAATCTATAATTTTACATAATGAAGATGTATGCTCCATGAATGAATGCATAATGAAGTGCTCTTGTTAATCTTCACTTAAATAAAACAAAAGCAGACTAGAATAACACAAAAATAATTGTTATTTTACAATGCATTTTCTCGAATATAAATACGTAATGAAATGAAGTATCTAAATAAGCAATTGAAAAAAGTTATAACTCAATAAAAATCAGCAATTGCCGTCTATATCTGGTAATGTATGCGAATTCTTTCGTGCAACTCCCGTATAACAATGTTACACGTCAAAACCTTAACTGAAAAACTAATAGTGCCAATTGAATTAAAATTATTTCAGAAGGACCCAAGTAATAAGCAGCTGGAATGAGATTCCCACACGAAAACAAACAAATACTGAAATTTGCCGATTTAGTTATGGAAAAATACACGAAAACAAACAGATATTGAATTATTTACAATATTTTTGAGCAATTGAGTTAATCTTTTGTAACTGGGTTGCAGGCATATTTTAAAAAAATTCAAGCCTGAAAACTTCTTTAAAAAACATAGGAAATCTGTAAATTGAGATAAACTTTTCAAACAAATTACTGAAAGTGCTTTTTGTTTTCTATTAGACGTTGAAATAATCGGATGTGTGATTTTTAGAAATCAAATTGCAGTAAAAGCGTAATTTATAGTAGAGTTAGATTGTTGCCCCAACAATATGATGCTAGCGTTACTCATAGATATGTCTTTTCTTCATAATATTTTATTAATAGCAAACGGATATATCTTTCGTAACTGGATTGCACGTATATTTAAAAATATTCTCGTGATTTCAAATTAATTTAAAATGGATAAACATTCTGTAAATTGAAATAAGCTTTGCAAACAAATATTACCGAGAGTACTTTTTGTATTCTAATAGACGTTGGAACAATCAAATGTGCGATATTTAGAGATCAAGTTGCAGTAAAAGTTAAATTTATGGTTGGACTAGGTTGTTGCCACCTACAATATGATGTTAGAGTTACTCATAACAATGTCTTTTCTTTATAATATTGCATTAAGAGCAAACGAGTATATGTTTCGTAATTGGGTTGCATGCAAATTAAAAAATATCCATGATTTAAAATTACTTTAAAATCCATTAAAATAAGGAAATAGAAATACAATTTTCAAATAAATTTCATTTGAAAGAACTTTTTTCTATTCGACAGTGTAAAAAATGAAACTGTGTGATGTTCAGAAGTTAAGAAAAATTTGAGTAAAGGCACAATTTATGGGTTAGGTTGTTGCTGTCATCAGTATAATGTCAGTGTTACTCACTAGTATATTTCTACTTTATAAGGTAGATAGATGCCGTAGAAACGAAAATTTTCCTAAATGTTACGCCCTTTCGTGGATTTGTTTTGTATTGTCAGGAAAATGGTATATTTTTCTGTTACACCCACCTAAGAAAACGCGCATTCTGATATTAAAGTTCAGGGATTTTATTATGGTTGCGAAACAATAACTTGATGTTTTCTGATTGTCTATATCATAATAATGTATAATCCAAACGTGTTTGTAGTTTTTTGTATATTCTGATGATGATTCAATAAAAGAGTCGAAACATGTAAATTTTTAGCATTTTTAAAGTGTTTTTATTGAAATGACGTCCTTTAAGCAAATAATTGTATTTTAATATATGTTTTGATATTTGTTTAGAATATATATTATTATGGTATAGTTAATAGTAGACGTAATTAAGACTATTTTACTTATATTTATATTTCTGATTGGTCTTTTTAACGATTCGTGGACGGGAATGCACAAATCTCAGTTATTGTCATTGCCGTATTATTTCATTTTAATGTATTTTACCCGGGAGGCCACTTATAATTGACACGGGCGAAGCCTGGTAATTCTGCTAGTTTAGAAATAAATTAATATGTTCATTTGAGAAAACTGTGCATTCAACGAATGGCCAAATTAGATGCTAAATTTTAGCGATCCTTTATTTTTTAATCTGTGAGAAACTGGCTTTATTTAAAAGGAAAGTTACGAAAAGCACGCAAATTGGAATTTAAAGAATTTCTATTATTTATTTAATTAATTATTTATTAATTATTTAAAGCGTTTCTCCATTTACTTTGTTAAATACCCCTTTCAATTTCTTCTTATGTTGGTTACCATTAACTTTACCGATTCTCTTGTTCAGTTCAATGCAGAGAAACAGAATGTTAATAAGATTGTCGCATCCTAGCGTTAAAGGAAGTGAAAAAAATTCAGTTCGGAAAAAGAAAAAGTAGCGGAGGTTGGCGTTTTCTTTAGTTGGAATTTTTCTCACTGAGAAACGTTGGTCGAAGTGAAATAAAAAATTATTTTGTGAATTTTTGTGAGAATTTTTCAAATGAGTTTGAGATGATTTTGTAATAAAACTAAACCAGTATTCTACTATATTCCGAGTGAACATAGTATTTACTAATGCATATCTTTAATTTATATATTAAAAAGAGACAGATTCCTTCCACTCGTGTAAAATTCGCAAGTGCCGCAGCCGTAATGATTTGCTGAGGTAATAATGTCATCTACCTTCCATTAGCGAATTAGTGATGAGATGTTATAATCATACATAATTGAATATTAATAAAAAGGTAGATATTGATTCTTCATTAATAGTGATTTTATTCATTCTTGAAGGTGAAGGCTTAATGCACTCTGGTGTTTAATGATAAGCTCTTTAACCAGGATCTTCCTTGTTTCAAAAAATGAGATTATTGTATGAAAATTCAATACCATATACCGGGAAAACTTTGACAATTTTTGAAAAATATGTTGTTTGGCGCTCGGGAAAGTTCCAGATTCAATTAAAATAGTCGCAAGTGTTTTCATTTCACAAATAAGACATTGTATGGCACTATTCCTGCTCGTTTTATGTCTCATCAGTGTTTTTATGTCCGTTATCAGTGAAAATATTTTGTCACTGCGAAACAGGCAATTTTGGACATCTAAAAATTGTTCGATTTCAACCTTTTTAATTTAAACGTAAGTCAAAACTGCCTGTTTTGTTTGATAGAGTATATTATAAGTTTTTAGAATCGCTTTTGGAACTTGATATAATGTTATTTTTATGGATGATAATAATAATTGGAAAAGTTGCACCAGGAATCTTGGGAAGAGTGGGACAACTTTGCCAACCTAGAATTTTGTCATTTCGCTAGATTCTTTCCTGCTTTTTCTTCAAATCAGAAGATTTTTAATTATTGTGGCACATCTGAATCAGAATCCGTGCAAGGTGCAGTACCAGAAGAAGAAGCAGAACCCGAACAAGACGCAGAACACGAGCAACCTGACGAACCCAGTGAAGAGTTAATGCAGGACATTGTTCCTCAAGATGATGATCAATCCTCAATGACTGAAGATATCAAGTTAGCCCAAGATGTGATAAGAACTTCATACAATTGAAGGTTTGAATGTTTGTGATCGTTAAGTTCTTGGGGGAAAAAAGTGTGAAAGATTATGCTGCAGAAATCACTCATTATAGACCTGGAGAGTTTGAGGTGATATACCTTAAAAAGAAAGACAATGAGTGAAGTTTCCATTTTTCTGGTGTTCCGGATGAGGCGTTCGTCAAAGTAGGTTGTGTACATTGTTGAATCTCCTGACGTAGGAAATAGAGGAAAAATCTCGTTTTCAGACAAGAATGACAAGATTAAAAATGTTCGATTTTTTTCTAACTGCTATTCTGTTTCTTTTTTTTTTTTTGATTGAAATGTATATGTCCTGATTTAAATACCTTATATGAATTGTAAAATTCAATCTCCCGTGTGTTTTTGTTGCTTCTCACTGGTTTTTAGACAGTTGGCAAAGTTGCTCTGTTTCTCGGTTTACTTTGTCAACACGGTTTACGTGCATAAAAAGAAAAAAAAAATAGAAATACTTACTTAAATTATCAAGTTACCACATATTCTTAAACTAGAGTTCAGGACTAATGATTTAAGGAGATTTTGAAGCATTATTAAGCATTATGAGTAAGCAGAATTTGGGTAGGAGGGAAAAAAAGTGGCAAAGTTATCCCGGTTTACGATATAATAGAACAGGTGCATAAATGTAGACTTCTTAGTGATTGCGCGTGATCGTATTCAGCACTGTGAAAAAAAATTCCTAACGATATCTACAAATATGTTTAGAAAGTATAATAAAAGTTTTTTGTGTTAATGTTCATAAATTAACGAAAGAACTTAAAAATTAATAATCTCATCTTTTGCATTTTTGGGAAAGTAAAAGTTTATATAAAAGCCAAAAGGTGAAGAAAATAAAAATCCATAGGTTAACACATATTAAAAATGATTCAAGGTAACTAAATTGAAACGTAATTTTCCATAGAAAAAACTGACAATTATGCAAAGTATTGTAATCCATATGTTACTTTACATAATTTTTTTTTCTAAAAATGTTACTTATCATAATATTAGCTACCACAAATTACTTTATGCAAAATACATAGTAGCTTATATGATTTCTAATAGTAAATTTTTACTGGTTCATTGTTTTCGATAAGGTGTCGTTATTCAGAATTTTCCTCATAAAAAATATATTTGCATATATATCATTTTCGGCTTTATTCTTCTATTAAAAAACAATTTGAATAGTTTTTTTTATAGAATTCATTAATATAACTAGTGTTTATAAAAAGCTTTATATAGAAAAATGATTTGGCCAAAATATTTATTCCATTAATTGGTTTTGAGCAAGAGGGATATTTGTATATTATGCTTCGTTAATGGAGATGTTATTTTAAAGTAAAAGTAATTCACAGCTCTATTTTTAAAGAATTATATTTTAATGGCATATACTTTTAAAAAGTCTATTCTTTTTAGGTGCGTCCATAATTATATAAATACGTAGCACCTATAGTTATCGTCTGGTCCGTCCGTCTATCCGCATATAACAGCGCAAAATTACTCAACAGAATGGTTTGAAATTTAATATACCATATGATCGTTTCAGAATATTATTATTTCAAATTTTATGAAAATCGAATCAAAACTTAAAAAAAATATTAATAAAAGTTTTCTTCATTCTATTAAATCCTATCATACGCAATTAATTCAATTATATCCCATGATAGCTGATGATTCTAGGTTACCATGTTCATTACGCCATTTAAGATGGAGTCATATTATTTCCGTATTACTGAATTTAATGTATATAATCATAATAAATTTTGTATCCATACATTGTTTCATAAGAGTGCCATAGCTATTGCACCAAGATCTGAATATTTATAAAACTAGTTATAGTACGATCGCATCTCATTTACCACGTTTGATGTACTCCATGTATTTCCGACTTGTTTAAGCTTGTTAAACTAATAAATGGAATTAAAAATTAAATGACTTATTTTAAATGGATAAATGCAAGTAAAAAAGTATGTTTGTTCAAAGAAAAGTAAAACGTTTGAAAAACATATTTGAATATGAATAGGTGTATCTGGGAGCACGGCAGTGCGTCCGCCAAGTTCGCACAAGCCGTAAGCTACCTTTTCTTGAACCATTTCGGCATACTTTTCACCCCCTCATAACGTCGTTTTAGGGAGAGATATAGAATTTTTTCTTTTATACACATGCTCGTATGGTCAAACTGAACTAAGATTCCACGCTTTCATGTTTCTATATTTAGTAGTTTTCGAAATATTAAATTCCGAAAAAGCGCTTTTTTGTCACTGACTCACTTCGCATCATCAAATAACTAAGGTACTTTTAAAAGTCGTAGAATCATGAAATTTCACAAGTAAGTCGGTTTTGTAACACAATTAACCAGAAAAATCTGAAAACACAGAATTTCCGCCTCTAAACCCTTCAAACAGGGGGTGTTCATTTGACTGTAAACAGTTCCTTGTGCCAATGTTGGTCGCCAAAACTCGATTACAGAGTTTTGAAGGGGGTCACGTGATTTCAATCAAAATAACATTTTATATATATGCTTTTCCAAAAATGTTTGTTAAATAGAAAAAAATTAATATACCTAAAAATTTTAATCAGTATAGGTTATGATATATTCACAATATTAAAACAATAGCACATTTAACAAAATATAATTGCAGTTCGGTACTTTTCCGATATAGTAGCCTTGGCGAAATAGAAAAAATTGCCTTGACGAGAAAAGAAATTTAGTAATAACGCATTTTCTGGCAACCTATTTACTGTTTCATATACACAAGCAATTTTTTCCATATGTATACAATTTATTTGATGTAAGGAACCCGTTTATTTATTTTTATATACAGACAGAAATAATTTGTACATAAAAAACTATATTTTATACATGTATAAACAAAATGTTTATATGTATACATACATATATGGACAACATAAAAGTTCATCAGGTTTGTTTTCATAGTTGTTTTTGGCAACATATCTCAGTTTCTGAGGTCCGAATTGCGCCAAGATTTTAAAAAAATGCCAAGGTCCCTATAGTGGAAAAATATCCTAATTCCATATGAATGTTTAAAAATCTCCTTTTAATTAAATGAAATGTGTAACTAATAAACTGTCTTTAAAGATGTGCGACAGATGCGGCGTCCGAAGTCTGCTGCTAATGTTATTATATTGTATTATTAGCCTACTTACTGTTAATTTATTGTTAATTTTAAATCTTTAAAAGAAAGATTATAGTTACAGATAAGATATGTTAGTCGCCAAAACCCGATTACAGAAAATTAGCCTGAGTTATAAAGGTGTTACATGATTTCAAGCTGAATGAATTTTTATATGCTTTTACAAAAATCTTAATAAGGCAAATCTTTCAATTTATCTGTCCATCTTTCTATCTTTTACTTCCTTAAAAGAAATTTTATTAAAGACCGGGAGGCGTCTGCACAGATCACCACCTCATCGAGTTGGCAGCTGAAATTTTAGGATTAGTTAAATATTGATTAGCGTATTGAAATGTAACTGGTCTGTCAAGTCATATCTTTGTGGAAACCACCTACAGACACGATTTTACGGGTTAATTGGTGGATTTTCCATTGTGTTTTCCTGCACCCATTCCTCCATGTTTCCAAACTTTTGGATGCAGGAAAATACAATAGTAAACCTATGAGTTAACCACTAAAATTAGGTCTTCTAGTGGTTTCTACCAAGATATGACTTAACAGACCTGTTGCATTTAAATATGCTAATCTGGTTTTAACTAATCCTAAAATTTCAGCTGTAAACTCGATGAGGTTATGGCGTGTACAGACGCCTCCCGGTCTATTATAAATGTCGGAATTCTAATCTCAATAGCACTCTGGTCAATCTGGCAATTATCCCTACTATTTATGGAACACTATTCCTTTAAGTGCGTTTTAATGATGTTAATGAACTTATGCATATGCATCATACATATTATACATATGCATATAATACGTAATACATTTGCATCATACATATTATAGGTATGTGTATAATACATAATACATATGCACCATTATTGCGTCAGAATAAACAAAACATTTTTTGTCGCCAAATTTGAGAATTGACATGATATATTACCAAATTTTGCGAAACTTTGCTAAATGTCGCCAAGCTTGGCGAATATTTGACGCTAGTGGCTATTTTTAAATGAGTTAATTATTAATGCGAGCCATCTATTTTTATTTTTCCGCATATCATCTGAATAGTTATATGATATAACGTACTAATATTTCCAAAGTGCTAATAGTTTCGTCACTGCCCAAAGCCTCTGCTATTGTTATTATATTGTACTGTTATTATACTTACTGTGACTATATTGTTAATATTTACACAGCTAAAACTTCTGTATTATGTAAAGAAAATTTACGGAAACTATTAAAGCATTGAAACTGCCAGTTCTCCTTATGATTATTATAATTCTATAATATGTAACATGTTAATCGATATGTACGTTAGAATGAATCTTCTATAATCCGGTTCCTCGCATTTTAGTTTTCAGGTTTCAAATAAAATTAGCTAAAATCTTAAAACCATGGCACATTGACTAATTGTTCAACACGATCAGATGAGAAGAATGATAGATTTTCAAATGGATCATGGCAGTGAGCCGGTAGACCTTCTATTCTTCCGTAATCGAGTCTATTGAAAAGGTTAACGTGAAAAAAAAGATATTAGCATCAATATGGTTTAATACAAATGCAGATATTGTCAAAGGATTTCATAAGAACCATTTTACTTGTACCCAGTCGTATCAGTTAAAATACAACAATTGGCAGTGACCCCAATTAGAAAAGATTACTTAATAGGATTAAAAATTTCCGCATTAGAGAACGAATCGTAACTGTTGAAAATAATCACAGCATTACATTAAATTCTTATTAATTTCTTTTTGTACAACTATGTTTCTTGTGATTGGTTGTTTAATGTAGCTTTCTTTCACGGCCGCCAATTCTCTGCCATGGGCCTTGCAAAATCTATAAATACCTGTAAATTTTCTGTTTTCTTTCAGTATGTTTGTGTAATTAATTGTTCTTGTTAATATCAAATATACTCACTTCGATCCACGTCTTTATGTCTGCCTTTTTATTTATTTTAACAGCAGAGCGTTGGTTCTAACAAGTGTTGAAATGAGCTGCGAGACATACTGACGCCGTTATCTTTCTGTTTTTCATTTCTGCTGGGATTTTGAGTGAAAAAGATTTTATCTTTCTTTTTATATATTTTATTGAGCAGAATGGATTCTTCAAAAGATGTTTACGGTATCCCTCTTTTTGAAGGTGATGGAAAAGTTTTTTCGGTATGGAAACGAAGAGTAATGGCAATTTTTGCTGCTAAAGAATTGGAAAAATTCCTGGAAAATGAAGCAGCTCTAGACAATGCCGCCGATGTCGTGAAAGCAAAAAAGGCTTACGCTTTATTATTATCATTATTAAGTGATAATGTTCTTGCGTCACTTCAAGATGAAAATACAGCTCATAAAATATGGAATAAATTAGAACGCACTTATGATACAAAGCGTGCAGTGAATCAAATTTTAATTCGGAAGAGATTGGCAACGATTAAGAAAGATCGTACAGTTTCTATGAGAAATCACATTGATGAAATAAATAAATTAATTTCGGATCTTAAGCTGTCTGGGGCAGAAGTTAATGAAACGGATACTATTGTTTATATTTTGATGTCATTGCCTCAGGAATTTGAAAATGTTAAGATTGCTTTAGAAAACCAACCGAATTCTGTTTTGACATTAGATTTCGTGACACAAAGATTATTAGATGCTGAAGCACTTCTTTTGGATTCAAAGAAAGAAAAAGTATATACTAAGGCTGCTCATGATAATATTGCATTTGTGTCGACTCGCAAAGAATTCTTTTGTAAAATTTGCAACTCTAAAGGGCATACAGCGAAATATTGTAGAAAGAAAATTACTTGCCATTCTTGTGGAAAATTCGGACACATAAAACGTAACTGTAAAGCTGTTAAAAATTCAAATGAAGAAAAATTTGCCTCTTCAGCTGTTTCTTTCGTTGCTGGAAATGCTCCCAGGAAAAGGAATGAATTTATAGTAGATTCCGGAGCAACTTCCCATATGTGTTCTAATGAGAATTATTTCGCATCCTTAGTACCTTCTTCAGGAACTATTAAATGCGCATCAAAAACAACGAATCTAGAAATCAAAGGTATTGGAAATATTAATGGAAAACTGTCAAATGGAATGGAAATTACTTTAAAGGATGTCCTTTATGTTCCAGACTTAAACGGGCAACTCATTTCCGTTAGGAAAATTGAAAGTGCAAATTATACAGTTATTTTCAAGAACCAAAAAGTATTTATCGAAAAAGGAAGAAACCGTTTTTACTTCGGTGAACGGGATTTGAATGGACAATACGTAAGTGACTTTGTCCCTGTTTACGAAACCGTTCTTACTTCAAAGAAAAATCATTGTGATATCTGGCATCGCAGACTTGGTCATCCGAGTGACAAAGTATTGAAAGATATGAAGCTTCCGGTACCTGATTCATTTTGTGATATTTGTGCTCGGGCAAAACAGAGTGCAACACCAATGGGAAGAGGACCAAGAAAAAGAGAAACCAAGCCAATGACTTTGATTCATAGTGACATTTGTGGACCTATTTTTCCGACAACCTTTTCTGGCGAGTGCTATTTTATGACTCTTATCGATGATTTTTCTCGTTTTACTGAAGTACGTTTACTGAAACATAAAAGTGAAGTCTCAGAAGAATTAAAAATGTTCTTAAAATCCAACCCTACAGTGAAGAAAATTAGATGTGATAACGGGAAGGAATATTTTTCTAATGATTTAGTGAATTTTACTAGAGATCTTGGTATAGTGATAGATCCCGCTCCTCCATACACGCAATCTTTGAATGGAGTAGCTGAACGCTGCAATAGGTCGCTTCTGAATATAGGACGTGCTTTGATTGCTGAATCAAATTTACCAAAGACTTTTTGGGGTCAAGCTATCCTTTCAGCAGCTTACTTGAAAAACCGAATGCCAAGCAGCACTATTGAGAACAAAACTCCGTACTTCCTGAAATATGGAGAAGAAGCCGATTTCAAGCACATACGTGTTTTTGGATGCAGTGCTTACATGTTAATTCCTTCCGTTCATCGAAAGAAGCTTGACGATAGGTCTAAACAAATGATCTTCATTGGTTATTCTTCAATGGGATATAGATTACTAGATCCTGAAACGAAACGCATAACTGTATCAAGAAATGTGAAATTCGACGAAGAGAAAAAGGAAAATGTTCAGTCGAAACAATACATTCTAGAAAATTCAGAACCAGTCGATAATGAAATTGATCCAGATGTTCTAGAAAATACGAGTGATGAATTAGATGATCCTGAAGAGAAAGAAGACAAAACAAGAAAATCTGAAAGATTTAAAAAGCAACCTGTACGGTATCCAGATCCTGAAGTTTACGAAGCATTACTTTGCCAACAAGAAACATTAACGTTTGATGATATCAAATCCCTCCCTAGTGATGAACAACGCTTGTGGAAAGAAGCTATGGACGCGGAGATTGAAAGTATGAAAATCAACGATGTCTGGGATCTTGAAAAATTACCACCTGACAAACGACCTATTTCCTGCAAATGGGTATTTACCATCAAAAGAGATGGTCGACATAAGGCGAGACTCGTAGCTCGTGGATTTATGCAAAAAGAAGGGCTAGACTATAGTGAAACCTTTTCCCCTGCAATAAGTATGCCAGCTTTACGTTTGGTTCTTATTTTGATTTTAAATGAAGACTTATATGCATCTGTGTTAGATGTTAAAACAGCGTTCCTGAATGGTAAGTTAAATGAACTTGTTTTTATGGATCAGCCGCAAGGCTATGATGATAAAAGTGAGCGAAAGTGTAAACTTAAAAGAAGTTTATATGGTTTAAAACAAGCCCCACGACAATGGTTTGAAAGGTTTCATGAATTTATTTCAAAGTTAAATTTTAAATCTTGTGATAATGAACCTTGTATTTTTATTCGGTATAATAATGATCATAAAATAATTATTGCTTTGTATGTAGATGATATGTTAATTGCAGGTTCAGATGTAAATGAAACTAATGTAGTTATTTCCCTATTACATAACGAGTTTCACATGTCAAAATCGGAAAGTGTTTCAGAATTTCTAGGTATTCAAATGAAATTCAATTCTGATAGTTTAATAATGGATCAAGAGTCTTACATAATTAAATTGTTAAGTAAGTTTAATATGCTAGATTGTAAACCCAGTGACATTCCTATTTCTCCTAAGTCCACCCCATCTGATTTCAAAAATGGTAAACCTTTTAATGGCCCATATCGCGAACTTGTAGGTTGTTTATTATATTTAGCTTATATTTCTCGACCTGATATTTTGTATGCTATTAACTGTTTAAGTCAATTGCAAGAAAATCCTACTGAAATTGCATGGAAAGCACTTAAGAAAATCTTAAGATATTTAAAAGAAACATTGTCTTTAAAACTTGTGTATAAAAAGCAAAATTCTGATCCTAAATTATCCATGTATGTTGATGCTGATTGGGGGGCTAACACAAATGACCGCAAATCAGTAACAGGTTATATTTTAATGTTTTGTAACATGCCTGTTCTGTGGTGTTGTAATAAACAAAAATCAGTTGCTTTATCGTCAACTGAAGCTGAAGTCATTGCTTTAACTAAAAGTTTGCAAGACTTGTTATGGTTTAAAAATATTGCTAGTGAAATTGTAAATATTAAGGATTTAGTAATTTTTGAGGATAATCAATCATGTATAAAATGTATCAGTAATGAGAGTAATTATGGTAGAATGAAACACATTGATATTAAATTGAAATTTGTTCGCAATATTATAAAAGAAAATAACATCAAAATTGAATATGTTCCTACGAATATGCAAATTGCTGATTTATTTACAGTGGCATTACCTAAAGTTAAATTTTATGAACTATTATTTCTTTGTTGTTTGTACAAGTAATGTTTAAATTGTGTCATATTATTATTAATGATTGATTTCAAGAAATTTCTTTGTTTTCTGATGTAATGCTAGATTATGGGCGGGTGTTGAAAATAATCACAGCATTACATTAAATTCTTATTAATTTCTTTTTGTACAACTATGTTTCTTGTGATTGGTTGTTTAATGTAGCTTTCTTTCACGGCTGCCAATTCTCTGCCATGGGCCTTGCAAAATCTATAAATACCTGTAAATTTTCTGTTTTCTTTCAGTATGTTTGTGTAATTGTTCTTGTTAATATCAAATATACTCACTTCGATCCACGTCTTTATGTCTGCCTTTTTATTTATTTTAACAGTAACTGCTAAGGAAACATGCATAAGTGAGTTAAGCGATATTTGTCACGAAAGATGAAATACATAACAACACAAAATATATGATGTGCTTCCATGATTGTAAAGAGTTCTTGATTTCTCTATCAAAAGCTTCCGACTTGACAAAAGAATGGGCAAGTAAATTAAATTATGAATAACAGACACATGATGCAATGTTTAACATGGAATTAATACGGTCAATACTTGCTTGCTAGAGGCGGCTAGTACTTTAATATAAAAAGAAATAAAGTATAAATTTGTATAGCTCAATAAAATAAATTTAGTTATTTTTATGTTAGCCGGGCGTAAGTGGCAAATCGCCAAATAATGTTCCCAACTCCATTGTTCATATTGCATTCATTTCATTTAAAGATATATACTTTTCAGTCATCTCATTTAAAATAGATGCATTTCCCTCATTTTATTTAATAGAATATTTAACATAGAAATAAATAAATAAATAAATAAGAAATAATAACGTAAACCAAAATATTTTATTTGAAAATCAAAGCATTGTTTCTAATTTACACATGTGAAAAATGAAAACTGCTATTGGCGAAAAAACAAAAGGCTAATGAGGAGATTTGCTCCCGGCTAGCATAAAAGTAAAGGAATTTAAGTTTTTTCATATTAATATAGTTTAGAATAACAAATTTGAAAAAACATACAAAAAGTAGTGATATCCCAACAAAAAGTTTTCGGTAAAAAAAAAAAAAAAAGCGCCAAGCTCTCCTTAATGTTTCGGCCAGAAAAAGTAGTGATATCTGAAGTTCGCACAAGTTAAAAGGCAAACATCCCAAATCTTTCATTGAAAATGGCTTCCTGCGACTTGGCCGTTAATGCCTTCGAGAGAGTTTTTCAAATTTTAAAATATGTACCAATGAGCTACATGCCAACTGCATTTTTTGATTATTTTAGGCATTTTGTGGCACAGAGTACAGAAATAAAATACACATTTGAAAAAAGCATTTAAACAACTTCAGTCTATTTAAATGCTTAGAAATTAAAAATAACAAAATACTTGTATTCAGGAGCCCTAATTGCTAAAACATAATTAGTATCAGTTTTTATCAGTTTATAAATCAAATACCTCTTAATATATGCAAACAAACTGTATTAAATGTTCAAACGAAATAAATCTCTTTCGTCAATACACAAGATTTCAATATTATACAATAAAAAATAATGTAACATATTGTAAGATTTGAAGTAAGTAAATTTTGTTTTATTTCTTGGGTTTTACGTTAATGACTTTAGCTTTAGACCGTACAAAATGGCAATTAAACCACAAGTGGACTAAATGATCTGTAATCAAAACTAATGTTTGTTGAAACTGAATGGTAGTTATCAGAAATCTTTTACTTATAATGTCTTTATGTGAATTTGCCTCTTTGCATTCTCATATTACTTTTAATATTTAAATAATTCATAAATGTATAATTTCTCAATCATTAATTTTGAAATGCTGTAGAAGGCATTAACGGCCAAGTCGCAGGAAGCCATTTTCAATGAAAGATTTGGGATGTTTGGCTTTTAACTTGTGCGAACTTCAGATATCACTACTTTTTCTGGCCGAAACATTAAGGAGAACTTGGCGCTTTTTTTTTTTTTTTTACCGAAAACTTTTTGTTGGGATATATACTTATTGTTCAACATAAGAGACAAAATTAATAATAGAGGGGAAATTATAAAACATTTTTTCGAGTGTGTCTTTGCAAATTTTATCTAAAAAAAGGCTCTAACGATTGTGAATAAAATCATTAGACCCCTATCCTACCGTTTTGGGGTACGAGAAAAGCATAGGCTTGGTCACATGTTCGAGAAAATTCGATTAGTGGGTAATTTTGGGGGTCACTGCAAATCAACGCATTTCAATGGGAATAAAGGTTGAAACATTAAGCTGTTGAACAGTTGGCTGTAAATGAAATCCTAAAGTTGGCAATATTTCACCTAATTTTAACGATATTTGGTGGGAAAATTGACCTTTAAAATTACCAATGCCAAAACACATGCTTGGCACCAGATGAAAAAAATATAGCTAAATTTGGCAAGATTTTGGCGAAATTCGGCGAAAAAATTGACTTTCAAAATCTGAGGGAATTTTCTAGCTATTACTAATAGGAGCCGAGATACATGATTCAACTAATCAGAGTCATAGAACGTTCTCGAAAGCAGAATTCAACCAATCAAGTTACACAGAACTTTCTCAACTCATTCTTGGTATCAATTAAAAGAATGTCGCCAAATGTGGCGATATTTGGCGAAAAATTGGCTTTCAGAATTTGAAGAAATTCTGTAAATAATACTGTTATAAAATAAAATGCTTTATAGCAATAATACAGCGAGAATTTATTGATGTATCGAGTTGAACACAAATTAGTTTTAACCGAGCTTAGTTCGGTTTTCCCCGTTGGTTTATAATGAAAAGGATTGATTTTCTTTCCTTTCGGGTTTCCGGATGAAGTGTTTTTTTTTTTTTTTTTTTTTGGGGGGGGGGGGGGAGTCGAAAATTATTTTGTCAGTTTAAGGGTCAACGAAAAATCTTTTTGTCAGGTTCTGGTCGGGTTTTGGACTGGCTTCAAATAAAATTTTTGGGTTCGGGTGTGTTCGTGCGGATCTCTAGTCTGGCACTCAGCACGCCTGTGTGCGTAGCAGTTAACTTTCAGTACTCAAAAAACAAACGAATTGATATAGTAAATCATTTCTCTGCAAGAGGCATCAAAAATATTCAATTTACAAGAAATTCACGAGAATGCTTGAAATGACCAATCAACTATAACATATCCTAATTATTTATAGAAGGCATATTTCTGCGAACTCGGTAACCGATTTCTTGTACAGGGAGGGAGGAATTTTGTTAAGCATCGACCAGTTTTCGCCATGTTGCTGTAGGAGAAATGCCTCCAGGGAGGACTTTGAAGGTAAACGTGCTCCGATTTATCGTTCTTGTATAAAGAAAATCCTGAAAAGCTAGATTGTATTATTTTCGAACCGGCAATCTTTGGCCCAAGCTCCCAATTTTCTGGTTAGCGTGCTAACCACTGGGCTCAGTGGCTCCGATTTTTGTACAGAAAGCAGGTAGTATATTATTATTTTAGCCCCGATATGCTGTTTCTTTCTCCCAGCAATTAAAGCGTCATCTCCAAAAAATAACGTTCCGTTGTATAAGCCAGCCGTAAAACAAAGCAGACTCATTTTACTGATAAATACTCTGCTACAATTTTTTTAACTTCCAAGCATCGCACATTTTCAATTTTTATTCCGTCGTATTGGGGGAAAAAAAACTTTTAAATGCAATTTATTTGAAAACTGCATCTCAATTTCTTTATTTCTTTCGTCAAGAATCTGAAAATTTGTAAAACGTCGCCGTGAAAATTTAGGCTTGGTATTTTTATTGTCCTATTGAAAAATACTTTTCCTGACAAAACTTTATTTTCATATTAACGGAGGGGAAATGCCCCTCCCCCAGCACCACCCTTTTATTGTGAATTCGTAAAATATGGCGACAGTAAACAGAATGAAAAATAAAAATAAATGTATTTTTTTTTTCTAAATGTGCTTTCATTAAAATTTACAAACATGTAGAAAAAAAAATTAAATGCACTAAAATGTGGAAAATAATTTTTTGGCTAGAAAAAGGAATTTTTTTATTTTCTCATGCCCTCCCCTGACACTCAATGCAATTAACTTTTGTTTAACTTTAGATGTTATATGATATTATATCATAAAAAAAATAAATCAATATATATAAAGTTGACGCTCAGGCATTTTTTCCCCCCCCCCTTTTTTTTTTTTTTTTTTTTTCTTTGAGATGAGAAAATAAAAAAATTTCTTTTTCTAGCCCAAAAATTATTTTCTACTTTTTAGTGCATTAAAAAAAAATATTTTTTCTACATGTTTGTGAATTTTAATGAAAGTATGTTTTTTAAAAAAGAAAACATTTATATTGTTTTTAATTTTTTTCGTCTTGCAGTGTTTTATAGAAAATTTAATATTTGAAATTTTCGACCTTCCCCCTGCATATAGTACAAACTATAGTGCAGATAGTGCAAAATAGAGAATTTAATTTTCGTATCCGAATATATAAAGCACCTTAAAATCGGGCAATGAGAAGCTCAGATAGTACAGCGCCGTCTAATGGCGATTATGTGATTAGTAGCATCGGGATGAAAATGCAAAGGCTCACATTTTCGTATGTTACACTTTAAATTCTAACCCATACGTCTAAAAAGAAAAAACCCTTTAAATGCGCGGAGTTTAAATTAAATTGTGTCGAGTTCGATTATGGAAAGTTAATGGAATGGATTTAAATGTGAATTTCGCCAAATTAACTAGCTATCGCCAAGTTGGCTCCATATATGGCAACTTATTTTTGTTGCCAAATTTGGCAATATTTCTCCAAGTTGGCCAAAATTTTACGCTATTGTGATAACCCTGCCATTAGTACTTTTCAACAAATACTCATTATTGAAGCCGTTACTGATTTCTCCAAAGGAAATAAACCGTTTCCCTCCTATTTCCCCTCTTTGGAACCGATTTTTTTTAAAAAAATCAATGTCCAATTTATGTATTACACTCAGGAACACATACTCCAAATTTCAAAGCTTTATTTCAACAACAAGTGGGTGAAAAATGAGTAACAAGATTTGACTACTACACACGAACAAACAGAATTGTAAATTAAAAGAAAGCATGTAAGAAAAAAGAAAGTAATAGCTTGAAAAAAGTCAACATATTCATTCTAAGGTGTAACTGAAACGCTTCTCTAGCAAAACGTGACTGTCTAGTCATTGGAGAGGCGTTAGTTTCCTTGAAGAGCCAATTCTTTTTCTTTCTTTCTTTTTCTTTTTTTTCAAAGACTTGACATTGTTTATTCAAAAATTTATTTTGGAATAAATTTCTTCGAGAAGAGACCAACAGGCTGTTAAGATTTTATTGCAATAAAAATGTAACGATTTCTAAGAATAATTCCTTTATCAATTAAATATGATTTCTGCAAAGCAAGGAAAACATTTTGAATAATTTAAATGGTAATACTGATTTTATTTCCAAAATGCTTTTCATTTCTACCGCAAAAATGCAGAAATTTTAATTTGTAGCAATTTCCGTTAACAACATTCCACCACTTTTCTTGTCTGAAGAAAAAAATACCCGTTTATGTAATATTATTACTTTTAATTCAACTAATGTCTTAAATTTTTTAAAAAAAGGTTTAACACCAGTATGTTTTCAGTTCAAAGTGCATTTTAACTTGCATTCAAAAGTTGTCTATTAAAAATGTCTCAAAAACTTTATGTTAATACCAACTCCATTTTCCAAAACACAAACAGAAGCGATTGAAAACGTGATTAATTATTTCTAAAATTTTATATTTTATATTTTATTTAATAAAATGTTAAGTTATTGACAGTATATTTACTTTTCAAATTTTATTTTGATATTTAAATTCTTGACAATTGTTTTGATTATTGTTACTTTATTTAAGGCACTTTAATAAATTAAATTTCACCAAGGAAATTTTTTTTCATTGCAATCCGATGCTAATTAACCGATATTTCATAATAGAAATAACATGATCACTAATTAGTTTTTGAAAATTGTCAGCAAAATTAAATTAGTCTTCATATTTTGTTATGAGGAATAAGTGTTAAGGTATAGCTAGAAATCTTTCTGAATTCACGAATTTAATTTTTTGAAAGAAAAAAGTCCTTGTTAGTACAAGTAAAAAAAAAAAAAAAAATTATCTTAGTAAATTTAAATTAATTATATTCATCCATATATAACCTTATTATGTTTGAACATTTTCATATCCTTTCATCATCCAATTATCGATCAAAATCACATAAATATATTAAAAATAATCTATTACAATGATGAATATTTTTAGGAACTCGGTTTACCCGCATTGAACTCTTACAAAAGTATTTTTTATTTGTTTCCGTCTAGATTTCACAGATATTTTGTATTTCCTTAATCCTCATACGTTAGTACTTTTTTTTAAAATTTGTTTCTATAATAACTTTTCTTTATGAATATTTAAATCAAAAGTATGAAAAATCCTGTTTAATCACACACAAAAGAATTTGGAACGATAATTTAATGAAGAACGCGGACGAACTTTATGGCGTAACTTTGATTGTGACTGTCAGGATTAAATGAAAAGAAAAGTTTGAATAAGTGGCATTACAAAACAAGTAGAGACAGTATTTATAAGCCTAAGATTAAGATTGATGTCTATGAAGAAGCAGCAACAAATGGTCAGCTTTTTATTTCTATGGAAGGGAAATTAAAAAAAACTTGTTTCTAGACTGATTCGGAAGGCAAAAGTAATTGCATTTACGGCGAATTTCGAAGAGTATTTCAGAAGGTTTATTGAACGTAGAAGCAGATGGGCAGGGCATTAAAAAAAAAAAAAAAATGAAACTAGAAAACCTGAATTCTGTTTTTTCGGAATTTAGTGTCGCCCTAGATGAAAAAAAAAATATAAATTTAGATAGTACAAAACATATTTCAGTTTTAAAATTTAAAACACACGCTTTTATTTGATATAAAATGACGTCATTCGCGTCCACTGAAGAATTCCTCATTTACGATCCTGCCTTAAACAACATCTATAGTAAAGTATGCATAGGATGTCACTATCACTGAATAATACACGAATCCAAACAAAGAGAGAGATGCCGTCATTCAAGAAACTCGACAAAAAAAATCGTCTATCTAATGATTCATATGCATTCATTTGTTTGTAATATTAATATAGATAATTAAAATTAAATACAGTTTATAATAGCTCCACGTTTTATCAGAAATCATTCATTTACATTTTTTTCAAAATAGCACGTATTTTAATAAAATTTTTTTCAGTTGTTATGGCAAAACGGCAACAAAAAGATAGAATTACAATTTTCCAACTATTTTTCTTTTACTTTCTACAGAAATGGAGTAATTGAGTTGCCAACATAAACAAATGGCGCTAAAACTACAAAAAAATAATAATAATAATATCTCAAAAAGAAATTGAGATGCAGTTTTCAAACAAATTGCTTTTAAAAATACTTTTTTTTCCCAATACGACGGTATAAAAATTGAAAATGTGCGATACTTAGAAGTTAAAAAAATTGCAGTAGAGTACTTAACTGTGCAATAATACATCTGCTTTGTTTTTCGGCTGGCTTATACAACGGAACGTTAATTTTTAGAGACTACATTTTCTGGCCAAAAGAAATAGCATTTAGGGGGCTAATAAAGCAGTAGGGATTGTCAGTGATAAATTAGTAACTGGTAAAAATAGTGCTTCATCTTACAAATATGACTTTAGAAAAAAAAAAAATCAGAGAGAAATATTCTTGGGATCAGATTTTAAAAAGATGTATGCTAATGAAAGACAGAGCTATATTTATCAACTTATCGAACGAATGGGCTCGTCTATAACAAGGAACTATGAATAACCCCTTCGGGACCATGGGTGTATATATGAATTTTCAAAATGTGCTTACAGCACACGTTTTTGATACCAGAAAAAAGGAAAATTAAAATTTGCCTTACTAAATGGAACAATTTAGATGTGTTCTGGATTGCCTAAATGCTGTGCAACTGTCCATCCAATATAAAGGTGATTCGAGCAGGTAAGGCATAGGGAGCTATGAAAGAAAAATTGTTTAATTGTGGTTAAGCCACAAAAAATAATGTAGTAAAAAGATTAAACAGGTTAATATTAAGTAAAAATACTTAAAAGTTTAATAAGTCTTACTAAATTAAGATATTTCCATGATTAATAAAGTAAAATATTTAACAAAAAGTGGTGTCAACCGAATAAAATTCGTGCCAAGATGCTGGTCCCGAACGGGATAAAGAGGAATTGACATAGTCTCAAAATGGTAAAGCTTCAACTGGTGGGTTCCGCATGGGCTGGTTACCGCCGGAACAATCTTCTACTAATAAATTTGAATAGAAATTTTCTCTTTATTTAAACACTTTATTCTTCCTCAAGTTCTGTCGTAATCGAGAAAAAAATATCTATTCTTTTTTACTGGTGAAAGTTTGCTTCGGCGTTAGTCAGACCCAACTGTTCCATCCTATTGTTGACAACAAAAACAGAGATTTTGCATGAATATGGTGTTTAAATAAGGTGAGAATTTTTATACAAATTTACTGGTGATAAGTACTGGTACTAAATTTTCTCTGGTGGTAATTGGGGCCTGTTAATTCGATGTAAACAAGTAAAAGCCGCAATCTCTTAACAACATGCTCATTTACTTCACTTGCAACTAATAGGCACTAAGCTATTTGTCTCCTCATCCTCTTTATTCATAGCTCCACTGTCTATAAGAATGTAGCTCACATGCCAACTTTTCGTGGTCAATTTTTGTTTCTTGTTTTGCTTTGTTACTGTTAACTCAATATCGCTGAAACATAAAAAAAAAAACAACATCATACGCTGTCATAAATGTGATAACGTGTACCTTGTCATCCAATTGTGTAATGAGAAAACAAGAGCAACTTTAGCCTAAAATATTTTAATTAATATGTTGAGTGCCACGGTGACTGACACTGAAGCTGAAAAATTTACAATGTTTTAAGTAATTTTTAAGAAAGTATAAACCTGTAATAAATGAAAGGTAAGTAAATTTTAAATAAATTTTCAGTAATTATTAAAAACATTATATATATTTTTTAGTTTTATATCATATTTTAGGCCGTCAGTCATCGGTGAATGACGCGTTCTAAACGGAAAGCTTGGTGTCAGTCACCGGTGACTGACGTGACGCTTAACGTGTTAATTGTAATTGAAAAATAACTAGTATGTTGTGGCCATCACAAAACTTTCTTCTATATAAATCACGTCAATTAAATCATTTAAATAGCATAAGAAATTACATCAATTTAGAACCAATTCGTATCCCTGAATTCGAAGTTTGATGAAAATTCGTGCATTAGTTATTGAGATAGAGCTGTAGGGGAAATTCTGAAAAATTCAGCATAGCAGCGCCACCTGTTGAGCGATTTGCACCAAAACACAAACAGCACTAATTCATATTAAGGTATACCGGAATCTGAAGTTTGATGAAAATCGGTGCATTATTTGTGGAGCTAGAGCTATTGTGGAAATAAAAAAAAATGCAGCACAGCAGCGCCACCTGTTGAGCGATTTACACGAAAAGGTACAAAACATCATTTCATGTCAAGGACTAACTGAATCTGAAGTTTGATGAAAATACGTGCATTAGTTCTGGACAT
Source organism: Maratus speciosus (assembly GCA_963932465.1). Lineage (NCBI taxonomy): Eukaryota > Metazoa > Arthropoda > Arachnida > Araneae > Salticidae > Maratus > Maratus speciosus. The sequence goes on from OZ010791.1 coordinate 338,016,676, forward strand.
TGAGCTATTGTGGAAATCGTGAAAAATGCTGCATAGCAGCGCCACCTGTTGAGCGATTTACACCAAAACACAAACAGCACTAAATCATATCCAGGTATACCTGAATCTGAAGTTTGTTGAAAACCCAAGTATTAGTTCTTGAGATAGAGCTATTGCGGAAATCTCAAAAAATGCAGCATAGCAGCGCCACCTGTTGAGCGATTTACACCACAAGGGGCAAAACGTCAATTCATGTCAAGCACTAACTGAATCTGAAGTTTGATGAAAATCCGTGCATTATTTCTTGAGATTGAGCTATTACGAAAATCGTGTAAATGCTTCAAAATGCAGCATAGCAGCGCCATCTGTTGGACGATTTGCACCAAAACGTTACCAGCACCAATTCATATCAAGGATTAACGGAATCTGAAGTTTTATAAAAATCCGTGCATTAGTTCTTGAGATAGAGCTTTTGCGGAAATCCTGAAAAATGCTACACAGCAGCGCCACCTGCAGGGCGATTTACACCAAAAACTAATCAGCACCAATCTATATCAGGGACTACCTGAATATAAATTTTTATTAAATTCCGTGCATTAATTCTTGAGATAGAGCGCCCACAAAATTTGTGTCACATACAGACAGACAGACGGACAGACAGACAGACAGACAGACAGACAGACAGACATTTTGTAAAAACATGTTTTTTGGAATCTCTGACCCATAAAACGTATAAATCCGTCGAAAACTGGAATTCGAAAATTTTCATGAAACCAATTCTTGTCAAGATAGAAGAAAGTAAAAATAAAGGTCTAAAAACTGGGGCTGACAAATTAAATCAAAACAAATATTTCTTGAAAGTTCATATGAATTTTACGTTTATTAAAAAACCACTTTATCACATTCCGAATCTTTAACCCCTTAACCTACGATTTAAAATCAAGAGCTCCACGGTTTGGCAAATCCATAGCTACCACTAAAATTTAATAGAGATTTTCGCCTTGTTTAATCATGGAATTTCGACGATTAAATTAAACTATATTTACTGTGAAATTTTAGTGGTAAGAAGAATTTACATTTGGCTCGATCATCGTACGCGGGCTATGTCAGTACCGTCTCGAAGAGTCTATAATATCGAGACGGTGTTGGCTATGTCCGTCATTGTAGGTTAAGGGGTTAATCCCACGTTTAGTCTGGCTGTGCGAGAGTCTACTGAACAGAACATTGCATAAGAGAATTGTAGTGATACGACTACATAGTAGGAAAAACCAGTAGACCAAACAGAAGATCTGTTTTGTGGTTTAAAAATATTTACTGATTTAAACTAACACATTTCTCATATTAAGTCATTTATTAAATTATCTATATTTTAAAAAGAAACTTTATTTGGTCGGAGCAACCACTCCAAAGGAACATACCCAAATTTATTTCAACGAAGATGATAAATTCGAGAAATTATACTACTAGAAGTAGCTTAAAACAAAATTTGGAAATTTACTGTATTTAAAGATATCTTTACTTACATATTTATTTATTTTTAAAGTAAGCAAAAAGATTAACGCACAACGTTGATATTTTTTAGCAATTTTCTGAATTTATATTAAATTGAATTAAACAATGTAAAAATATTCTTATTTTTATTTCCAGGTTATTTATTTTATTATGCATATTTTCTTTAATTTTTTTTTGTTATTGAAGTTAAATTTGTAAAAAGTATTTTTCTTCAGAAATTGGGAAACATTAAAATCAATACAAGGAGTAAGATTTTACGTAAATAAAACTTTAGACGGAAAAAGAAAATTTTTTCGTGTAAAGCATTATGTAAACCAGATGTTACTCCATAGTTTTTTAATCCCCCCCCCCCCCTCATTCTTGTTTTTTCATCTTTTTTGCTCGAGAAAAAAGGTATTTGCGATAATATGAGCGAACTTAATTTATGTAATTTGGCATTAATGGTAATTTACGTTAATTTCTTTTGCTCAGAGACGAACTGGTTAAACATTTTATGCCTTTTAAAATTACGATTAAGAAAAGATAAAAATAAAATGGTATGTGCTCTCAAAATCGAAATTAGCCTGTTTAAATTGTGTGAATACAATATGTTGTCAAACTTTTACAACAAATTTAAGATGATTCAAAAAATAAAAGGAAATTAGAAGAAATCAGTCATGAGGACTGATTGGATTGAAGTCCTCTTATAGACAATGAATTAGGAAAAAGAAGGAAAGGGTGAAACTAGATAAATTTGATATTTGAATGAGATGATATAAGGTGCCGCGTTCTAGTAAGAAAAATAAGAAAAAAACCCCGGAAGGATAGAACAAATTTATAAAACATTAGTAACTACTAACTATGTATCAAATTAATGACTGATAGCAAAATGTGAGTAATCTTATAAGTTATTAGCATTAAATTATATGTTTGTGTTAAAATAAAACAAGAGGAGATGATAAATAATAATAATAAAACATATTCATAAAATAACTAGTCGGATGTACCAATCCCAAAACTTTCTTCTATCTCATACATGTTAATACTTCAAAATTCGCTATCACACTGCCAAAATTAAATGGCAATCTATGCATCTCATGAGGATTCTAACGATATGAAATTCCGTGCATTAGTTCTTGAGATATGACTATCGCTGAAATCGTCTAAATTCAGCAAAATGCTACCCAGCAGCGCCACCTATTGGGTGATTTATACCAAATCCTAATCAGCAACAATTTATGTCAACGTCTGACTGAATCTGAAGTTTGGAGAAAATCCGTACATTAGTTTTTGAGATAGAGCAATAGCGAAAATCGGGAAAATTTCTGCATAGCAGCGCCACCTATTGGGTGATTAACACCAAAACCTAATTAACAACAACTTGTGTCAACATACAACTAAATCTGAAATTAGATGAAAATTGGTCCATTAGTTCTACTGATTCCCCTATTGAGGCAATCGTGGAAAAGGCAGCAGAGAAGCGCCACCTGTTGGGCGATTTACACCAATACCTAATCAGTAGCAAGTCATATCAAGGACTAACTTAATCTGAAGTTTGATGAAAATCCGTGCGTTAGTTCTTAAGATAGAGCTATTGGGGAAATCGTGTAAATCCTGCAAAATTCATCATAACAGCGCCACCTGTTGGGCGATTCACACCAAAATGTAATCATCATCAATTCATATCAAGGACTAACTAAATCTGAAGTTTGATCAAAATCCGTGCATTAGTTCTTGAGATAGAGCTATTGCGAAAATCGTGAAAAATGCAGCATTGCAGCGCCACCTGTTGAGCGATTTACACCAAAAACTAATAAGCATCAATTTGTAATAGGTACTAACGGAACATCAATTTTTATTAAATTCCGTGCATTAGTTCTTGAGATAGAGCGCCCACAAAATTTGTGTCACATACACACAGACAGACAGACAGACAGACAGACAGACTCACAGAGTCACAGACAGACATTTTGTAAAAACATGTTTTTTGGAATCTCTGACCCCTAAAACGTGTAAATCCGTCGAAAACTGGAATTCGAAAATTTTCATGAATCCAATACTTTCTTCTTGTAAAGATAGAAGAAAGTAAAAAAGAAGGGGGGGAGGAGAGGAAAAAGAAAAAAGATATTTATAAATTAAATGAAAAACAAATGTTAGTCAAATGTAGGTTAACCCCTTTGCGACGAGCACATTTTATGTAGTTTTTAATCTTGAAACACCGGTATTTCTATAAGGAAATTTGTCCCTAATTTAATCTCAGAAATGTAATGATTAATTAAGACAAAATTTCTTTTCTAAAATTACAGGTAAGAATAATAAAGGATTCTGAGCAACATATACCTTACGTATACGTGAACAAGGGATTTAAAGGAGTGAAATACTAAATTTTAATATATAATAATTTAAAAATAAAAGATAAAATGACCAATTATAAAAAATAATATAAACTTATAAGGAGATTTATGTAAAAAAAATGGGTGCGAAGAGGAATTGTAAGAATACCGTTATTTAACATTTTAAGTAAGAAATAATACAATCTTTATATTCTAAAAAAAGTAACCAATGCTGCTACTGCCGTAATTGAATTTATTGTGACCTTGCCATTCTCTCGGTTTATACTGCAAAAACTATTGCATGTAAACACATAAAAATTGGTATTTTTTTTAAATAAAGAAATGTATGATAAAGACGCTGAAATAGACAATTTTTAAATCGAAAAATTATTTTAAACTCTATTTGGTGTTGAAATGGTCAAGATAGTTCAGTTTTATTGGATCAAAAACTATGAATATCAATTTAACTATCTTTTACAGGCTCATGCTTGATTAGATAGTAGTGTGCAAAGTCCAATTTTTTTTTTTTTTCAAATTCGTCTAACATTTTAAGGGTTCTTTTTCAATTTTTAATGAAAAATTCATTATCTTAATAAAGGTTTAATTCACAGTTTCAAAACTCCACTTTTATGTATTGGTGCCAGATAAAACAGCCCAAATAATAATATTTCCAGGCACTTTTCAATAGAAAAATATATTTACATGTGGGTATTAAAAAAGAAAGAAGTTGTAAAATAATTACATTATTACATGCGAAAGGCATTTAATAAAAAAAAATTTCGCCATATTTAAAACACTTTTCATGTAGCGTCTAACAGAAAATGTTTTCCACACAGTTCATTCAAAATTAAAGAATAATTTAAATCAACATAAAGATTGATAATGTACACCTGGGAGTTCCAGTTTTGTGATGATTTTATAAAAATATATTGAAAATTTTAGATTAAAACAACAACAACAACAACAAAAAAAAAAAAAAAAAAAAAACCCCAGAAAAATTTGTTGACAAATATGTAATTATGTAACGTTTAAATTTTAATTAAGCAAAATAGCAATTTCATTTAATTGATACAGTAATTACACAAATTTGACGTTTATTTTGACAACTACATTATTATATTATGCAAAGCAACAATCATTGTTTTGGATACTATCAATGTTGATTGGCATTGACTGTAAACCAAAATATTACAAAAGTTTCCAACTTACACGGGCTTTACTTACTAGTTTTCTCTTTTAATTTTGAATCGACTATAGATATCATAAAAGTCCAAGAGGCAACGATATTTTTTACTTAACCATTATATACAAGTGGATAATCAAATGTGCAATTGATATTACTTAACCACTCACAAAACAGCCGTTAGCTGTCGCGTCAGCGATGGATATGGCTTGAGAACCAAAAAATTTCCCTGTCAATAGGAACTGAATGGTAACGTGCTTATATAAGATTGTCGCTCGACTTGATAATATCATCCAATCTTCCGTAATCAGGTAATCTTTTTAAAATAGGGCAAATTAGCGTGTTTTTAGATAATGTGGAGTCTGAGCGGGGTTGGCCACCGTAGCTCGTAAAGGGTTGAGAATTCTACTTATGTAAATTAAAGCCATTTGATGAATGAGTACTATAACAAAGACCCATACAAAACAAAGAAAAAATATTGATAATATTAATAATTAATAAATAATGAAATATATAATCATCTATAAAAAGGGGTCTAATTTAGTCTTGTCTTAAAATAATTGTTACATAATCATCTATAGAAGTAACAAACGCATGTATTGATTGTATTTTTGTAAAACAAATTGCAATGTGGGTAGTTTTTTTACACATAACTGAAAACTACTTGGCAGAATATGCTGTAAATTTGGATTCGCATATTTGAAGCTTCTAGAAATCGACTTCTGTAAAAAACATAGATTATTTAACATTTATTTTTATTTAATAACAGACATTTTTTTCGAAAATTAATTAAAAAAAATATTTTTACGAAATAATTTAATTTTTTTTTTTTTTAATTGTAACCTAAGATTTTTTAAAAACAGAAATCGATTTCTAAAATTTGCAAATCTAAAATTACAGCTGAGTTTGTCAAGGAAGTTCTTCAGTTATGTTTTAAAAAGTTATGTTTTAAATTGTGTTTTAAGTTATGTTTATGTAATGCGTTTTGCAGCGATTACAAATGAGTATAACATTACGAATTCCAAACTTTCAACCTTTATAATTCCTAAACTATTTGATCGAATGACCTCCCGTTTGCTATGCTAGGATAAAATTTATCGAAATATCGAAATATGATGTTTAAATTAGGTGTTCGCATTGAAAATTTCATTTAATGCAACGTCGGGGAAGAAAATGTACTTTCAAATGCAATTTGTTTGAAAACTGTATCTCAATTTACTTATGTTTTAGGGTTTTAAAAATAATTCTCAAGAATGATTTTTTCAAAACCCTATCTCTATCGCGTGCAGCTCGATTACAGAAGATTTACCCATTTGCACTGAAAACAATTTAATAGTTCAGCGTTTGTTTCTGGCTAATGTTCCATAAAGAAATTAAAACTTCATAAAAAAATAAATAATATAATATAAATGAAATACAAATTTAACAGATATGTAATTGAACTACATACTTAAATACTGAAATAATCAAAATAAAAATGGGTGCTGTAATTAGCGAAATTTTTGGCGATTTCTTTCAGCTATTAACCAAGGGTATGCAACTAACACGAAAGTACAGCATTTAATAAATTTCAAAACTAAATACATAATTGATATTTTTCATAAAAAATGCTACTTTAGTGTTATTAGGAGGCAATGCAAATATATACCGGGTGTCCCAAAAAGGACTGACTGATTTTAAAATTCAATAACTTCCAAACGGTGACAGATATTAAAAAAATTCTTGCAGGAGGGTTATGCATAAGGTCAAAAGTTTTATTACAGTGATTTTCAATTTTAGTTCGATTTACAAACAATAGATGGCGCTGTAAGCAATAGTCGCTAAATACAGGCTCGATTTTTGGTACTTCGTGGCCCGGATAATACATTTCCATCTCCTTTTTCTGCATGGAACAAGATAAAGGACCAAAAATCGAGCCTGTATTTAGCGACTATTGCTTACAGCGCCATCTATTGTTTGTAAATCGAACTAAAATTGAAAATCACTGTAATAAAACTTTTGACCTTATGCATAACCCTCCTGCAAGAATTTTTTTAATATCTGTCACCGTTTGGAAGTTATTGAATTTTAAAATCAGTCAGTCCTTTTTGGGACACCCGGTATATATATATATATATTAAGTGCAAAACATATGTTAGAGCTTTCAATAAAAAAAATTGTTTTCACCTATGTTATGTATACCCGACTATGTATGTTCTGTAACCCGGAAAGACCAAATTAGATCCGCTGTCATAATGAAGGGAACGAATTTTTTTTCCAACTGTATTAAATCATATTCAAGGCTGGAGTAGCACAGTGGAAGTTTATTCCAACAAATAAGAGTGAATTATGTCAGCCAGGTAGCGTCCGGATAGTTTAACAGGTAAAGCATTGGCACGGCACGCCAAGTATCCAGGTTCGATCCCAGGTCTGGATATTTCGCGCTCTGTTGGAATAAACTTAACCCTTAAATGCCTCATTTTTCAAAAATCATTGTAATAATGTTTTTCGGCTTTCATTTTTTAAATAAATCATGGGAAAAATACTTAAAAAAATCATATTTTGTTTTAAGTATGGTTTACGGCTAAAAAACAGTTTGTTACTAATCGGCAATACTGGTCTTTAATTGAAAAAATAAGTTTCCTTGATAAAGTTCTATAATATTAAACACACAAGAATTTTAGGAACTATATTAAGAAATAAATTTTATTTGCTCACTGCAGAACAAAATAGGGTATTTCGCAAACTTCCAAACAAAACAAAAAGAACAAGTACCAACAATTGAAAAAATAAATCTATCTTTATTCTTAAACAGCACAAGTGTTACCATCTACATGTTGAAAATCGATTTAATAATATTTTCAGAATGTATTTTATTGGCAACATAAGGCATTATAGCTTCAATATTATTCTAATAGTATTTTAGAGCCTAAATTGGGTATGTTGCCGAAAAGCAACACCCGGCATTTAAGGGTTAAACTGTGCTACTCCAGCCTTGAATATGATTTAATCCAGTTGGAAAAAATATTTGTTCTCTTCATTATGACCTAATTACATGGTATACAGGAGTTTCCGTGTTAAAACACACTTTCACCATGCAATGCTATAGTTATAGCTCGGATGAATGAAACTGACGCTGCAGTTCGCAGCCATGTCCAGTGGCGTAGCTACATATTCAGCGCCCTGGAGCAAGTGAAGTTTGTGCGCCCTATTCTCACTCGAAAACGTTCTCCGCATTTTTTGTTATGAAATTAAAAATTTATATACTATTCTTAATTCGATTTAAAGTTTTACTTTTATTTGAAAGTCAAAGTATTTCAACAACGTGTTAAATACAAATAATTAAAAATAAATAATGAATAACGAAATAAATTATTCTGTAAGTACCGAGATATGTTTTGCGAATAGGGCGGGTTTTTTGTTTTAAATGCGCCAATGGGCCAGTACAATCTGCCGCTCTTAATATATGCGTTTCTTTTCAAGGGTTTCGAAGCATTATAGAATACTAATAAAAAAAAACACTTGTCAAGTTCTTTTTTTACTTTTTACATATGGATGAAATACGTTTTTCTGGTTTTAGTGCCAGAAAATCCAAAATTCAAAGTAACATAACTCGGTGAGTTTTGGTCATACAAAAAAGAATGTATTATTTTACCTGTTAAAGTACGGAGTAGAATTTTCTAAATTTAACGTATAGAACCAAGGAACGGAATAAAAATGTAAACCTCGTAACTTTTAAAAAATAACTATTTTGGCATAAATTACTTTTAAGAGGATGAAGAATAACTTTGAAACTTTTTTGCTATTGGAACTATAATTCTACAGCTAATGGTTTAGAAAATTAGCCAATGAATAACGCCAATAAATGTTGACACCGGGGTTCTCACTGGCTTTTGACTAATCTGAGCAGTTTGGCTAAATCGCTAAAGAAAAACTAGCCAAATTCAAATAATGGTAGTAATAGATTTGTTATAAAACACTAAGGATATCAAAACACAAATAATGAGTTAGACGGAAAAGGCCTAATCGTACAATAACATCATTGAGAGTGTCGCCGAAACAACAACAAAAAAGAACTCTTGCAATTTGACCATTTCAATCTTTAGTTTTCTCGTCTTGTAAAACATTTTGGCGCAGTGGCGATCGGCCTGATTGACACCCTTATATATTACTCAAGATTCCAGTTTTTACATTCCATAAACATACAATGCTAGGAAGGAAATAGGGAAGCATAGTAATCACAATAAAAATAAATGAAAATAACGGCATATTTTACATTTTCAAATACTCTGAATCAGTTCTCACAATTTTTTCAAATATTCAATAGGTATGCATGTATGTTAGAATTTACTCACGTTTTCAGATTCCCAGAGCACGATTTGGTGTGTTTTTGATGATGTCGGCAGAAACGTTATAAATTTGTCATTAATTTTCTAAGTTTCGAGTGGCCGCATGGTTTGGTATCTAAACTTTTTATCAATCCTTCTGCAACGATAACTGATGAACGTTTTCCCTTATATCTCAATCAAATTATTTTTATTGCTCACGTTGAGCTTATATCCATACAACAACATTTCACCATGCAGACAATGTCTGCTCGATAAGGGGTTCACAATCACTTTACTGCTTTTACTACCAGTAATTTCAGAAAAAAATTCTCCTTGTTTAATCGTAGAAAATCCTACTATTAAAACAGATCAAATTTTATATACTAGTTTCTGATAGGAAAGTGATTGTGAAACTCTGAAGAGCCGCTGCTGCACGCATGGTCGGACTCAGTTACTGTGAAATACGCAGACCTTGCATTTTTGGAGAGCACAACATTTTAGAAACTTATAATTTTACCACCTTGCTAGTAGAAACCAACAATATCCATTGACATTCCAGTTTTTCTTTCTGCAAATGCTTTCAATTTCGGAACTGGATCCGAACTTGAAAGCGTCTTTACAGAAAAAAAGAAAATCGAAACCGTGTAAAATAACTGTTTAGACATCGACGTCATATATGCTACGGAAAAAAAAATTAAATGTATATGAGAAATTTTTAAAGAACACCGACAATGGTTTAACATTAGCTTGAGAATTGCTAGAGTAAGATTCTAAATATTCATAATTTTAGTGCTAAATTAGAATGTTATGCTAGATTATTTTAACACAATTATTGTAATTGGTAAACAAATCATATTAGATGTAAATTTCCAACTGGGCGAAAAATGTCCGGACCAGGATTCGAACCCGGGATCTCCTGGCTGAAGCCGCCAGTGCTCTGCCATCTGAGCTATCCCGGACGATTCTGGTCGAACTTTTTCACCCAGCTAACCTTGAAGATTACAGCATCTGGTCTGAAACCTGGTTCAGCTCAACAGAATAAATCTCAGGTAATGGAACTCCAGAAATCGCTGGATGCGAAATTACACTAGATTATTTTAACACAATTATTGTAATTGGTAAACAAATTGTATTAGATGTAAATTTCCAACTGGGCGAAAAATGTCCGGACCAGGATTCGAACCCGGGATCTCCTGGCTGAAGCTTTGTTTACCAATTACAATAATTGTGTTAAAATAATCTAGTGTAATTTCGCATCCAGCGATTTCTGGAGTTCCATTACCTGAGATTTATTCTGTTGAGCTGAACCAGGTTTCAGACCAGATGCTGTAATCTTCAAGGTTAGCTGGGTGAAAAAGTTCGACCAGAATCGTCCGGGATAGCTCAGATGGCAGAGCACTGGCGGCTTCAGCCAGGAGATCCCGGGTTCGAATCCTGGTCCGGACATTTTTCGCCCAGTTGGAAATTTACATCTAATATGATTTGTTTACCAATTACAATAATTGTGTTAAAATAATCTAGTGTAATTTCGCATCCAGCGATTTCTGGAGTTCCATTACCTGAGATTTATTCTGTTGACTGAACCAGGTTTCAGACCAGATGCTGTAATCTTCAAGGTTAGCTGGGTGAAAAAGTTCGACCAGAATCGTCCGGGATAGCTCAGATGGCAGAGCACTGGCGGCTTCAGCCAGGAGATCCCGGGTTCGAATCCTGGTCCGGACATTTTTCGCCCAGTTGGAAATTTACATCTAATATGGAATGTTATGATTAATTAAATCATGATTAATTAAATCTATTTTAAACTATTTTCGCAGCTGGAGGATAAAACGTCTTAATGCTGCTAGAAATATTAAGAAACGTGCAAATAGATTTTTATACAGTAAACTGTCTAAAGCTCCGTGCAACACATATTTTCGTCATATGCAAAATGCTCTGTAAACCTTAGCAATAGGGTATAATCGAAAGGACGCAAGAGAACCTTCATATTGGCTGAAAATTCTTGGAGAAGATCATGCCGCCATTGGTAACGAACAGAATTAGAGAAAATATACATTATATTTTTTAAGATTTAAATGGTCCTCTGAAACAAAGAAATTTTCAAGAAGAAAAATTGCAATTCTCCTACTTTGGAAAGAGAAACAAAAATCCTTGATAAAAAAATACTTCAAAAAAGTATATTTTTTTAATTATTAAATAATTTAAGACTTTTCAAATCTAATGGCTGTAGCAAATTTTGTAACTATTAGCTTCACGGGGGGGTGGTCTCAACTTTATCTGGTTTAGGGCACACCAACCCACAGGTCGGTTGCCCGACGGGCCAGTCTGAGCCTATCAGAATATGACTTAATTTTGTAAAGTCCTATTTTTCTTTTTTTTTAAAAATTTATTATCCTTATTTCAGCACATTTGAAAGGGAAATTATGTCATTAAAAAGTGTTTAAACTTTATGAATGAAAGTGCACGTTTTCTTTAAAACTCGAGATCTTTATCACGAGTGAAAATGTTTCACCTTTGTATAAAATTGGGATCTAAGTTTTTATTCTGCTTTGAACTCACAGTATTTCTATAAACTGTTCGGAAAGTTGAGTAGAGTAATTCCAGATTCATATCGAAATGTGGCGAGAAGAGGGAGCAGAGCCTGATTACGGCCTAAGCAAATTCGCATTAGTATTTCCGAAAAATATGTTTTGCCTTGTTTAATCCCAAAATTCAGCAATTAAATAAGGTTTAATGCTGAAAAATACTTTTAGAAAAAAGTGGTGTAAATTTGTATAGGCGATAATCAGGTCCGAAGGAACACTAAATTTTTCACTCTTTTTGAAGGAAAAGACATCAATTCTGCATTTAAGATTTGCCATATTTTCAAAATCTCAAAAACAATACGCACAAACTTAATTTGCCGCTTACCCCCCCCCCCCCCCCCCCCACCCCCATCTAAATTTTGTCACCGTGGACCGATGTGGAATATGCGTAAGTCCGGTTCTTATTATTGTTTTGTAATCTGTATTGATGACCATGTTTAATTTCTCCAAAACAAAACAAAACTTCAAAATTTTCGCTTTCTTGTCGTTGTTGTTGTTTTGTTTGTAAAATGGTCAATGATTTTCTTCAAATTGTCAATTTTTTTTAAAATCTTAAATTAACTAAATAGGGCCCGTTCAAGTATTACGTAAGCATATTTTTATTCATTTTGTACCCCTCGCTCCCCCTTGTAAGGAAAAATAAGCAAATGCTAGACCCCCCCCCTTTGCTTACGTAAGATTTTATGACATTCTAACATCAATACTGTTTGCCATAAAAAATTACAGTTAGTGATAAATTACGTTATTAATCCAGCAAATTTACATAAATAGACATATAGTGGTAAAACAAAATCGGTTTAATATATTGTTACTTATTGTATTAAACAATTCATAGAATACAAAATTGTTTTTAATACATTATTTATCGCAATGAACAGAAACAAAAAAAAAGTTTAAGAAATGCAACAGGTCCTAACTTATTTAGGCACAGAACTAAAAATTTTAACAAGAATCATAGGAATATTATGAGTTTGACGTTCACATTTTCTAGTCTGGTGTCCAAGGTCTTTGAATCCATGTTTCTGCATTGTATGTTCTTACGTTTTCAAAGAAGTGGTGGGCTGGAATGTTCCTCATTTACAGTCTTTGTTTACTCCATATCTTTTTTTTCAAGTCGTTCACCATCCGCAGAATGTTCATACAAATCATGCTCTTTTGCTTTTTGTTGTTAAACTATAGTTGCTTCGTTGTCTAATGCTTACGTAAGAATTCTCGTAACCCCCTCCTCCCCCTTGTCAGTAAAAATAAGCAGACACTGAACCCCCTCTCCCCCCATTACTGCTTACGTAATACTTGAACAACCCCATAGATGAGGCTGTTACATCGTAAATATAGGTTTCTCAGCAGTGATTTATTTGTCTTACATTATTTCCGTACAGTAATCACCGTGATAAATTTCTAATGCATTTTCAAGATAAATGTACCAGGAAGTTTGTTTGAGAATGGTGACTGCCAATAAAGTGACCAATGACAGCCCTATAAATAAGTTTTGATTAGTTTAAGATTTGAAAATCTTTAACTCTCGTCTACGGAAAAGTTTCAGAAAAAAAAAATCGGGCATGCTGAAACGGTGTTGGAGAAGAGTTACTCGGGGCTACAGTACGGTATGAATTACAATTAAAACTTCCCGAATAGAAGTAATTTCTTTTAACTGTGTATAAAAACATATTTTAAATCGAAATATTTGAGGTTAAACACAGTAGAAAGTAACACACATAGACACAGTAGTAAAAATATAATAGTGAGGTTAAAACAAAGTAAAATAACATAGGAATATGCCTATTGTAACAAGATTTATCTATAATATCTGGTTAATAGTGAAAAAAAAAATATTCAAATATTTTTACGAGTTTTTATTTTGCTCTTTCTAATTTTGCGCCCTTAGGATTCGGGCGCCTGGAGCAGTTTGCTCCAATTGCTCCACGGTAGCTACGCCCTTGGCCATGTCCAACAAATAAGAGTGAATTATGTCAGCCAGGTATCGGCCGAATAGCTTAACAGATAAAGCATTGGCACGGCACGCCAAGTATCTAGGTTCGATCTCTGGTCTGGACATTTTTCGCTCTGTTGGAATAAATTTTAACTGTGCTTCTCCAACCTTGAATATGAAAAAGATCCGCTGTTTCATATAATAAAGCATTTCTTACAAAATATATCAATTAATCATCGACATAGATCAAAGCGCTGCCATTAAATCTAGCATTATAAAGAGCATTTTATGAAAGCTACAATTAATTATCTTTGAAACCATCTGTTGTGTGACAGACAAACGGTTAAATATATTTAAAAAAAGAAACTCTGAATAACATCTTTGATCCGAATAGAATATTTGAGTTACTCTATACTGTTGAATAAGTCATGAAAGCTGTTTTCAAGTGCGGGTGTGTTATGTCGTGATGTCGTTTGGAACTAATTCAAGAATGAGAATAATTCTAGCTTTATTGTATTGACATTGGCATTAATTGCTTTTGTGGTGTTTGAGCACGTTTCTTTGATCTACCGTGTTAATGGGATACATGATATACTGTTCTCATTGTGTGAGAAATATTTCGTGATTAATATAAGCTGATTTTTACGAGGTGTATTAAACGTTATGCTTCCGGAACAGAAGTTGCTTAGTTCATAAGGACATTTAATTACATAAGGACATTATTCAGTAATAAGGACATTTTTTTTTCATTCAGGAGATTTAAACGCATCAATCGTAATTAAGTCTATTTGTTTCGTTTTATATAGTCCAAAAGTCAGCATCAAAAGAAAAATTTGACATGAGCAGTTTGATGTAATCAAATAATGATAGGGCACAATCAAATATTAACTAATCAGTGATAGGTTTTCATATATGCTGAGAGATATAGATTATTTGGTCCATTAAAAAGATGTTACATGTTAATATCAGTATTGATCTGTGTTCTAATAGAGGTTAGATGTTAAAGTAATTCCACTTTATGTATTTGGTTGTCCCAAATTTTTTTTTCCTTTTTTACAAAAAATGAACCATGCGAAAGTTCGAAAATGGCGAAATTGTATTGAAGTCTATATGTGTCATTCTGTTCAACAGCTTTCTCTCATCTCTCCGGAAGTTTCATAATGCCTTCTTTCCAAAACATTTGTGAAATATTTCGAAATACTTATCGAGGTGATTTTTTATGTCATTCAAAGCGTACATTTTTTTTTTTGGGGCGAAAGGAATTTTTGAAAGAAAGAAACTAATAATAGTCGGACGGAGTAATGTTCGGAGAGTAGGAGGGTGAGCAGAACGTCGCAATCGAATGCAAGGAGTTTATTTCTGACAGCTAAATATAACATATACCTTGACTCTGTCATGGTGAAGACAACACCTTATCTGATTGTTAATTTGGGGGCATTTCCTGGATATTGCTGCCTTCAGTTTGTAGTGTTACGAGTTGTGCTGTTCAGAGTTGATGCTTTGGTGGAAGTAGCTCGTAGTAGATAACACCCTTCCAATCTCATCAAATAGACAGCAAAACTTACTTCGGGTGAAGGCTGGCTTCAGCGACAGGAATGGGACTTTTTCTCTTCTGGACCAGGATTGTTTTCACACCACATTGTCATAAAGTATCCAACTTTCGTCCTCGGTGATAAATCTGATCAAAAAAGGATCTTTTTCGCAGATGGAAATGCGGTCTAGAATGTTGCACTCCGTCAGGTCATAGGCAGGGTGGCCATTGGCGACTATTTTTATATTCTTCGTACCACAATTTTAGAAAATATGTTTTGTACTATATTTCTTTTGCAGATGATGTCAAAGTATTTGTGAAAGATTTTTGTTTTCAGAAAGTGTGTGAGAAATGAATTACAAATAACACGTGAATTACGAAAGAAACTTTTGAAACAAACCTAATAGATTTACACAAACAATTCTGTATTAAAAGTATTTTTCATTCATGACAGAAAAAAGATACATTATTTTTATTTTAATATGTACTTTTTTATCAAAAAGTGATCCTCAAAAATAGCTGCATTACATAGGCAATAATTCTTGTACACCGTACTTTTGTTGTCGTCGAATTTTTATTTTTTGAGAATCAATCGAACTTGTTTCTTATAGAACTTAAAAAACTATATAATAAAACAAATTTAGATTTCTCTTTTTTATGGCATTATATGTTTTCTGTTTGTAGTTGTGATATAATATCTATATTATCTTGACATATTTGTTACAGATAGTATTGTTCAAAACAATTTCGCATTATTCTTTAACTATTTAGCTTGGGGGCGACTTACATTTGGAAGCCTGTTTTATACATAGTATCAGTTCACTTGTAACTGAATTTATCGTTCTTCTCATAATAAACCCATAAAAGTATTTATGATGCTCTATACGATTATTAATTTTCAGGCATTGAGTGACTGTATATAATATGGCGCTACTTTTCTTAATAGATTTTTCTGAACATAAGGATGGCGATATCAAGCACTTGATGTTTTCAATGGCATTCATCAGATTATTTTGAATACATAAGGCGAGACATTTAACTAAAGTTCAATTTATCGACACTCTTCAGTATCTTTAATAAAATTTACGATATTTTGATTAAAGGATTCAAAATGTATTTTCAAATGCTTCTAAATTTCATATCATAAAACTGCCTTTTATAGGAACAATATTGTACATAAATAAATATTATCAAAGTTCATACATATATTACTTATTTATTCTGTTTAACCCTTTCTGAGCCGATTATTTGTTTTAATTTTCGCGAAAAATGCATTTTATTTCTTCAAAAAAATTAAAAATAGATAACCAAATGGTAACCAATAAGCTGTTATGTTGTGTATTGCTAATACGATATTAATAAATTGAATTTTTGAAATAGACTTAACAACTTTACAGTATGTTTTCTTTTTTTGTCATGAATTATTGGTTCAGACAAAGAGCTCCGAATTTAAATTTAAAGAATTAAACCCGTGTTTAAAATAAAAGTCTCACTAACGGTGTAGCGAACATTTTTTTATTTTATTACTATGGATGTTCGAGCATAAATGAAGTGATAGATGTAATTGTAACGCCATACACATATACGATCATCGCTACATACAGATAATAATAGTAATAAGTGTAAAAATAGAATAATTGTAAATGTAAATCATGTACTATGCAAGATGCGAAAGATTTAAGACAATGCCCTTCAAACATGGGCAGGTTTATTTTATGAATGCTACGGTTGTTAAAGGTTACAAGTGAAGATTAGGATTTCAACTTTAAAATGAGTTTCCAGATTTATTGGGAAGCAGAGGTAGCTGGGGCGATAATCCCGATTCCTAAAAAGCGAAAAAAAAAATAATTCTAAAGGCTCAACTTTTTAATGTAATTAATTAAGGGCAAAGTCTCAGCAGGTGTGTTTCACCACTGTTTGTAATTTTTCAATACGTCCTTGAGAATTTTGAACAAGCACAAATCGCCAAGCTTTCAACAGGATTCGAATCTGCCATGTACCGACTCAAAATCCTCTCTGTAAAAATAATGGTTGATCCTTATAAATTTCAGCTCACCAAATAAAAATATTGCAATGAAATTACCATATCACGTGATATTGTTTAGGTGGTGTGACTTGTGTTTAAAATTAAGGTAATTTATGTCTTACTAAAATATAAGTGGAAATTGCGTAAACAAAAATATGTATATGTTAATAGGTAAATAAACTATAAGTAAATGCATATAAACATTAGCCAAGATACAGTGGCAAAAATAATTAAAATATGTTAGTGGATACTGCTGGACACTAAAGAGGGAAGACACCATAAGAACAATGCACGAGACAATAACGACTAAACATTTTTTCATGACATATTTTATTGATTTGTTATCTGAGCCAGTGAAAATATCTTTTTCATGTTTTCATTTTATCTATAATTTTAAATTGCTATAATAATTCTTCATTATTTCTTATTATTAGAAAATTGTTTCTCGGAAAAATGATACGAGTTGGAACAATTTAGATGCCATATTTAGATTTAGGCATGTCAGATCTATATAGTTCACATTTTTTTTTTAGCCGAGTAGTGTTATTATTCTCCTAACCTTAATACAAAGTTTCTTTTACATTTCTGATTCGTTTGTAGGTAAACACATGAAAATATTATTATTTATTAATTTTTAATATGTTCTTAAGTCTAAAAATATTCCAATGGATTAAGATTTATATACTGTAGTGTACAGGATGTTCGAAAATTCCAGGACACATTTTAAAATTCAATATAAAATCAAGTAAATATCGTACAGGAGTGTGGTTTGGACTGAAATACTTTTCAGGATGAAAAGTTTTCTTAACGAATGAAAGTAATTAATTTCAATTTCCGATCATAGATGGCGCCACTTATACGTATGTGTTCTTTCAAACATGATATATTTTCAGATTAATTGTGACGCTGTGGCACAGAAATGACGATTTCCAGAGCTGACAGTCGTTATTTCAGTGTCACAGCGTCAAAATTAATCTAAAAATCAGAAGAAACGCACGCTTGAAAGTAAACATACGTACAAGTGGCGCTATCTATGATTAAAATTCGGAACTGTTTATTTTTATTCGTTTGAAGAAAACTTTTCACCATGAGAATCATTTTAGTTCAAACCACACTCCTGTACCACATTTGTTTGATTTTATATTGAATTTTAAAATATGTCCAGAAATTTTCGGACATCCTGTATTAAGCTTATTGTATTTAGTTTATGTGTCGCATATAGGGAGTCAGTTATATAAATATGACACACAGGACGCAATATGAAGATGTACAGAATACTTTATCAAGTTTACCTCGTGGGTGTTACTTTAGATAGAATGTATATTATAAATCTTAAATACTCGTTTCCTAAATCACATTCTAGAAGTAATACTTCAGATATATTTCTCCACGGAATTTGAAATATGTTGCAAGTGTTAGAAGGTGATTTATAATAAACAACTGTATGTTATTAGATAGTTACGGTATTACTCAAAGTTTCTACATAATTATTAATAAAATGAAAAAAGTATTATACTAGTTTGTTAGTAATGTAATTAAAATTTAACATTAATTTTATCTGTTTGGATTTAATGATATTTTATTTAAGTAAAATTTATTTTTATCGTGATTATCTTTTATCAGAAGGGAGATATTCAGTATGCTTCGGAAAATGACATGCGAATAAATATAGTCAAATTATTTTTTAACAAAATGAGAATATTTTGAAAGGCTTAATGAAACACGTTTATTTTTAAATCATGTATTTGACAATAAAGGATGTTAAAATTGAGTGCGAAAAAAATACTTATTGATATTTATTTATTATTGGATGAGGATTTAGAGTGAACATGAAAACGATAATCTTTGAGATGTATATTATGATTTTCAAGAACAAAAAAGCAATTTTACTCGAAAAAATAATAAAATTTTTACAACTTTAATCATACAGGATTTTATCGTCTAGTATTTTATTTCTTCTGAGAGAATTCAAGCAGAATTTACAAATTTTTATTGGAAAGTTACTTTCGTGTGGCACCATAGACGCGTATTTGAGTAAAAAAATCTTTAAGGAATGGCAATTTTTAAACTATCGTAAAGTGTGTTATGTTTTACCTGTATTTCTTCCTAACAACGACGCATGAACAATCTGTTTGTACGCATGGGCAATTTACTTATGTTTTTCTATTAGTATAGTTCTTAATGCTTTTTTTAGACCGGGTTCTACTGATCCTGTGGTACTCTATGCAACAAAACATGGTGCTCTACATCCCAAAGTTCTTTCTACACCTCATAAAAATTAGAAAAGTGATAAAACTACTTTATTATATAGAAAGTAACATGCACTGTCAGAAAAATTCGTCTTTATACACTAAATTATTCGTCATTTTTAAACAAATAATTTCTGTACTCCTAGAAAACATGCTTTTTCCGTGAATTCTCCCCGGAAGTCTGAAAAAAGGGTAAATTTTCGTTTATTCCTTCCACGCATGCGTATTGGTTGTATTAATACCAAAGTTCGAATTTATTTTTAAAATATAACACCGAAAATTCAATAAATTAACAATTTTAGTTTATTTAAAAACAAACAAGCAAAAACAATGCTTCCGAATTTAATACAGTAGCAATTTTTTCATTCATTTAAACTATTTTGTAATTTATTTTTTAGCGTATTAAAAACAATATCCGCATATGAAATATATTCTAAACGAAAATATTTTTAAAATATATAGTAGTTCAATCAAATTTTAAAAAATCGATTTTGTTCAAAAAAGCAAACATTTCTTCTCGAATTTAATTAAAAATATAATATTCATATACTACATCCAACAATCAAATTATATCTTATTAAGAATATGCCTAATATGTAATAATTTTAATTCTTTATTATTCTATAACAGTTAAAACGCCCATTATTTCAAAACGACGAAATGTTCCTGCAATTAAGTTTAAATTTCTGAGCTTTCTGAACAGGAAATTTAACAAGCCTCACCAATCTGCTAATTAACGAAAACCCATATCTTCATTTTAAACTCGCCGTCTGCCAAGTGCTCTCCGGCCGAGTGGTTAAGAAAAGATGCTCGATTCAAGACGCGCGGTCCCAGTTTCAAAACTAAGGGGATCACGGAAGATGTGTTTTTTTGTTTTTTTTGTTTTTGTTTTTTTACTCCTTTTTTCAGATTAAGGAAATTTTCTGTCATAGAAAGAAAATTTCTTCATTTCTCGGATATATACCGGTAGCAGTGTTGCCAGGAATATTTCCATGAATTGAGGAAAGTATTTCTGAGAGAAAATCGTTAATGTAATAACGTTAATATCGTTAATGTGGGGTTAATGTAATTCCAATCTCCATAAATCTTACAAACTAAACAAATTAGAAAAATAAATAAATTACTCATTTACGTTAACACTGTTTGGAAGGACAATTAGTGTTATTTTTTTTTTAATGATTTTTTGAATTGTGAGCGAACTTATGGAGCATCCTGCATTTCTAAATTCACGATGAGACAACTGCGGGATTTTGTTTAAATATTGATACATTTTTTTAAATATAATTAAACTGAGAAAGTGAATGCAAATTAATTGAGGTACATCAATCTTTAACAACTCCTTTGTTGTTACAACATACGACTGATAATGAAATGCAGAAATTTCTAATATATCTTTTGTACTATTTCGTGTAAATACAAGGAGAGTATTCGAGGGTTTGTAGCTTTTTATCGTAAGATCGAATTCTAATCTTTTAAGAGAGAGAGAGAGAGAGAGCGAAAAAGTAGAAATCAATAAATCACATTCGGCATAGTAAACATAAAATCCGATTTTCTTTATTTCAATTCATTTCATATTCTTTTTGCAAAAATTGGTTGGATTTTCTTTTTTACTAAAAACATCTTTTAAGTTCAGGGAAGGCTAAAATAAATGCAGAATATGCAGAAGCGAAAATTATGCGAGTAGCTATCATAAAGCAAAATTACCTTCTAAGAGAGATCTTTTACAAGTACTCATCTTATGTATATTTATTTTTTATCTTTTACAAAAAAAAAAAAAAAAAAAAAAGAAAGAAAGAAAGAAACGAAAAACTAGGATAACGGGCAACTGGCAGTTTAAATTGATTTATTCTAAAAAAGTAGTTTCTCATTCAGCCCCCTCCTCCTCCTCCTCCTCCTCTTTTTTTAAATTGGAAGATAATGAAGAAAAAATTGCTAAAAGTCTATCGGCCTTTTTAAAAGTTATGTTACAAGATAAAATAAATGAAAAAATACATATTGATAAATTGATTGATCTTATAAGTACATGATTTATCATATAAAAAGATAAAGCGGGATTTTAGAGAATCTTTTGATGTTGAATTATTTCATGACCTTATTTATTTATTGAAATAACCTTTGATGAATTATAAAGCAACTGATGGAAATGTTAAGCAAAATGGACATTAGAAACAAATATAAATAAAAAATGTACTTTAAAAAAAAACTAGATAATAAATTTGTTCTCAAAAAATGTTTGAAATTTTCTATTAATGTTCACTACTGCGGACATTTTTTAAAATACTGGTCGTTTTTTTTTTTTTTTATTAGAATTAAACTGAGAAAGTGAATGCAATTTAATTGAGGTATGTCAACCTTCAATAACACCTTTGTTGTAAACAGCAACTAAATTTGTTGTTACAACATAGACTGATAATGAAATGCACAAATTTCTAATATATATTTTGTACTGTGTAATATATAATACGTGATTTATCACATTGCTAACGAAGCGTAGAACCAACAATGTGAAAAATGTCCAAGCCGGGAATCGAACCCGGAACCCTTGCAATAGCGCTCCAAGTGCTCTACCATTTAAGCTCCGAGGATGATGACGAGCTTAGCATTTCCCACAGATGTTGGTAAGGCCTGCAACTGCAGCACAAGATGGGATAGTCCTCATGAGCACACAGTTCTGCGGCGAAACATGAGACACAAACAAAACCAGCATCGGCAAACAATTATATAATTTTTTAAAATTAATTTTTCAATTAATTTTCAGCAGTGAAATTACGATCGAAATTGTTGAATATATAATATGTGATTTATCACATTGCTAACGATTCAACAATAATAATATTCTCATGTAACAAAGATAATAATCTCGTGTTTCGCCGCAGGATTGTGTGCGCATGAGGGCTATTCTATCTTAGGCTGCAGTTGCAGGCCTTACCAACATATGCGGTAATTGCTAAGCTGGGCATCGTCCTTATAACTTAAATGGTAGAGCATTTGGAGCTCTATTCCAAGGGTTCCGCGTTCGATTTCCGGCATGGACATTTTTCACATTGTTGGTTCTACGCATCGTTAGCAATGTGATAAATCACGTATTATATATTCAATAATTTCGAGCGTAATTTTACTGATGAAAATTAATTGTAAAATTAATTAAAAAATTATATAAGTGTTCACCGATGCTGGGTTTGTTTGTGTCTCATGTTTCGCCGCAGGACTGTGTATTCATGAGGACTATTCCATCTTGTGCTGCAGTTGCTGGCCTTACCAACATATGTATGGGAAATGCCAAGCTGGGCATCGTCCTCGTAGCTTAAATGGTAGAGCACTTGGATATTTTTCACATTGCTGGTTCTATGATTAGCTAGCAATGTGATAAATCGCGTATTATATATTCAATAATTTCAAGCGTAATTTCACTGCTGAAAATTAATTTAAAAATTATATCTTTTGTACTATTTCCTGTAAATACAAGGAGGGAATGTTCGAGGGTTTGTACTCTTTTGTCAACAGATCGAAGTCTATCTTTAAAGCAAAAAAAAAAAAAAAAAAAAACAGAAATCAATAAATCACATTCGGCATAGTAAATATAAAATCCGATTTTTTTTTTCATTTCAATTCATTTCATATTTTATTTTTTGGAAAAAATAGTTGAATTTTCTTTTTTACTAAAAACATCTTTTAAGTTCAGAAAAGGCAAAAATAAATGCAGAATATGCAGAAGTGAAAATTATGCGAGTAGATATCGTAAAGTAAGTTATCTTTTAAGAGACATCTTTTACCAAGTACTCATCTTATGTATATTTATTTTTTATCTTTTACAATTTAAAAGAGTGAAACGAAAAACTAGGGAAACGGACTACTGGCAGTTTAAATTGATTTATTCTAAAAAAGAAGTTTCCCATTCAGCCCCTCTCCTCCTCTTCCTCTTAAAAAAAAAAAAAAAAAAATGAAAGATAACGATGAAAAAATTGTTAAAAGTCTATCGACCTTTTTAAAAGTTGCGTTAGAAGATGTCTTAACAAAGAAAAGAAGCTGATTCTCAATTTAATTTTTCTTATAATGTAAAGTCGCCCCTATTTCATTATTTTCGAAATGAGTGAAGAAATACATATTGATAAATTGACTGATCTTTTATAAGTACATGATTTATCATATAAAAAGATAAAGTGGGATTTTAGAGTAGCTTTTGATGTTGAATTACATAAATTAGATTATATTCTTAGTAACCGAAGAAAATATTAAGCAAAATGGGCATTAGAAACAAACATAAATAAAAAAAACATTTTTTTAAAAGCTAGATAATAAATTTGTTTCCAAAAAATGTTTGAAATTTACTATTAATCTATATTGAAGTTGAGTGATAATTTATATTTACACAGTTAAGCAAAATATTACTGTAAATGGCAAAAAAAAAAAAAAAAAAAAAAAAAATAAATAAATAAAAATAAATAAATAAAATAAATAAATAAAAATAAAAATTCCGTGTTATTGATTTAAAAACGAAAAATATTTGAAGTGTAATTTTAATACATATCCATACTGAGTTGTTATTAATACAAAATATGAATGGTTTAAGCAAAAATTAGGTAAACGGAACTAAAGTAGAAAACAATTTTTAAAAAATTGAAAACGTTGTTATGACGTGTCTCTCGATCTCATTCATGTTTCTAGATGACATGAATACTCAAAGATAAACAATGCACTGCAATCTACTGCAATCAAAAAGAAACGTTAATCGAGAAGTGACTTGATCAATTTATCTAACTCGAAATCACACTTCACTATTCTAAAACTCGAGAGAAGGAAAAAAAAAACACCCTTTCCAATATCCAGCCTATAAATAAATTCAAAGTCACTACCTAAAATGACTTAACAGTCAATAGTGGCTAGATCATAAATATTCAAACAGTCATCATTAATCTAGAAAATTTCATACACTCAAAGGCATCGGCCTATTGGAATCCAGGGAGGGGCATGATTTTAAAACAGATGTGTCTGTGGTCGCACCTAGACTACGTTTCCTTTAAAATGAAGAATATAATCGTGAAATAGCTAAACTAAAGATTTTTTTTTAAACATTCCGTACAAGTCAGTTTTAAAACATATCGACGCAAAAAGCAACACAGAAATTTGGCAATTAAGAAATATCAAATTACTAAAAATAAGTTTCTATCAGTATTTTTCAAAACAGAGAATTGAAACAGTGCTTTCTGTTAATTTTTCAGGAGTGAGGTAGGGAGTTCTGATCCCTTGGAACACCCTTTAAGATAATTCAAAACACATGAAACTAAAAGAAGAAAATTCAGAATGGAAAATTGATTATTACGAGGAGCAGGGAGCAGGTATCACTTTAATTTCAAGGGAGCAGATATCGTTTGGAGAAAAATTCTTAGTTCATCTTTCTCTTAGTGTTTTATAACGTAACTCATTTGGGAAGAATTCATTTTACTATTTTATTTTTGTCGAAACTACGAGAGAAAAATAAAATTTACTCTATTCATATATTTCACCTTGAAAACTAAGTCTAACTTCACATAAACTTTATTTTAACCTAAGTGTTAAAACTTTAAAGCTTACTTCTTTCGACCCTTATCTGAGATGATCTCTACATTAATATAAGTCAAGCAAAATGGTTTTTTGAAAACTGCGTATAAAGCAAATACGGCAATTCAGATATTGAATAGACAAACAAGCTTGGCAACTCTGATATTCAATGGACAAGCAAGTTTGGCAAACTCAGATATACAGGGGGACGAGGTACAGTCGTGGAAAAAAAAAAGTAAACACCCCCTACTAACTCCCCAACAAATTATCGTAGACGAAAGTTACTGGTACCGAACGATTGGAAATAAAGTCTACTTTTAAATGAAGTATATAAAATTTGTTTAGGGAGCCATCTACATATTAAAACGAATCGAAACTTCATTTTTTTCAATGGCAATACTCACTTTTAACGAGATATTTCAAATCTTTGGTTCAAACTATGCCTAGACACCAAATTTCAAGTAATTTGAATGATAAGTTTTTGAATTATAAACATTCAAAATTTAGTGCTTCTAATGTTAAATTACATTTTCATATTTTTATTTATAACTTCTGAAATTATTATCCTAATGTTTTAATTTTTTCTGTAGCAATAATACTAATACATCCAAACATAAATACGCTGAATTTGCAATTTTTATAATTTTCTGATATGAATTATGAGTTATGAAATTAATATTAAAAAAATTATGAATCGCAACCTATAATTTTTTTGATGGATTCAGATTTATTAAATCCTGCTTTATGGAAATCCAAAATTTCGCATTTTTCTTCCGAGTAAGTTTTCAAATTATGCTTAAAAAACGGCAAAATGATGGTTTAAGATAGGTCTATGATAGAAGTTACTAAATATTTTGAAATTTCTTTTGCTGTCCTGTAATCTAACAGGCTTAATTGACCGCTTAAGGTGCCTTGATCAAGAAGGGAGCTCTCTCGGTTAACAATCGAGTACAGAACTTCAATTTGGATACAGCCCTTAAAATACGCTCTTTTTAAAATAATTAATTTCTCGGAAACTTATGGTACGAATTGCATAAAAATTTGTTCTTAGACTAATTGAAGGGTGTAGAGTTCATTTATGCTGTCAAAATTGTGTACTTCTATTGAAAAAAAAACCAAATTTATGGTTCGTTTTAATATGTAGATGGCCCCCTAAGCAAATTTTATATACATCATTTAAAAGTAGATTTTATTTCCAATCGTTCGGTACCAGTAACGTTCTTCTACGATAATTTTTTGAGGAGTTAGTAGAGGGTGTTTACCTTTTTTCCCCCACGACTGTACATTGCTGCCACGTACCTAACTCAGCTGAATCTTCACATTTTATAACATCTAAACAACGACTTGTGAATCTCAATACCATAATTCGTAAACTACTCTCCAGTTTTGCTAATGACATTAACAACATTAGAAAGTTAAAAGTTCGAAAGGATAGATCCAATCAATCACGAACACCCTGTTAGGTTACGAAGATTAAGATTAGGTGTTCGCATTCAAGTTAAGCATTTTCAGACAACTTTTATAATAGAGAAACGAATGTTCCCGTCACAGTTTGATAGCTACAAACATCAACAGCAAAGTTTTAAATTTGAGGCTGTAAAAGTCCAAGTGTATTAGTCGAAATGATGGAATTTATTTTCAAATTAAACTTCTGATTAGTCAAAATTCAGAATTCTCACTAAAGGTAGAATTTTATCTTGTTGATCATTTTCAAGCATTATTATAGAGAATTCAGAAAAAGAAAGAATATGAAAGAATCTATAACATTCTCCATCTCCATAAATATATTTTTATGTCAATTACTGTACGAAAATACAAAATAAAATCAATAATAATTATAATAATAATAATATTGTATAGTATTTAAAAGGTTTAATTTTATATAACATTATATTTTTAAAACATTATATAAATTAATCAACATTTTACAAAGGAAATAAGCTTTTTCATAACCAGGTCTCATGCGAAAAATTATTTTAAACTTATGTTAAGAGCTCAAACATACTTTTGTAGTTTCTTGAGTAGAATTGAAGTATTTATTATATTAAACTTCTTCAAAATAAACAAACTCCTAAAATTAATTTTCTTACAAATATTTTAATGCATATTTTTTAAATCCTCTATTAACTTGGTAGAGACGTAAGACATAAAAATGCATACATTAATTACAGAGTTGATTAAAAATTTAATATATCTTTTCTTTCTGCATAATTACAAGATTTTACTTAATAATATGCAAATATTTACTTGCAAAAGAAGACAAGAGTATTTCATATCACAAGAGCAGTTTTGCATAATACAAAATATGATATTTCAATGTTTTAAAATTTATATATAGTGTTAAAGTTCGTGCTGAAAAACTTATGAGTATTATAAAATATTTATAATTCAATTAAAAGTTTAATAAATGAAAAGATATTAAAAAATTACGTTTAACATAATCATTGTCAAGTAGTAGTTAATTAAACAAATAATATTGTTTGCCGATAGTCTATAAACAATAGTTTTATAATGCTTTCGCAACACAAGTAGCATTTTAAGAAAACTAAAACAAATAACAAATAAAGTCAAACGCATAAGATGGAGTTTTATAAGAATAAATTAACAAGAAAGGGGAAGCGACAGATTAGCAAAAATTTAAATAAATCTGACATTTAATGTTTTTTTAACACAACAAAAGCTAATTAAATATTATTAATTTTAGAAATTTTTCCTTTTCTATGCAAATAATGCAGAAGCAC
Source organism: Maratus speciosus (assembly GCA_963932465.1). Lineage (NCBI taxonomy): Eukaryota > Metazoa > Arthropoda > Arachnida > Araneae > Salticidae > Maratus > Maratus speciosus. Next base: position 338,044,566 of record OZ010791.1, read on the forward strand.
ATATACATAACGCTATGGTACATGGTGGCGAAAAAGCTGTTATTTTCTTTTGCCGATGGGAACTAGTGGTTTGTGACAATAAAAATACTGACAATTTTCACCAATTGGCTAAAATTAAGAAAACTAATCAAGGTATAAATTTGAAAATTTCAGAGCAAATGTAGATTTTTTTTTTTCAATTTTATATTAAGTCCGTTAGAAGTTTTTCTTAATTTTTGCAAAAAAACTAAATGCGTGCGACAGTCGAAAATTCGGAGAAAGAAATCAGACAGGGAGGAGCATATATATTATAATAGTCCAACTCCTGTAACTGTCATCAACAATTACGGGGTGACCACTTCGCTTTTCGTATGCAAGGCGGTAGAAGCGGATAAATTACCTCCCGGGTCCCTAGGCTAAACTTTTTTGGGACCCTCTCCCTTCTTCAAAGCCATGTATTTCAGTGTTTTCTATCAGTAAAAAAGGAAAGAGGTTTTTTTAGTGCAGGTAAACATCGAAATTTCATAAAATTCAAAATGTTATAATTCGGTAAGTTTGGGTCGCAAAAGAAATGGGATTTTTAAATTTCTTTCCAAAACGCTGAAAAATATTTTTCTAAATACATTTTATTAGGACCCAGGTATCACATAAAAAATTTAAATTTCGCATTTTAATATACATATAACTTCTTATAAAACAAAAGCTGTACTTTATTTTTACTCTTTTTTGGAGTTGGAAGAATGTTAAACACAGCTGTTTAAACGATATTCTCAATCGCCTCTATTTTGAATCACTCAGTATGATCGATTCCGAGAACATTTCTAAATATTTTGCAGATTTTCTTTTTCTTTCAGAATGGATTACAGTACTTAATGGGACAGTACTTAATGGGACTCAGAATGGGACAGTACTTAAATTTATAAAATAATGTATTTTCACATAAACATTTATATGGAGGCTCTTACCTCAAAAGAACTTTCTTAGTTAAATAATGAATTTTACTAGAATAAGTGGGCACGGTCGAGTGATCGCCCAGGGCGCTAAAAATTAAGAGAGAAAAAATGCTTGTTTAAAAAATAATGGATTCTTTAAAAGATATCATTTGTAGAAATGCTGAAGAAATCTTGCCCAGGATGCGGTGGCTACAAAAGCCAATTAATTCTGTGTAAATCCATCATAAACTGGATGACGAAAAATTGCAATAATCAAATTTTTTCTTCTCATGAATATCGAAGAAGTTTACAGGGGAGTAGCATTCGGAATACCATCTATTTGATAATTACCTACAAAATTCAGTAAATGAGTGAAATAAAGAATATTGCACATCATTTCTCTTTTACCTAAAAAGTTGTCCAGATATGAAAACAACAACAAAAACTAGAAAACAAGAATTCTGCTTTTTCAGAATTTAATGTCGCCCCCGATGAAAAAAAAATATATATATAGATATAAATATAGATAGTACAAAACATATTTAAGTTTTAAGACTTAAAACATACGTTTTTATTTTATGTAAAATGACGTCATTCGCATCCGCTGAAGAATTCCACATTGTCGATCCAGCCTTAAACAACCTCCACAGTTAAGTATGCATATGATGTCACTATCGCTTAATAATACAGAAATCCGAAAAAAGAGATGTCGTCACTCAAGAAACTCGACAAAACAAAAATCGGCTACCTAATATGATTCATATGCCTTCCATATGTTTCTATTATTAATTATAGATATTTAGACAAATGTCAGACGACCGACATTTTGAACGCTTGTGGTTTCAACAAGAAAAATAAACACCTGCGCTATTACGGTCACACGAGCTATCTATGTACCGTTCCCGCCACACAGAGGGGGCGACATTATTTATCGCCGCAACAGAATGATTTCCATTCGATGTTTTCAATAAGCAAAATGGATCTTCTGCAGGGAATAAATGATTTTGTAATTTTATATTAGTTATTCAAGAAATTAGAAAAAAAAATATACACAGACGGTACTGGGTTCATCCTATTTTAAGTAATAGATAGAAAATTAACTTTGCTGTACACACAATTTTACAAAAGAAAAAAAAAAGAAAGGAAAGAAAACGGAACGGCCACTTTACCAAACTGAACTTTTACAAAAATTGCGATTTTTTTAACCATCATTTTCCTACAATTAAAAGCCTTTTGAAAGAATATTATGTACCATAAATTTTAACGTATACGCTTTTTCTGTACCACTATTTTTTATCAGAAAAATTAGACTTATTTAATCTTAGGTTTTCGATGATTACATAAGACAAATTTATATGCTAAAAAATAGTGGTGAGAGAAAAAGCGTAAAACTTGGCAGGTATGGTATACATACTTATACAAATAAATAAAATAAAAATTACAGTATTTTTCAAAATAAATAAATAAATAAATAAATAAAAATGTACCCAGTTAAGCTGATGGCACTGAACTCATAGGCTATTCACACAAATTGTATATTATATTTATATGAATTTGAAAGAATAATGCCACTCCAAAAATAAATGAAAGGGGATTAGCCCCAGTTTTCCCCCTTTATACTTAACCAACGAACTTCCAAATCTAATCGGGGACGCGCCTTATCAGAATAAACCTGTATACCAAATTTGAAGCAAATCAGATAATTCTCCATGAAAAAACCATTTCGCTAAATTAAGAGGGGTATTAGCTCCCTCATTTCCCCCTTTATGCTTAACCAATGAACCTTCAAATCTAACCAGGAAAGCTCCTTATCACAATGAACCTAGAAAAAAAAATTAAAATAATTCTGCATGAAAACCCATTGATCTAAATTAAGGGAATGGGACGTGCCCCCCTTTCCCCCTTTTATACTTAACCAATGAACCTCCAAATTTAATGAAGGAAACGCTATATCGGAATAAACCGGTATATCAGATTTGAAGCAAATCGAATAATTCTGCATGAAAAACCCATTTATCTAAATTAAAGGGGAACTATCCCCCATTACCCCCTTTATACTTAACCAATAAACCTCCCAACCTAATCAAGGTAGTTCCTTCACATAATAAACCGGTGTACCAAATTTGGAGCAAATCGAATAATTCTGCATGAAAAACATATTTATCTACTTTAAAGGGGGGGGGGGACGAGCCCTCTTTTCCCGATTTATACTTAACTAATGAACCTCTAACTCTAATCAGGGAAGTTCCTTAACATAATAAACCGGTATACCAAATTTGGAGCAAATCGAATAATTCTGCATGAAAAACCCATTTATCTCAATTAAAGAGGGAGTCTAGACTCCCCCCTCTTTTCCCCCTTTATAATTAATCAATGAACCCCCAAAGCTAATCAAAGGAGAGCTTTATCGGAATGAACGTAGACAAATTTTTTGAAGCAAAACGGATAATTCTGCATAAAAAAACATTTATCTAAATTAAAGTTGGGATTAGCCTCCCCGTTGTCCCCCTTTATACTTAACCAATGAATCCGCAAAACTAATCAGGGAAGCGCCTTATCAGAATGAAACTAGAAAAAAAAATTGAAGGAAATCGGATGTTTCCATCAAGAGTTATCGCGTTACGTACATACGTACGTACATACAGAACCGGCGGGCACATTAGTTCTCAAGCTTTGATAGCCTGTGAGCTTAAAAAAAAATAATAAATTACAGTATTTTTTAAACTACATGCTCGCAGTAAATAGAACCGGTACCGGATATGACCACAGAGGCTCTGTTTTGCTGTCTCCTTTCCCATACCGGATTTTTAAAACCAGATCTAACCTGTAATGATTTTAATTTCAAAGAATTATTATTAAAAATTCATTATTATTAAGAAATGCAACATTTGCTGTCTGTTTAGGGCCCCGTCACAAAAATCCATTTAATAAAACAGGCCTCTTCTCAAAAATCGTAATTATAAAACAGGCCCTTTCACAAAATTCTATTCCATAAAAACATACTATTAATTAATTATTTTAATATTGTTAGGTTTAAAAATCTGTAATTTGCAAAGAAAACAAGTTCCCCCGAAAGGAAAACTTTAGCATTTACTTTTCGCAAAATGCCTCCTTCACCCCCCCCCCCCCCGCAAAAATCCCCCTGCAATTACCCCTGAATTTAATTTAGTACATACTAGGGCAAAATAGTATTATTATTATTAGTATTTGATAAAGATTACATTCAATTTTTCCTTATAATAATAATTTACTATTTAAATTCTTTTTTTATAAAACGTTAACTTGTAACATTAACATAATTTTAAATGATTTTTTAGGTGCGTTCGTAATTAGATAAATACGTAGCACCTATAGTCGTCGTTCAGTCCGTCTGTCCGCATATAACAGAGCAAAAACTACCCAACTGAATAGCCTGAAATTTTGAATATATAATTGTTGCAAAAGTTTGTCGAGTCATTTCAAATTTTATGAAAATCGGATGTATAGTTTAATTACGGGAAAAAATTATTGCAAGTGCATTTTAATGATGTTACAGCCTTCCGAATGGTCTGAAATTTTAAATATATAATTTTTTCAAAATCTTGTCGAGTCGCTTCAAATTTTATGTAAATCGGATGTATAGATTAATGACAGAGACAGTCAAAATCTTCGTTACATTACGGCCAATGGAAAAAAAATTATTGCAAGTGTATTTTAATGATGTTACAGCCTTCCGAATGGTCTGAAATTTATATGCACTTATGAAGTGCACTCAAATATACATTCAGTACAATTCGGTGCAAAAAATATTTATAAAACTGTTACGAATGCACCTCATTTGCCACGTTTGACGAGCAATTTCTAACTTGTTTGTTTATATAAAGCAAAATTAATTCATATAATTTATCGATAACTTCCTAATCTTCTTTAGATTTTTCCGATTTTTTTTATTTTATTTATTTATTTATTTTTTTAATCAAGGATGCCTTTAACCAAGTTATTATATTTTAATTTTTATCTTCATATAATGTAAGCATGATGTGTCCAACAATATTGGACGCTTTTGTATTTCAAAAATCAGTTAATCCACGTGTATTAAATCCATTTTAAATTCTAGCGAAAAAATTCGATACGCAACCAGAACCAACAACTTACGAATCACTGATAAAGAAAATTAAAATCAGCGTCAAAACTACGGTTCGTCTGACAACGTAGAAGAAACAAAAGACAGCACGCCACCATTAATATGGTTTATAATAGTTCCATGTTTTATCAGAAATCATTCCTTTATATTTTTTCAAAATAGCACGTATTTTAATTAATTTTTTTTTCATTTGTTACGGGAAAATGGCAACAAAAAGATATAATTACTATTTTTCAACTATTTTTCCTTTACTTTCTACAGAGGTAGAGTACTTGAGTTACCATCAAAAAATAAATGGCGCTAAAAACTACAAAAATATTAATATCTCAAAAATAAATTGAGATGCAGTTTTTAAACAAATTGCATTTAAAAGTACCCTTCTTCCCCAATACGACGGTATTAAAATTAAAAATGTGCGATGCTTAGAAGTTTAAAAAATTGCAGTAGAATATTTAACCGTACAATCATATATCTGCTTTGTTTTAGGCTGGCTTATACAACGGAACGTTATTTTTTAGAGACGACAATTTCATTGCTGGGTGAAAGAAATAGCATATCCGAACCTAAAAAAAAAACAGGAAAAAAGAAAAAAATTAATGAAAATCTTAGCACCGAGGCCTCTTTCCTTCCGGGCCGCTAGTATTCAGCCTAACGGGTAATCCGCCTTTGCAAGGCGGCCATTTTTAATCAATTTTTTCCTCGAATAAAATTACATAAAAGAGCCATGATCGCAAAGAGTTCATGGCACTTTTATGTTAGGTGGCCGCAAATCTCGCCAGTAGCATTTTTTAACTTGTCAGTAGCATTTTTCCTTTTTCGCGTGAGAAATTAAAGCACTGATTTGTTGGTCAAATTAAATTATGTTGGTTTATGATATTATTTGTTATTTTTCTTCTTTAAAGAAATAAATGAGTGTCATGAATTTTAAATATTTCAGTTTCAAATTAAAATTATGCATTTTAAATAAAATTAATGAAATACGAATCAATGCGACGGGAACAATGTTTGGCGATTTATCACGTGCATTCGACTAACATAAAAATACAGAGTTCTTGTTTTCTCCATCAGAATCTTCCGATTCGGTGAAAGATTGAGCAAGTAAATTAAATTATGAATAAAAGTAACATGATACAATGTTTAGGATACATTTAAGGAAGACCAAACTGGTAGCCAGTGTCGGCTAGTTTTCTGTATAAATTCCATAATTGTTAACTCCTGAATTTACCATATCATTTTTTAGAAACGTCTTGAACTATCTCAATGAGCATATAATCTAATAAAAATATAAAAAATATTTTTGAGGCCGTTTTTAGCACATAATTTCAAGTGAATAATTACTAGAATAAATTAGTCAAGTTGTATGAATTAGAACGATTATCAGTTATTTAATTACTCACAAAAATTTATTTTATCTGCATGCGCAGTTAAATGTCAAAGACTGAAAATTACATAAACTTCTAGTATTTTTAATAGATATTGGATTGTTATATATTACAGAAAATTTCAGTAATATGTAATTTATTTTGTTATTATTAATATTAAATAAAGAGTTCTGCGTAATAGCATAGAGAAATCTAAAAATACATTTGTTTTTATTACTTCAAACATAATATTTACAAAGACTGGGAATTTCAATGATTTATTATTAAAAGTAATAAACAATATGTCAGCGGTATATGACAAAGTTTAGAAGTTATATTCAAGCTAATGAGTGCAGACTTTTCCAAAAGGTACCCTAGTGCAAGGATATCTAAATTACAGTTCGCAGCAACAAACCCACATTGACAACCTCCCCCCCCCCCCTCCTCCTCTGGCCGAGAGCAAAGGGCCTTCATCTGTTCTGCTGGTGGTACTGGGTTGACTCCCGGAGACAAAACTGTACACTCCCTTAGAGTTATCAGCTGTGCTCATGTTCGTATATGGAGCATCTGTAATAAGGCTGTCTTTTTGCGCATCGATTTAAAAAAAGATTAAGAATTTATATGTGAAAAGAATAAATTTCTAGCACGATTTGTATGTAATCAAAAATTATGCAATAAAGATCATTCGGGAAAACAACCATAGTAGCTAAGTCTCAAAACAACCCCGTTTAAATGTCTAAACAGCCCACCTTGCATATGTAAAGTCATACACTGTTTTTTAATAATTCAGAATAATAAGAAAATATTTTCCTCCACTTAAAATATATGCAAACACTATCCGAAAAAAAAAAACCTTACATAATCAACATTGTAATAATAATCAGTCATAATTCACACAAAATAAGCAACAAATGCCTTATTCGAAATAAAGCTAAATTTATTTAGTGGATATGGATGGACTTTAGAAATCCGATCCTTAGGGCATTATCACATATTATTCAAAAATTAGAAACAAAATATCAAATATAAAAACATTAAACACCAACAACAATTTATATTATGACTATGATGAAAAAAATTGGTATGAAAAATGTTCAGTGAGAGCAATATTTATTGGCCTGAAAACAGATATTGCAGAAAAGAATGATGTATAAAAAATCTTCAAACTTTTATGATTCCTATACTCAAAAATTAATCTTGTAAACATTAATCTCTTAATAATAGCTTGCACAGAAATAACCTGGAAAAATATTCAAATTTAGTACACCACAATATCAAAAAGCAATATTCCTCTCTGACATAAGTCACTTCAGAGAAAACGAAAACAACGAACACAAAATTTCATTAAAATAATTTTCATTTACACATTTTTTCCATAAAAGATAGTTTTAGATTTTAAACCTTTTTACTTATATGATTTTAGAGATATACTTTTCTGTGTGTCAAAAAAAAGTTTATAGCTAAATTTTGAATATTGATTGGTAGATTTATAGTTTGAAAGTTGATTCCGCAAACATGTTACTAATTTTTAATAAAATAACGGAGTGTTTAAAACTCAGAAAAGGTGATAAAACACCTAATGTCTTAAATTATTCACTTAATATATTAATTTACTTACTAGTATATAACCCCATCAAAATTGACGGAATGTTGATCTGCGTTCCTTTTTCATAAGACACAAACAAACAGAATGAAGATTTCATTATTGAAGGGTTTGTAATGTAAAAAAGTATATTTTAAAAATGACAAATGTTTTCTACAAACACAAATGATGGGGATATTTTTTACTCAATATTAAATTTCTGAAATCGTTCAGCAATTGGACAAAGCAAACAGCAGTATTTATCGCAACAATAATAATAATTAGGAAAGTGAAACACAATTTCTGAAGATTTCACAAAACATTAAAATTAAATATTCAATGCGTTAAAAATGTTTTTATTTTTTTTAATTTTAAAATACATTATTTTTATAAAAATGTATGAATCTCAAGAATGAATGGCTTAATTTTATCAATTTTTTAGAGCTTAGCTTATATCCACTTGAAATTGGTTTTCATTGTAAATAAATTTTTATTTCATATCAAATGTAATTAAAATGTAAGGAATATACAATACCATATTATGTACTACATATATTAATTATATTAATGCAGATAAAATTTCGATTTTTAACGTACTAACATTGAACATAACTTTGGAGTGAAAACAAAATTGTAATTTAATAAGTGAAAAAATAATTTTTAGTGATACTAATGCAATCGTGATAACATCTTATATTTCAATTACATCGAGCAAAAAAAAAAAATTAAATAAAATAAATAAATAAATAAATAAAAAATAAAAAAACTCATTTTATTTATAATGCAATAAATAAATAAATAAATAAATAAATAAATAAATAAATAAAATAAATAAATAAATAAATAAATAAATAAAATAAATAAAATAAAATAAATAAATAAGCGGATAAATCTTGAGCTCTTAAAAATTAACAAAACTAAATTAAAATTCTGTTAAAGAAATCATGATAATAATAATATTCATTTTCTTTATATTGAATGAAATTTTAAAATTATATAAACGAAGCTTTTAAAAATTGATCTCGAATTACATCATTACGTCCTGCATTTTTTTTTATAAGAAACTCTATTTTTAATCAAAAGTTTCTTCAATTATATTGATTGCCGATAGATGGCGCCAAAACAATATTTAAAAATAAACCGTAATCACGCATGATACCGCTATCTTGTTTATATAAGTAGATTAACAATTAGCACCATTTTTCTCAAAATAATGAGTTGAGTTGGCATGAAAAAATGAAAAACGCATTTTAAAATATTTAAAGGCTTTTATATGCTTTTACAAATAGTTAAGAGCAGAATTAGATGTTAACCTGTATTTTTCTTTTTAATGAAACTCTGTAAGAGTCGTTCATTTGTTTCCAGATAAGAATTTGTAGTTCTAAATTACAACAGTCTTCGTTTGTTTATATCTGGTTATCCGTCACTTATAATAGCTGGTTATCCGTTATTTTTAATTTAAAATTTAAAACACTATAATTGAATACTTTTTGAAGGTTTTAGACAAAATAAAGAAGAATAGATGCGATACAAAGCAGATTATTTGTATATTTCCATAAGTAGAACAATCGACAAACTTACGGCCTCTTGAATACATATGCCTAACATGGCAGCGATAAGTTGCTTTTCTCGAAGAAGCGTAAGAGCCGGAATCGTCACCTTAGCGTATTATATAAATAAATAGATGAAATTAAAGCTTAAAACGCTGTCACTGCTTTAATTTTGTTTATCCCATTAAGAACAAAATAAACTATATTAAGTAAAACAACGAACTTTGCATCTACTAAACTTCGTTTAAAAAGAATATTAAGTTTAAACGTTCACGTAAAAAAAATTTGCATGCTTTTTCGAAAATGATTCTGAAATCAATAACTATGCTTAAGTACTTTCAGACTTTTAAATATGTTGATGTGAAAAACATTAGCCATTACAGAACGTTAACATCTGCGTTATCTTTTACAAACTTTACTTTTAATATAGATGAATACTCAGAAATTCACTTCAGAAAAAGTAATTTCTCGCAGCTGCTTCAAAATTATTAACAAAAATTTGAAGAAAGCCAAAATTTATATGCATGCAGTTGAACATATTTTAATTTTATGAGATTCAATGTACGTGCATTCATTTCTGAGGAAAACATTTACCGTAATTCATTTAAAAGACCAGTTTAAAAATTCTCTGTATGTATAGTCGACATTTTATCTACTTATTTACGTGAAAACTTTATTTTATTTTTACGCATAAAGCATTCATATAATTTACAAAAACTCTTTCTGTAGGTGCGAATTTAAATTAGGTATTTACAAAAGGGAAAATTCTGGTTGCATATGCGATGTGATTGTTTGGTCTATTATTACTTTCCCCTTTTCTTAACATTTTGAGAATTCAAAGGAATTGTGTATACTGAGAGGCATCGTAAAATGCCTTTCGAGCCTTTCTTACACTTTTTAATGGTGGTGAAGACACAGAAATTCGCGAAAATAAGTAATTTTTCTACCTGTTCCAAATTTTTTGAGAACCAAAATTCAAGCACAGTTTTCAAAATTTATTTTTCAAGAGTTCGCGTTTTCTTGAGAAAAGTATTTACTATTATTCATTTGTAAATGGATTTTAAAGTTTCTTTACTTTTATCGTTAAGATTTTATTAAATTATTTACGAGGAAAATTTATTTTATTTTGACATAGAGGAACTCAAAGAAGGCTGTTAAAAGACATTATTTTAGATTAGTTTGTAACGTAGGATATTCGCAAAATATAAAATCTTGGTTAGTGTGCAAAAGAAATGTATTTGTGCTAATATTAAATTTTGTAATGAATATCGCCTGTTCTCAGTCTTTTTAATTTTCAGAAAAAATGTTGCCCAATAAGAAATTTCATAAACGGAAATGAGTAAAATCTTAAGGTGACTCTGTGTAGTCAGACATAAAACTTCAGAAGAGATATAGTAGAGTATTAGTAGTTTTCAGAATACGCCAAGCTGCATATTGAAGTCGGATTGGAAATTTTTACAACTAAGATATTCGCAGCTCCATCTGCTTGCTAAAATGTGAACTATTTTTAAAACTACTACACAGAAAATTTACAAACTACTTACTGTCTAAATCTTTTACCATTTTAAGTACCCTTTTAAACACTTTTTTTTTGTATATTACAGCGTTTAGGATATTGAATTTTAAGGTTATAGAATCCTTCACCGGACAATCTGTAAGCATTAAAAATATCGTCATTAAGAATGTACTCGTTACATTGTCGTAAACATAAGGCTTCAAGAGAGATATAGTAAAATAAAAGTAGTTTCAGAATACGTCAAAACTTTATGTTAAGAGGAGAACTACAATATCCACATTTACAGTTTAGTATAAAACTAAATTGAAGATTTAAGAGTCTACAGAAAAAAAATTGATAAGAAGAATGCTGTTATGAAAATTAGGAAGCAGAAAGTCTCCATCTGTCTAGCCACTTCCCTGTTGCGAATCAATAATACAAAAATCTGTGAAAACCTTTATGTCGTTATTGTCTGCTGATTTCCATTGAAATTCGACGCAACGGTGACACTGAAGATTTTGATTTATTTTGATGGTGAAACAGTTATATTTTGCTCCTGAACGCTAAACAAACTCACTCCTACACTATTAAAAATCTCAAGCAAATTGACCAGCGGTTATTCAACTGTTTTTTTTAAATACATAATTGAGCTTGACAGTATTATGAAGAGTTCATTGATCAGAAAAGAGATAAGTTACGGTTATGTAACCGTTTGTATAAAAGTGGTTAATTCACTTGTTCAGTTTAAATATGACACTAAACGATTGCAAAAATTCAATCTCGAGCCTAGATTCGAACTTATCATTTCTAGGCTAGTGACTCGCGTTCAAACTATGTAATGAGATAATGGTTGATACTGGAGTGGGAGGTTCTCTAGAAGTTTCCATGTTAAATATCTATTTTGTATTTATTGACAAATTAACTTGCATTTTCCATGTATATGTATTCATTAACTATAATAAATATAAAGATGAAACAAATAACATGCTTATAAGGTATACATTGTAAACTTTACGTACATTAATTTTTTTAAATAGTCGAAAGTATAGACAATAAAGAATTCTTCGTTACCTGAACGTGAATATGTAAGCATAGTTAAACTGGCGCGTGAAGTTGGATCAAACGTTTAAATGGATTTAAATGTCACTATTTATTCTATTTATCTGTTGAAATAAGGAAAAAAATTGCGTCTTGAAGTCGGATTGGAAATTTTTACGACTAAGATATTCGCAGCGCCATCAGCTGGCTAAAATTTGAATTATTTTTAAAACTACTGCACAGAAAATATTCAAACTGCTTACTGTCTAAACCTTTTACCATTTTAAGTAACTTTTTAAAGATTTTTTTTTCATATTGCAGCGTTTATATTATTGAATTTTAAAGTTATGGAATCCTTTACCGGATATTCTATAAGCATTAAAAATATCGTCATTAAGAATGTACTCGTTACATTGACGTAAAAATCTTTGTACCTTCTGTTAAATAAAAGGAACCTTTTCAACAGCAAAAATATTTTCAATGGGATTAGAATTTTGTCTACAATCTTAAAAAAATTGATATAGTTTTTTCTACATTGTGATGAATGAATAATAATCTCTTAGCTAATAGATAAATTTAAAAAAGGAATCTTGTTCAAAACATTTAAAGATACATCAAACATATTTCACAATAAAAGAAGTTTTCATCGTTACTTTTATTGAAAAATAAATTTAAAACTTTCACATTGTTTTATTTAATGAAAAAATCCGACTATGAGGAATATAATATTGATAAATGAACTTAATTTTATGATGAATAAAATTCATTAAAAATGTTCGGCATAAGCAAGCAAAGAGAAATAAAAAGAGATCCCAATAAATTTTGATTTCGATAATAAAACACCCTAGAGAATGAAATATCGCTTAATCGATCCTTTTTCAATGCTCGAATAAAAGTACCATAAAAGATATAACAGCGAATTTTAACAGTAGATTCCGTTTTCTACTCCACAAAAAATGAACGATTTTATCTTTGACGTTTATTCTTCTTATAAAATCATTATATAAGTGTATTGGATTCCGGAAGCATTATTTCCTTTCTAGCGATTCATTTGTGTTTCATGTTTTAAAGAATATACTACAGTTGAGACTAAAGCTTGTTTTTTTTTTTATTCTAAGAACTTTAATTGGATAAAAAGGTGTCAGTTTTTCTTGGATGTTATGATAAAAAAAAAAGCGAATTACGTTCTACAAAGAACTAAAAGATGTGCTAAGTGTCAACATTGTAAAAAAGAAAACTGTATCAAAAAGATTTCTTATCAGTCGGATTCATATTTTCATTTGGAATTATTTAACGTAATAAAACAAGTCTCAGTAAATAGTTCAATAATGCTTCATTTGTAACTTTTTTTATCTTTTTTTTTTATCCGCGTCAGAGAAATGTTTTATTTGTATTTCTAATCGTACCATTAGGCTTCCGATTAAAAATTTAGCACTTACATATTAACATGTATGTTTATTATGTGTAAATATGCTTTAAATTGTATGTTTATTGAAAATACGCCATAGAATTCCAAATCTATGGTCTTCTTTCCCGAAGAGTGTGAAATGCCTTCTTTTTAGAAAAAAAAAATCATGAGGAAATTAATATTTTCAGTGTACTCTTTTTAAAAGGTGTGTCTTTCTATTTTAGTTGAAAAATATTTCTAAAATACATACTTAATTTTATTTGAAGTGTTAAAAACTAACTCAGAGCTCGTCAAATTCGCTAATGTTTTAACACATAAAACTAGGGGGCTTGGCCCCCTACGAGCTACTCTCGCCATCCCCCGTTCTCCAACGTCCCCGTCTCTCGCCAACCCCCGCAGTCTCTAAAAGCACGATAATTTGATCGACTTTAAAAAGATTTTGAAAGATTGAATTATAATAAAAAAAAAACAGTGGCGATCCCCCTATAAACCGGTTTCTATTCATTTCTCTTTGATTGGGGAATTTTAAGGAAAAATCAGCTGCTGTTAAAAGATACAATGGCTGTTTTTGTCTTTGATTAAATAAAATCAGTTAAACATTTCAAAATAAGCTAATATAATAGGAAAATCTGCATCAAAATGCAAATATATTTTACAAATACCAATGCGTTCTTTTGACGGAAACGACACAGAAGTTTAACGAATCTTAACTAAACCGTTTAAGCAATTTCTTTATTTTCTGCTTCACAGATTTTTCTCTTTCAAATCATATTTTTTGTTGATGACACTTCATTTTCAGCTTGTAAAACGTGTTCAATAAAATTAATATTAATCTTATTAATATAACCTCAAAATATCAAATTAATGTCTCGCGCAATTTTTAAATTTAAACTGTTTTGCAATATTACTTTTTGTTCATTTTACGTAATAAGTGTAATGTGACGTAAATGTGACATAATTTTTCCTATTTAAGACTTCTAACGCATGTTAATGAATTTATTATTTTACAATATCCTTTTTCTTTTAAAATTCACGTGTAAATATAGTTTTTATGAAGTAATTTTCAATAAATTCCTGCTTTTCATACGTAATTATTTAATTCTAATTTGAAAGTTTTTTTTTCTATTAATAATAGTCACGTGTAAATAAATTTTTTATTTGAAGCAAACATTATTATTTGCACTGTTTATACAGTTGGCAACAGTTTAAATTAATACCATTTTCTAAAATAAGTAAAAAATATATCTCGAAATACTGAAAATTTGAATTTAAAATAGGAATAAAACCTCAAAAAATGAGTCAAATTAAAAAGGTGAATGCAGTCTGCACACCGGGAAATTCTAACAAATAAAATGATCTAAAAATGAATTAATTCCCATGTATAGTTTTTGCTGCTATAAAACTTTATTAATGGAACGATTTTGTCCAACTTTAGCATTAAATATCTCTTAAAATAATTATTCGATTTGAAAACTGTCTGCACCAGCGTGTTTAGCAAACATTTCTCGATAATACCGCCGATTTTCATATTTTTGTATGCAATATTTTTCTTAATATTAACGGAGAAAGTCCTCCGGTCACAAAAAATTCAAAACCGGCGGCGGTGACAGCGTAAGTTACTTTTTTTTTTAGAATAGAGAGATACTGAATTAAGTATATATTTTAGAAATATTTTGTAAACTAATGTAGAAACAGACATCTTTTAAGAAGAATACACTGAAGAAAAAAATCCTAATGAGATATTTTTAAAATAGGAGGGTATTCCACGCCTAAAGGTTTAACATATGAGAAGGGAATTTGAGAACTCGCTGACCAACAAGCTAGTATTTAAACGGAATAGGCTTTGAAACAATACCAACAAAATTAAAAACAGTTTTTTCCCTTTTTATCACCAAAAAACACTAAAAACTCATAACATTCAAACTATCATAACTCGGTACTTCACAATTTCCTTCAATACTAGCAAATTTTTTTATTTATACTAGCATATTTTAGCATATTTTAATTTATATTAACATCTTTTATTATTAAATATATCACATTATTATTATATTAACATATATATATATATTATTTAATATATTATTGCAATTAACATATTTTAAATATATTTATTTAAAGCACTTTCTTCAGCAAACGTTTTTATTCTCCACCATTATGCGATGTAACATAATTTATGAATATCAATCATTATTAATTTATACGCATCTGATTTTATTCAACCCAATTTTAAGCACTTTCTATTCTCTCTATCCATCTCTTTTTTCTTTTTTGAAAAACTTTATTGTTCAGATTAAACTTATTTCAAGGACTTTACGACTAACCATTCTTTAAAAAAGGGAATGAAATCTTTCTAAGTAGAGAAATGTTTGATGATCCATAGAATGTATAAACAAAACTAAAAATCATGCATCCGGCATAGATTAAGAAACACTTTCCAAAACTACCCAAATATTATTAAGAAATTTTATTTTTTCATACAATGAAATGAAATATTTAAATAAGCAATTAAAATAAAATGCCACACAAAAGATTTTTTGCCGCAGACTATGTAACAAAAATATTTGAAATGTCCCTGTAAATGAACTATAAAAGTTACACTATTTTCAATTGTGAACATTCTACAGTGAACCTCATCAACATATAAAAATTACAAGTCAATTCCAGTATATCGTCGCCTCAGAGAACAGTAGGACATGTAGTAATAATCGAAAATAAGATGTCTGGCTTACTGATATGAAAAACTGTGTCTGCATTTACTGGAACTGTAGGGAATGTTTATAAAACACATCTGAAATATAGTATTAAACATAACTTTGTGTTTCAGAAGATGTTCCACTGGATGCAAACACAGTTTCTCATAGCAGCAAGTCAAACATCTCATTTTTTATTACTTTCTTCTATCTTTACAAGAAGAAAATATTGGATTCGTAAAAATGTTCGATTTCCGATTTTCGACGGTTTTACACGTTTTAGAGGTCAGAGATTCCGAAAAACATGTTTTTACAAAATGTCTGTCTGTGAGTCTGTCTGTGAGTCTGTCTGTCTGTGTGTATGTGACACAAATTTTGTGGGCGCTCTATCTCACGAACTAATGCACGGAATTTAATAAAAAATTATATTCAAGCAGTCCCTGATATAAATTGGTGCTGATTAGTTTTTGGTGTAAATCGCCCATGTTGATGCACTGCTATGCTGAATTTTTCGCGATTTCTGCAATAGCTCTATCTCAAGAACTAATGCACGGATTTTGATCAAACTTCACATTCAGTTATTCCTTGACATGAATTGGTGCTGGTAACGTTTTGGTGTAAATCGCCCAACAGATGGCGCTGCTATGCTGCATTTTGCAGCATTTACACGATTTTCGTAATAGCTCTATCTCAAGAAATAATGCACGGATTTTCCTAAAACTTCAGATTCAGTTAGTCCTTGACATAAATTGACGTTTTACACCTTTTGGTGTAAATCACTCAACAGGTGGCGCTGCTATGCTGCATTTTTTGTGATATGCGGAATAGCTATATCTCAAGAACTAATGCTTGGAATTTCAACAAACTTCAGATTCTGGTATACTTTGATATGATTTAGTGCGGTTTGTGTTTTGGTGCAAATCGCTCAACAGGTGGCGCTGCTATGCTGCATTTTTCAGAATTTCCCCTATGGCTCTATCTCAATAACTAATACGCGAATTTTCATCAAACTTCAAATTCCAATATAATTTGATATGAATTGGTGCTAAATTGATGTAATTTGCTATATTATATATGTTATTTGTAATGATACTATTTAAATGATTTAATTGACGTGATTTATACAGAAGAAAGTTTTGTGATGGCTACAACATACTAGTTTTTACTAGATGTCCTAAACTTGTAAACTAATGTCGCCTCAGAGCAAAAAAATATGTATATTTTGATTTTTTTCCCCTTTAGTAAAGGAAAAATAAAATAATTTATTGCTAAATTCCAAAATTATGTTTTACCGGAAAATAAAATTATAGAAACTATTTTAATAATAATATTAATTGACTCACCCTCTTTTGTGCTCATTAAACATATCTGATTAATTTATTGCCTATTAGAGACAGTAAGAAAGAACAAAATAAACTAGTATGTTGTGGCCATCACAAAACTTTCTTCTATCTCATACTTGTCAATACTTCAAAATTCATTATCACAGTGCATCTATGCTCATCATGAGGATTCTAAAAAGATGAAATTCCGTGCATTAGTTCTTGAGATATTACTGTCCCCGAAATCGTGTAAATCCATCAAAATGCTGCATAGCAGCGCCACCTATTGTGTGATTTACACCAGAACCTAATTATCATCAACTTATGTCAATGTCTAACTGAATATGAAGTTTGGGGGAAAATCCGTGCATTAGTTCTTAAGATAGAGCTATTGCGCAAATCATGACAAATGCAGCATAACAGCGCCACCTGTTGAGCGATTTACACAACCACATAATCAGCATCAACATTTATCAAGGTGTACTTGAATATGAAGTTTGATGAAAATTCGTGCATTAGTTCTTGAGATAGAGCTATTGAGGAAATAGTACAAAATGCAGCGCAGCAGCTCCAGCTATTGGGCGATATTCACCAACTCGTAGTCAGCATCATTTCATATCAAAGAGTAACTGAATCTGAAGTTTGGGGAAAATGTGTCCATTAGTTCTTGAGATAGAGCTATTGCAAAAATCGTGAAAAAGGCTGTATAGCAGCGCCACCTGTTGAGCGATTTACACCAAAATGTACAAAATGTCAATTCATATCAAGGATTAACTGATTCTGAAGTTTGGTGAAAATTGTTGCATTCGTTCTTGAGATACAGCTATAATGAAAATTCTGAAAAGTGCAGCATAGCAGCGCCACCTGTAGAGCGATTTGCACCAAAACACAAACAGCACTAACTCATATCAAAGTATACTTGAATCTGAAGTTTGTTCAAAATCCAAGCATTAGTTGATGAAATAGAGCTATTGCGGAAATTGTAAAAAAATGCAGTATAGCAGCGCCACCTGTTGAGCGATTTACACCAAAATGTACAAAACTTCAATTTATGTCAAGGACTACCAGAATCTGAAGTTTGATGAAAATCCGTGCATTAGTTCTGGAGATTGAGCTATTGCGGAAATCATGAAAAAGGCTGCATAGCAGCGCCACCTGTTGAGCGATTTACACCAAAAACTAATCAGCACTAATTTATATCAGGGACTAACTGAATA
This sequence comes from Maratus speciosus, assembly GCA_963932465.1. Taxonomy (NCBI): domain Eukaryota; kingdom Metazoa; phylum Arthropoda; class Arachnida; order Araneae; family Salticidae; genus Maratus; species Maratus speciosus. The sequence goes on from OZ010791.1 coordinate 338,063,266, forward strand.
AAATTTTTTATTAAATTCCGTGCATTAGTCCTTGAGATAGAGCGCCCACAAAATTTGTGTCACATACAGACACACAGACAAACAGATTCACAGACTCACAGACAGACATTTTGTAAAAACATGTTTTTCGGGTTCTCTGACCCCTAAAACGTGTAAATCCGTCGAAAACCGAAAGTCGAAAATTTTCACGAATCCAATACTTTCTTCTTGTTAAGATAGAAGAAAGTAAAAATAAAGAATATAGATTTTACTTTGTTTAATCATTTTAAGCACTTGACTGATGTACCCATGATAGACACGGGCATATTGTTTTAACCGAAATTGATTTGCTAGAGTATAGTAATAAATAAATAAAATAGCCAAGATTGCTAACTTAAAAAAGTACTTTCGAATTTTTATTAATAGTTATTTTTTATAGTCATAACTATATCTTGAGAAATAAATAAAAAAGGGTGTGATATTTAATGATTAAAAAAGATTTTAAAACCCAGCAGACACATGTGTTAATTATGTATACATCTCAACTAGATAACATCCTAAATAGTATTAAAAAAAAATCTTATATATGATCTTTTCATAAAATTTTGTCGTTGTTTCTTTTGATCTTATATATGATCTTATATATTCTTATATATATAATCTTATATATGTGATATGATATATATATGTAGATGTGATATATATATATATATATATATGTGATTGTATATGTATATATGTGATATATATGTGTGATATGATATATATATGTGATATGATATATATATGTAGATATGCTATATATATGATCTTATATATTCTTTTGATCTTATATATGATCTTTTCATAAAATTTTGTCGTTGTTTCTGAGTCCTTAGTTATACTCCATTAATTATTGAGTACGTGGGCGAATTTTATATCAATAAAAAAACACATACATATCGAGATAATTAACCTGTCCTGTAAAATACTGCAGAAACATTTCCTGTTAGGGTGAGAGAAGACTTGGTGTACTATCTCAGTTATATACGATTCAGGAAATCTTTTTCTTACCATCAGAAACTTTTACTTTAAACATTTAACCTCCATTTTAGAAACAAAACTTTTTTTATGCGTTAATTTAAAGTAAATTCAAAAATATTGAAATGAAAAAAAGTTCATGTTAATAAAATAAACGGAGTTATTTGCTTTGACGTACACGTTCAGAAAAATCCGTGAATTGAAATAATTTTTCTGTTAATTATATTTCATTATAACACGAAAATTTCTGCTTTGTTTTACTCATTTAACACTAAAATAAATAAATTTTCTCAATTTGACATGACAATGATCTGAAATTCTCCAATATAAATCTGCATTTTCGTCAAATTACAGAGTAGTTCCGGAAACTGAGCTGCTTAATACTTTTTCGTATTAGAAACGGAATTTTTACATATACCCTTTTCTCTGAAAACACAAATAAATTGGAAAACCTAAGCTCAAAATTTCCTGAAATTCTAAAGTCAAAAGATGGAAATTTTTGCAAACAGCAGAAAAAAAACCCCTTTCAACCACAGGGGTATTTCGGAATTTCGTAAATGTACTTCTTACTTTTTTTGATGAAATGTTTTTGAGAGATTATATAACAAGGGCTGTGGATCAAAAAGAGAAAGTAAAATTTCTGGAAGTGTAACTACTGATCTTGCATCATTAAAATTATATCATGGAATCATCATTAAACTTATGAAATCATATAGAATCCTATTATGTAAATTAGTTCAGTGAGTTACTTATGAAGAAGCTATAAATTCATCTTTATCAAAATAAAGGAAAGGATACAATAAAAAGATAAGCAAAATTCTTCGAAAATGAACACCACATAAGAAAGTTCCTGAGGGAAAGAACGTAACTGAATAGATATAGATTTTTATAGGAAATATTTATTAATTCGAAAAGTAATACAGAAATGTTAAATAATAAAGGATGCGTTTAAGGGAAAAGAATGCATAAAACGGAATATTTGTATGATCGGTTGAATTTGATCTAGTTATTTGTTTTAGTTATTTCTGAAAGGATGAAAAGATGGTTCAATTTGGCGCATAAATTATTTCTTCCATGAATTTCAGGAAACAAACTGCTGGCAAGATCTAGACAACTATTAAAAATTAGGTTAATGAATATCTTAATTTATCTATAAATTCCCTAGCACAAGCTAACAAGAGTGTTGGGCGCACCCTTTTCTCCGAACTTACTTGATCCAAAAGAAAATCTATCTTATAGGGGCCTCTAATTATAGAGGACCTGGTGATCGTAAAGCCTAGTTAGTTAATAGATAACCTACGGTCATTTACCTAAAAGGTTATCTTGAATAAATAAGACAATGCGTTGTGAAATGTTTAGAAGATAACTAACCTATGGCCAATTGGTTTGAAGGGAAATATATAATAAAATCAAAACCACTAAATATAACTCCCCAATTTTCAGACAAACCAACCCTACAAGATAAATTTAATTATGGCTTTTTCATATATGGTCTAATAATAATGTTAAGCAGTCAGGTAATTTCTAAATACGTAAAATAAGTAATTAGCAAGATTTTTAACAAATAATAACAAAGAAGGGAATTAATAATAATAAATCATTTATTTACACCACAGGCAAATTATATTAAGTTACAATTAAATAATTCATACTTTTACCATCCAAAATAATAACTCATGAAAAAAAAACACTAATTTGGATATTAATTGAAGTTGACAAGTTCTCCTGGGCACCCTATTCCCAATTCAAACATTTGATATTAATACGGTACACAATAGAAAAGAGAACATCCATAACATCGTACCTTTTTCCCCATTGGGGGTCACAAGATCCTTTTAGAGTTGTAGACTTGACAGTATATATATATATATCCAAAAGTTCTTTTTTTTTGTTTGTAGAACCACAACACACATATTCGTGTTCCGTAATTTTAGTTTTATTTACACTAAATTCCACCCAGGTCTGGGCCAAAAGCAAAAATGTTTAAATCATTTTTTAAAAAAAAATTAACACTACTATATTGCTCGTCATAGACAGAGCAAGTAAACATGGGCAGATCAGCCAAAAGGGCTTGAAAAAAAATAACCACCGCACTCTGGAACTCTTTTTGTACATCTGTATTTTTTTTTCGAGAAAAAGAAAATCTCTCTCTGTTAAAAATTTGCATGTGCGGCCCTGAGTGGTGGATGCGAATTAACATATTCAGCATAATTAAAATCTCCAACCACTCGCCGCTGCCTGGACCCGCCTTCGTGTCGGCCAGTGGTCAGTGGGTCCCCGGAATGCACAGGGCCTTCCGACCCTCCTACATCCGATATTTCAAACCCCACTTTCCCACGAGACCGCGGGCTCCCACACGAAGATCCTGCAGCTGTCCCATAAAACATGAGGTCATAAAAGTCCCTCTTTTGTACCAAAACTGTCCAATTCTTTACTTTACATCGTAATATCATACATACAGATAGTAACTGGCAATTAAGCTTTCCCCTTAGCAAAACACTTGCCTGGGAAAATACTTAATGCTCTTGGTACCCATCCTTAATAAAATAATAATAATGTACTAATAAATGCATACATAAAAACAATAATACTGTACATTGAAAAAAAAAACTTGAATTAAAAAATTAATCAATTAGATAAAATAATCACTTAGATAAAAAAAAAACTTGAATTAAAAAATTAATCAATTAGATAAAATAATCACTTAGATAAAAAAAACTTGAATTAAAAAATTAATCAATTAGATAAAATAATCACTTAGATAAATATATACATAGATGATATCGACAGTAAACTTATTCATATATATATATATATCTTTTTCCTTCAAAAAAATAGTTCTAAATATCCAAAATGTTGAAATCATGCCAACACAAACAAATAATTTCCTGTTCTTAACAGGTAATTGAAAATAACTGAAATAATTGTATGAATTTAAGTGTATTTCTGAGTATCGGAGGGAAGAAATTTTTGAATATTTTATTCCAACAATTAATTCAGTACATTTTTAATAAACTTATGCACGTATATGTATTAACTCTTTATAAAAGAAGCTATTTATGTTGATTAGTTTATCACTTAATCTCTAAGGAAATCAAAAGAATTCTGCATGTTGTTAATAATTGCAACTGCAACACAGAGTGAGAGGGTCATTCACAAAAATTGTGAGTGAGAGATTTCTACCTATTTTCTACCTATTTTTATTTGTTTACATATTTTTATGAAAAAAGTTTGATATTCAATCGAATCCAGTTGAACTAGTAAGTGCGGTTTCATTGTGTCTTTCATCCCTTCGGGGTCGATAAAATGAGTACGAGTACAAAGCTTGCTTCGGAACTAAACACCAAGGGCCTCGCATTGGACTCACTACCCGGCTGGGGCACATGCTTCATAATACCTTGGGGCCCAGGGCCAAGTAAACAGAGTTGGCCACTTTAGGCCCTGATCCTTCATGGATCGTTCAGCCGCAGGTTTAGTTTTTTTTTAGGTTTCATTGTGTTATGTGTTTTTAAATTAAATAATTAATTATATTTTCATATTGCTTAATGCTTAATGTGTATAACTTCTATAGATCATATGCACAGCTGCACAAATGTGTTATGAGGTTTCCAAATTATTTACTTAGACATAATCTTTCACCTTATTAAACGTGTAATTTTGTTACAGTATTATAAATATGTTGGAAAGTGTTTCATAATCTAAGCTTGACGCATGAATTTTCTTTCTTGTTTTGCGTTGTTGGGTTAGTATTTTATACAAAAGAGGATTGGTGGAAGAATTTTTCTAAAAGTTTACGAAAATTCACAGATTTGCTTTCCTTTAGAAAAATAAATATTTCTACAATGATCTTCTTATTTTACTTCGTTTATCAAATAAATGCAGAGTTTGCAAGTCACAGATTTTTTTTTTAAGGCGCCTTTCAAAGAATATTTTCCCAAATTCGATAGCGCGAAATTTCTGACACATTTTTTGACTCATTTTTAGCTCATTTTAACAATTTTGACCCATTTTTAGAAAAAAACCAATCGTTTTATATGAAGACAACCAGAGCACCATCAAAATGATAGAAAGCGAGAAGTTTTCAAAAAGAAGTAAACATATTGATATACGTTTTCATGCAATCAAATAACTCAAAGAAGATGAATAATTGAGTTGAAGTACTGTCCATGGAAATATATGATAGCAGATGCACCGACAAAACCTGTCCCCAAACCTGAATTACAAAACCACAAAATGTCTATGAACTTGTTTGCTCATCAATATGAAGAGCTTAAGGGGAATGTACTAATCTCTTCAGAAAAACCTATCATAAACCAACGTAATTACTTTTCATAACATTCACTGTTTGCAATATTATATATGTTTACTTCATCTAATTCATCCTGATACGAAATAGAACATCACTTCCTTGTTCATCAAAGAAACTGTCAATCAAAAGAAATAAACATTTACATTATAAGGCTGCAATATTGATTACGTAAAGAACTATATGTTTAATTTTATTGACTTTAAAAGAAAATAAGTACTTTGATTATAATTAGAACCTTGAATTTATTTATGTGGTTACTTTTATATAAACAATGTTTTGTATTATTAATTCATTCTCTCTATGTTGTTTAAACAAGATAGGAGCAAAAATGTATGCTCCAGATATTAATATGTATATCCTTCTAGTCCTATATAAATTTAATTAATATACGAAAAGGTATAATAATTTGAATAATTAAATAAGACATTAATAAATAAAAAAAACTCACAAGTATTTTATAGGACAAAATTATGGATACACCTTTTACATAACCTGGGTAAAAAGCCGTGGACGATCCTGAAAAAGAAGGTAAGCTGAATTTTCTTACTTTTATTGTATGATTTAAAAGTGATTATTTTTATATCACATAGTCTCCCTTCAAATAATCTCTAATAATAAATATACAGTCGGACCTCTATTTAACGAACTTCTATTTTCCGAACTTTTCCTTGGAACCAAGAACATTTTGCGAATTTCTTCGTAAAATAACCTCAAAATAGCGAAGTGCATTCTCTATTTAACGAACTTTTTCTTGTGATCAAATTTTTTTTTCTCCCCATTTTCTGAACATTTCAAACTTATTCTTTCTTTAAACACATTTTATGATGTTCAGTGGTCTTCAACTGGTTTTACCAGGCGCCTTCCTTGTCAGCAGTGAGAATTTGGTAAGTAAGGAGGACGAAGACTATAATCCCTTAGAGGTGAGATGTGTGTGGAAAATGTGGATACAGTGAGAAAAAAGAAGAAATTAACCATGATGTGCTGATTGATGATTGTATTTCACTTAATTCTGAAATTGAGACCTCGGAAACACTATCCGAATTGGATATTTTCGACAGCGTGAAAAATAAAAACAATACAGCAATGAACTGCGATGAAGACGAATATGATGATGATGGAAATGATCATTATGCAGGAATTAACAAAACTTCGTATGATGAAATGCTAAAATAATTTGAAACAACCGACGCGGATTATAGTTAGAAGAAAATACGCATGAAGTGGTTTTTGGTGCATTGCAAAGATGCGAGACGTATTATGAGAGAAAGCACTTTTTAAAATAAAAAACTCAGGCAAAATTAACAGAGTTTTTCAGAAAATAAATTTAAGAATGCATATGTTAATGTATGGTCAAAATTATTTGTTATAATAATAATAAATGCGATAATGTCATTAAAATTCGTTAATTTTAATGTAAAACTATTTACTTTAAACAGAAAATACAGTGTATTCCTGGACAATGTTTTGTTTTCCTTGCAGATTTCAAAGATTTAAATACATAGAAAAAATGAATTGATGATGGATATTGTTGGGTAAAATAAATAAAACAAATCGATATAATTTATTAAAAAAATGTGATTAATTACTTTTAGTAGAAATATTTAGTGTTTGTGAATTTAAAATATGTTTTATGTAGTTTAAAGTATTTTAAAAGGTGAATCTCTATTTAACGAATTTTCCATATAACGAACTTTTTTCCGAGATTTAGCGACTTCGTTAAATAGAGGTTCGACTGTACTTCGATTTCTACTTTAATGATATACATTATTGAGATTTATAACGTGGTATGTTTCCTATTCAAACTGAAGTATGCAGCTTTTACAATTTAATAATATAATCTGCTTAAAAATACTTGGATTACTATGCAATTGATATATGTTATTGAGGTTTAGCATGGCATGTTCGGTATTGAAAATAAAGTGTGTAGCATTTATAATCCGTTTACAGGGGCACTCAAAAAAATTCTGTTACATTATTATCTATTGGGAAAAATCGTTTGCAGCATATTTTAATAATGTTACACTATTTCAAATATAACGAAACTGATATGGAGTTATAAAGTGCAGTAAAGCATGCTTTCAGTAGAATATGAAGGGCAAAGAATTTATCATTCATTTACAGCGTCATTCAAAAGAATTCAATTTCATAATTGTCTATGGGGGGGGGGAAATCGTTTGTAGCGTATTTTAATGATGTTACACTTTTTTAAACATAATGAAATTAATATACATTACTGAGGTGCATTACAAGATTCTTATATTGTATAAAATAGAGTGCGTAGCATTTATCGTTTATTTACAAACACACACAAAAGAACTCGGTTACAGCTATAACAGCGATAATTGTTGGAAGTGCGTTTACAGCTTTGATTTGCGTTTCTAGTTTAACCAAAGCTTTGCATACTGCATGACGCATATAAATTCTACTGATATATATAGGGCTACACAAACGAATTGGAAAGCACTACTATCTATGGGTGTGAACTGCTTAATGTTCGTTTTTTATTGTGCAATGAATTTTTCAGCTGAATTATATTTAGTACCCTAAATTTTTTGTAGACTATATATAAATTCATACACAGAGCTACGCAAAGGACTGGGTACTTTGACGTCTATGGATGGTAATTGCTAAAAGTGCGTTTTTTACCCGAATTAAATTTTTCCTTAATACGCGGCGCTAAGACCAGTAGCGTAGTGGTCAGCACGCCTGTCTGCCACGCTTCAGGTCGCGAGTTCGACTTCTGGCTGGGAAAGTTTCACTCAATCTTTCATCCCTTCGGGCTAAATAAAATGAGAACCAAGCTTTCTTAGGAACTGAAGACTGACGGCCTCGCTTTAGGATGACCACCTGACCGGGACATATGCTACATAGCACCTCAGGGTCTAGGGGCAAGTAAATAGATTTGGACACTGTAGGCATAAATCCTTCATGGATCGTATAACCACAAGTTTAGTTTTTTTAATGTGCGGTGCGTATAAAAATCTTTAGACATACACGGTTGCAATAAAAAATTCGACTATATTTACGTCTATTGTCAGAAATTGCTGATGGTGACTTTTCAACAGGGGTGGTGTGCGTTTTCTATCTGAACTGAATCATGTAATGTACAAATCTATTGATCATACATAGGCCAGCATAAAAGAATTCGAGTACCTTCAGAGCTATGGACTAATTGCTGAAATTAAGTTTTTAGAGCTTTCTGTGCTTTCTAAATTGTTTTCTTAACACTTTAATTGCCAACCACGCGTCAGCGCGTGATGCTGCGTCAACGCTAAAGAGCTAATCACGCGCCAGCGCGTTGTGATGTCTCAGTAGCCAGTCACACGTTCGTGCAGGAATTGCATTTCATGTATTTCCCACTTCAATCGGCATTATATGTTAGGTGTGTCTACTGCGTGGAGTAAAGGTTAGCACTTTGGGTGCCGGTTCCGAAGCATGTTCGGAGTTAAATATCTGTAAAGATCTGTGTGCCTGTGTCCGAACAACCTTCGGCCCAACATCACCTGCCTACGCTTTTTCAATTTTAGGGTGGCACTCTGTGTTGTCTATACTTTTGTCCTATGAGGTAATTAATTTTTTAATTGTTCCGACACATCTTCGGAGATGCACACGTGTAGAAAAGAACTGTTGTGCGCCAGGTCCGAAGGGTCGTTGGACCGATTAAACAATTGATTTGAAAACATATCGCTCACCCGCAAGAAAAGGGACACATCTCTCAAAAATTCATTTTGCGTTTTATTACACAAATAGGCCTGTCGTAGGTGTTTCTTCTTATACAAAAAGTTTTATAAGTGTAGTTATACAAAAAATCACTTTATTACTTATATGTCCATTTGTGGCCACAGAAGAGGAGTGGATTATGTGGGGAAGTAAAGTTACCCAACCCTCCGAACCTCATCCTACTGTCCGAATACTCATAAGGCTTTTAGTTTGGTTTTTTACTTTTATTCCCAGGTTCGAGAGTCGGATATATAAATAAATAGGTTCTGGAAACATTGAATATGTAACACTAATTTATTAATAAATCAAGAGGATAAAGATATCAACAACATGTCTCAAATATTTGTTTCTCTTTATATATGTATATATAACAACATTAAAGAATATGCATGAATAAGTTTATATAGATTATGATTTTACACATTCATAGAGACTTTAGGATGCCAAGGATGCCTAACTTTCATTCGTTTACTGAATTATTGGTTGCCAGAATTATTGATAAAGTGTTCCCACTCACCTCTTAATTTCCTTAGTCAAAAGCAGCGTCATCCATAATCCTTGGGTTTAATCCATGGCACTATATAGGAAAACTGATAATGCTTGGGTTTAATCCATGGCACTGTATAGGAAAACTGTCTATCACTAAAATATATCAGTTACTCATATGCGGTCGCACATAAGCAAAACCCGCATTCCTTTTAACAGTCCGGAGAATACAAATTCTCCCTTCTTAAAAACACCTTAAAGAAAAGGGGATCTTTTCTCTGCCGAATCTAAACTCTCTCTCTCTCTCCCTTCTCAATTCCTATCTTCCTTATTTTTTCTATCTGCTTAAACCCCTCCTAAAAATAATATCATCCTATGAAAATTTCTAAGGGGCGAGTTCTTTCTATATTTTTTTAACCTATCCACTGACACTTACTTCCACTTGCATAACATTATAATTTTATAGTAACGCTAACGCGACATGTGGTCTAAGACTCCCTTAATAATTTAATCCCTTTTTATGGCGTAATCTGAAACTCATGTTACTAACATGGAACATATTTATAGCTGCTCACTAATCTCACTAGAAATATATTGATGACAGTCCCCATATGTTCAAAACTTCAAACCCCTTATTTAGAAATACTATATCTAGTATGGCTTTTAGTTTGGTTTTTACTTTAATTCCAGGTTCGAGAGTCGGATGTATAAATAAATAGGTTCTGGAAACATTGAATATGTAACACTAATTTATTAATAAATCAAGAGGATGAATATATCAACAACATGCCTCAAATATTTGTTTCTCTTTATATATGTATATATAACAACATTAAAGAATATGCATGAATAAGTTTATATAGTTTATGATTTTACACATTCATAGAGACTTTAGGATGCCAAGGATGCCTAACTTTCATTCGTTTACTGAATTATTGGTTGCCAGAATTATTGATAAAGTGTTCCCACTCACCTCTTAATTTCCTTAGTCAGAAGCAGCGTCATCCATAATCCTTGGGTTTAATCCATGGCACTATATAGGAAAACTGATAATGCTTGGGTTTAATCCATGGCACTGTATAGGAAAACTGTCTATCACTAAAATATATCAGTTACTCATATACGGTCGCACGGAAGCAAAATCCGCATTCCTTTTAACAGTCCGGAGAATACAAATTCTCCCTTCTTAAAAACATCTTAAAGAAAAGGGGATCTTTTCTCTGTCGAATCTAAACTCTCTCTCTCTCCCTCCTCTCAATTCCTATCTTCCTTATTTTTTCTGTCTGCTTAAACCCCTCCTAAAAATCACCTCATCCTATGAAAATTTCTAAGGGGCGAGTTCTTTGTATATTTTTCTTAACCTATCCACTGACGCTTACATAACATTATAATTTTATAGTAACGCTAACGCGACATGTGGTCTAAGACTACCTTAATACCTTAATCCCTTTTTATGGCGTAATCTGAAACTCATATTACTAACATGAGACATATTTATAGCTGCTCACTAATCTCACTAGAAATATATTGATGGCAGTCTCCATATGTTCAAAACTTCAAACCCCTTATTTTGAAATACTATATCCTGTAGCTTAAGACTGAGACACATTCATTGCTTAAATGGAGTATTTTCTTTCTCGACCACCCGCTATACACGAATGCCTACCATCATATCCCGATGGTCTACATTCTTATATGTATTATGTTTTTGTGTCTTTTTTTATCTTCCTTACCGAGGACGTGAAAATTGGCGGGCTTACCCGACACTACGTCTTCATACGTAAGGCTTTTATGCTTTTAAGCACGTTTTTATTCCTGCAAGCAGAGCTAAGTGCTATAATTTCATGTTACAGTAAAATCATGCAAATTTTCCTCCTTTTGCCTCTCCTGTGAAATTTATTTTTGTCGAGATGTGTCACTTTTCATGCGATTGAGCGATATATACATACTTATATGTATAATGGTAACATCTTTTATTTGTAAGAATTTGTAGGAAGAAAAAAAAGTTGGTGGCACCTGGGAACAGATTTTGAAAAATGGGCGGCAGCCAAAGTGTTAAGATATCTTCTTTTACTTTATTGAACGGTGAAGTTTCATTAGAGAATTCTGTAAGCGTTGAAAAGTGTTTCGTAATCTATGCTTGATGCATTATTTTCCTTCCTTGTTTAATATATCAACAATCAAATAAAACAAAATGCAGCTTTTAAATTTATAATGTATTTTAAATAGATTTTTATCAACTCTTTACATTTCTATAGAAAAATCCCCAAAAATGTTTCAATTTCAGAGAATCGGATGATGTTGTGCCTTAAATGGAAGAGTTGCTTATTGATTTTGATCGGCGAAGAAAACGCTATGTCACTTATAATAATACCAATCGATCATGAAAAGAAACCTTCGTTGAATCATTGTTGTTATTTCTATTAGGAGCATGGAAGATTTTTCATTACTCATTGCTACTTTTATTGACGAAAAAAGTTATTTATATTGTATGATTGGAAATTGTTGCATGTATGCCTATTATAAGGTATTGTTGCAAGATTAATGTAAAATGCATATTGCAAATGACGAATGTAAAGTAATATCATTACTTAGTTTCTACTTCATAATTCATTTTTATTCATTCCTTTAACTACTTCCGAACCAGTTTATCTTTATTGTATTAGATAATAAAAGTAAAATAGATAAAAAGATAAAGAATGTATGTAAGTATGCAGTATTCAGCATGAAGGTAATTTAAAATTTAGAAATAACGCGTAAATAAAATTTACTAATAATGCAGTTTCTTCTTCTTATTTCTGTTTTATTTATTCGTTTTTATATATTTTTTTGCTATTATATATATTTTTAAATCACTGAGAAGACATTTTTCTTAAAAATTATTTTTCAAACAAAAATCATGACGATAAAAAAATTAAATTCATATCTGAAAACATATGCACGTGGATAAAATCAATATTTATAAACATTTCATTCGCGATTAACTAAACGATAAGTGTTCGTTTAGTTCATCGTGTTTTATACAGATCTGACATTGACATTAGGATAAAAGTGCTTGACGGCTTGTCTGTAACTATAAAAGCTTATAGATTTGATGAAATTAGCCGTCATCAAACAAGGACATGTTGTGAAAAAACTCTAACGACCGATAACGAAAACCATATTCACGGACGCTTATAGTTTCACAAATAAAGAATTCCTTTCAAGATACTTTTTTCTCCGTCCAGTCTTTCATGTTACGAATTGAGAGTCCAAGTCACGTAGTCCACTTCGCTACTTGAGAAGCTCTATGTTTCATTGAAACAGATAGACTCGAAATAGAATAAATAAAACGAGAAATACTTTTTGTGAAGTTGTTTCTTTATATTTATGAAATTAAATGACAATATTTCACAGATAAAATACATTACTTCAACAATAGTAATTTTTTTTTTTGAGAATCTGTATATTTATATTAGCTTTGAATGAAGTTGCCAAATAAAAAGAGAAATAATTTTATGAAATTGTTTCTTGACAAGGTAAAATCAAATGGCAATATTTTATTTAAAAAAAATTATGAAGAGTATTATTTAAAAAATTAGTTTATATTACATTTTATCTCAATTTACTTATTTGCTTTGAATCATATAATTTATAAATCGATTTCATGAAATTTACAATTAATTATAATCAATTAAATTCTATTTGCTTGATAGATCTTGTATATATATAAGAAAATTAAAATACTTATTAATACACATGGTAATGCAGCATTTACTGGTGGAAACTTTTGTTTAGGTTAGAAAAGATATACAATAAAACATGAAAAAAAAAAAAACGCGTTTTTATGACAAAATAACTAACAAGAGACAAAGTAAATTCAACTCGAAGAAAATTCCCTTTGTAATTATTTAGCTAGTGCCTGTAAGCTTAAAAAATGCGTATTCCGTTTTACCGTTTTGTGGTTTTGGTAATAATCTTCATAAATGAAACAAAAGAAGTTAAACTGAGTTTTTACATTTTAGGAGATTCTTTGTAAGCACTTTTTATATGGAAATATGTAATTCTTTGTACATACATACATTTCATACATTCATTCATACATACATTCTTTTAGCTGTTTACCGAATGTTATACAAAGGAATAGCCTCTGTTTTTTAAAAAAATGCCACTCAGAAAACTCTTTGTTCTTTGAATGAAATTATTTTCACATACTATGCTAAAAGTTGAATTTAAGATATTACGTAAAATTACAGGAAAATATTTCAAAGGAAAAATCTCTTCGTTCAGTTTTAAAATTTAATTTTGCTTTTAGATTTAATATGGTATTTGTAAACTTGTGATATTCTCACAAAGGCTTTGTATAGATATAGAAATATTAAATAACTAGAGAAATAACTTAGATAAATAACTAGATAAAATTTTCTAGACTTTAGTCGTAAAAAAAACTACTTTTTTTTTATCTGTCTTGTAGTTAAGTTTACTTACTAATTATTTCTTTATTATTGTACCTTTTTAAAAAATAAAATAAAACTCTTACTTCTTGCTTTTTTTGTTACATATTATTGTATTTCATAATACTTCTTTCATAAAAACGTTTCACTGCATTGCATATAATATTACAAATCAGGAAAGCAAAGGAAAAAAAGTCAACTGGAAAAAGAATTTTTCGTTCATCAAAATATTAGCTCATAACATTGCATTTTATAGCATTGCGATAACTTAACATGAAAACAAGCAGTATTAAGCATATTACAATTATTTATGCTTAAAAAATATAAAATATTTCAGATATATAATACTTGTGTTCTTGTGTAGACTGTAAGTAATTTTATGACTTTTTCTTTGAGCAATTATATTTTTTAATTATTTATACAAATAAAAAAGGGGTTACTATAACATTGCTTTAATCTTTTTATAATTTTTAATTTTACATCAATTTTCACCTCTCATAGAATATATTTCTCCATAAAATTTTAGCTTTGTTAGATTTGAAAACTATTCTCACTTAATTCAAAACTGAGTTTATTCAAATAAACTATTCAAACTGAAATCTTGTGTATACATATGAATAATAAATGATTTGTGTACCATGCAGTGTAACGTAATCGTATTATCGAGTATGAATTATTTTGCCACGCACTAATGCTGTTTATTTATTATAATAATTAAATGAGGAATTAATATAAATGTATTTATTTCGTAACTTTCATGTGTTCTCATCAGTAAACAAAAAGTTCTCTGCAGAATTTTCAGCGAATTAAAAGTTTCAATAAAACATAAGATAAATAAAAGAAAAAAATTAAAACCTAGAAAAAATAATGAATTGTTACAAACAGTGTTGTAGTTGGAAAAAAATATTTGTCAGAACTCACCTTTGCATAGAGTAGATGTTATCATGTTGATGCTGCCGGATTTTTGCTAAGCAAAAATCCAATTTAATACATTTAGCCAAAAGTTAACTTTCTTCAATTAAGAGTTATAATTATTACAGTAGACTTCCGATTATCCGAGTTAATATGTACCAAGCTCACCTCGGATAAACTGGGTTTACACAAATCGTCACAGACTAAGGAGATGAAACATAAATTTTCACTTAATTCATTAATTTTTATTGTACTAGTAACATTTCTTTGATGTACATTTCCGTTACTTTTAAGAAAAACGGGGAATGAAATTGTTTATTTGAAAAAGCCCTTGATAGTCTTTTTGTTTGTTGAATGTCAATTTTGCTGCTTTTTTTTTTTTTTTTTTTTTTTTTTTTTTTTGCTGCGGTATTACGCTACTGCATAGTTACCAATTTCTAAGATTTTTTTCTTACCACTAAAACTTACTTGTAAATTTTGCCTAATTCAAACGCCGAAATCTAACAGTTGACAACGATTAAATATGGCAAAAATTTGTATTAAATTTTAGAGATAACAAAACCGTACAAAATGGCAGCTATGTGATTCTATTAGCGTCATGAAAATTGCAGGTGTAACCTCTTCTTTCTGCTCAAAGTATTAAATAGTTTTTTTCAATAGAACTTATACCTTTGAAATGGATCATTTTCTTCTGGTGGAAAAAAATGATGTATTCTAGTATTATAAAAGAGCCATTATAAATGAAGTGCTAGGTGAAGATGAAAGAGCAGTCGTAAAAAATTTAGAACTCTGATTTTCTGGTCTGTATGGGGAAAAATGGCCATAATTAAAAAAAAAAAATTACCTTCATCACCATTATTTCCCGAAATAGGCCTATGACTAGACACTCTAAACACATCTCCTTTTTCTTCAAAACTTCCTGATATTTCTTAATTACATCAACAAAAGCGGGTAAACTTACTACAGAAGCCATAGTCAATCAAATAAATCAAATAAATTTAAGATAAAAATAAAAAGATAGAAAGATACACCCTAGTATCAAAGCATGTGGGCAAAATCACAAGAGAAAAACAGCGTCACGTACTCACAGCAGCTAAATCCAGGAGAGAAGTGATTATTCCCGCCGCAAAATACAATCTCTCGGAAAAACGGGGTTTCCAGAACATGTCACTCGTTGGGGTTGTCATATCTATAAATATCGCCAACAGAAAATCGCCAAGAAATCCAAGATGGCGGCCGCAAGAATATACGACATCTAAGCCAACGGATCTTCTTAAAACTTACCGTTTCGCTAAAAAAAAATAAATAAATAAATAAAAAATAAAATGTAATCGTTCGCGATATTTTTCGTTCGCGATATTTTTTTTTTTTTTTACGGTAACAAACCAAATATTTCTGGGAACGGCGTTCCCACCCAACTGCAGCACTGGTTACAAACCTAGTAACAAAGGTAGAAAGTTAGATATCGTGTAAGCTGTCCGCTTAAAAATATTATAGCATTCTGTAAAAGATTTTACATTTCCGATAAGATGTTAACCTTGATCGTCAAAATAGGCCATACGAGGTCTGTCTGATAACTATTCGACCTTGATTTTTCACGCGCGCATTAGTGATTCTAAGACGGCCCCACTGTGAACACTGGAAGGAGATAGCTTAATGCGCATGCTGGAATTTTTCCCGCGAATTCCAGTGAGCCATTCGTTACCTGATGGCCTCCGAGTGAGATGTTTTTATACGTGTTTTTCGAACTTTGATTTCTCTCAAGATGACTGAACGAGTTGAGCAAAGATACTGCATCAAATTTTGTCAAAGGTTAGTGATGCTCAAAGCGAAACAATTCGTAAGATTCATCAGGTGTCGCAAGATTCACCAGTGCTCCAGCTCATTCATCGCACCTAATTCAGACTTTCCAGGCAAAACATGGAATTCCAGTCGTTCGCCAACCTCCCTACTCTCCAGACATGGCTCCTTGTGATTTCTGGTTATTTCCGAAATTGAAGGTGCCATTGAAAGGATCCGGTTTTGAGAATGGATAAGAGATATGAAGAACGCGTTGGCGGTGTTGAATACCATTTCAAAAGGAGCCTTCAAGAAGAGTTTTCGGCAGTGGAAGGAATAGTAGCCTAAGTGTGTGGAGGTGCAAGGTGCCTACTTTGAATGGGAATAGGTTCCCCATTCCGTCAGGTAACTTATATATTTTTTTCGGCCAAAGGTCGAACACTTTTCAGACAGGTCACGTTCAAGACGAAAATCAAATTACTATAAATGGGGATGCCGTAAATTTATCAAGTTACCTTTTGATTATCGAACATAGTATCCCTTTTTTGCTGTTTTATATAAATCATTGATATATTAAATTAAATAAGAAAGTACACTTAGCTCAGTAAATAAAAAAAGGCAATAACAGTAATTTTCTTATCCATTGTAAGGCAGATTATACATTAAAGAAAAACTCACATAAAACGAATTACTAATAATTCTGCTTGAAAAGTTTTTTGTAATTGAACGTATTAATAGCATAAATTTAAATTAAACTTCTTCATAGGATATGCCAAGTAAAAATCAAATATATTTGTGAACTTTCAAAAATCTTAAATGATCTTTTGATATTTCCCTTGTTCTTTTTGCTTTTTCTTTTTTTCCCCTGTCTTTCAAAATTAAGTATTACTTTAAATAAGATAGTGTGCTTAATAGTTCAAGATATCCAAAAAATCTTTCTTAAAGACTTGTTTGCTATAGAAATATAGAAAACTAATAAGTAAAAATAAGTAAAAATAATAAGTAAAATTAACTCTTATTAATATTAACAAGAGGAACAAAAATCCTAAATGCTGACTTAAGAATACATTAAAGGCAGATTTGTGCAAACCATTTTCTTAAATGCTCAAAAACGATGATTTTTTTAGGACGAGCTACAATGATTTCACATGGGGCAAAACACCTTCGGGTGTTATTTACAGGAAAATTTGGTGGAACCGTTACTTACACTGATATTCCTATGCATATATTAAAGTGCATAAATTATTATGCATAGATTAATATATCAAAATATATTCCAAGCGCTTGACTCGAATTTTCAAAATTTGTGATTTACACCAATCTGCCTTTAAACGCCTCATTTATTATTCGAATGCAGCACTGTATGAAAGAAATTAAATTTGATAGTATTGTGTACACCAGTATAATTTATAGTCTTCAAAATATCAGACCATTATTCCTCACTTCCAGATGATTAAACAGTGTACAGAAAATATTTTTTGGAATTACTGAAAAGAATTCGTCTGCAAAAGAATAAAACTTTGTGTGATTTGATGTGGCAAAAGTTGATTACATATTTTTAAAGTAAATTTTCCGGATTGTATGGATAATGTACTGTATGATGTAATGTATTCTTTCAAATAAAACGGTGTTATATAACAAAAAGAGCAAAAATTACTTTGAAAATTTTATCATGAGTAGCATTAAGCATGCTGTTGCCGAAGTGCTATTCAAAACTCTAGACTGATTGTGACTAACAAGGTACAAAATTAAAGATTTTCAAAAAAAAAAAAAAAAAAAAATTCTCAAACAGGAAGTTTATTCCTTTTTTCAATTCATGAATAATTAAAATTTCCACTTTGAGCCCGAACCCGAAAACAAATATAAAAATCAAGACCGAGCCCGAAAACTAACATAAGAATCAATTCAAAACCCGTTTCAGACATAGGATCGGATTCGGGCTGAGCCTGTCTCATCTCTAATAGTGATATCGTCTCTGCTCAATTATCTGGAAAAGAAGACTACCAATAAGAATTTTCATATAATGCTGAAGACGAGGCTTTAAAAATAGTTCAAATTTTAATCAATAGATGGCGCTGTCCCAACCTTTCTAAAAGTTTAAACAAACTTCGAAGTTAAAAAAATTTTCATTTTATTTCACTTTCATATTTCAATAGTTAATCCAAATGGAAAGGAGGAGCTCTAAAACTGCTGTCGAATTTTTTTCACTCTCTTCTAAAGGTATACATAAACTATGTATTTTTGTAACCGCCTCGATAAAACCTTCCATTTCAGTCGATTTGTGGTTAAATTCTATAAAGAAATATGTTTCTCATCTGGAATATTCACATCTGGTGTTTATAGTATTAGATGTTTCGTGGCACTTAGAGGATTCACATAATTCTAAGGACATCTTGTTTGTTAAAAACCATTACTCTAATGATGCTTTATAACTGGAGTTGTCAACCTTTTTACTACCAGAGCACATTTCAATTTTTTTGAACAACTTTCGTTATCACACCTATTTCCCTAACACATATTTATTTATATATGCGTTTGTGGAATGCATATTGCATAGATGTACATAATACATACAGTTAGATGATTCATGGGTGGGGTGTATATGCATATTTATGAAAAGTTTCATGTGCAAAAGGTAAGATAGTTTCTTCTGTTAATAATAATATTAAGAATGATGAATCCAATAATGAAATCAACGAAAAAAGGATATCTTATTCAGTGCATGTGCAGCTTTCAATATCTTGTTTACATCAAATTTTATTTTAAAAAAATTGGAATTAATTGAGACGTTTTTACTTCTTTCTATGAAAACTAGCATTTACTATTCATGAGTGCACATTATGTTAACTAATACAACTTTATAGAGGTTTCGTGATCCCAAGAAAAGGAGCGCACGAGCAAAAATTTGAGATCTGATGCTTCAGAGGGGATTGATTAAATCGCGGTTTCATAAATCATTGATTAAATCGCGATTTCAATCACATAATTAAAACAAATATACTGATTAAAGTCATATATTTTCTAAACTTTTAGAATGATGTAAAAAAGTATTAAAATATAAGATGAACATAATTTGGAAAGTTTCTATAGGTATTTTGTCTAATGAATAAACTACAAGAACAACAAAAGCTTTAAATAATTGTTTGTAAACATAATTCTCTCGGCTTGTAAAAAAATATGTATACAGCAAGTTTATGAAAGGCAAATTTTTATCTGGCATAAAAATTAAAAAATTATATTTAATTAAATGTAATTTGCAATATCATATTTTCCTTTAAATAATCAAATTACATATATGTAAATAAATATGTAATGAGTAATAAATATATAAAACTTTTTCGTATGCAGCATATGTATGTTGAAGAAATGTTGATTGGTTTTTCTTTAATTTTTTTGGCTGAAAATATTTTTTACATTTTAAATAGATTATATTTATTTTTCTGATTTTGAAATAAAAAATAGTTTTATTTTTCTCTTTTAAATAGCATTTTTTAAAATATCTGATCTGGCAACATCAACAGGAAATCTCGAACATATTTACTCTTAACCGCTCTTGTATCGAAAGAATAATTTCTCCGGCATTTTCCTCTTCGAATAATTCTATTTAAAATTTGAGTGGCACCCTTCATAAATACAAACTGAAAACCATGACTTCGTGATAGAAAATAGGAGCGATAATCTTTGAAAAATGCTGAGCTACAGCATATTCTTTCTAAAGTATCCCTTATCTCCGATACTGAAAAGTTTTTTAGATTTCGTTGTTTAGAAGTTCCAGTTCTCAGTCTTTTTAAAATTCCCCTAACTTTTAAGAATTCTACTTATTTAAAATCTTTCAACATCTTCATGTCTTTCGAAAGTTTTTGTAACAGTTTCTCGTCGTTTTAAAAGAAACCGAATTTGTTTGTGGATGTTTTTTCTTTTCTTAGTACTTTTTCGTTTAACTTTTACAAAATGCATAAAAGAAGCTTTGAGGAAACTTGTCAGAAAAAAAAAACAGATTATTGAAGAAGGATTTTCAAATAATTGTGATGTATTCAAAAGTTTATTACTCAAATGATATCTCAAATTCTTTTTTCCCCCCTCAGTTATAACTTTTAATTTCGGTTATGTGTTTTCACTTAAATTTATTAAATTTTGAATTAGATTTATATAGTAAAACCTATTGAAAAAGAAACTGCTTAGAACGGATTCCCGCCTTAAACGAAATATTTTTTGATACCTGGAAAAAGAATGCTATACAATTATAAGAGTAATATTATTTGCTGATACAGAAACCGATCCAAAACGTAATTTTGGCGGCCACTTTAATAATACTAATAATAGTTAAAATTAATTTTACTAAACATTAATTTTACCTCTTGTTCCAAAAGATAATAATTTATAAAGTATTTTGTGTGATATCAAAACAATAAGTTCTAGAAAATTGAACCTGTATAATACTTAATCCTGCTTAAAGGAAATTTTTTTATTATCTTGGCGTAAAGAATATAATACAATTACAATAGGTACAATAGATAAATGTACTTGCTAAGACGAAAACATGTCCGAAACACAATTTTTATTCCGTTCATTGCAATTCCGTCTAAGAGGGTTTTACTGTATAATAGAAGAACGTGAATGGTGTAAATTTGAATAATGTAGTAATATAAAGCACATACCTTTTTTTAAATTAAAAAGACCTTGATTGTGTTTTTTCTTGTTATAGAATGGCCATGCGATTCCGCCTTAGTGGATTTTACTGTATAGTAGAAGAAGGTGAATGGTGTAAAAGTCAGTAGTGTAGTAATATAAGGAACATGCTTTTTTTAATAAAAAGAAAACCAATAATGTGATTTCATTTTATAGAATGGCCGTTTACCCGCTTGTCTCTCAATTCTGTGCGTGCTATACTAAAAACAGTGGGGATAAAATCTATGTAAATGTGAAAATAAATATACTCTTGTATTAATACATTTTTCTCTCCATTCTCTTTTCTATTTTTTATTGGGATAAACTTTTCAAAGTGCTATAAAAAGACTAAAAAATATAATTACAAATCCGTTGGATTCTGAGATCCCCCTCCCCCCCATTTCTTTTTTAAACGGGTTTTTATACATGGTTTGGTAGAATTTGCAAAATGATTCGAGCTTGGAAGTTGAAACTTCTATTACTTCTTTCATGAAATCGGGCTTAAAAAAAAATAACTAAAATAGCTGATGAGTACAATAAATGAATAAAATAAATAAAATGATAAGAAACTTTTCAGTGATTTGTTATGCTGATTTTTTTTAGTAATTTTGTTAACAAAAATATAAAAATGCTTTTCAGAATTTTTTTCGGTATTTAATCACAAAAAGGGAAGTAAACGTCGATTGACCAAAATTTAGGACACAAGTTACTAAAAACAAAGCCATAGAGATGATATGAAATATGTTATTATTCCAAAGTTAATATATATTTATTACATCGTTTCACAACTTTTAGTTATTGTAATAAATTGTATGATTTTTCAGGATTTATAAGTTTCGATCAGTCGAGATAACAGCCTCAATGCTATAAATCTCAAAGCATCTATGTAAATGAAATTATGTAAATCATAAATTTCAATTACTTGAAATTGCAATGTCAATCAAATTATTAGTGATAATTTATATTAACCGTTTATTCAGATTTTGGAAATAACACTTGCTGCTTTCCAAAGAATTTTTCATGTTATAAGTTTACAGTTGTTGAATTTCTGTTACCTTTATTTGCGTATTCGATGTAATATTACATTAATTCCTTAGTAGAGGTATATATTCTTAACTTATTGTGCTACATATAATTGTAAAGAATATTAGCCAAATTCTTATTTTATTTGCTTTGTTTTGAAGATGAACATAACTTATTACCAGGACGTCGGAGTCGAAGTCGAAGTCAGGCTGATTTTAGGGTAAAAAGACTCGAGTCGGAGTTTCTAAAAACGTATCGACTTTTTGTTGAAAAGACTGAAGTGAAATAAAAAAAAAAAAATGCAATTTAATAGATTACAACGACCATTTGGAATTTTTTTTATAAAACGATTGTAAAACGCCGTGGCTAGTGGATTGGAGCCCCTCGAGACATGGCCTTTTAATATCAATCGATTAAACATTAGATTGTTTCCTTTTTCGCGTTCGTCTTTTATTCTGTAATCGATTTTCATGGGCTACATAATCAGTTGAAGACCTCGATTTTCATGGGCTACATAATCAGTTGAAGACCTCGATTTTCATGGCCTACATAATCAGTTGAAGACCTCGATTTTCGCTTTGCAAGACGATTTTATTTCGGCGTCGCTCTTTGGCTTTGGATTTTTCCATATCTGATAATTTGCGCCTACCCATTTTGTAACTTTTTCAATTCGTAACGATTTTATGCCTTTCGATTACCTATTCAAACAATTTTTAACGATTTTATGCCTTTCTATTACCTATTCAAATAAAAATTCTTCTAAAAGTAAAGAACATCGTTGAATTTCGTTAAAAAAAATAAAATGCGAGCATCATTTGACCCCATCCTTGACCGAAAGCAACAACCATTTCCAAATGGTTAAAAATACATTTAATTTTAAATTAAAAAACCTAATTAAAGTTTTTATATTCGAACTATACACATTAATAAATATTTAGTTATTTTTTAATTTATTGCATATTAATGAGTAAATGTAGGAGAAGAGGGCAGGTATGATATTTGCCATACATAATCATTAAATTATTTCATCCAGTTAGTTCGTGAAATCATAGATGATACTATTGAAGTATAATTAAGCAAAAGTGAGTTTTGAAAGTTTTTTTTTAATTAGCGCCAACAAAACCTGAACCGCAGATAGGGTTTGGCTATCCGATCTACCTCAGACAACAATTGATGTTTCATTTTAACCTCTGTCCACTCAGGTTTGGTTCGAGTCGGGTCCTGAAAATTCTATTTGAAGTCAACCCGACCCGAACCCGAAACAAACCTCAAAGCGACTTGAAATAAAGGAAAATCTAAATTTTAGTGGAATTATGAAAAATAGTCTTAGAGTAGATCTACTATAATAGCACTTTTATGTAGGAAAATGACTATACATTTACTCATTTATAATAAAACTTAAACAATTTTGTGGGCTTAAAAAAAAAAAAAAAAAAAAAAAAAAAAAAATCGGGCCAACCTGATTAGAGTCCTGCATCGGGTCGGGTTACCCACTTTTACCCGCACCCGACACGATTCGCGGTTTGGGTCTGATGGGGTTAGCTCTATATTTGGGGTTGGCATTTGTTCAATTCGGGTTTACTTCTACTTTGTTGCTGCAGGTCAGATTCGGGTTGGGTTGACTTTCATTGTTTCAGGTTTCGATAGTTTCGGGTTGGGTTTAGACTCTTGCGGGTGAGGTTCGGGTTGACCCAGTTTTTCAAAAAAATGTCCAAAATATTTTTTTTTCAGGTTAAAAATCTATATACAATAAGACCTCCTCAATGTACATTCCCGAATATCGGACATCTCTATTCAGTGAACACTTTTTCAAATCCTAACACTTATATATTTGTACACTTATACCTTTGAATAGTGGCCACCTTCCAATATGTGAATGTGTGCAGAAACTATCAAAAGTAGGGTAGACCGGGGCAAGATGACGAATGTCTTAATTTTTTCGTTTTCCACTAGGTAGCAGCATCAACAGGACACTACTGGCTCTCCTATCGGCCGTTCGTTAAACAATAGTATAGAGACGCTGAAATCGCCATTTTTGTGTTAGTTGCGAAGCTTTGATTGTTTACCGCTGCCACGTTATAACTTTTATGCATGTGTAAATAAGCTCTGCTACAGATAGAGGTAAGATATATCGTTTCTCTTTAATATTTATGAGTAGCTTAGTTTAAATACTACCTATTACCATGAATAAATGTCAATTAATCGCCTTTCTTCATGACAATGAAAACGAACATTTTTAAACAGGCCAAGATGATGACCCTCCAGAAGAACCAGAACTTGTGGCAAATGCTAATTCGAATGCACCAAAGAAGACTGTTATGGTTTTTGATTTCAAACCATTGCCTAAAGCAACACAATGTGAGAAAAAAAGAAAAGCAAAACACTGACCTCAAGCATTCTTACAAGCACACCCATCAAAGAAATGTTAGAACAAAGGGAAAAGCAGAAGGAAGAACAGGAACGTTTAAAAAACACAGAGAAAAGAAGCTTGTGAGACTAAAAAGGATATAAAAAAACTCAAAATAAGTTCCTGTAGGCCTAAGTCTATTAAATCCAGGTCAAACAGTCCTGTTGCATCAACTTCAAAGGATGGTGTTTTCAGATGTCCTGCTTGTGACGAGGAATATTGTGACCCACCAACAGAAGAATGGATCTAGTGCTGTAAATGCCAAGCTTGGTGGCATGAGGAATGTTTCAATTATGAAAATGGCATTTTTATTTGTGACTATTGTTAGCTGCACAAGTAAACACTTCAACATTACGTTACAATGCATTATGCTTATTTTGATACTTTGTAAGAAGTAAAAACACAGTTATCATTTGTTAAACCATGTAACATATTCAAAAGATAAAATATGTTCAACCTTTTTCAGTGTTGTCATCTTGCCCCGGTACTGGGGCAAGATGACGATTTGCCAATGTTCTGAAAAACTAAAATTATACCTTTTTTTTACTTGAAAAATTAAATGGTAATATATTTAATACTATAAAGGAATACTCTAAAAGTTCATGTAAAATTAATTTTACTATACTTAAAAATAAATTAATAAACAACAAAAATTGTTAACGTACTCATCTTGCCCCAGTCTCCCCTACGATAAATGTGATTTTGTATGAATCAAACAAGAAAAGTTGGTAATATTTTTCATATTCCAAAAGAAGAAAAAATGGATTTTTTACTCTACCATGAAGAGAAAATCATCTATGATCACATTTTTTATATACATTTTATTTCTCATGCTATGAATTGAATATATACTCAACTGAATATATCATATTCAATTATGTGTTTATATTGATATGAAATATAGTTCTGCTCAAAAGTTTTTTGAAAATCCCAACAACCTGACTAGCAGAAACCTTATTCTGATCCGCAAGAAACGTTCTAGAATGAACCGGACGTAGCAGAAGAATTACTATCGCTCCAGTCCGAAAGAGGTAGATTAAGCACAACCCAACCCCATGAAGAATGATCCCGAGGTATCCGCTATTCCGAGGTTTTACTATATTTGAGTATTAAAGAAATTGGATATGTCCATTTTCCTATATAAAAGATGAAATTGGTATTAGAGATATAATTGTAGATTAATTTTCACAAATGCATTAAAACATGATTTATTTCCCTTTCGTTTAGAATTCGAGTTGGGTTGCGAGTTGAAATATTTTAGGTTAGGGTCGAATGTAGGTTGAAATGTGTCAGGCTCCGATCGAACTGCGGGTCGCCGAAAATTATTTTTGCAGGTTAAGGTCAGTTTAAGGAACGAGGAATTTTTCGGCCAGGTTCGGAGTTTTCTGGCACTAAAAACCGATAAACCATTTTTTAGTGTTGTAAAGTCCTGGAATTTCATAAAATTCCATGTAGCATAACTCAGTTAGTTTTGGCTGTAAAAGAATGAAAATTGTGCTGTTTTCCTTGTTAGATAATGAGATTTTTTTCGTATATAATTTATGGGATCCAGGGACTGTAAAATATGAATAAAAAGCATAATTTTTTTAAAAATTAGTAACAGAACTCAATATAATCTTAATATAAATTAATATAATCTTAATTCCTACCTTATTTTGAACAATTTTTCAATTTACATTTTCTATGTATCTCCAACAAGTAAAAAAATTAAGTACATTTCAACATTTTTGGGCCACCCTGTATGCTGGAGTCGGAGTAGGTCAGTTTTCCTACCGACTTTGCAGTCCTGCTTATTACTATTATTATTATTGTTGTATTCACATAAAAACTAAATACACATTAAGTGGGCATAAAACTGTAATATATATATATATATATATATATATATATATGACATGGAATTTTAATATATTTTTGCATTTGAATATTTCGAATCATTTAAAAATATCTACATATTAAACACGTTATTAAGATTTACATGTACTTGAACTTAACATATGAAACTCAACTCGGAACGAGAAATAGCACCCTTCTACCGGAGAAGGCATCTAACAAGGGGAGGTTCCGAGGCTAGAAACAGGGAAAGCGATGAGTTTCTGTGCATCTAAAGTGTATGATCAACAGGTAAATGTATGAAAGTCATATAATGCATTAAAAAATTATGTGCAAAAAATTGATCTTTGAAAAACAAGACCGAAAGTTTACGTTTCATATACACTTCTGTATATATTCGGCTAAAAATTCCGAGTGGTTGCGCTGTGCGGATGGCAGCGCGCCAGACTTCGGATCGAGTTTCCCGCAAAACTAATACACACACACATAAATATATATGTATATATATATCTATATATATAATTATTTAAACTTAAGGCAAACATAAGTAATAACATATTTTTACGCATATATATATATATATATATTGAAAAATCCAAATTCATAATTTAGTACACGAAAAAAACATCTAACAAACTGTAACTAAAACAATAATTAACAAAACCAAGAGTAACTAAGAAAAAACCAAACATGAAGACAAGATATATATATATATATATATATATAACCATTAATTAAACATTACCAACCATCATCAAAAACAGCAATATTGTGAATGAAATGACAATAAAAATGGATGCCACAAACCTATAATATACAACTGTATGTATAAAATAAAGTGCCTTATACTTAATTACAAGAATTAATATGGAAGAAAAAAGAAGAATATGGATACCGAAAAAAAATAATTGAAAAACTTATATATTGAATTACGTTTTCAAGAGTACAGAATTCAATGATATAAGCAAATCGGTTGTTTTCTGTGAGAAAAAAGCTAAAAGCTGAATTTTTTTTTTCTCCTGTACTCAAACAACCAATATGACCAAGAGAATAGTTTCAAGATGAAAACAGAATAATATCAAATGGCATGAAATGGAAAAAACAATACAACCTTTTAAATATTTAATTAATAGCATAAAAAATAGAAATATTACACAACATACCGAATAAAATCCCAGTTGTTTTCAAAATATCTTCCTGCACATGGTATCCAAAAGCACGATAAGATTAAGGTGAATGAAACAGTTAAGTTAACATAGAAATTAAAACCTATGGAGTCAGTTAATTCATTTTGAAATACCGTGATAAATTCAATTAATATAATATAAATAGAAAATAATTACAATATTTAAAATACCTAAAACACTATTAAAAAGTTTAATTTATACATATATATATATATATATATATATATAAATTTATTTGCAGCGAGAGAGATTTAATAATTAAAATTTGAATTTCTTTGAATTTGATGAAAAGTAGAACATAAAAACACTTTGTATTGAGAAAATTTTACTCTTATTTATCTCAATTATTTATGATTTTTACATTAACAAACTTCTATTTTTCTCGACGAAATGAATTAAAAAACTCCCAGTAATATAAACTATGACATATTAGATAAAATTAAAATAAGCTATTTTAATTTTTTCCATGGCTTAAGAACACCCTTAAGTTAATAATTTTAAAATATGCGTCTGTGTGTTTTAAAACATATGACTTTTATGCCATATTTATTTTTCATTGTTGAACAAACAGAAGCTCAGTGCCGATGTATGGTAAATCATTTGAATACTTTGAACGGTACAGATTGCGACGAAGTGGCTTTATTGGTTGATATTTTTAAGGCGGTTTGCGCCTATGTTTGTTTCATTTTATAAAATGTGTTAATTTTATACATTTTTAATTTAAAAAAAAAATCAAATTTTAGTTATTTTTATTCAGTGAACGCCAGGCTGAAACCATTAAACATATGCCTAGAGGTGGGGTTTAAGAAATAGATAGTAATAAATTACGCTAGGGTGCAAATTTGGGTTGTGTCGTGTTCTTTAGCCTTTGATAATTGATTCTTATGTATTTTGTAGAGCTGAATCCGAAAATTACCTTCATTTTTAACACTTTCCAACAAAGTTGAAAAGTGTTTATGCATTTTGTTTGTCTGTCCGTCTGTCCACGCTCTAACTCCCGTAAATATACTCGGATTTTCATGCAATTGATAAACGTTATTGAGCGTCACCAAAGCATGTTTAGTACTGCATATGAAGTGTGTAGGATTAATTGTTCATTTACAGGGGCATTCAAAAGTATTCCATTACATTATAATATATGGGGAAAAATCGTTTGCAGAGTATTTTTATAAAATTACGCTATTTAAACTGTATTGAAAGTGATATAAATCGCTGGATTTCACTACGATCACGTTAGAACAGGGCATTCATAACCTTTTTTATTCATTTACAGGGACACACAAGAGAAATCGTTTACACTGTCTTTGAGTAATAATTGCTGGAGAGAACGGTTTAAAATTCGATATGCGCTTTTAAATTTAATTATTTTTTTGCTTGTTACTCTTTATATAAATTCTATACCTAATATACAGAGCTGCATTAAAGTATCTACCATTCTTTTTATTAGAGGAAATTGCTGAAGGGTAATTTTCAACTGAATATATGTATTTCTTAAGTGAACTAAATTTTGGCATGCATGTGATTAATAGATGGAAATCCATATATCACATACAGGGCTGCTGAAAAAATTCAGATAATTTTCCGATTGTAGATGGGAACAGCTGAAATTGGGTTTTGAAATGCGTTATGCGTTTCAATATGGTTGAATTAGACGTAATAGTTTAATTTTTTAAACGGTGCAGTTTTGTTACATTATTCGGAATATGTTGGAAAGTGTTTCATAATCATGCTTGACGCATGATATTTTCTTTTTTTGTTTACCATCACGTCAGGATTTTGCAAAAATCGCAAATTTTTAAAATAAATATTGTATTTATATTATTGTAAATATTGTAAAGTATTGCAAAAATTTGATACAATAAAACAGACATAAAACTTTCTTTCATTATAATTTATTCATTTTTTGGCTTATACTATGTATTTTTACAGCTAAACATGTAAAATACTGGATAATGAAAATCCTTACTTTTTTTTTTTCCATGTGTGGAAGTTTCTTTGTACCTCTCATGTTCTGCCATGCGTTTTACATTTTATGTTCTCGGTGTAACATCCAGCAGTAGTCGGCCATCATCTGTGCCATTTAATAAAATCAGCTCTACAATCTCGTAAAGGCCAGTTACGCTTAAGCTTCACACAGATCATTCTTCTAGCCCTTATCAGTATCTGCGTCTTTTCTTGCGCTGTTAAAAATTTGCAGCATTCTGGCAGGTCATTTGACCGTTTTTTCCAAAAACGGTTACACAACCGTAATTTTAACACTATTCTGACCATATTATTGGCCGTGTTAGTGTCAGAATATAGTTAAAATATGGTTATGAAACCGTTTTTTCAAAAAACGGTCGAATGACCTGCCAGAATGCTGCAAAATTTTTAACAGTGTGTGACCACGAGGTGTTTTTGATCTTTAATGACTTTAAAAGGAAAGGGACTGATGTCCTGAAAAAGAGGAAAACTTTCTCTCAAGTAGCGATGAGCTTCTTATCTCCTGACCCACTGTTGATTCCCCTCATCCTTTTGTGAATAAATGAAGCTCATTTTCAGATTCAGTGCTAAAAAATACGCAAATCAATTATCAAAAGTTAAAAAACAAAAACGTTACTTCTATTTTATAGTATCAGATTTTCGCTATTTTTTGACTTTTTGACTGTGAAATTTAAGATTTGCGAAAAATACTGACGTGATGCTTAAAACTAAAGTTCATTTTCGGATTCAATGCTAAAATATACATAAAAATAAATTATCAAAAATTAAAAAACACAACCATCTCAGGGCTTGTGTTATCAATAGTCTAGTCGCATTGCAATTGTCTTCCACGAAAATACCGATTTCATACGGATTCGTGTAGTATGGTGCTCCGAGAAATATTGCTGGCACACATAATTGTATGCCATGGAAGAGACAATTATACACTATTCGTCTAACTATTTAAAAAAAAAAATAGCTGATATGACTACTTAAGGGTGTCAACGATTTTAATTATATGATTTAAATCATTGATTAAATCGCAAATTTAATCACATATATTTATATATATTGATTAAAATAATATGTTTCCAAAATTTTAAAATGGCAGTACTAAAATCTAAGAGGAATATTATTTGGAAAGTTTCTATAGGTATTTTGCTTAATGAAAACAACAACAACAACAACAACTACAACAACAAAAACCCTCTTTAAACAATTGTGCATAAGCACAATTCCCTAAGCTTGTAAAAAATTAAGTTCGATAAATAAGTAAAAAGCAAGATTTTATCTGGCATAAAGAACATTTTATTTAAAAATTATATTTAATTAAATCTAATGTAATTTGCAAAGTCATAATTTCCTTTGAGTAGTCAAATTATTCATTCTTCAATTTTATATTATAAAACGAGCAAAAATTGTATTTGTGTGTGTGTGTAAATTTTATATTAAAAACGGCTCTAGCGATTTTGACTAAATTTTGTAATTTACCATTTTCGGGCACGAGAAGACCATTGGGCTAGGTCATGAGCTCGAGAAAATTCGATAAGTGGGTCATTTTGGGTCATAATGGGTCAGGTTCAAACTAATTATATCTAAAAAATGACTCAATCGATTTTGACTAAATTTTATATCCAACCATTTTTGGGAACGAGAAAACTATTGGGCTAGGTCACATGTTCGAGAAAATTCGATTAGTGGGTCTTTTTTGGGTCACTGTGAGTCTAGATAATTGTATCTAAGAAACAAATCAAACGATTTTGACAAATATTTGTACTATATCGTTTCTGGGCATGAGAAGACCACATGTTCAAGAAAATTCGATTAGTGGGTCATTTTTGGGTCAATGTAGGTCAAGCTAATTGTATCTAAAAAACGGCTCAAACGATTTTGGCAAATTTTTTTATTACATCGTTTCCTAGCAGGGGAGCACCATTGGGATAGGTCACATGTTCGATAAATTTAGATTAGTGGGTCCCTTTTGGGTTACCGTGGGTCAAGCTAATTTTATCTATAAAACGACTTTAACGATTTTGATTAAATTTTGTATTCTATCGTATTCGGGTTCGAGTAGACCATTGGTTAGGTCGCATGTTCGAAAAAAATTGGTTAGTGGGTCATTTTGGGTCAGTATGTCTCAGGATCATGCCCATTGTATCTAAACAGCAAGAATGATACAGTGAGAGTAAAATATCGAATATACTAAGAAAAGTTTTAAAGAAAATTATCCCATTCTAGCCTCCCCTAGATAAAAAGATGTTGATTTAACAACACTGATTATATTCCTAGTTCTCAATGACGATTGTGAAACAATCTGAATTTTTCCATCCGATATACAGGGTGTCCGGTCTCAACGGTGTCCAATGGCTAATTCCTAAACCGTTAGTCATAGACATATAGTTCTAATTACAAAAAATGTTTTAAATCAGGTAAAGAAACATTGTAAAAGCGATTTTGGTCAATAAAAACATTTCTTAAAAAGTTACGAAATTTAAATTTTTATACGGTCCCCAGGTCCTATAAGTTATAGTTAGTAATTTTTTCCTATTACACTGACAAGTAAGACAAAAAAAGTCCCATTCATATAACGCTAAAATTGAGCGAGTTATGAAACTTTGAAAATGCATGACTTATGCCACTTTTCTACTCTGAAAACAAATGAGTTCGGCTTGTCTTTAAGGGATCATATACCAAGTGTTTAAAGTATTCGAAGATCTTACTTCATGTGTATCTGCGCTTTGAAAAAAAAATCCTACAAGTATTATGATTAAGTCTCAAATTGGCTAAAATAACATATGTTTTATTTTGTCACGATTTGAGACTGTTTCTCTTATGATTTTTTTAACAAAAATTATGTTTTTTTATAAGTTTTTATGTTACTTCAACAATCGTATGTATGTTTTTCCAGTTCAAAATGTGTACTCGAACTTTAACCCACTTTTAAATATCCGATCGAGATTGCATTTTACATACTGGCGCTAATCCGATAACAATCTAATATTATTAAGATTTTCGGTGGTTACCATTTATACTTATTTTACAGGATAACACAAAAAAATTCGGATAGATTTCTGCCAAGGAGTTTAAGAAAAAGTTTTAGATTAGATAATACAAGACTGCGATTGTTGGGTTTTTTAACTTTTATGTATTTTTTAGCATTGAATCCGAAAATTACCTTAATTTTTAACCATCATGTCAGGATATTTCGGAAATCATAAATTTTCAAATTTAAGAATAACAAAAATGGAATAGTACAAAGTAGAGGAGATGGTTGTGTTTTTTAACTTTTGATAATTGATTTTTACGCTCTTTTTAGCACTGAATCTGAAAATGACCTTCATTTTTAACTATCACGTTAGAATTTTTTTGCAAATCGCAAATGTGTAGGTAAAAATATAGCGAAAATCTCATACTATAAAACATATGTAAAACATTTTTTATTTTATTTTATTTTATTTTATTTGATTAAAAAATTTATTCGATGTTTTTGCTAACCATGGAATTCATACAGCTAAACAGCTGAGTGATCCGATGAGATGGGGTAGGAAATTCAATTTTAACATTGAACTTCTTAACTTTGAAATTTGCAATTTGCGAAAATTCCTGATATGATAGTTAAAAATGAAGGTCAATTTCGGATTCAACGGTACAGAATATATAAGAATCAACTATCAAAAACTAAAAAACATGACATAACTCAACTTTTGCAGGCTTGTGCAATCTAATAATATTTTAAAATACGTATCATTTTGTAAAGAATTGAGGCTGTTAATTTAGAATCCTTTTATTTAACAAAAATTCTGTTTTTTCTTTCTTCTTAAATGTTTATTACAAAATGTATATTTTCCATTAATATGCCAGAATGATTAAAGATTTCAAATTTATATTGCAATGTTAATTTTACTCCCAAACATTTTTTATATATGACGAAATTATATTTCGACTAAATTTGTGAATGACCCCCAATTTGCAGCAAAAAATATGCTCCAACTTTAAAAAGCTATTACTCGGTCAATTTTAATCGTAGAATAACGGGACTTTTTTGTATTACTTGTCAGTGTAAAAGGAAAATTTCACTAAATATAACTTATAGGACCGGGGGACCGTATAAAAATTTAAATTTCGTAATTTTTTAAGAAATGTTTGTATTGACCCAAATTGCTTTTAAAATATTTCTTTACCTGATTTAAAACATTTTTGTAATTGGAACTATATGTCTATGACTAACGGTTTAGGAATTAGCCATTGGACACCGTTGAGACCGGACACCCTGTATAACAAGATCAATTAATAAGTCGATATTTCCCTTTTCTGTCGTACTGGAAAACGTTGTAATCGGTTTAAATTGCATACGAATGGGTTTAAAATTTTTATCTACATTAGTGCAAAATCACTAAGATCATGAAATGGAATTATTTCAAAAAATAGATTCACTTCCAGTGTTTTCGAGCGATTTCTTTAAGATATCTTATACTTCAGATGTTTAGATTCCCAAATGCAGATTAATTGTTGACCTTTAGCATGACCAGTGTTCTTTGCTAAGTATGATGTAATTTCATTACAGTCTTCCTTAACGGGACAGTTTACCTTTTCAACAATTTTGTTTATTTTAAATTAATTATTCAAATGGTGAACTCACTGCATTTCAATGTTCAATTAAAAGTACATTTTGAAAAAAGTTAAAGTTTTTAAAAAGTTAACAGAAATTTGATATTATAAAAATCCCTACTACGTTTTTATATATTAATATTTTTGCCCATTTTTTAAAAAAGATTTTCAAATGTGTATTACACAAGACTGCGCATGGATTTTTAGATACATATAATATTACATTTAATATAATTTTTTTACGATATATATAGTGTAAAATGATGAAATCTAACACATCTTCATATATTTTTATTTCTTTTTTAAATAACAAAAAACCTGAAGAATAATTCCATGCACAGATTTATTATATATATCATAACGAACATGCACAAAAAAGTTTAAATCTCTATCTCAAAAAAAAAAAAAAAAAGCCATATCATTTTTAAAACGAGAAAGTGAAGAAAATATTAACATGGAACATGGAGAGAAACTCATTTAAAGTTTTAATTTGTGTGGGTTAATATTGTATCTAATATATCAATTAGACATGTTAATATAAAACTGTCAAACAATATTTAAGGATCGATATTATTTCTCTTTTTAAAAAATTTAACTTATTTACTTTTTTCAATTTTAAGTTATATGGCATCCGCTGTGTTTATTAACAAAATTTGCATTATCTCGCGATATAATTGCCAAATGAGTAAAAATGAGGTGTCAAAGTATTCACAATTAAACAGGCTTTCATTTAATTTTTTTAATCGATTTTATTAAAATAAATTTTGAGGTAAAATGTCCCCTTAAAAAATATCTATTGAAGAACAATAATATGCTTGTATTAAACCAAATATATATATATATATATATATATATACGTCACAGTCAACAAACTACATGATGTGAAATAAAAAAGAATAATTGTCATAAATCTTAATAAGCAGGATAGTACAAACAGTTTTACTATCCTTTGTTCCTCCGTCTCCATGCCCAATTGAAAAATTATTTTTTCGCCCTATAAGTGGGAAAAGGGTAATAAGTAATATTTTAAGGCAAATGCACTTATACAGAGATTTTTTTTTAAACTAAAAATACTACTGCTCCATGACAAAAATAATAGGTAATTCAAAAATGAGCTGTACACATTTTCTGTTTCAGTTATTTCAGAAAATCAGTGACCCGGAGCCGAACAATTTTTGATGCTCCAGCTCCAGCTCCGCTCCTAGAGAAAATACAGTGGCTCCAGCTCCGGCTCCGGCTCCAACTCGGCTCCGACTTCGCGCTTTTGAGTTGCAGATTTTAATTTACATGTTTAATTTTTTGCTCACAAATACTTTCTACCTTCATTAAAGATCAGACAAAATGCATTTTTCTTCTCATCAAACTTGAAATGTTTGTTCAGAAAATATGACATCTTTTAGCTTTTGCTTTTAAATAGTAAGTTTGGTGGAATTTTAAACACAAAAATCTTAAATTTCTTCTACACTTTTCAAACAGCCAAAATTGTACAACTACACATGTAAACAACAGGCAGCCATATTTGTTTTCAAATAGTGTTGTCACTTAATTCAAGTAGAAAGTAGAAGTAAAGTAGTGTTACCATGTTTTTGTTTTGAGAAGGTTTCCTTCTCTAATAATAATAAAAACCTAAAAAATGATATAATTAAAATGCTGAATAAGGATGTAATTAAAATATTTTAAGCCTAGAAATTTAAAAGACTGAAAAAAAAGATTTAAAAGAATATTAAAAACTAAAGGAGCCCTGGAGCTGGGGAAAATTTAGAGCTCCAGCTCCGGCTCCAGCTCCAGGGAAAACTCAGCTCCGGAGCGCTCCGGCTCCGGGCTCCAGCTCCAGCTCCGGGTCCCTGCAGAAAATATTAATAGGTTACTTTAAATCAGGCGCATTTCATTTTTTACGCATTGCAGTTTATGTGCATTGTTTCTGTTGCTTAAATCTATTATTTCCATCACACATTAATGGATACTTTTAATTTTCCTTATTTTTCTAGAATGTCAGAAGTCATCGAAAATTTTAAAGCTTGTTTTCTTATTGTATCTAATATATCAGACATGTTAATATAAAACTGTCAAATAATATTGTAATTCGAGCAAACATTTTATTATTTTTCCTTTATAGAGTTCGTGCCTAGAAATTTGTGTCTTAAGATAATGGTGATGTATCTTCAGGATTCATCTAAGGATTATTTTTGGTGGTAATTAATTATTTAAAAGCAGGGAAAACCAATTTGTTTTCTCAAAATAAAAGCGTTTCTTAATTTATCTGTCCGTAGTTAAAACATCAAGTTCGAAATTGTTAATACGGCAAACATATTACGTTTTTCCTATACGAATTTGTGTAAAATATGGAAAGATGGCCGCCAAGACCTTCATGCATATTAAAAAAAAAAAAAATTGGAATTTTCAGAAACACGTTATAATGTATTTAGTAAAGGAGAAAAGGCTTTCTATCAACGTATACGTAGACACTCCACTTATATATGTTAAATTTTTAATGGAAAATGTTAAATAAATACAATAATTTAAGCTTGAAAATTTGATATCACACCATTTTTTAGCCACAACTTTATTTATTTATTTCTTTTTCTTTTTTTTACTTTTGATAAGTTGTTTTTTAGTGGTTATAATTTCTTTTTTTTTTTAAACAGATTATATATAATTTAAATAATTCTACTTACTCAAATTAAACTGTGTCCTCGTATAGCCGTTGTAAACGGTGAGCAAACACAATATATATATATATATATATATATGCATTTTGTTTAAATATCATTAATTTTTTAGAGTAATTAATAATTTAAAAGCAAGGAAAGTCAAATTCTTTTTTCAAAGTATCAGTCTTTCTCAATTTATATGTTCTTAAAATTTTTTATGAAGGATGAAAATTTAGTAAAAAAATGATAGAGTCAAAATAAAATATAGGTGCACGTTTATATAGAAGTTTTTGTCCAAATTACGGTAATCTATGTAGTTTTCAGAAATAGACCTGAAAATTTTCTTTTGAACTATTTATTTATTTATGGAACACATACATCTCACTTGTGTGTTTGGCATCAGGTATCGGCTTATAAGTCATCGTCAATATACGAGGATGAGATAGCGGTCGAGATCCAGATAGATTTTTCTCTGTTTAGCGAAACGAGATTGACCAATCAGAAGACTTCATTTTTGCAAGCAGCGAAAAATTAGCAAAAATGCAGGCTTCTGATTGGTCAATCGTGTTTCGCTAAACAGCGAAGAATTTACCTGTCTAGCTCGGAAAAATTTCTCAAACATCTGTGATCTACTTTCAGATAAAATTAAATGAATTTATATGAATCGATTTTTAATGGATATTTCAACATCTAGTTGG
Source organism: Maratus speciosus (assembly GCA_963932465.1). Classification (NCBI taxonomy): domain Eukaryota; kingdom Metazoa; phylum Arthropoda; class Arachnida; order Araneae; family Salticidae; genus Maratus; species Maratus speciosus. The sequence continues at coordinate 338,100,941 of OZ010791.1, forward strand.
AATTTTTGAAAAAATGTTTAGAAATTCTGAAAGAGAAAAATTTTTTGCGCGTGGGTACGAAATTTCAAGTTTTTAGGTCCCGTAGTTTTTAAAATACGGGTGTCTTTGAAAACGCCACATATTTTATCGTCCTGGTACTCGGCAAAATTTCGATAAACCCTCCCCCTCTTTTGGAGTTTCTGAAGGAAAATCTTTGCGGTCTTATTGAAATCAGTGCTTTAGTTGAATTATGAATATTTTCCATTCTTTTAATTCTGGTTTTTAATTAATAACGTGCATTAATTAAAAGTTTTTGAAAATTTTATGATTTGTCATGTGATCGGAACTATTTAGCAAAATTTCTAGTAAAATCTAGCAAAATGTATGCAAAATTTCAAGTCTCTAACGTATACAGTCTCTGTGAGCGAGTTGTATAACGGATATACACACGGACAGACAGAGGAGTGAGACGAATAGGGCTTCGTCAGATGAACGGAACCCTAAAAATGATATATACATACGAGGTGTAATATAGATATCAAAAATAAATATTTTGTGGCCTCAGACACTGATATTTTTGATTTTTCGATATTTTTCTTCCATTTCTAGGCATATAAAAATAAGTTTCTAGGTACTCCATCATGTGTAAAAATGGAAAAATAAATAATAATGTTTATTTTAAGATAAGTTAGTTTGTTCCACTCCATTTTGTCCTAATAACAAAAAAAGTTATTTTAAAACTTTCTTTCAAATTAGATTTGCTTATTATTTCACAATTCACTATATTAAAAATATTTTTAATATTTCACTAAATAAAAATGTAATAATTCTAAGAACCATTTTCTAAATATTTTCTGTTCCTTAACAGCTTAGGGCATATATCATTACACTTTTACAAAGTTTCTAGAATGCTTGGCTTTGGATTCTTAGAATGCTGATCTTGTAAAAAAGAAATATTTGGAACTTTTTTAATAGATAATGAAAGCACTTTGAAAAAATTTTCTAGACTTTTTAATTTCGTATCGCTGCTTTATAGAAACGTTTTTGTGGTCATCATCGGAATAAGAAAAGACTATCCATTAATGAGTGATGAAAAAGCTATTTTTAAGAAATAAGGTGGTTTTAAAATAGGAAAAGTTTTATAGTTAAAAAAGAGAATTGTTGAGGAGAGGATGAAAATTTTGATTTTCCAGGAATTTTGTGAATTTTGTATTGAAGCTTCACAATTGTCCTTTAACCTATCCTTCTATAAGAATAATTTCTCCTCATATGGGCTTATTGTGTGAAATAAATTACGAAACTTAAGAGTAGTAAAGTGATAAAAGATTTCCAACATGTATTGCATTTTAAATCACCAGAGCAAATCATTTGCCAAATATTAATGTTTCTCAAGAACTATGCCAGACAGATATTGCTAAAAACATTTCACGTAAGTTAATTGGTTGCAATTAATTCTAGAAGTAAATCGGGATGACCAACGATATCAATAAATAAAATAATTTTTTTAATGGGGTGGAGTTTGTCGTATTTTTTAATACAATATAATTCTCTATTATGAATACATTGTTTGTAGACATATATAGTTGAGATATATAGTATAGATATTACATTTATGAAAGTATCAAAGATAAAGGACAGATGTTAAATATGAATCTAACGTAATTTCATATCCTTTTATAATTTCTTATTAAATATCTACTTTATAAGATAAAGTCTTTTTTTTTTTAACCAAGCAATTTAGTCAACTTAATTCGGCGCTAAATTGACGTGGAGAATCTCGTTTGTACCTCTCCGCACAAATGATTTTCAAAAGTGATACATTAATTTATTAAAAGATTACGACTAACTAAGATTTTTGTTATGATTGAAAAAGCATTTACGATTTCCATATATTGAAATAAGCATTTATAATTTTATTATATTAAATATAGGTATATTTCTTATTAATAGTCTTGTCTGATGATTATTTATGTAATAAATAAACTGGGCATTTGTACTATGAAAAAGTTACAACATTAACATGAAAATAAAATAAATCATAAATTTACTAAATGGCGTATACAAAATATTGTAAGGTATGTTGTAAGGTTAAAAACTAAACAAACAATAATTAAAAATAAATAATTTAAATAATTATTTAATTAAAAATAATTAAAATTTTTGTTTTGTTTAGTTTTTAACTTTACAACATTCTGTATACACCATTAGCAAACTTGTGATTTATTTTATTTTCACGTTAAATTGTAGCCTTATTTACGTTTTTAAAACCTTAATATTAGTACCCTCATAGCATGCATGGTCACAGTGACGTCATTGTGACGTCACTGTAAGTCACTGTGGTCACGTCACATCTGTGACTAAAATGCCACCACTCAGTGATGTCACATTGTGACTGAGATGTGAACTTCTTAGAAAACTTTAAACAATTATAAAAATTCTTCAAAACATGTTACTTATTGTAAAATTTTATTTTTCCGGCAATTAAAAAAATACTGTAACGTCACTGTTATGTCACTGCATGTAACGTACGTCACGTCATATATGTGACAAAAAAACCACCATATTGTAAATCACAGTGTGACAAAAATATTAACTTCAAAAATTTTTGAAAATGAAGAGAAATATTTAAAACATGCCCTAGTTACAGCGGCATAAGGAATGAATATTAATGGACAGCAAATAGTAAATTCGGACACGAAAAGAAGGGGGAGGGGAGAAAAAGAAAAATGCACGGTACAAGTATCAACAAACTAGATTTCCATGCTATATTTTATCAATTTGATATCTAAGAAGTGAAAGTATACTTTTTTCATGATTTCAATTTTATCTAGCATTGCAATTTAATATAATAATACATCACGGATTGTTATTATTATAAAAGTATTTCTCAGAAAAATGCTATGTGCTGGAGCAATTTGAAACATATTTAGAATTAGAAATATTAAATCTATACACTTTACATATTTAGTTTGCAGGGAGGAAATTTTTTAACTTTTTTGGCGACCACTGGTCGAAACACTTCTGTAATTTCAAACTAAACATTTTCTATTACAGTTAAGTCTGCAGATTTTAATGAGCACGCAGAAAGAATCTTCAGAGTTTAGTCATATATGCATTTATTGCTTTATAATTTGCATTCAAGTCATATTTTTTTCCTGTTAATCTATTTTTAGTAACTGTTTTTTTTAAAAAAAATTACTTCTTTCAGCCTTTTTAAATAAAATTAGCCTTTTCCGAAAAAAAAAAAAAATATATATATACAAAATTTATGCAAAACACATGATATAATTAATTTTTCGCATTTCCAATTTGTGTTTTAGAGGTATGACTTTTAAAAAAGTTATTTTACAAATTGTTTTATTCTGCAGAAAATTAACATAAAAAGATTGACAGATTGACAAAGAAAAATTTTTTATCCTCGAAAACATTTTTTTTATTTATTAAGAAGATATTTTTTATTTATTACGCATGAAACAAACTTTACTTAGAAAAAGGGGGGTGGTATTATTACCATTAAATTTATTTTTACACATTTTAAAAATTTAAGCAGTGTTTTACCTAATAAACTTACGTTTTCAAATGAATTTTTTTGAAACTGATAAAAAAGAAATGGTAAAATGCATTGGAAAATTCTTCAAATAGAAAATTTTAAATACAGACTAACTCATAAAACTATTCCGCCTGAAAGTTAGGACTGAAAAAATAAACATTAAAATCAGCTGCTGAAGATCGTCTGCGTCGGATATAACCGCAACCGCAGGGTAAACAGAGAAATTTTTGTAATACACGCCGGAAAAGAACATGACCAAGTCTACAATGTCAGCTTTTGTTTTTGCTTTTTTAAATGTAAGAGAAAGACGTCTGCCATTTTCGGGCAAAAATACTCGGATATTATTAATTTACAGCAAAAAAAAGGTAAGTCTTATTTAATTTAAATTTTTTATTTCTGTTTGTATATTACGAGTATGAATTAAATAGTTTTATATTATACATATAGAAAGTGACTGATCTGGAATTGTTTTGAAGCGAAATTTTCCTAATCGACACTATTTTGTAAAATGTGTTAATCGGCCATCGCTCAAAAAAAAAAAAAAAAAAAAAAAAAAAAATCATGTCTACATTCATAGTGGGATGAATATAAACATTAATTTGCAGTTACTTGAGATTGAGACAGTGATGTGGAATTTTTTTCGGCTTCTTATTTTTTTTCTGATTACTAACACTCATGTAACAGTATTTATCGTCATTATTGTTTTGGAGTTAAATATTATATTCGAATAGTATGATATTACGAAACTGTTTCAGTTTAGAAATTAACATTATAGTGGGAAAATGTCTTTTTACATATTATAATAACGTAACTTTTGAAAGATTTTTTTTTTTTTTTTTTTTTTTGCTAATAATATTTTAAATTATTATTTAAAATCCTGAATCTTCATACCAATGTTTTCAGATTTAACATTTGCCAAAATTATAAAATAATAGGAATTCCTTATAACATATGGAAAGATTTTTGAGAAATTGCTAAATCTAATAATGCATTTAATTCATCAATAGATGAATTAAATGCATTAGTTAGTTGTTGTTTAATAGTACAATTAAAAATACTAATTATTATTTTTAGTGTTTTTCAAATTGGTATATTTATTTATTTATTTTTAATTGTATCTAAGCATTTTTTTTCTATTTGCGATTTTAATCAAACATTTAATTATAGACATTTAGAATCAGTTATTAAATTTTCTTCGATTGTAAACTCATTTTCTACGTTTTCGATACACATAAATATTGGCATTAAAGGTGTATTCGAAAAAATATTTTTCCACCTTCAACAGCTCGATATTTTCTGAGACATTTTCAGACTCATCTTTAAAAGTAAAAACATGAAACTTGCTGAGGTGATTTTTGAAGAGATGTTTAAGAGGCCGTGTGATTTCATTTTCCCCTCAATTCATTAGAATTTAAGTTTTAAATAATTATTTTCTCAGTAAGACCTTTTTTTTTTTCATTCCCAGATCTTCCGCTGTGAAAAATTCTGTTCAAAACGCCTACTTTGACAGCATTTTTTTAAAATATTTTCTGCATTTATCAAAAAATCGAGAAGCACGGCACATTAGGTAGTTTCTAAATAAGAGAATTTTTCAGTTTGATGCGTTTGAGAACAAAAAGGAATTTAAAAATGAATCAGAAAATAAGCAGTTTGGATTGAAATACACCCTTAAAAAATAAAATATTATATTTAAGCATTGAAATAAAGTGTTTTTCATGCCTGATAGGAAGCTTATAGATTAAACTACTTTAGTATATATTTTTTAAAGTTCATTATTTTACTTTTATATTTCCTTTCAATCATTTATTTTACTTTTATATTTCCTTTTTAACACCTTTCAACAAAGTTGAAAAGTGTTTATGACTTTGGTTTGTCTAGCCGTCTGTCCGCGCTCTAACTCTCGTAAATATACTCGGATTGCTCTGAAATTTTTAGATGTTATTCACCTTTACCATAGCACGGTCCCTATGTGTAACGACGTTTGTAGCATGTTTAGTTCATTTACAGGTACAGTCAAAAGTATTCCGTTACATTACGGCCTATGGGAAAAAATCGTTTCAAAGGTTTTTTCATGATTTTACACGTTTTCATACAGAAAAAAATTGATATGCATTTATGAAACGTACTAAAATATGCATTCTGAAGAATACGAGATGCAAAGAATAGTTATTGTTCATTTACAGGGCTAAAAAGAAGTTCCAATACATAATGATATAGCGGTGGAGGGAATTGTTTGAGGCGTACTTTAACTATGTTAATCTATTTCATATATAATGAAAATGATATACGTCGCTGAGGTTTACATACTATAAATTTTTCATGTAGAATATGAAGTGTATATAGCATTTACAGGCACACACAATATAGTTCAGATACTACACTGTAAAAAAAAATCTGTGAAGTTACTAAAGTTTTTCTAGGAAACTTGGATTCCTAAAACTTTTCATGTAACGGCAACAACAAAATTTCATGTAACAGACACACTTTTGCGCCGAAAATCAAAAAATCTGTAAGGTTACTAAGAATTTTTTTGGAAACTGGGATTCCGAGAACTTTTCATGTAACTGCAGCCAGGGTTACAAATAAAAGTTTAGTAAGATTACTGAAATTTTAGCAGATTCATTTGTAAAGTTACAGATTTTTGTAGCTTTACAAAAACTAGTTTTGTAGATTTGCAGCTTTTTTCGTACCGTTACAGGTGAAAGTTTAGTAAGCATGTAACTTTACATCTGTAGAACTACAGATTTTTTTTTACAGTGTATATTGTATCCGAAGTACTGTTCATTTGTGATGATTGCTGGAAATACATTTTTAATTATGATATGCGCTTTTATGATTCACTATATTTATGCACAGTATATAGTGTATATAAATGCTATAATTCATATACAGGGCTACACAAAAGTATTCGCAAGGATTACTGGGTATGAGCGCAAGTTACTTAAAGGTGGTTTTTAAATGAGTTGTGCATTTTTACACTGAACTGAATTTAATTTACTGTTGTATAATATAGATAAAATGGTATACAGGGTCATGCAAAGAATTGGATACATGGCCGTCTATAAATTATAATTTCTGGAAATGTGATTTCAGCTGTTTTAAGTGTATTTTAGTTTGAATTAAATTTTAACTAAACGGTGGCGTTTAATGAAGGTTCTAGGTCAACTACAGGGTTGTACAAAAGTATTAAAGTATGTTTCCATATATTAGTATAAATTGCTGAAAGAGAGTTTCAACCTGTTATGCGTTTTCTTGCTAAACTAAATTATCCCATTATATAATATATATATCAACCTACAGATCAAATACAGGGCTGTTCAAAAGAATTGGAAAACCTATTTATCTATGGACAGTAACTGCGGAAATGAGTTTTTCAAATGTTTTATGCGTTTTCTAAAATGTTTACTTAGTTCTCTTATTTACCTTATTTCCCTAAATAACGAAGTTTTTTTAAAGCATTCGGGAAGTGTTGGAAAGTGTTTTATAATCTATGCTTAACGCATGATTTTTCTTACTTGTTTTTTCTATTTCCCAGATCAGTCTTTTCCTATAGAGCATGCCAAATCTATTTAAGCTCATATTCACAAAATACAATTTACACGGAAATAAAAAATTTAAATAAATATGGCTTACGTCGTATTTAATAAAGCAAAGATTAATCACAACCACAACACCTTAAAATCTTATACATTCTTAATATCAAGCTTGAACTCAAGATCAAGCTTAGAACTTAATAAAAAAAAGATGTCAGTTGACAAACATTGTTTTTTAAGTGGAAAAATTAAAACTATTTTAGAAGAATAGGACTCCAAAATAGCTATATTTTGCTAAAAAATACGGTAAAAAGATACGATTTTATATCTCAAACAAAACTTTATTTTAAAATTGTCCATTTTAAAATTCATCACCATATTAATACTTGGAAATTTTTCCACAAAGAAATATTCGGTTTGCATACAATATTTCAAATGAAAATCAAATTTCAAATTAATTGCTTAAAAGGCGCAAAGGCCAACCTAGTGAAAAGAGTCCATGCCGGGACTCGAACCCGTGCCATCAGCATAGCGCACTAACATTCTACAGACTAAACCACATGGAACGACACTCAGCCTGGAAGATTTCTCGCTATTACATGCTGGCAAGGCTACAAAAGCAGCATAAGATGGGATATTTATCGTGAGCCACCGACATGGGGCGAACACGAAACTTAATTAAATTCAGCATCGATTGAAACTATATTAAGACTTCGAAATTTTTCCAGAGAGAAACATTCGCCTTGCATACAATATTTCAAATGAAAATCAAATTTCAAATTAAAATTGACTTTTAAGCATGTAATTTGAAATTTGATTTTCATTTGAAATATTGTATGCAAGGCGAATGGTTCTCCCTGTCAAAATTTCCAAGTATTAATATAGATTCAATCGATGCTAGATTGAATTAAGTTTCCTGTTTATTCCATGTCGGTGGCTCACGATAAATATCCCATCTTGTGCTGCTTTTGTAGCCTTGCCAACATGTAATTGTGCGAAATTTTCTAGGCTGGGTATCGTTCCGTGTGGTTTAGTCGGTAGAATGTCAGTGCGTTATATTGATGGCCTGGGTTCGAGTCCCGGCATGGAATCATTTTCACTAGGTTGGTCTTTGCGCCTTTTAAGAAATTAATTTGAAATTTGATTTTCATTTGAAATCATCACAGTATTTATGACAAGTTCGTCACAAATGACACATATTTCACAAATTGGTCACAATGTGACTTCAAAGCATTGTCGCTTTCGTCACATGTTCGTCACAAAATTAATGCCAAAGTAGTCACAAATGTCACACTTTTCACAAATTAGTCACACTGTGACTTCCCAGAGTGGTCACAATGTGACGTTACAAACGACCTCTAAAACGGCCATAACGACCTCGCATTCTAGTCACTATGACGTCACATCGACGTCACGTGACGTCACATCGACGGTCACAAAGTCACAGTGTGACTTCACAACGACGTCGCTGTGACGTCACCATGCCTTACGGGTAGTTCCCTAGAATTAGGAATTTTGTGGTACGTGAGGTCAAATCGAGATAGGATTGGTAATTTGCAGAAAGGGTCTAGCCGGATAAGCATAGCGAATTGGCCCCCACGGCCGATGCTTGAAATAGCATGTGTGGTAATAAGGCTCCCCATGAGAATACAATATAGAGTATTTTTAGCCCCTGACCTTGAATTGTCCGTGAGATAATCGGCGAAGTATGCGCGGCGCTACTATTTTTCAAATACGTTTTTCTGAAAAAGTACAAAAGTTAAAAAAATGAAACCAATGCCAATTATTGAAGTACATATTATTTCACATTATATATTTTTTCACTTTTTTACACAAATTTTAACATAGAAAAATACCGAAAAAAAAAACATTTTTTAAATTATTAATGTAGTAATTTTATATTTATACCAACCAAAAAATTACAGAATAATGCTCAAAGTATGTACTTTTAAGAAAAAAAAATTCGTTAAAATCGAAGATGCGCTTTTTGAGTTATAACAAAAATAATGCTAGCAACTTGCTAAAATATTCGTAATTTTCCCCGTTTGTATATGCAGAAATATGCTGCTATCAATGCATTTGTCGACTCGTGACATTTCCCCTTGTGCAGGATGCGTAGTGCGCCAAAAGAAGATAATGTTTTTTTACATACCACTTCCCTATAGGTTTATTTCGTGTTTGTAAATATTCTGTTAGTTTGGCGTACTCCGCATCCTTCTCGCGTAATAATATCAAGAACTGACAAAGAAAATGGAAATAATTGCCTAACGTGATTTTCACAGAGAAGAAAGCTATGGGGTTGTACAGTGTACATATATAACGTATCACTTTAGGGGGGAGTGTGCGTGTGTGTGTGTGTGAGGGGTGTGACACTTGACATCGGATGATATCTGTACAGGGAGGGGGAAGGGTTGTCTTTTGATATCGTTATCATTTTTGATTAAACCAAAATTTACTTCGTTTTCTTTACATCTGTTATCTTCATTTTTTTAAGTCTGTTTTCCTCGTTTTATGAAAATAAAAAGTTATTATTAAAACCATTGAATGATTATAAAACATTTCATTCCAAAATACGGAATAATCGAACGTTCGCCATTAATATTATCCTGTCATATGCGTATATAATTCGTTGTTAGAGAAACCAGTTTGGAAATGATACTTGTTATTTTTGCTAGTAAAAGATTGCGAAGAATGTTGCCCACGTGTTTTGTTCGCAATAAGTTCTGTTTAGCCCCTTGCAAGGCCGAAGTGCAAGAAGACGATATTATTGCTGAATGCATTATGTAACAAAGATCTATTATTAATAACTTTTAAATAACAGGTATTTCTTTAAGATGTTATTTGATATAAAGTTATTTCTTACATAACAGTGATATTTTATGCATTTTTTCTTTTCATTTAAATCAGTAAAATATGTGAATAAAAATTTTACAACCGTATCAGAAATATCATTGCAAACGTATAAAAAGAAAAACAAGGGGGAAAAATGTAAAAGAATTTTTAGACTCTGATAACAATATTATTAAGGGAAGGGGGTTCGAGGAATAATAATTTATGATATCGGAAGATTGGGAGGGCGTCCGAAATTACCAAAAAATTGATAATCCTATATCCAGGCCTGTCCAACCTTTCACTAAGCAGGGGCGCAACTAAACTTTTGGCAAACGACGAAGGGTGCCATTATTAACATGGCTCAAAACATGCAACAAAATTATATCACAGTATTAGTAGCGATACACCTATGCAAATGCATTTCGCTGTAGAAGACATAAGGACCCAATGGATCTGAATTTCCATATTAAAAAAAATCCTTTAAAATAATTGTAAATCGTTGTAAAACGTTGTAAATTTCGAATTATACATTTTTCTACGAGGTGATATTTCAAAATTATTTTAATTGGAAAGAGCCAGCAAATTAAATTTCGCCTGTTATTAAAAAAAAAAAAAATGGTAATCAGTGATAGTGTTAGGGTTTTTTGGGGGCTCAAAAATACTCTTTGATTTATTTTGGAGGTACAAAGGATCAGGGTCCATAAGCGGCGTTTTTGGCCAAAAAGAGTTTGATGCTTATATTTATTTATGTATTAGGGTAAGTCATATAAATTGTAAATATAGAGTAGAAAAGATGAAAAGTTTAACAACAAGATATTACATGACCTAATGTAGAAATGGTATTAAATAATTTAAGATATTAGAATATTAATGAATATTATGGGATGAACAAAACATGTAAAATATGATCAAAACTAATTTATCAGAGTCTTCTGTGACAGATTGCTCACATTCCACCAATGGGAGGTAGCAGCATCCACAACATAATCCTTCTAGTCAGCTGTGTGCTTTTTCTGCCACATGCCTTTGGTATCTCAAATACCACAAAACGGCTGCAGTATGTGCACTACACGGGCTCTTACTTTACACTGACAATAGCAAGAATTAATCGGCGGCGAATAACAGTTGCTGTACTGAATCCATGCGTTATATATCTTCCAAGACGTATGTCTCAATTGCAGCTGAACACGGATAATATCATTAAGTTCTTCATGAACAAATACTTCATAAAGTCCGGAATCACGGAGGTATCCCTCAATATAATTTTCCTTGCTTTATTTGATACACTCCAAGTGTTAAGTTACGCAATTCATTGATGGTTATTCTAGAACATCCGTCAATGATTGCGCTTCCATTCTCTGCCAAACTACTTGTCGTCTTATCTAGTTTTCAGACTCTACTCAGGTTTTTAATTGATGGGGCTGATTTACTAGATTTATCATTCTTTCAGAAACAATCGCATCATCATTATTTTGCTTGATTCTAGGTGGTCGAGAAGCATTACAAATGGCACGGATAATGCGCACAAAGTCACATATCAATTGTATTTACGAACTGGCATTACTTGGTATAAAACTTTCCATCTTTTTATTAAACCATTTACGGTTTCAATGACCCATTTAACAGATGTTATTAACCTCGATGTTATTAATCTGTCATTCGCCTTTTCACAAGTATGCTGATTTTTGTTTTTCAAAAATTGTTGCATCTTTGCAATCAGGCGCAAATCTACAAGGAATCTTATACTGTATCGAAGTCCGCGATCGACGATCAAAATATCATTAGATTTAAGGCAGAACCTAAAACTGGAAGATTTAGAACCGCAACCAATTCAGTATAGATGCATAATTAGTTTTCCCATCAGTGTAGTATGGTCCTAAAACTTCACAGACGTATCCCGTTGTACTAAAGAAAGTCATTGATTTCACAAGAGGTCTGTGTTTATGCATGCTGTATGTCCTACTTTGAAATAGATAACTGCCACTTTTCTCGATATATATGTAGGTTCCATCGACCACTACAATAGCAACGTCATGTTTGCTGTCATCAAAAAGTTTTTTGCAGCTTCTCTTGTGTGATTATTTATAAAATCTGTACGACTTATATGCTCCAAGCACAGGTTTAATGGAAAGAATTGCGACATTAGTATCTTAGTAGCTATACGGATACATTTTCAGATGACTCTCCTGTTTATCTTAAACAGAACTGATAGAATTGAATGCGAAAGACCAGTGCGTAGTTTAACTAACTGCATAGTTAGACAAGTTCTGTAATTACGTGTAGAAGTAGAATGAATTTTGCTCTTAATAGAGTAGGGTAGACCGGGGCTAGTTGGCCAGCTTTTTCTTCTAATAATTTAAAAAAAAATACAATTCAACATTTTAAATTTATTTTTATGTTACTACTCAAATTATTAACTTCGACGAAAAATTGCTTTAATATTTGAATTTATTTTCTCATAAAAAATGTCTTTAATACATTACGGAACAGTAATAAATTTTAATAAGGGCATACTAGTTGTTAAAACACCGCAAATCTTAGAGTACATTAGTTTAAGAAATCATTCATCTTTAATTAGGTGATTCAGTATAGACACCAGATGATAAATAAATTGTATCAAGGTCTCTGTACATCTGTTAAGTGCAATAATTCTTTTCTTTCGTTTATTAAGTTTCTCTAACGCATCGTTCCCTTCAAATTCCTGTCAGTAAAATGTAATATTTCTTGATGATGCTTTGGCTAATGCCAGCTTCTGTGAAATAATGATAATTTTCGTTTATATAAAATTTTATTTCCTAATTAAGTATTAAAAAACACAGTTTGTTTATCATAAAATATATATATTACTGATTACATTCATGATTTATTATTGGTATAATGAGATTTAGATGATCTAATAAGTTAGGATATAGCAATGTGCTTAATATAATTATGTTGGATGGTATCATTTTTTATATTTTTTGTTTGAACTACTGATCTTTATTAACGGATAGGGAAGTGTAGTTCTATTCTGTCTGTGGAAGGGACAACATGTCTCTTCAAGGAAAATATATTTTTTGATAATTAAAAAAATGTTTCCTGAAACTGCCCTTTTTATGGATTATGAAGAGAAAAAGGATTATTTAGTTTCAACAAATAAGTACCCAGGTAAGAGGTTTTCACTTCATAAAATGTGATGTTATTAAAGCATTATTTGTGGCAAACTCTTCTCTGGACGGGTGAACAAGGGGATTTTATTAATAATTGAGAAATATCAGAGCTGGGTAGATTTTGATTGTTAGATTTGATACTTTTAGCGGTAGTATGTAACACTAGGAGGCCGAACTTTTAGGTAGATTTCGTAAGAAATACTACTTATTGCAATCTCCCATATGTTGGAATTTTCGAAAAACTTTTGCAGATCTACACCGATTATAACCCCTAGAGCCCTAAATCAACTCCCAGTTCGAAACTTTATCTATCGATCTATATACATTCATATATATATATATATATATATATTACTTTTCTATAGACACGATAACATATCCAATCAGTCTAAAGTTTTCAAAATTTCAAGGAAAAGGGCTAAAAATTATGCATGACAGATTTTTGATATAATTAAAAATAGCTTCAAGGAGTGCAAAAAATAGGTTTTCAGAAGAAAAAAATTTCTAACTTCGTCAATTCATAACATATCAAATTCACTTAAATTTATCATAAATCGTCTTAATATTATCTACAATTTTTGTACTGACATGCTTTTGATAAGAGCAAAAAGAAATTAAAAACTAAAAAAAAGTGTGTGTGTGTGGGGGGGGGGGGGAAGGGGAGGTTGTATGAGAAAAAAATCACATTTCCCTTAATCCGTTAAATTTTTGGTGAAATTGGTACTTAACTTCGAAATCTACCTGCGCTATGTAAGCCAAGCCAACAGGGATTTTTCTATAATTATGAAAGTTATAAATGTTTTTGTACAACAGGAGCAGCTGATTTAATTTGGGGAGGAGGTAAACAACGTTATAACTTAATTATTATTATTATTATTATTATTATTTTTTTACGATTGACTGAAATAACCAAGAATTCAATTAATAAAATAATTCCTTACTATTAATTAATAATAAATCAATTAAAAAATAATAAATGTTCATTAAAATAATTCATTAGATCTATCAAAATTCCAATACCTCAGAGCCAAATTCCTACGGGGCATGTTGGCCAGGCGGGCCAACATGCCCCGTGCCAAATGGGCCAACTAACCCCGTATTGCCATTTTTGTTTTTCATGACTATTAGTCGTTGAGCCAGGGGCTCATGTGGTTTCATGTCAGTGGACTTGGTAAACTATATATTTTTGGATTCACCACAACAACAGTACCTCATTTATCCATGATACTTTCGAAACCAGGGTAGCTTATGGTCGCCATATTGGAAAATGGCCGCCGTCGTTGAATCAGGAGTTCGAGTGGTTTCATGTCAGCGGACTTGGTAAACCATACATTTTTTAATTCACCATAACAACAGCATGTCATTTATCCATGATACATTCAAAAGCAGGGTAGGTTATGGGCGCCATATTGGAAAATAGTCGCCGTCATTGAGCCAGGGACTCTTGTGGTTTCATGTCAGCGGACTTGATAAATCACGCATTTTTGGATTCACCACAACATCAGAATGACATTTATATATGAAACATTCAAAAACAGAGTAGCTAATGGATGCCATATTGGAAAATGGCCGCCAATAAACAGGATGATTGAAAGCTTTTTTTTGTTGTTTTGCATACTATTAAATTAATTGGGCGATAGAAGAGACAATAAGTAAAGACATGCACGGGTCAAAAGGTACAAATAAGTTCAGTCAAAGACCTGCCACAATCGACAGATATTTTTCATATCAGGGCAGCATTTCTTCACCTGATTCTTGAAAGAACCAAAATTAGTTCTACATCCTATAAATTCACAAAATAACTAGTTGAAGAATCCTCTAAATAGAACCTGCTTCCAAGAAGAGGTTATACGCGACTTTTATTTCGCGCACACCATGCTTTAGCGTCTGGATTTAGAAATATTATTATTATCTTTATAGATACTGATGTGGCAGTTATCACACTGTTTTCTTTAGAAAACGATTTGAAAATCTAGAAAGGATTAATATTTGTAAAATATGGATCCAATGACAGGGTAAAGTACAACTTGAGTAGGATACATGGACTTCTAGGTAAAGCGGTATGTAATGCATTACCTGAAATACATTCACTGTCGGGTGCGATACAGTAAGTGCTTTTGCAGGAAAGGGAAAATGATGATTCACAACACTGAATTTCGAAATGCGCTTTAGGCGCTTGACACTGCAGCTGATATATCAGAGGAAACAAACAGTTGAAGTCGTAAATATACCATCTCTATTATGGAAAACGCAAATACTCAGACATCAATGAATTGCGCTATATTGTGTATATTTTTTCTCTAAAAAAGCAGTCTGTGGATCCACGGATGAAGTGCTTACAGGCTGATTCTGATCTTCTATCCCCAGATAAATATGGTTGGATTTTTGGAACAGATAGTAAAGGAAAATGCTGTGTAGAGGCCCAGTGGAATGGCAGTCCTCCTGATCCTGAAGCTCTTTTGGAACTGATATGTCATGTTCTTGTGTCTCGCCAGCATATGCGTGTCTTTTTAATAACCTCAGATATACAAGCATATGCAGAATATAGAAATGTTATATGACGATGGTAGTTATTTGGACACAGGAATGCCAACCGATGATGATGATGGCAGTAAAGAAGACTAAGATTTCTGTTATTTATCAACCCATTCGGGACCAGCAATTTTCACCTGAATTTTACTCGGTTGACACCACTTTTTGTCAAACAATTAAATTTAGCTTAGCAATCAAGAAAATATCTTAATTAAATAAGGAAAATTTTACTTTTCTTTCTTAGTGGTATCAAAACAAGCGATGAAAACACGTTTCCGAAAATGCATATATGCACCCGTGGTCCCTAAGGGGTTAATTCTTAACAGAATAAGTAGAATAGTTTCACCAGTATTAATTTTTTCTTGAATTGCTGTGTCTTACCACTTGAAAATAATATGCATTAAAATGCAAAACAAGATTTCGGTTTTCTTTCATCACAAATGTCTTTTGAACTGTTTATTCCATTGAAAATGTTAATAAACATAAAGTTAAATGTAAAGATAAGCATCATATTAAAATAAAATCTTAATAAATATATACTCAGTATAACGTTGTATGTTTAACAATATTTGTTCTTTCCATTTTGTCATTGAAATCTCTTTAATTATGTGATACTGGCAAAATAATCATATATATCTATGTGCGATAGATGGCGCTCATCTTTTCAATATGGCGTCTATAAGCTACTACAAATTTCATAGTATCATGATAAAATGTACTCGTTGGACCATTGTGAATTCAAAAAGGTATATATCATCAAGTCCTCAGAGATGAAACCAAAATCACTAATTTTGGCTTCTGGCTCAACGAGTATATAAGGAATTATTCTGAAAGTATTTCAATAAAAATTCATGCTCTACAATAACTACGAACAATTATTTTTCTGAATTATTATATATCAAAACTTAAAATGTAATCTACAAATAAATAAAAAACGATTATTTATAAGAGAGGAAATTTACTCACTTTTGCAAAATTTGCAAAATTCTCAATAATTCTTTAACGGACGCTCCGACTTCAATGGTGCTGATGTTGGAGGAGGAAAGCGAAGCAACGCGTACTTGGCTGTACTGACAGTGTCATCAAACGCAAAGTTTAAAAAATATCGCGACTGGGCCAACATGCCCCTATGGCCAACTAGCCCCGGTCTACCCTAAGCAAGAGTTTCAAAGTAATTCCTAAAAACACTTGTTAATTGATAATAACCATATTCAGATAATAAAGATATAACATTATCGAAATCGAAGTCTTTCCTAAGAAAATTTTTCCGTTTCCTTGTAATAAGTCCTCCAATTCTATTTTAGATTCAGAGACTATTTTCAATCCTATCGTTGCATCATCAGATAGTAAATCGTTGGTCAAATGAGACTTACAGCATCGATCTCCAGATGATATCATAACATTCGAGTTAATAACTGCATGACTTCGTGTCCTTAATGTGATCCTAGAAGATTCCTTGTACAATTACATATACAGATTGAGTGAGTGCTACTTGTTCTTTTTAAGCTTTAAGTCACATCTTGGGCTTACATTAGTAGAAAATTGTTCACTAGATAAGACTGCATCTGTGTAATTACCTGATGGGGATGATAAACTCTGGCCATCTTGCGCATTTCTTAAAGTAATAGAGAAACACTCACTGCTTCTTTAAGCAATTTTGTTTTTACCTATGCATTACCTAGCATTTAGAATAAACTTTAAAAGTTTTGACAAAACCTGCACATTTATCCATCAAGTACTGAACGGCATAAGGATTCATGTCTTGCATTTTCCAACTTTGTTCTTTTCGAACAGTCATAATATATTCTTATTCATTTTAGTTCATTTATCAATATCGTCAGTAAATAACAATGTTAGTATTAAAAAATCCCGATATACTTTTAAATCGCACTAAAAAAAGTCACTTATTTACTATCAACCCCGTATCAATCATAAATGTACAACACATTGCTATTTTTTCTAAAAATACATTTTATCACGTTAAATAAAAAATATTATTCGTAGTAATATCACACGTAAACAACACAAGTCTTATTAGCATGAACAGAACATAGTTCAGGCCTTTCACCGAAAAATGTGTGAAATAGGTTGAATTATACGTAGAAAGGTTTTACTCGGCTCTTCTTCCTGCCCCGGGCTGAACACTTAGTTCAGCATCTATATTAAACAATTTAATAAACATAAGAATATACTTACATACATGACAAATTTTCAGATACATACAGCTACAGATATAAAAGCAAAAATAATAAGAATGCTGCAATCTACGAAAGAAAATAAAATACATGAATTGTATGAAAATTAAACAATAATAAGGGTAAATATGAGTAACAAAACAAATTAAATGTTCGATAATAGTTCTTATTTTTAGTGTAAGAGTTTTAGTGTCTTTTAGTCCACTAAGTCCAATTCAAGATTATATAGCAATTGCACAGGTCGTTTAAGATCGCCTTTTGCAGTCTGTAATAAACATGATCTGATTTTAGAGTCACGACCAAATATGAGTTCTTTAACACGACCACACTTCCACATATGTTTTGGGAGCTTTTCATCATGAATTATCACTATATCGTTAACTTTGAACTGAGGCGATGAATTTATGTTTTTCACTTGAAAAGCAGATCTAAGTTCTAACAAATATTCGTTTCTCCACCTTTTCCAAAAGTGGTCAGTAATTTGTTGCTTATATTTATATTTTCTCGTCAACAAAATCTTATTGGATTTCTCTTGCGTACAGACTGGTAATCCATAAAAAGGTAAGGACATTAATCGTTTACCAACTAAAAAATGAGATGGCGTTAAAGGTGATGGTTCAGCATTTTCTTCGTAGAGATAACATAAAGGACGTGAATTAATCACCGCTTCAATTTCTGTAAGTATTGTTTCTAGCTCTTCATAACGGAGACAAGTTTTTTCTAGAACCTTTTTTAAAGGTGTTTTAACTGATCTGACCATCCTTTCCCAGAAGCCGCCCCACCAGGAAGCCCTGGGAATTATAAACTTCCATATTATTTTATTCTTTCTCAAGTAATCAAAAATTTCTTGCTTAGAAATTCTTTCCCAAGCATCTTTTAACACCAAATCAGCCTTAGAAAATGTCTTGGCATTGTCACTGTACATTATTTTGCAGAAACCTCTCCTAGAGAAAAATCTTCGTAGTGCTAAGATAAAGGTTTCAGTACTTAGATTGGTGACTAACTCTAGATGAATCGCTCTGGTTACAGCACATGTGAATACGACAATATAAGCCTTCCCAGTGCCTTCAGAAGTTTTATAATAAATCGGACCGGCAAAATCGACACCAGAGGTTTCAAAAACTGGTGTTTTGATAATTCTATCTTTCGGTAAAGGTGCTATTTCCACCTTTCCAGGAATAGCATTAAGTTTTCGACATATCATACACGATCTTAAGACGGATTTTACAAATCTTCTTCCCTTTAATATAAAATACCTTTCACGAAGGTGAGCTAAAGTGACAGCTACACCAAAATGGTACATTCTTTCATGAGCATCCTTAATTAGTAATTTTACAAAATAAGATTTATTCGGAAGTATCCACGGATGTTTTTCCTGCTCTGTAACTTCAGAAAACTGAAGTCTTCCGGATAAAACAAGTAAGTCATTTTCATCGAATTGTGGATTAAGGTTGTACAAAGAAGAATCTTTATTAAGTGGTTTTTTTTTTTAAGTGCTTCTATTTCAACTTTAAATGAAGTTTCCTGAGTTTGTTTAATCCAGTATTTTTCTGCTATTTCTATTTCTGAGGTAGTTAAAGGTCCTAAAATTTTAGGGTTTTTCGAATTGGCATTATGAATAAAACGCATTATCCAAGCAGTAATATTATACACGCGATTTAAACTACTGAACTTTGCCATATCAAATACTGGCTTAGGAATAGAGTTTGATTCGTTACACAATAATGTTAAATTTGGTTTTGCTTTCATTTCATTAAAAGCTTCGGGAACCATTTCTATAGCCCTTTTTGAAGGCCACAAATCTTCTGATAGTGATAACCAAGGTGGGCCGCACCACCATGCATTATTACCCATTAACTTCGATAAGTTTTCCCCTCGCGTAAGCAGATCTGCAGGGTTTTCTTTTCCGGGACAATAATTCCAGTCCTTTGGATCTGTCAATGACTGAATTTCGGTTACACGATTGGAAATAAAGGGTTTCCAGTTTGTAGTAGAACCCCTAATCCACCAAATAGTTATTTCTGAGTCCGACCATAACTTTATATTTAAATTCGAAATATGTAATTTTTGTTTTAAATATTTCCACATTCTAGCGGCAACTACTGCACTGATCAATTCCAGCCGTGGAATAGTTAACTTCTTGAGGGGGGCTATTCTACATTTACTCCAAACAAAACTTGTTTGAATTTCGCCAGTTAATGAAATGGAACGCAAATAAGCAACTGCTCCATACCCTTTGGGACTAGCATCACAGAATATGTGAATTTGTGAATTTTCAGAAATGTTTATCATATTAGGAAAATATTTTCGGGTTATTTCAAATGTGCGTAAATGTACAACTTCTGAACACCAAGTGTTCCACTCGCATTTCAAATCTTCAGGTAATTTATTGTCCCACTCTAAACCTCTTTGCCATGTTTCTTGCAACAAGGCTTTAATACGTATTACAAATGGATTCACAAATCCTAATGGATCATAAATTTTCAGTAACATTTTAAGAACTGTTCGCTTCGTGGTATCATCGATGTAATATTCTTCAAAGGGCTGCGCATCTAACATCAAAATATCAGATTCAGTATTCCATATCAGTCCAAGCACTTTTAAGATACTACCTGTGTTTTCCTCACTTATACCTAAGTTACCAGATTCCCACATTTCCCTAAGTTTAATAGAATTTGTTTTTAATTTCCTCAAATTCATCCCAGCTTCTTTAAGAATTTCAGAAGCTGTAACTGATAAATAATAAGCTTCGTTATCTAAATCTGATCCGGAAATTAAATCATCGACATAGAGGGAATTATCTAACATATATACAACATTTGGATGTTGATCTCGATATTTCTTTATATGATGTTTAATTGTGGCAGCCAAAATAAATGGTGAGCATGTAACGCCAAATGGTACACGTCTAAATCTTAAAATTTTGAAAAAGTTGTTTGCGTCATTATCGAACCAAAGAAATTTAAGGTAATCTCGGTCTTCTTCAGCTACAGAAATTTGAAGAAAGGCCTTTTCAATATCTGCACAAAACGCAGTATTGAATTTTCTGAAATTAATAATAATTTCTAATAAATCGGGGTTCAAATTTGGGCCACCGTACAAACAATCATTTAATGATTTGCTATTTTCTTTTGAGGAAGCATCAAATACCATTCTAACTTTAGTTGTGGGTTTATCATCTCGCAAGACAGGTCGGTGGGGCATAAAATAACCGCTATCTACAGTTTTATTAGAACATGCTTCCACTATGTTATTTAATTCCTGTTCAATCACAATTTCTTTATATTTCTGCAATAATTCCTTATCTTTAAGCAATTTTCGATTTAAGTTAATAAATCGGTTTCTAGCATTGTTATAATTACTTCCTAAATCTCTTCTATCATCTTTCCATAACAATTTAGCTTCGTATCGGTGCTCAAGAAAATGCAAATTGTTTTCGAATTTTTCGATTATCTCTTTATCTAATTCAGAAATATTTTCTTCAGTGTTCATCCCTAAAGTTTCTAACTCCCACAATGTTTTCAAATCATTTTGAATAGGTTTCATAACCTGAGTGGACAAGACCCCAGCTTGCTTACTCTCACTATTTTTATTTACGTCAATTGTCCCGCAGAGGGAATGCCCAAATAAATTTTCACAGACGAACAATGATTTATTTATGGGGTATGTTTTGTCATTAATTTGATATAAATAACCAGCTCCTATTAATATATCAACATCACTATTTTCCAAATGTTCCCACGTGTCAAGACGAAATTTGGAAAGTTTTCTCTTAATTTTGATTGGAAGAGGAGGAATTTGTATCAAAGAATTAGTTATTAGCGGTGTGACTAATGCTTCAATTATTATACTACGTTTTCTATTCGTCAAGTGAATTAGCTTTAGCTTAATGACATCATAACATCGTTCTTCAGATTTTCTCGAACCGAAAGTATAGACAATTAATTTTTCCTTTCTAATGACCTCAGGTTTTAATTTTGAAACTAAATTTTCTGTAATAAAAGTTCGATGACTAGCAGAGTCAAATAAACAAAGAGCAGTTTCTGAATTTTCACCCGCTTCCACTTTTACATGAATTGTTTGCAATATTACTTCTCTACTGATATTATTTATATTGCCTTTGCAATGAGATACGGAGGAAATAATACTACCTGAATTTTTTGATTCTTCTGTTTTTTTATTAGAATTACAAAGTATAGTATGATGATATGTTTTACCACACACTTTGCAATTTTCATTCGAAATTTTGCAAAAATTCGCGATGTGAAATTTACGGAAGCATTTAAAGCACCTTCCTTCCCTTTTTAATTTTTCTCGCATTTCCTGAATGGTGAAAGACTTACACTTTTCAGTATCGTGATCAGTTTGATTACAAAATATGCAGTTATTTTTAATATTTGTGGTTAAGGCAGAAGCTGATGGAATGAATTTTTTATAATTTTTCTTATAATTTTCCTGCTTCTCAGGGATTTTTTCAAAATGGTTTAATTGGACAGTGGTCTCGCGAGATTCAATTTCATCTTTAATGCAATTTATCAGCTCATTAACATCCCAGTCAGTGTTTTTAATTCGTTTTCTATTAAATTCTAGTGCAATATCTGATGGAATAAGTTTCAGAAGAATCGGACATAACAAGTGCCCATATGAACCTGAGGCAACACCTAAAGAATTAAGATTTCTTATTTGAATTTCGCATTCATCATACAAATCTCTAAAAGCCTTAATGTTACTAGAATTTCGTACTGGTTTCAAATTTATCAGTTTAGTCATGTGACTATTTATTACCAGGTCATTACGACCAAAACGATTTTTCAATAATTCTATAGCATGAGCATAATTTTCCTTAGTCAGCGAAAAGCCTGCTATAGTATTTGCAGCACTTCCGCCCAAAAGTGACTTTAAGTAGGAAAATTTATCAATCGGAGTTAAATGTTCATTATTGTCAATCGCATTCGAAAACTGACTCCAAAATTCGAGCCATAAACACGAATCACCATAATATTTAGATATATTAAGTTTAGGAAGTTTAATCAAATTTTGATTCAGAATTTTCTGACTTTTTAGTAGAGAACTATTGTTGCTACTACTATCACTTTCAATGTCTGAAGAATCTTGTTTAGTTTCAGGAGTAACTGTGTTATCATTTAAAAATTTGGAAATTTTATATTTCCATTCAATAATATTCTCATTATAAGATTCCGATTTCTCGATTTCTTTTTCAAATTCAGTACTTGGAACCAGTGGTTCAATTTCAGAATTTAATGATTTTAAAGTTTTCATTTTGTCATTCAATTGCTGTTTAAAAAGATCCAGCTGTGATTTTCTATTCTCAAGCTCTAATTCTTGTGTATTATCTAATAAATCCCTTATTTTATCAAATATTTTCGTAGTTTGACTACGAATCGTAGCTCTTTTTTTTTTCAAAGTTTCGTGATCCATCATAAAATAAAGAATTCAATTTATTCGATACAGTTCAGTTAATAAATGTATTCATAATTCTATTTATTCAATATAATTTAATTTGAGGTACTTA
The DNA here is from genome assembly GCA_963932465.1 of Maratus speciosus. Taxonomy (NCBI): domain Eukaryota; kingdom Metazoa; phylum Arthropoda; class Arachnida; order Araneae; family Salticidae; genus Maratus; species Maratus speciosus. The sequence continues at coordinate 338,124,244 of OZ010791.1, forward strand.
CCTCAATCGATGATGAAATCCAGACATCCTGTCGCGGACGCCAGAAAAATGATGCGTTGTCATTGAGACTGCAGGTTCGGTAAATCCAAATTATTCCATAATGCATCGAAGAATAAAATCGTCTTCATGACTTAGTTCTAATATATTGTAAATAAAATTCGTAACTTGAATAAGTAAACACACTCTACAGTTCAAATTAAACTTCTTTCTTAAAAAACAACTATGTACATTTTATTTACAAATATATAGGTATATTAATATTATTATTACTCTCATTTGAGAGTTCCATTATTACCGTCAGACCGGTTCAAAACAAACTTTACATCTACACTGAAAAGAAAATCGGAAAACAATAAAAAGGGGGTTGCCACAATGCCGACTAACAGAAAATGGCAAGCATCGCCAAGTTGGCATTCTCAACATGCTTCAATATACTCTACCAATAGTCTTTTTGATGATTGAGAGTCAGCCAATGAGCGTTGTCCGCTAGAGGCGCTGGTATGTAATGTACACGGTTCTACGCGGTCTGTTGCCATTATCATATTTAGGTACAATGTCGCGAGTTGATATTAACACTATTTCGTTTGAAGTCCTTCTCTATTCTATGTTCAAGTTTATTATCAATAGTTACGTTCATTTTAACACGTTTAAACATGTCTCTTAGTGGCGTAAAGGAATTCAGTTACTTTTAATATTTTACTATGAGCGCAGCTTTGCAACACTTTAATTTATAGATATGTTGTATATTTTAATGTGTTTTATAATATATGTCTAGAAAAAAGTGTTGCACGATTGCGCTCATATAAATAATTGAGGTAAAACAAGGAGAAATTGCCTATTTTCCAACAAAACTACGATTAATACGAACTTTGCGCTTGTGTAAGTCATATAAATACAAACAAAATACAAAAACTATTGTTGAAATCATACAGGATAAACCTTCTAATATTAAAAAGTGAAACAATTAAGTCAGTATAACAAAATCGAATTTTAGTCTATTTCATGGGCCATTATGGACCCTGATCCTTTGCCTTTATAAAAAGTACAGAAACAAAGACAGGCATGATATAGTGACCAATTCGTGGGTAGTTCCAAAGAGAGAGCCTGAAAGAACTTTCATTGAGGGGAATAATTTCGCATGATTTTACAGATTAAAAAAAAAAAGATCAAAATGACAATATTTCAAAGGTTTGAAGAAGAAAATGACAGCGCTTTTTTCGTCTTAAAAAACAGCCAATGGGCCAGTGAAACAACAATAATAACATAAACAAAAGGCTGAATTTTCATGCACAAAGGAGGCGTGAGGGGCGCTTGTTTTTCTAAATTTTACGTCTTAACATATTAAAAAAGTTATCGCCAACTTTTATCATTTCCCATCACAATTCCGACAGAATATTTTATAACGGATAATTAAAAATTAGTGAAGAAATGCAATAACGCAACATTATTTTTTTAAAGTAAGTTTTAATTTTTAATGTGGGGAATACGCTTTCAGAGGTTTAAAAAATATCTCTCAAGCAAATATCAAGGATTTTAAATAAAGCATCGTTTAAAAGGGAATTTTATTTTTAAAAATTACTAGTAAACAGGAAACCTTCAAAATGGCGCCAAGAAAACCGTCAAAAAAAGCCGTGGCGCCCGCGTGCGACAAGTTCGACAGCCCTGCACTAGAGCATAATTTACGAATTTCAAAAATTAACGAAAATTAACATTTTTATACTTCGAAAACTTGCAATGAATCTTCAGGAGCTTCATAATTTTTTTAATGATTTTTATTAACTTATTTACACACGGCAGAATCAGAAATGTGTTTTAAAACTCACAGGATTATCTTTCACATGTTGTTTTAGTCCTAGATATAAGATTTTTAAGGAAAATATTATGAAATAGTCACAAAATTAAATATTTCATCTTATATTTCTTCATCACTAATAAAAGTGCCAAAATATTGCGTTATCTGTGGTGAAAAAGAGTTCCATTTGACGAAAACGGCCCATGACTACTTATCGAATCTTGCTATTTATTTATTAGTTGGAAAAATTTTAACCCTCTCGCTGCGGAACCCGAGATTTTCTCGGGGATGTGCTTTTTCCGTCTAAGTAATCCTCTGATTATTCCCACCAGTTATTTTTTTATTGTAATCTTTGCCTTATTTAATCGGAGCGTTTTCTCGATTAAACTAAACAAAAACTTTTGTTTTGAAAAACCGGTGACAAAAGAATAAAAATTCTTAAATACGCAATTTTTGAAGCTATTTTGATAAAACAGTTACGCAGCGAGAGAGTTAGTATATCCGAGACATATTTACTTCTCACGCACACAAATCAAATACACTGTAAAAAAATCCGACCAGTTTTCCTGTAGGAATCGGAAAAATAGTCGCCCTTATCGTACAGGAAATTTTTCCGACCCAGCTTGTAATACAATATGTAAAAAAAAAAAAGGAAATAGTCAATAAAACGGTATTTTATGGATTTTATTCAGATTTTACGGATTTTATCCCGAGCTGGGTCGGAAAATTTTCCGGTACGATAAGGGCAACTATTTTTCCAATTCCTACAGGAAAACTGGTCATGTATTTTTTACAGTGTACACAAGTTAAAAAGCACCATGATATTTGCATTTAAGTAATAAATATGAATATCCCCTTTAACCACACACGTGCCTGAATTTTTGTTTTCTTAAATTTTTTGGTAAAATCATTTTAAAATGTTGCAAAATTAACTGGAAAAATATTTTTAAAAAATTACACTATTTTTTTTTTGTATTTATTTGATAAAATGTAAACATACTAAATATGGGAATATGCATAATATTTGTAATGGTATAATATGCATAATTATATATTTTGTTTAAATTTATATAAAATAAGCTTTTAAATTGTATATTATGTACTATAACTAATATTTTTATGAGCTAACTACTAAAAAATATATTTATTTCTTTATGGATACAAATAACTTTATAAGTATTATTAATAATAAACTAAGAATAATAGTATTACAGGCTTAAAAACAATTTATTTCATAATCGTCTTGAAAAGGATTTTACATAAATAACTGTCGCCTAAATGACTAATAAAAATGTGTACCCATTCCTGCCTTGCGCCTTATATTTTATAAGTTACAAAAATGCATAAAAAATAGGCTTGAACACATGATTTCACAATTTAAAAAAATGTGTATTTCAAAGAAGTCTACAAGCTAAGATTATGACTTATTTATTTGAATCCTTGATAGAAAAAAAACACATATCTTACTTTTTACATTTCGTCATCTGAAAAATGAAAAATCTGTAAACTCCGAAAAAAGCCTTTATTTAAGCAAATCTCCATCTTATATCCATCCATCTTATACTGTCATCTCTCGGTAACAGATAAAGACATTTATAGATAATTTCATACAATTTTCATGTTATAAAGAAGAAGAAAATTATACAAATTTATTAAAATTCAGAGCGTCCTAAAAATGAGACGCTAGGCATAAATGGGTTAAAAATAAATTTTATTACCTGACAGAACAAGCTCTCCAATCAGATCGATAAAATAATGCAATACAAAAAACTCTTTTAAGACGTCAGTGTTTCGAGGAAATTGAAATTCTTCCAAAACAAATGGTCCCGCTTCCAGTTTTTATTTAAATTCAACAGAAAAATTTAAACCGCTATTATTATATGTCTGAATCGAAAAACACTTAAGAATAAGATTTGGTTTAATTAAATACACCAACATGCAGGATTGTTTGCTTGTTATATCTTGTGTGAAAATATAGAAAAAATGGTTTTAAATCATCCTAAGATTTACACATTATTTATAAATGTATTTTGGGAAGAATTTGTCCTTCTCTGGACTACTAGTAACTATTTCCGGTAAGATTTAATCAGGAAAAATTGAAAATGAAATAAGCCTTTTTTTTTTTATAAAGAAATCATCATGTTTCCCTTTATAATTCATACAATTTATCAACCCAAAGTAAGTTACTAAGAAATGAATTCATTTCATATTAGAAATTGCATACATTCCGTGGTATTGTAAACATTTTAGTAACATTAGTCTCATGATTGTAGTGAATCAAGTGTAGCACGCCATTTTATTGTTTGTCATGCAAATCTTATGACGAGCTAGACTCGTCGTCTTAGTGGAAGGAGTTAAGTATGAAAACTCAAAAAACAACTGTTACCTTAACAAAGAACAAGTATAGCTAGAAGAAAATAGTTACAAGATAGTATCTGAAGTATGGGCATGGAAATACATAATTAGTCAGCACAGGGAAGTGTATAGGAAGAAAACATTTCCAAAATTACTTCCAAAAGTTCACTATTACATCACTTCAAGCATCTGTTTTACCACATCGGATAACAGATTTACTTAACATTATATGTAAAAATTTGCAGTTAATCTATATATTTAAAACGCAAAGCCTGTTATTTCGACAGTTCGATAGAAAAAATTGCATACGTTTAATTGACATCATTTTGGTCTTAATCCATTTATATCTAGCGCCCCATTTTTGGGACGTTTCGAATTTTAATTAATTTTTTTAATTTTCTTCTTCTTTACAACGTGAAAATTGTATGAAGTAATTGTCTACAAATGTCTTTATCTATTACCAAGAGATGGCAGCATAAGATTGATATTTATTTGCTTAAATGAAGGACTTTTTTCGGTGTTTATAGATTTTGCATTTTTCAAGATAGCGAAATATAAAAAAGTAAGTTTATTTGTATTTTTTGTATCAAGGATCCAAATAAATAAGTAATAATTCTTAGCTTGTAGACTTCTTTGAAATACATATCTTTTTAAATTGCGAAATTATATGTTCAAGCCTATTTTTTATGCATGTTTGTAACGTACAAAGTATAGGGCGCAAGGCGCAAACGGGCACATATTTCTATTAAACATTTAGGGGCAGTTATTTATGTAAAGTCCTTTTCAAGATGATTTTGAAATAAATTGTTTTTTAGCTTCAAATACGATTATTCTTAATTTATTATTAATAATATTTATAATGTTATTAGTCTCTGTAAAGAAATAAACATATTTTTTCAATAGTTCATAAAAATACTAATTATAGTATATAATATACAATTTAAAAGCTTAATTTATATAAATTTAGACAAACATACAATTATGCATTTTTCCACATATGGGTATTTCCATATTTAGTATGTTTACATTTTATCAAGTAAATACAAAAATATTTTAGCGTAATTTTTTTTTAGTATTTTTCCAATTAATTTTGAAACATTTTAAAGTGATTTTGCTTAGAAATTTGATAAAACAAAAATGCAGTCATAAATGAGTTAAACGAAATATTTAAGTCTAAAGATGTGTCAAATTTGGTTTTTATGGCCATAATTATTGTTAAAAAAGCAGTAAAAATTGTTTGCCGTCCTTTTGTACTGATATGTTCGAAACTGGTTCTAAGCGCGTACTCTTAAAGCTTCTGTCACGTCAGGCGAAGACACACGCGATCTAATGTTAAATCTATGGGAATGTTCTTTTCCAATATCTCATTTGCATTTCGATATTTTTAAATAATTTTTTTTGTGCATTGGATAGTTGAGGTCGATCCCTATATTCGCCCATTTTTTACTTTCCGACTTTGGTTGCAGTTTTTCTTTTATGATGGCACTTCCACTTTCGGAACCGTTTCCGAAAGTGAAAATAACTTTATATATAAAACAAAATGGAACCAAAATTGTAAAAGTAAAAAAGGGGGAATGTAGGGATCGACCTCAGCTATCCAATCCAAAAAAAATATTTAAAAATGTCGAAATGCAAACGAAATATTGGAAAAGAAACTTCCTATAGGTTTCACGTTAGCTCGCGATTGTCTTCGCCGCAATATATCCAAATTGCTCTTTAAACTAAGTCAAATAAGCATATTGATTTGCTTATTCGGAGATTTCATTCAGAAATACAGCGTGCTATGGCGTTTATTATTGTTGCTATTATTATTATTATTATTATTATTATTATTATTATTATTATTATTATTATTATTATTATTATTATTATTATTAATATTAATGGAGGATAGAATTATAACTATCAAAGGAAACGAAACTTGTATATTGTGTATTGTTATTTATGTTAAAAGTGATAGACATCTCGAAATCCGGCTGGAAACAGTTACTAAAATTTTGTATTAATGGTAGTTTCATATACAGATTTTGCTGTGGATTTATTTTACAGAGCAGTAATTAATAGAGATTAAGATTAAAAAGAAAATTTAGCCGATTATCCGTTAAGTTTTGACGGGTGCAAACAATTTCTTATTCAATATTAAATCAAGTTGAAAAACACAGGATCTGAAGGTATTTATATTTTCCAAGCATTTGAAGTATAACAGAAAGATGATGCGAGTAATGTTTGTAAAGAAAAGGCTTATGTTTTTTTAATGCTGTCAATATTAAGCTTTTTAACAGTTTCTAACATGTTTGAAAAGTGTTTATAAATCCTGTCTACCGCCTGTCCGTCTGTCTGTCTGTCAGTGCTCTAACTCCCGTAAATATTCTCGGATTGTCATGTAATTGATATATGTTATTGAGGTTTATTATGGCATGTTCGATATTGAAAATGGAGCGTGTAGCATTTATAATTCATTTACAGGGGCATTTAAAAGAATTCTGTTACATTACGGTTCATGGGGAGAAAATCGTTTGCGGTGTATTTTACTGATGTTACACTATTTCAAATATAATGAAGTTGATATACCTCACAAGAGTGCACTACAAGAAGTTTACTGTAGAATATAATGTGCATGTCATTTTTCGTTCATTTGCAGGAGTACACAAAAGAAGTTGGTTCCAGCGCAGAATATCAGCAATAATTGCTGGAAATGCGTTTTCAATTTTGGTATGTGTTCTTAAATTTACATAACTTTTGTGTATCACGTGGCGTGCCTAAATTCTATAAATCACATACAAAGCTGGAAAAAAAATCGAGTACATTACCGTTTATTGACGGAAATTGCTAAAAGGAATTTTCAACTGTGTTATGCGTTTCCTAACAGAACCAAAATTTTCCACTCAATGTAGTATATAAACAAATCCATAGGTCATATACAGGGCTGGGCAAAATAATTCGGATATTTTTATGACTTAGATGGTAATTGCTGAAATTGTGTTTTCAAATGTTTTATGCATTTTCCAAATTGTTTACTTGGACATTAGCCCCGGCATTGTACTTATACTGTAACGTGAAAGCTGAGTTCAAGGAGCGGTCATCCCTTGTCACCCCCAGTCTAGTTGGACAATAGACGATATATTTCCCCTTGTTAAACGATGACGTTTTGTTACAGTATTCTGAATGCTTTAGAAAGTGTTTCATAATCTATCCTTGACACATGATTTTTGTTTCTTTGTTTCTTTTTTTTTATTTTTTATTTGTTTCGCCCTTTTGTTATTGTTTTACCACATCATTCGGCATGTAAACTATAAGAAAAGACCATTGCACTTAAAATAATGCTATATACACTATGGGGCATATATACCCTATATATATATAATCCTAATGAAACAAATTTATGAAACGGATATTATGAAGCGATTGAAATGAAACGAATTTATGAAACGACTGATTAAACAACTGATTAAACAACTGAACCGGCGATTTCTCCTAAAATATGGAACACTTTGCGATGAAATTAGCACCAAAAATCCGTATTGATCCGCAGATTTCAAAACTGCTATTAGAATTTTTAAATTTGACTTAATTTTTGGGATATTAATTTTTATACTTTTCTCTAATGATGGCTAGTCAAATTTTAATCATAACAGATATTTTTTCATACTTTAGAAAAGGTTATTATTTTAAACTAATTTGGCGACCAGTTTGGCCTCCCTTAGATGTATGCTAAGAAATGTATCATGTTACTTTTATTCATAATTCAATTTACTTGAACAATCTTTCGCCAGATCGAAAGATACTGATAGAGAAATCAAGAAATCGGTATTTTTATGTTAGCGGGACGCAGGTGATTAATCGCCAAACATTTTCCCCGTCACATGTTTTTTTGTATTTCATTTAAAATATAAACCTTTCATTAATTTTATTTAAAACACAAAACTTTCATTTCAAACTGAAATATTTAAAATTGATGGCGCCGATAATTGGCGCCAAAATGTCATTATTTTGATTGACATGATAACCGGGCTATTGTCGTTTATTTAATAATAAATGTTTATTTACTTTAATTTTCTTTTTTTAAATTATATAAATTGTTTTGTTCTATAATTATTAATTATTTTTTTTTGGTTATTTTCTTTTAAAAGTAATAGAAAATAATTAAAAACTACGGTGCTACTTAGTTATTGTCGACCAATTTCGCCAAATCATGCAAATTGACATAATTTTTATTTTAAATAACGAAAGAACAAATAAAATAGTATAACATTAATAAATATACAAATAAAACGTCGAAATAAAAATCACTTGATGACGTAAACACATGTAACTTGCTTAAAGTCAAGTGAATGTGACATTTACGATCAACCATTATTGTCATTTAATCTTATAGTTTGGTGATAGATTTTTGGTCGACGGGATAACTAAGTAGTACCAAAAATACATAAGTATAACTGGTATTCGAAAACGAGGTTTTCGCCAAATTTTAGTAAAAAAAGAAATCACGCCAAACCCGCTGCGTATATGACATCTGGCCAAATATTAAATAATGCAACAAACCATGACATTTAATTTCAACTTCAAATAAATGTTTTAATTTACCACTCGGGAAAAAAAATGCTAACTGGCTAGTTGAAAAAAGCTATTGGAGATATTTGCACCGGGCTAACATAAAAGTACCAAGAATTTTTTGCGACTTTTATGTAGATTTATTCGGAAAAATTATTTGATTTTTTAATCAAAATGGAAAACTTTCGGCACAAATGTCATATACGGCCCCATATTCGCGCGATTTTTTTTCTGACGCCAGTGTCATATACGCAACGGGTACTTAACTTGCGCCAAAGTATTGTTATTTTGCTTGATATGGTAAGCCTGATGTTGTTGTTTATGCTGTTGGTGTTTTCTCCAAATTGGAGTCTGAAAAAAATCGCGCCAATATGGTGCCGTATATGATATCTGTGCCAAACTTTTATATGAAAAGCGAAGGGATCAGACCGTATTTATTTATGTCAGTTTCATGACTTGGACTATTATAATATAGATGAAATGATGGCGATAGAATAATATTTGACGACTTATCACCTGTGCCTGGCTAACATTAAAGTACGAAAATGGCACCTGGAATTTAAAAAACGAAGTGTTCCGCCCGGAACTGTTGATGATAGTCACATGACTTAGGCTATTGTTATACAAATTGCTTTAAAATACCGGGAGACAAAGACTCTGTACATTTAATTAATTTTATTTTAGCTTCTTTTCAAATGTTTAACTGATCTTCTTTAATCAAACACCAAAACAACCATTGGATGTCTTAACAGCGACTGATTCGGCCTTAAATGTTTGCAATCAACGGGAATTGAATGGAAACCCGTTTACAGGGAGATGTGCACAGCTTTTTTCAGTATAATTTAATCTTCTCTAACATTTTTTAAACGGATCAGATTAGCGTGTTTTTAGATTTTGCGGTGTCTGAACGGGGTGTTGGCGAGTGTAGCTTGCAGGGGGTAGAGCCCCCTAGTAAACTATATAATGCTATATAAACTATATACATTTATTCAAAAATGTGTTGAAATTTAATCTTCTTTGAAAATATTACAAAAAAGATGCATCTAAATTAAAAATTAAATTAATATGGCTTGAAAGATAAATATAAGGGATAGAATAAGTGGACGAATTTAATTAGTGCTATTATTTATGTTTATAAGCATAATAAAGGTCTGAAAGATATTTTAATGTTGAACCACGTTAAATATTTTTAAACTTGCGCATACTCCGAACCAGATATTTTCAATGAATCAAATGCTCATATGCATTAAGTAACGGACTTCATAATCCGTGACCCCAAAAACATTTCTTTTAATGTAGTGGCCATATGAATAGAAAAGTACGTTACTTAAATGTATTGTTAAAAGAACATCATCGAATTTTTGTTAAGCGTTTCTTCCCCGCAATTAAACATTTTTCATTTTTCAGATTAAAAGGCTTACTATAAAGAGCGTCTTTTCTTATCGTTGAACAACAGCTAATTTTTAGATAGTTATATCTTTAGAGGTTAAGTTCCAATTTCAAAAATGTTTCATAAAATGGAAATTTATTTCATCAACATTCTATCCAGTACGAAATTTAAATTCTTATACGATCTCTGGGTCGTATAAGATATGTTTAGAAAAACTTTTCTTTAACAAGTAAAATAGTAAAAAATGCATTTTTGTACCACCAAAACTTGCCGTATTATACGTTGAATTTTATAAATTTTCAGAGCGTTCCGACGCTAAAAACGCGTTTTTTCCGTTTTTAGTTTTAGTTTTTCTCCCTTTTCTTTTGAGTATACAGATTTAAATTTATTCTTAGCTATTAAAAAGTATTTTGCAAAACTTCAGAAATGTTTAAACTCAGGTATTCGTAGGTAATTTTATCAGTATCCACTTCGCTTGTTTTATGAGCGGCTCACATTTCCTAAGGTTGTGTTTATTTCAATACTAGCTGGCTTGCCCGGCGTTGCACGGGCCCTTGATAACAGCCTAAATTATACCTAAAATTAGTGCTGAATGACTTAACATTTAAAATGAAAATCTAACTAAAAAGGCTTCAAAGAAGCGTTCTTTTTCATCGACTACCATCGAATACATATAAACAAACAAACAAACAATATATATATATATATATATATATCTTATTGTCCAAACACTTTGAAATTTTTTGCGTAATAAATATACCTGTGTGTAATTTTCGTGCTAAAATATTAATATTTAGTTGTAAAAAGCATTTTTTTCTTCGCACTTTTTTTCACATCGAAATCCTCTGGGAAAAACGAAACTCGCCAAAAGCGAATTCCAGAACTGAATTCAAAGGTTTAGTATTAGCATTTTTTGAAACATATTACACCGTTCGAAAGAGAAATGAGCGTACATGTGGTTTGGTATTTTCCTTTTGTTTTTATTTTCCAAGCCAACTCGTAACACTAAAATATGCCTAAAAATAGAGGCAGGAAAATCGTCGAGTACAATAAATACTTTTAAAAAAGTCATCGCCTGAACTCTCTGAAACTTGAATGAGTTAAAAATATAATGTTTCCACAGCTTGTGTAAAAAAAATTAGAAAAAAAAAATATTTAATAGTAAAGGCGCTTGGAAGAAAACTTTTTCTTTTTGAAACCCCGCGAAATTGAACTTTTTCAACATTTTTCGAAAGGGTTAAAAATAACATTTTTTCAAATAAATTACGGTGGTTTAAACGTAAAAGTGACATCTTTAATTTAGTGTAATGTTTTTTCGATATTTCAAATGGTTCAGCCGATGCGCGCTAAGAAAGATGGGCAAAAAACCCCAGCGTCTAACGCCTTTCCGATCTTCTCTGCTTCGGCATTCCGAGCGCGTTTAGAGCACGCGCCGTTCGACGTTTTTTCGGAACCATCTTTTAAATGCGGGTTTTAATGAATATATCGGCTAATTATCAGAAAATGAAAAATCTGAGCCTCAGGTGCGTTAGGACCTGCCTTTTACCATCGTCATAAAAATTTTCAGATCTCTAACCGCTGTAAATTTTCCTACCATCGTACACAGACAGATATAAAGACAGTAGTATAGATAAAAATTCCACACTAATTTTTATGTTATAATTAGTTTGTTCTGTTAGCCAGATAAGTCAAAAAAAATTTTAAAGAATTTTTTTAATTAAATTATTTCAATTTTGTTTTTGTTTTCAATTTAAGACATAGCATAAAGTACTTTAGAGATCAATATATAAAATGAAAAAAAATGTAGTTTTTTTGTGCTATATGTTTTTATATCTATCAAAAACATATTCAAAAGTTACCTTTAATGATTAGTTATGTGACGTTCAAAGCTGATCTTAGCAATTTCTTGCCTACCTCAGAGAAAACGTATAAGTAATGTATAACTTCAATAAGTCTTGAACACATGCCTTGAGGATTTAAGTGCTCTAGCACAGATCTTGATTTATGTCATAAATTTCTGTAGAAATGACAAGTCCATAGAAAAGATAAAAGATATCAGTTGTATTATTAGAAGATTTATGACAAATGATTCAATGATATCAGCTGATAGCTCTCAGTAAATAGTTCAATCAGTAAATAAAACGAATCTCAGAAATTTTCTGAAATCATCTATCTGAGATTATGAATGAAGTTTCCAACATTTTTCATCCAATATTTTGATTACATTTCTGTTAGATTTCAATAAATTACCATTTGTTCAACATTTATTTTATTTTCAGTTTTATCTATAATAATAAAGAGAGAAGTTTGTGCGTGTGGGTTCTATCGTATTCTGAAGAGACCGCTCCGCGTAGAATAAAAGGTTTAGTAGGAAGGCGCCTCTATGTCTGAGGTTATGCATCTCGAAGCCAATTTTTAGATTTTTTGATTAGGTTTTCTTAATTAAATTTTTATACAATTTTTAGTTATTCCGATAGAGATTGCATTGCGATTGCTTGCTTTTCATTAAAAAATTAGTCCCATTGTTGTAACTGACATACATTTTAACCACATCGTTATCACGTCAAAATTACTTGCTCACATATTTGTGTTTTATGATGTAGGTTGAATTTTTGGAGTGTTTCTTCTGATTTACCACCTTCTTTTTTTTTTTTTTTTTTGAAAAGCGCGAATTCATAGGTAGCTAATCTAGACCTTACATCCTTTGTAACTTCCAAATCGATGTAATTTGATTTTTTAAAGAGCAATTTACTTGGGAAACACTTAAAATACCGATATATTCGAATGCGCCATATGACAAAGAATTATCCAGAAGAACTTTTGGGTAATTTTTGTTACTGACACGATTAAAATGAAGTTGGAAGGATACCAAATTGTCTCAACGTGAATGACGATGCTGAATATTTTAAATTTAATCTAGGTCGAAATAGAAATAAAGAGAAAGGTGTCCAGTTAAACTGATGTCATTGAGCTCACAAACTATTCACACTAATTCTATTATACGATTTAATATATATTATAAATTATACTATTATTTCAAAGAATAATGCCCCTCGAAAAATAAAGAAATCGACAAAAAACCCAATTTAGCTGAATGAAGGGGGGTATTAGCTCCCCATATCCCAAAGGGGGTGCAGGAACAAAAAACGTTCTAAAAATGCGGTTTTTGTGTTACTGAAGGACCTAGATACATGAAATTTGGCATGGTAGTTACATATTTGATATAAATGATCTTTAAGAACATTTCTTAAAATTTCGAAATTTAAAAGGGGTGAAAATGTGCGAAAAGCGTTCTAAAAAACGTTCTAAATGGCGTTTTCTACGCAATGTCAGGAAGTATCCATTTCAAAAGTAATGATTGGAAATTGATGGTGACAGCCCTTGCTCTAACATAGGCTCTATTTCATGTCGGTGTCACTACCACCTGGGGGTTGAAGGAGCAAAAAACATCCTAAATTGTGATTTTTGTGATACTGCAAAGGGCTAGCAACTTCAAATTTGGCATGGTAATTACTTATAAGATGTAAATGCCCTCTAAGAACTGTCGAAAATAAATACGAAATTTAAAAGAAAAATTTTTGAAGCAAAGGGAAGGAGCGAAAAGCATTCTATAAAAGTCCTATATTACTATTTGTATGTAATCTCAGGAAATAATAAACCGATTACAAAAGTAACGGTTGCGAATCGAATGTGACAGTCTCTGATCCTACACAAGCTATATTTTAGGCAGGTGCCACTACCACCTGGGTTTGCAGGAATAACAAACTTTCTAAACAAGCCTTTAAAAACTTTCTAAATTACATTTTCTATGGAATATTAGGAAATACTAAACCGATTTCAAAATTAATGTTGGCAAATCAATGGTGACAATCTCTGTTTCAATATAGGTAAGGTTAGTTGGGGCAACTGGGCCATGATTTTACAATGTGACTCTGGAGCTTCTGACAATTCAGCTTCAGAAAGCTAATGTTCATTTGAATTAAAGTCTGAACTTCTGTAAATGTGTTCAGTTAGGTTCCCTCTACCAGACAGAAATGCTCAAAATTACATTTTAATATTTAAAAATATAAAAATATGCATATTTCATCTTTCTTTCCTTATGGTTCCAGTTGCCCCCCAAAATGGGGTAACTGGACCAGGGGGGTCTATGTTCCACACGCGTTTATATTTTTTCATATCGGATATAGGGTCCTGTTTGAAAAAGTGTAAACAACTTAAAAATTTTTAAACCAGGAAGATCATGTAAATTATATGTCAATAAACAGCGTTGTAAGGGAAACCTTTGCTGTCAGTATGCCCAAAAAAAAGCACTAAAACTGAAAATATTAGATTTATTTATGCCAAAAACATAAAACTTAAGTAAGTACTTATGTACTTTAGTATAGATAATAAGTATAAAAGTCACATGGGTATTTTAAGGGAAAAAATAGCAAGGTAAATCTATGAACAAACGGCTACGTAAGTACTTTATCTTTATCAAGGAGTCGCATTATATAGGGAAAATTTTATTGTTCCTACCAGAACCCATAAAGAAAGGTGCGATGAAGATATTATTTTCAAAATAGTGTTAGGAACGATAAAAGTTTCCCTATAGAATGCGACCCCTGGTTATAGTACAATTTCAACGTCTGGCTATCTCACTTTCAGGGGCAAGGTACTTGCATTCGTAAAATGTTGAAATAATTTACTGACACCAATATTTACAAGAGAATCTATCTGAAAACGAGTAAAAGTATATTTTCGCATACTTAAGGGGTTTCAGGACTCTTAAAGCTTTAAAATTTTTGAAATTTTAATTTTTTTAGATGTAAAACTCCTATCTTTTCTGAACATTTTGATATAATTGTTTCATTGAAATTCCTATTAGAACTGAAGTTATGGCTTTTACATTTATACACGTTCAATAGCTGAAGCGTCGTTTCGGAAACTTTGAAGCCATTTTTCTCCAAACGACGTTTTTGGGCATAACGCGCACGATATCTCAAAAACTTATGAATATTTTTTTATGAAATTTTCAAAACATATGTTTCATGTTAGTCTGTATAAACTGAACCTAAAATTTCCTTTTTGTTGTTCAAAAGAATATTTTTTTAGGTGATTATACTGTTGAAATTTTCTTAATTTTGCATTAGCTAAATACAACTTTGTATTAAAATTATAAAAAAGGCCTTAAATACAAATTTATTTAGGTTCAGAGTAATTATTATAATCTGAAGTATAAGTAGGTACCAAATTTTTCATTCTGGTTGCAACACTTATTTTGTAATTGTATGCATAAGCTGTTATGCCGATTTTCTGCGCGAAAAATGTCTAACAGTTTGGAGCCCCCTGTAAATGCTAATTCTGCATCTTATAATTTTTTTAATACATGAAATGAAAGAACATACATATATATTTTAGTCCAATTAAAATTGTGTCCTAAAATCAAATACATTTTAAGATATTAAATGTTGAAAATGGTCTTTTTTTTTTCTTTTTTTCCAATTTTAAGAGTCCTGAGACCCCTTAATAAAGGTGAAATTTTCATTATAAAATTCAGGTGCCAATGTGGCAATTAGGAATTAAAAGTAAGTGATGCCATAACGGCGTCACTGCCTCTCAAGGGGTCAAGAAATTTGGTTTGATACCACTCAATATGCTTTTTTTAAATTTCATTAGGTAATTTTAATAAGGTATTCTATCATTTTCTTTATTGTGAGCAAAAAACAATGGGGAAATTTATTTCCCGTAGTAAGAGAAACACAAAAATGTATTTATAACTATCGGGGTAACTGGTCCAATTACCCCGGATATATGTCTCAGTTATCCCATTCTTGAAATATTTATGGGGTAACTGGGACACCGGGTTTACATTTGAAACATGAAGTAAATATGTATAGATACCTAATAATATTAATGTAGTTATATGTCTAATCTTTAAAAAAAAGAATGTTTAATAAAAGTATTTACAGTATTTTAATAAAAAGCCGAGGAAGTTCAAGCATATTGACGTTGTTTAAAAAAAATAAACGTAAATTTTTGACAACCTATCACAGCAAAATGAGAGTAATGATTGAATTGATACACATTGTTTTAGGAAGTAGAGATTAAGGGGCATTGTTCACAAAAGCTAAAACTTAAAAAACACCAACAGTTTTTTTATAAAATAGCCTATGGCCCAGTTACCTCGTGGGTCCAGTTACCCCAACTAACCTTATTTTATGTTAATGCCACTACCACCAGAGAGGTGGTAGACCGTTAGACAAGGAGCTTGGAATTTGACATGATGGTTAATTTTAAGATGTAAATGTGTACTAAGTACGGCTTCTAAAACAACCAAAACTTCAAATGGATACTGAAATGAGTCTATGAGATGAGCATAAATGCTTCAAAAATGCTTTCTAAATTATCATTTATTTAGAATTAGTTTTAGTTCTTCTTATTAAGTCTCATGTCTGCCTAATGCAGTGTAATAATTAAGTTTAGTCAAATTGTGACTTAATTAGTAATTTTTTCATTATTCTAAAAGTATAATTTCGTATTCTAATAAAAGTTGGACATACAAATATCACTTTGCATATTTCAACAACTACGCGGGCAAAGCCGCGGGTTTTGCTAGTATATTTATAAAAAAATAATAATAAAACGGTACGATATTCTAATTTACTTCAATAAGCATGCCTGCAACTTCGATCCTTTTTCATATAAAAATGATTCCGTGAATGTGGCCAAAAACTTCCTTTTGTTGAGCGGGGAATATTATCTTTTGAATAAAAGTTTCCATATGATGGAAAGTGTTATAGTAGCCACTTATTGAGTAATATTAGAATTGAAATGAAATATTGGCATAAAAATTAATGAAAGCATCCTTAAATGCTGATAGCTATTTCCATAATATATTACGCAAAACTCCAAAAAGTATCCTTGAGTAATAAGAAAATGATATTTATAAAAATGACTTGCATTCAAAAACGGTCTTAAAAGAGCAAAAAAAAAAAAAAAAACGATTTTCTAGATTTGGGAATTGAGTTACAAAATTAATAGGTTATTGTAATCAATTATCAAGCTGGTGGTGTAACGAATGTAATCTATTAACAAAAAGTAACAATTCTTTCCATCTCTATTGTAAATGGTTACCAGAAAGAATGTGTATGCATGTCATATATTTCACATATGTTGAGAGATTGTCAGTAAGAAATTTTATATTTAAGATATTTATTGATGCATAAACTTGAAAAAACTATGTTGGCAACCAATAACTTTTAGCAGAGGGGAAGGGGCTTCCATTCTTTCAAAACCAATTTCAATTTTCGCAGAAAATTGCTGATCAACAATGAGCCAACTCTACTTCTGAAACGCTTATTTTTGTATTTTGAAATTAAAAAGGGTATAGAATTGACCCTGCGTTTTAGAAGTCTAGAAAAAGTCGTTTAAAAACTGTAAAAGTTCATTCATGAAATTCAAATTTTTTACTTCATGTTAAAATCATAAAATATTACATGTTTAATTCTTTCTACTAAAACAAAAATAAGTAAATAAATAAATGAAAAATAATCTAATCAAAATTTTTATCTAGGACAAATATACTTCCTTTTCAGAATTCGTCTTAAGATTGATTTCATGGGAATTTGAAACAGTTTCAATGCTTCTCAATAAATAATGGAAAAAGTAAGAGTGTATATATATATATATATATTACGAAAACTGAAAAAGAAATGGGAATATTGAAATTTTATTTAATTCGATAATTTAGAGAATAATTTGTTTCATAAAAACTGGAAGTTTCATTCAAACTATGAAATCTCGACGCATCAGATCTCTAAAAGAATTTTACGCCATTAAACCACACAACCAACAAAACTATGAAAACAAACGAAGTACACTTTTTACTGCCGCTTTCAGCAAAATCATTTTATTTATTTAAAATATTGATGGATGAGAAAAAAAATTTTTTTTTAGTCACGATACAAGTTAATTATACCTAATTAAATAAAGTTGAAAGGTATACATTTATACTAAAATACCAATGTATACGATGAAATTTTACAGCAGTTTTTATTTATATACATTAACTTGATGGTTTTATTTTTCGAGCATCTCAATTGCACTAGAGTTGGGTCGACGAAATAATTGAAGTTTTATGGCTATTAAATAGTCAAACTCACCAGTATTCCAAGATTTCTAATTGTCAGATCCATTCGATTACAAAAGAAAAGGAGAAAGAAAAATCATGCTTCAAGCATAGATCATAAAACACTTTCCAACACATTCAGAATAATGTAACAAAACTTCACCGTTTAATAAGATGAAATAAAATGTCTAATTGAACCATTTGGAAACGCAAAACATATTTGAAAACCTAATTTCAGCAATTGCCGTCTACAGTTGGAAAATTATCCAAATTCTTTGAGCATCTCTGTATATGATATATAGATGTTTATCTATAAACTACGTGCATGCAAAAATTTATTTCAGTTAGGAAATACATACCACAGTTGAAAATTGCTCGTCAACAATTTCCGCTAATAAGGAGAATGGTAATAAGGTGAGTTCTTATGTGCAGCCCTGTATACGAGGTATAGAATTTATACACAACGAGTAACATGAAAAAGATTAGTTAAATTTAAAAGTGCTTGCCGAAATTGAAAACGTTCTTCTAGCAATTATTGCTCAATGACAGTACTGTAACCTATTTCTTTCGTGTGTCTCTGGAAATGAACGATAAATGTTATGAATCCACTATTGTATAGTAATAATCTTGTAGGGAAATTCAGTGATTTGTATCAATATTAATACATCTGAAATAGCGTAATGTCTTTAAAATACACTGCAAAAGATTTTTCTCCATTGACCCTAAGACCAATGTCAGACGGGCGCCTTTTTTGCTGCTTTTTTGCTTAAGTATTATCCATTCACAATGCTGTAGCATTGTGAATGGATAAGGGGTCTTAAGGGGTCTCAGGACTCTTAAAATTGGAAAAAAAAAAGAAAAAAAAGACCATTTTCAACATTTAATATCTTAAAATGTATTTGATATTAAGACACAATTTTAAATGGGAATGAAAGATACAAGCATGTTCTTTCATTTCAAATATTTAAAAAATTGCAAGATGCAGAATTAGCATTTACAGGGGGCTCCAAACTGTCAGACATTTGACGAATAGAAAATCGGCATAATAGCTTATGCGCACTATTACAAAATAAATTTAGCAACTAGAATGAAAATTTTGGTGCCTACTTATACCTCAGATTATAGTAATTAGACTGAACCTAAATAAATTTGCATTTAAAGCATTTTTATATTTTTAATACAAAGTTGTATTTAGTTAATGCAAAATTTAGAAAATTTCAACAATATAAACACCTAAAAAAATATTTTCTTTTTACAATAAAAAGGAAATTTTAGGTTCAGTTTATACAGACTAACATGAAACATATGTTTTGAAAATTTCATGAAAAAATATTCAGAAGTTTTTGAGATATCGTGCGCGTTATGCCCAAAAACGTCATTTGGAGAAAAATGACTTCAAAGATTTGGAAACACCACTTCAGCTATTGAGCGAGTATAATTCTAAATGCCATAACTTCTGTTGTAATGGAAATTTCAAGATAACAATTATATCAAAATGTTCAGAAAACATAGAAGTTTAACATCTAAAAAAATTAATTTTTCGAAAATTTTAGAGCTTTAAGAGGCCTGAGACCCCTTAATCAAAAAAGCAACAAGAAAGACGCCCGTCTGACATTGGTCTAATATAACGGAATTCTTTTGAGTGCCCCTGTAAACGAACTAGTAAAGCTACACACTTCATATTCAATACCGAACATGCCACGGTAAACATCATTAACATATATCAATTGCATGAAAATCCGAGTCTATTTATGCAAGTTAGGACGTGGCCAAACGGCCAGACAAACCGAATTAATAAACACTTTTCAACTTTGTTGGAAAGTGTTAAAATGAAGATATTTCCATAAACAATAATATAATCAATATATTTCCATTTTCTTGTTACATAAGCTAAATAAATAAATATGCATTAAAAAACACTTCCATCTCTGTTACATAAGCTAAAGAAAGAAAATATGTATTTTATTTAATTTATTTTTACTTTTTTAGATGGAGCGTTCAAATCTATTACGATTTGTTTCTAAAGTAAAGCATGCATACTTTGGTATTAGGGAAATCAATTTCGGTAACAAAAATTTTCTATTGGAAACTTTCGATTCCATCAATACATACATAATTGAAGTAGAGATGTGTTTGAAGAAAAAAAAGTATAATGTTATGAAAAAGTAATTGCAAATATCTGAAAATTTCAAAACACTCTCTATATATACATGTAAAAAAATACTTTTTCGATTATAGTTATATTTTCCCCTAAAAGAAAATTGAAACTCGTTCTTCATAGAATAAAACGTTTGCCTCAATCTAAACAAGGAAACGAAAGCTTCTCTCCTTTTTTTTCTTTTTTGAAGAAGATCAGAATAAGAGATAGCAAAAATCTAAATCATCTATGTTTTTCAGCAAAGTTCCATAGAAAATGGTATTGTCGTCAAATGAAAATACGCAAAATTTGAAGTTATTGGTTTAATACAAAGGTTGTGAATCCAATACTTTACAAGAATTTGTTGACTTCATATTTTGTCATAATTTAAGATTCTCTTTAAAAATAATAATATAATGGCATTGTATATTTATATTTCGTAAAGTTATAAGCTTGCTTAATATTCCTTATCCTAATTTAAAAATCTTTACTTTTTAACAGATGGAAAATAAAGGAAACTATACAATTCGTATGTATGTTTTGTTTTAATGTATGTCCGTCTATGAATAACTTGCAAATGAATGTTCCAGTTTTGATAATGCTTTTTTTTTTTTTTTTTTTTTGTTAGAAGGGGCTTATCTCCATGATGGTCTCGTATAAATTTTTTCAAGATCTAAAAATGATGTATTTGTCTGCCTGTCTATTTTTGTTGTTTTTGTTGTTTCCTGTTCTTTTCCTATAGTCTAATTTTCGTAAAAATTGGCCAAGAACTCCGAAATTTTAGCGCATTGCTAAGATAAACAGTGCGGTTATCAATTTTAAAAATATTTATTATATTAATAATAACCACATGAACTTTTTCAATTTAAAATATTTTGCTAATATTTGTGACAGAAATAAAATTCAGGATAGACTTTAGTGGGAAAATGCGAACAGCATCCTACTGTCATTTTCACATTCTCAATAATAACTACAAATACTGTGATCGGTGCTGTGATGAATGCAATCAATATCATCATATATACTAGTAAATCTGCAGATCAGGAGCCTCAACGTCAGCTCTGCAAGTCATTGTTTTTAGACTCACTTTGGTAATATTCAGTTTCCTGCAAACCGCAATTTAAAGTTTTCAAATTATGTAATTATTTATAACAATAAAAAATACGAAGTTTTCAGACATTAGAAGCATTAAATTAAAAACGTTATGGAAGGAAATTTCAAAATTTTCATGAGCTGTTAATTCTGGTATATTTTTTAAATAATAAAGTAGATTTCATCAGGGGGGCTCCGCCCCCCTGAACCCCCTTGGTCTTATTAATTTACATACGTAACTTTTTATTGATTGCGCTAATGGTTAGCGCAAATCTTAGATTTATTTTTACACTTCCGAACCTTATTTTTCAATACTGGTAACACAGAAGATGATTTACATTGACGCAATTATATTAAACATTTAGGTTTTATGAATGAAAATGTAATTTCCTTTAAAAATAAAATAATTTTCATTCATATTTTCTGAAATGAGGCGGCATTAAGAAGTAACACCAGTCAAAAAACATTTTTTCAGGCAATCTAGTTAATGCTTGGTTTTTAAGAATGAAAATATTTATTTCCCGATACAATGACGTCATTTTCGACAACGATAATTTTTCGGTGCATAATTTTGATATTTACTAAATATTTGCTTTTCAAAAGTTGTTTTTTTCTCATTGGAATTTTCGATTAAGAATTAACATTTCTGTTAGCTGTGTGCAGACGATAAACCATGAGAAATTAGTAAAATTTTTTTTTTTTTAATAATAAGAATTAATATCATAACACAAGCCCCTTTTATTTCAACCTCAAAGCGTATTCGTTTTATTTTTGATATATGAGATCAAATTCACCTTCTTTTCGTATTTTCACTTATTTCTAATATGAAGGCGTATTCATGTCTATTTTTTATTTCATTTTCCTCTCGCACATAAAAATCTTTCAAATCAAAATTAACTGTTTAGGATAAATTTTTATTCCGGGATTGAATTTTCGTGGCAACAGCAAAAAAAAAAAAAAAAATGATTGTTAAATTTCATAGCAAATGTCGATTTATTCCTTATGAAAATAATGAACTTTTTAATTTAAAAGAAAAATATTTGAACAAAATAAATAGAACATAGTCTTTCTCTATTTCTGTTGTAAATTCCATCTATATGTAAAGACACAAAGGCATTAATTCGTCCCTTTTGACTTTGATTTAACTTCAAACAATTACAAATACTTTCACATTTACGATATTTTTAGGTGTAGTTCGCTGCTAGGTAACAGTTAAAAGATAATAAAAACAATTAAATATGTGCTTAAAAAGAAAATTTATATTAAAAAAAATATTTTATGTTATTGAAACACATATATAAAATCCCTCCATAAAAGTTATACACCGTATTTAAAAACTCTGACAAATGTATACACAAAATTTCAAACTAATATGAATAATGTATGGTTCTAATTAGGAAATTTTATCATCCTTAATTTAGCATTTAAATCCTTCAATCATATGAGCCATTTCTTTTCAACAAATAAAAATGGAAAAATCGTCTGAATTGCTATAGGAAAGCATTAAGTCGCAAAATAAAAAGTTCTATATATTCCGAACGAATGAACCAAATTTAACCAAAAACTATACAGCTAAATCCGGGGATTTCACCAACATGCATCTTTAATTTTAAGATAATCGGATGCTTTTTACGGCAGTTATCGCGGAACAGACAGACAGACTAACGGAAACCAAAACTTTTCGTGTCTCCACAGTAAGCCTTCACTGACGTTTCGGCAATTAAAACACAAAGCTATTTCTGTAAGTATCTATTTTTCGGGCGTATGCGCATGCGCGCCAAATTTCTTTTTCGGACTTCTTCAATTTAGAGGAAAATAGAATGAGTTCCGGGTGGCGGAGAAGTCTAAGGCACCAGTTTAAAAGCCTTGAATTTTTGTAGAGGAAGCAGGTTCGAATCCAACGCCCGCCAAAAGGACTTCTATGATATTTTTGGAAATTATTTATTTCAGTAATGACATATTTTATTAGGAGGAGAATGTAATTATCAATTAAATAAATTGAGCTGATTTACAATTTTTGTTACATTTTCTGTTCATTATCAAGAATATATAGATGTGTGTGTCAGAAAGAAAAGTTTGCCTTTCTTTTACGTAAAAAATAAAAGAGAAAGAAAGGAAAATATTCATATAAGAACTATGAAAGAAATCACCTTGATATCCATGGTTTAATATTTTAAAAAATGTATAAAAATGTAAAATGAAATTCAAGTAATAAAATATATATTATATATATCGTTAGCTGCATCAAATTTCAAATTCAGGGTTTTAGAGAATGAGACTGATAAAAATAAAATTCGTGGCAGTTTTTAATGGTCATGTAGTTAAAAAAAAAATAAAAAAATAATAATATTGTTTTTTATTCGAAAAAAAAAAAATTAGACCGTAGTATGTAAATATAAATGCTCCACCCAATAATTTTAGTTAAATTTCTTATAAAAAGCAAGCGAAATTGGTTGTAAATTATAAACTTAAAATTCTTCGACTTCAATGAATAGGTTTGGCTGACAGCATCATATATCGTCTTAAAGAAATACGAATCAACTATGCAAAAAAAAAAATTGTCACAATTTCAGTGATTACTTAAAAACAACTAATTAAATATTCAAGAATTTTTCTAATAAAAAACTCTATTTACCGTCAAATCTTGACGGGTACTATCTAGTATATATATACAATAGATTTTTCTGTTTATCTTCTTGATTTTACCCTTGCTTTAAGTATAGGTGTTGCTTTAACATATTGTACAGAAAGATTGCAATAATCCATTAATTTGGCTAAATATGACATTGCCATGAACAACTAGGAATAGGATCCTTTGAAGAACATCCTTTTCAATTAATTGAAGAAAATCATGTAATTCACTCGTCTTCAGTTGTTAAAGTGTAACTTTTCTTTGATTTTATTTATGTTCTGAGGCTTCTTGACTCAATGTATTCACTACATTAATTTTAGTTGTCATGTATTGCATTATACATTCACTTAATTCACATCGTACATAGTGTTTTTACAGGGCATCAAAAATTGTAATATATCATTGTTTGAAACATCAGCGGTGCTGGCAACACTGTAGTTTAAAGTGAATGTTGTTAGCATTAAAGAGTTGTCAAAAAAAAAAAAAAAAAAAAAAAAAAAAAAAAAAAAAACTTTATTTTGGAAAACCATTCCCGCTAAAATTTGCCATTTAGAATACAATAAGAAAATATTAGTGTAGTACGTTAAGAAAAAAATCACAGGGAGTTGGTTTTATATTCCTCTTATTCTCATCAATGTGAAACTATTTTTTTTTTTTCAATTCCTACTATTAGCTCACACTCTCGCTATATATATCTTGTTCAAATTTTCAATCGTTAATAAAATACTTATTATTCATCCAATCAAGCTCAAATAAATTTTTTAAAACTTGTACTGGATGACAATTGATGTTAATACAGTTTTTTCAAATTTTAATTCATTAGTTAAATTTTAATTAATTAATTTTCAATAATCGAGATAGCCCTATTCTTGATCAATGTATTTTAAGACCGAGAGAGCCCTCTTCTTGATCAAGGCGTTTTAAGCGCCACTCAGGAGGAAAGAAGAATGGGAGAAAAAAAATTCTCTTATTGACCTAAGTAGGAATTGACTTAAAATATTTTTTTTTATGTTACTTGTTTATATTACTTACCTATTTTTTTATTTACTTGTATTGAAGACTTTTAAGTTGCGTTTAATTGTTAGTTCCTATCTGTAAACACTGTTTTGATGAGGTCTAGAGATGTCTATGATGGTTAGAGTTGCAGTAAAGCTAGAGATCCAACCTATACCACTTCCAGGCTGTATAATATTTTAACGGAGCTTCTGACTGTAAAATAGTCATGAAACATCGTCTTCATTTTGAAAGACCTATCCAATAATAGGTCACCCCATAGGGTGCGTAATTTTTTTTTTCGTCACTACCGCCATTTTGTGTTTTACGGCCGCCATTTTGAATTTATAAAAACAAAACGTACCTTATAACCATCGGGCTGTTAAGACGAATCGATAGAGACCTCATTCATTAAAACCCATCCAGCCGTTGGGAAGTTTCGAGGGTATAAAAAAATCTACATACACAGATACGCGTGAAACACATAACCCTTCTTTTCAGTCGGGTAAAAATATGACCTATCAAATTTTCTAAATATTTTTGGCATCTTCCATAGGCTTGATCTGAGTTTTAAAAAATGGCAGAAAAATTAAAGGAACAAGTAGATGAATAATTTTTCAGGTAAAAACATGAAACTTGCATAAGACCTTTTTTTTTTTTTTTTTTTTTTTTTTTTGTTATACCTAGCATATCTTCAAAATGTAGAATATCCTATTTCTACAAAAATTAAATTTAAATAAAAATATAGGAAATGTGATATAAAATTGGGTAGAGAAACGTTCATGTTACTTTTTACAACTTTTTATAGATACGCAGAAAAATCTTATAAGGTATGTTTTTTTATAATCTACAATAAAAAAATTTAAGTTTTGAAAATGTCTAAGAAATCTTTAAAATATTATGTTAACATTTTTAATTATTCAGTACATCAGTAGAAAACAAGGGAAGAAAAGAAAATATTAAATACTTTTTTATAAAAGATGAAATTGAAAGAGTTAAGTACTCGTACATAACAATAATTCTTTTCTGCGAAAGGATCTCGATTTCAGCGAAATTATTAAAATTTACGGCTATAATCCCCCAAGACGTTGAACTTTTTTATTCACTAAAGGTCAAGTGTATCATAGTGATATTTTATATAAATGTATAGATCATTCAGAGCTTTCGAAAAGACCCGAATATTTGAAAAACAAATTGTGTTTATAGCAATTCATTGAGTACCTAAACTTCTTTTTTGTAAGGCATTCTAATTTATAATATATACAGTAAAATTAAATCGTATGTTTTTTTAATGACTTAAATAATAATCTGCTGCTTAAAAGGGAAAAAAAATCATTGGACTATTTTTCTAAATAGAAAATGAGTTACGGGAATTTAATGTAAACAATATAATACATGTATTAAATGTTTGAAAGAAAAATATTTTATAGTAAAATTGAAGGTATTATTGTTTTATTAATTTACTATTACATTTAAAGTATTTGAAAATGCATACAAGTTTTTGAGATATCGATAACTTTTTTTTAATAATGATAAATGCTATGTAATACGAAACATCACTGTTAATAAATCATTACTCAAATATATATGTGTTTAATTTCATTATTTCCAAACAATTTTATTTACAAAAAATTATTAACACACCATATTTCGTGCAGACGGAATGACAGTGATTTTAGAAATTTTGAATAGTTCTCTTTGAATAGTGACGCTTTTAAAGTAATTTCTTCACTTGAAATGATGCTGTTGTAACTGAATGAGAGTTATCAAGCGCTGTAAACTTTCTTCTTGATTACTATGTTTTATAGAATATCCATTGTAATTTAAAAATACTTGTGGCTTTCAATTAAAAAGAAATGTATAGAAACATAAATGTTCTCTTAGATAAGTGGTCTTCATCCCGCATTTCGTAGACCATAGGTGGTCGCCAAGAGCATTTTAGAGTCTCGTCCGTCGTGTCATTTCAAGTATTAGAAACAAAAGTACGAAAACAGACCATCGAAGTGCCTTATTAGGGTAAATTCTGCCAGATAAAAATTGGCGAAGAAAGAAGCTTGACCGACACTTAGTACATATAATTATCCCTAAAATCAACACAAATATGTGAAATCGCTTCTTTCGTTCCATAAAAAGCTGAAACTCTGCGAGACCGGCAGTAGTAACGCTGGCTTTTACATGTGCATTCTCATATATTAATGTGGTACTGTAGTAAACACAGTGTCATTTGCGTCATTCACTCTCTTAAGTGTTATCTAACGTATTAACCTTAATATATATTTCGGATTACTACTCCTATTATAAAATGAAACAATAGAATTTCTGGTGATAACATCTGAATTTCCCATGCAGATATAAATGAATAACAAGTTTTTTATGAATCAAGAATATAATGAGAATTCTGCAATTCGACAGCCTATATTGCACAACAATATACAGCATATATTATTATTTATTATACATTTGTATTCGATATCATATATTATGCTAATATACTCTTGGTCTTATCTTATAATCTAGGAGTGTAAGCATTTTTTGCTTGTATTTAATAGACTAATAGGTATCCCCTGAAAATTTAAGAATTTACTGTTCTGTGACGTGAAAGATTAAAGACCACAAATTCTTCTTATTTACTACATTTTTACTACATATTTACTACATTACCGAGAATGGAAGATTGAGTCATTTTGACTCGGCCTAAAAGGGATTAGATGCGCCAAGATGTGGTGGGAACGACTTCCCTCAATTATGCTTTGCTTGGAAGGTAGCCTCAACCGCGCGAGTACCGCTGGGAGTTTCGGGTCATTTTCAAAGAAGAGACAAATAACTCCTAATAATTCCAGTGAAGAGACTAACAGTGATTCTTTAATCCCAGAGTTAAAAAATATATATTAAAAAAATCAAAGAAAACAAGACGAACTTGAAAAAATACAAGTCAAGTGTTCATGTATTTCACAGCCGAAAAGATTAGATAAGCTGAGCAGGTATGTCTCAATTCAATTGATTGGAAACTGAAGAATTTCAAGTACAGCTTTTTGAATTCCCATCTAGATCTACATAGGCTCAAAAGAGTATTAAACTAAGACAATGTTTGGAAATTATCAAAAAGAAAATACTATTGGGTATTATAAATAAAAATGCGGATAATAATGGTCACTTACTATTTAAAGCTAGCTATTTAGAACGAAACTAACTAGCTATTTAAAGGGGCTCACGTTAGTTTTTTTCAGTCTTTTTATATCTGCGGCCATTAGTTCCGCAAAAGCAGTTATATAAAAACTCAAATAGCAATCTCTTGTCAGATGATTCCAGTTTTACTTGCATTCTGATAAAAGTAACTAGGTAGGAATCTGATTTAAACTAATGGGGAAGTTGCACTCACTCTAAATTATGCCTTCTTTTATGTTTAATTGATGAAGAAGATCTTACATTCCTCGAAACCAACTCGGAATTGAAAAAATAATTTAAAATACCTAGTTATTGCAGTTTTAAACTCCGTTAAAAACAAAACAAAACCACGTGATCCGAAAACGGGACGGGATTGGTTTGACGTCACTACACATGAAACGCGGATTCTCCGTAGCGGTCGGCATTGTGCATGCAGGCTGTTTTCATTTGCTTTCTGTTTGTTATCTACTATAAACATCTTTTAAAGACTCATTTACACAAAAGCAAATCAGAGTCAAAATATTATTTTAACATATTCAAATATAATGTACTATTAATTTATACATTTGTATTAATTTTTATTTAGAAAAGTGCTGCAGTTGGTTGGATTCGAAAAATATGAAATTATACCTTCTGGAAATAGTTTTTTCCCCCTCAAATTATTTTAAGGGCATACAAAATGAATTTCACGTGGGTAAAGATACAAGAAGCTAAAGCTAAAAGGCAAATTTATTTTTAACTTACCCTGATTTACTTAAAAGAATAAATAATGATAGTTTTAATAAAAAATAAATCGTAAGTAAAGTAAAATCGCCATTATCTAGTTCTTGAAATGTAATGTTTCCTTAATTCGCTGTAATGCTTAATAATTCCTTTTGTTATGAATAAAATTTCGTGTTATGCAGGTTATATTACAGATAAAAAATTAAATCGAATTTACTATGAGAAAATGAAATTTTGAGCAATAACGCAGAAAACAAGAAAAAATTCTTTGTTTAATACTGACTTATGGAATAAAAATTTTAAATTAACTACTGTCGGTAATAAGTGCGTATTCATAAATCAGAAACAAATTACTACAACATACGTGAGTAAATTTATAAGTATTGCCTTTTATTTATTTTTTTTATGTGCTTACTTAAAAATAAGTATTAAAGCGAAAACTTAAAAAAATACACTCTTTTATAAGTATCCAATGTTTATCTTAATAATCACACCTCATTTTATGATTGCAATTCATGATTTTTCCATAAAATGCCCAATATAATATGATAATTTGGCATGGCTATCGAACCCGATTATGTAAAATTCGCTACTTTTTTTACATTTGGTAGAAAATGTAAGCTCGTGAGTTTGTTTTGAAAAAAAAAATATATATATATAATCTTCGCTCTATTTCTGTTTAATATATGGAAAGAGGAAAGAAAAGAAAAGTATTATTTAAATTATAATTTAGAAATTCTAAATTGATTTTTGAACGTATAATCATTGTTCAATTAATATGAAAGTGTTAATTTATTCAAGCATATTTCTTAAATATATTACACTCTTTATTTTTTACTTATACTAGGGGGCTCGGCCCCCTACGAGCTACGCTCGCCAACCCCCGTCCAGACACCGCAGACTCTAAATGCACGCTAATTTGATCGGCTTTAAAAAGATTTCGAAAGATTGAATTATAATTTAAAAAACAGTGGCGGACTCCCTATAAACGGATTTCTATTCATTTCTCTTTGATTGGGGGATTTTAACGCCAAATCCGCTGCGGTACTACTTGATTATCCCGTCGACCCATTTCGCCAAATCATATAAATCGCCAAACCACTCGCCAAATTATACAAATTGACATAATTTTTTATTTTAAATAACGAAAGAACAAATAAATTAGTACAGCATTAATAAAAATACAAATAAAACGTCGAAATAAAAACAACTTGATGACGTAGACACATGTAACAACATTTCAAAATAAGCTAATATAAAAGGAATTAAGTAAACAGAGTCTTTGTATCCTGGTATTTTTTAAGAAAGCGAAAAGAAAGTTCTTTTAAATGAGACATTTTAAATTAATCGTTTTTAATCTGACGTAATTTTTACCAAGCTATTCTTTCTCTGTTAAATATTCACTTGAAAATACCAGTTGAAAAGTATCCTCTCAAAATATCAAATAAATCTCTAGCGCAATATTTAAATTTAAACCGTTTTGCAATATTATTTTGCGTTCATTTTATGTAATAACTGTAATGTGACGTAAATATGACGTAATTTCTCCCATTTAATACTTCTAACGCATGTTAATAAATTTATTATTTTACAAATTCCTTTCTCACTTAAAATTCACGTGTAATTATAGTTTTTATGACGTAATTTTTAATAAGTTCCTGCCTTTTGCACATAATTATTTAATTCTAATTCCAAATGTTTTTTTTCTGTTTATAATAGTCACGTGTAAATAAATTTTTAATTTATTTCCACGTATATATTTTTTTTTTTTTTGAAGCAAACATTATTGCTTCCTATGTTTATACAGTTGGCAACAGTTTAAATTAATATCACTTTCTGAAATCTGTAAAAAATATCTCTAGAAATGCTGAAAATTTGAATTTAAAATAGAAATAAAACCTCAAAAAATGAGTCAAAATAAAAAAAATTAATGCAATCTGCACTCCGGCAAATTCTAACGCATAAAATGATCTAAAAATGATTACACTGCCATGCATAGTTTTTGCTGCTATAAAACTTTTTCAGTGGAACGATTTTGCCCAACTTTAGCATTAAATATCTCTTAAAATAATTCTTCGATTTGAAAACTGTCTACTTCAGCGTGTTTATCAAACATTTCTGTATAAAACCACCGATTTTTATATTTTCGTATGCATTATTTTTCTTAATATTAACGAAGAAAGACCTCCAGTCACAAAAAATTCAAAACCGGCGGCGGCGGCGGCGGCGGCGGCGGTGACAGCGGTAGTTACTTTTTTTTAGAATAGAGAGATTTTCTACTTTTTACTGTGTAAACTAATTACAGCTTCACAGCCATTTGACCTTTTTTGGGCGACCGTGGTTTAGAGCATAATAAATCCACTATTGTTACAACTTGTAATGAAAAAGAATATTCGACGATTTATCATCTGTGATGGGCTGACGGAAAAAAACGTTGAAATTAATGTATTAATTTATAATTAACTTCTAAAAATATTAAAATATTGTATTGTCACTGGAAGCATACCTTTGTGCATAATTTTTATATTTCTTAATTTATCTGAAAGTGAGTGAAAGATCAAATACAAAATCCTTACATGCAAAAACCAAGTTAAGTTAAATAAAAAAGTGCAAAAATAATTTCATTACCGTTGTAGTATTATTTGCTTACGAATAACTTTTGAATGCATGTAGTTCTTTTTGTTTGTTTGAGTGGTTTGTTTGAAATGTAGTTCCTCAGAATGTCCTACTCAATATTTACCAGTTCTAAACATGTTATATCAGTCTTTTCCTCAATGCTCTAACTTTCGTAAAAATAAAATAAAATAATAATAATAATGAAAATGATTTGAATATCTTGTTAAAGAAAGCAGTATTTTCATTTTGAAAATAAGCATTACACTATAGAAAACTGCAAAATTTGAATATGTTGTTCAGGTGGAGGACACTCTTTTCACTTTTGAAAGCAGACATCTCTTTACATAAGCATACATAAACTTTTTATAGTGACATTTAAATATTTTAGCATAAATTATCATTCAAGATTAATTCTTTGTTTGGATAATGCGTTAGTATCATAAGGTCAACGTTAAGAGATGGTAATATTTTGCTATAATATCACAATGATTTCTAAATTCAATTCACAAATAAGACATGAATTATTGCATAATTATTTTTTTTTTATTATTTGGAAGGTATGGATTGAGTATTAATTTAGGAATAAAAAACTGACATAAAGCCAAAGAATAAAGAAAGCGTTTATTGATCATGAATAAAAATTCAAACATATTATCATTCTTTCAATCTGAGGTATCCCCCGATTTACGTATTATGCGACATATGTAGATTCGAAAGCATGTAATAAATCTCAAACATTAGAATTGTGAACATACTAGCATGATTAATAAACGTTTATAATTATTTTATAATATTTACTATTTTATTACTTATACGTATTAATTAAGTAATCCACAAAATATTTGAAAAGTGTTCTTTCAGTTTGCTTTTATATTTTTTTAAATACTACTTTATATCCGAGAAAGCACCGCTGTATTATTCTTCATTTACAAAGTATTACTGTGTAAATTTTATATATATAATAAATATTGCACTTACAAAATTATACTTAAGCAATTTACAAATTCGACTTATGTAAAATTCAAGTTACATAAAAGTTTACACAACACATTGCTTACGTAAGTCGGGGAATGCATGAATTTCTCTTCTGGCCCTTTTAACTTCCGTTGAAATACTGTTAATTTATAACAAAACTAAAAAGTAGAATTCATAAACTGAAAAGTGAGTTGTAATCTGCAGTTTTATAAAGCGTAAAATTTTCAATCACAAGGTCTGATAAAGGTCACAAAACTGATAGTATTTAAAATAACTACTTGCTATTTTTTGCCCATGTGAAACATTTTTGAAGAATTGTTAAAATTTTCGGAGTATATTTATATAAAAATTCTGTAAGGCTATCTTAAAGCTACCTCAGCAAATTGCTCTCTTTCTGAGTTTATATGTTTTTTTAATTCAAAAATAGCTTATTTAACATTTGAAGAGATAAAACATTTAACGAAAGCAGGGCAAATTCTTATTTCAAATATAAAATACAAATACGAAAACTTTTTTATAAGTTGCCCCCCCCCCCCCCCTCGTCGGTAATGAAAGAAATACTACTATTTGAACCAGTTTGTGAAATCAATTATTGTGAAATATTAATATGAAAAAGAAAAGTACATTATTCTATAAAATACAATTGTAGTATAAACTTGTACCGATATTTTATTTCTACATCAAGATCTCAAAATGAAAATCCTTAGAAAAATGAGGGGGAAAAAATCTCGCTCGAATTCACAATATTATTTATACATTACAACAATTTACAATGCTTTTAGTTTGTTCTACTAATCATTTATAAGAAAAGAAAGAAATCATTCAGCCCAACCCAAGCTATCCCCATTGGAAAGTACAGGGGGAAATACAGCAAAGATTTGTTTACATGTCGGGGCTAACGAAAAAGACGGGCTACCGCGCTTCTCCAATTTAGAGCAGTCACGTGACGTTCCCGGTCTTAGCTGAGCTAAGCAAATCAATTGACAAAATAGATTATTCTCCCGGCTTTAGATTACTATCTCATCAAAACAATTCTGTAATTCAATAAAATTCGTTATTTTATCAAGCAGCGGCAATCATGATATCAATCATCTTATAAAAATTCCAAAACACTAGCATAAATTTAAGTATATTAAATAAAATCATTAATAAACAGCTATAATGTTGTAAAAAGTGAAAAAGAATCAACTGAGCTTTTTATGGCCTAGAAATAATTATTTTAAACAGGCCAAATTCACAAACCTACTTAAGAATGATTTAATTAACACATACAATTTCAAAGCTATAACACAATTTTAAGTTATTGCAAAAAAAAAAAATTATTGTCGAAAGAAAAGAGAAAAATAAGTGAGATTTTTTTTTTCAAACAGGATCTTTATTCATTAAATATTAATATATCCGCACGAACATGGTCACCAAAAACATATTTTACTTAATCTTTTTGTAAAAAGATTAAAATTTTGAGAAAAAAAATTCTTCTAAATTATTTTAAATTTTGAAAGCTTTGGTCTAAAAATAAGTATTTAAAAATAATTAAATGCGTTTAATATTTACTTCTGGGTAGAATAGTTAAAAACAAAAATAAAACAATTTTAACACACAAAATACCTAAAAATTAAAAAAGAACGAAAATTTTTTCAAGACCGCTGAATTATAATTGTAAAATCTTACAAACATTCGAAACCACTGGCATCATTTTAAGAATATCGAATAAAATAATTTATAAACAGACATAATGTTGCAAAAGTAAAAAAAAAATCAACTGAGCTTTTTATACTCTAGAAATAATTATTGTAAATAAACGTAAATTGAAGACTGACTATTTAAGAATGATTTATTTAACATATAAAAATTTCAAACTTTAACACAAATTTATGTTATTAAAAAAATGCAATTGTCAAAAGCAGATAAAAAGTGAGATTTTTTTTTTCAAATGAGCATTTTATACTTTAAATGTCAATATATCTGCACGAAAATTATACATATTTCATTTAATATATAACATAAACAGCTTTGGTATAAGAATAGGTACTTAAAAATAATTTCACGTCTTCAAATATTTACTTCTGGGCATAAGAGTTAAAGACCAAAATAAAACAATTTTAGCACACTAAACATCTAAAAATTAGAATCTTTTAACCAGGAGATTTCTCAAGCAGTAAAAGTATGATTGTAAAATCTCATAAAAAGTTCAATCCCTGGCCTCATTTTAAGTATATCAAACAAAATAATTTGTTAATAGATATAATGTTGTCAAAAATGAGGAAACAATCGACTGGACATTTTAACCCTATAAATAAACATTGTAAATACCGCAAAATTAAACACAACTACTTAATGATGATTTAAACAATTTCAAAGATATAAACATTTTAAATTAAAAAAATTGATAAAAATTTCGAAGATGTAGTACACTTTTAAGTTATTGAAAAAAACATGATCGTTGAAAGAAAAGAGAAAATAAGAGTTTTTTTTTTTTTTTTTTTTTTAACAGGATCTTTATACACTAAATATTTATATTTGTGCACGAAAATTATACATGATCGTCAGATACATATTTTATTTATTATATAAAATTTAAAAAACTTTAATACAAAACTACGTATTTAAAAAAAATGTGATTGATATTTATTTTTCAGCATAATAGTTAAAAACGGAAGTAAAGCAATTTTAGCACACAAGAATATCTAAAAATTAATATTCTCGCATCGAAATTTTTTCCCCAAGCCGTAGAATTATGATTCTCAGATCTTATAAAAAAATTCAAAACACTGACATAATTTCATGTACATTAAGTAAAATGATTTGTAACTATAGGCATAAGTTATCAAAAGTGATTAAAAAAAAACTGAGCTAATTGTCAGCTAAAAATCATTGCAAACACACCATATAGACTACTTAAGAATGATTTTTTAGCGCATAAACATGTTACAGCTGTAGAAAAATTTTAAGTTATTGGGAAAATTACATCAGAATCGTATATTATTATCTACTAAAACATTTGCTAGATCTTCTAGATTACAATTTTACCGAGCTATGATCTACTTTATTGCAAAAATAAAAGTTATCGGCAATGTGCTTGTAAACTAAACAAATTCACTAGAAGGAAAGCTTTACCAGGATGATTTATATAATTTAGCGTTAATAAATACTTAATTTAGATTACATCTTTTGTTACAAAATTTAATATTTTAACAGAAGGTTGCAGAACGTAAAAAATCCTTGTATTTACCCCTGAAGAAAACATAAAAATCTCATCTACAGAAAACCTTCTTGAAAGGAAAAATAAATAAATAAATACATTTCAAATAAATAAATGAAAATAACATTCATTCGATGAACGTATAAAAAATATATGAATCATTTAATGAAACCAAAACGTAAAAACACCACAGGTTAATATCACGAGCTTAATGTTCAGAGCAAACAATATTGATGTAATTAATGATTATTGAATGTTATTAATGATTTTTTCTTTTCCTGCTTATATTGAAAAAAGAAAAACATTTAGTATAAATAGTGTATGTAAAGATTAATTCATTTAAAATAAATTATGTTTACCTAAAGAATACAAAACAAACAATCATATGAATACATCAGACATCAATCACACTAAAACAGTAAAATGGATTACTTACATTCGACAGATTAGCATAATGATGTATCCACGCTCTCGTCGTATTACAAATTGATTAACACAGTTAAGTAATGTCAATTTGACAAAATTAAAAGAACTTATTCACAACAAAAAGTGTATTTACAGCACTTAAAATAAAGCAGTAGAATTCCTTTGTTAAAAACTGCGCGTCGTAATTGGTTAAGACCGGGACTGTCACGTGATTTTCAACTGCGGGAGCCCTCTACGTTAGCCCCGTTTACATGTGCAGTGACGTCAAAACCGCTTTCGTCACGTGACGCGTCTTTTTCCCGCCAAGACATAAACTGCGTTTTTAAAGTTAATTTAATGGCTTTTCCGAGTTTTAAAAAAACGTAAAAATGGTATCAAAATGCTCGTACGTTTGTACTCTATAAAATACAGGTTAAATTGAAAAACGTGCAATTTCCCCATTGCCATCCAAGATAAAAATAAATATTGCATTTAATTTAATTAGTTTTTTTCATAACTTTCTAAAAAACTATAATTAGTACAGTCTAATGCCTACAGTTATATTTGTAAAATCTTAATAAAATATATTTTACGTAAATTTGAATCACCATTTTATGATCCACGGAACTTGTTTTTACTTGACACGTCATGGTAATGTAAAATATTTTTTGAACAAATTTGGTAGCTGAATGTGAAAAGTTTCGCCATCCCTGCTTTAGACTATTGCATGAGATCGCGATAAGAATTACATAGAGTCATCCTGAAAACATGCTTCTTCGATTAAAAAAATGAAGAATAATTAGAATTTGTAAATCCATTCGTAAATCACATATTTGTCGCAAAGTGTGTGTTCTTGTTTCTTAAGGAACTTGGTGACCTAATTTCGAGGATATGCTAAAAAGTCGTGTTAATGGTTATATAGCTTTGCACCTAGAATTTTTTTTTCAGGCAAGAAAACAAAATATTCACCAAAATCTGATTACAAATACCAAAATTATCGCTGATTACATGCTAAAGGTATATTTGATTTAAGCTAAAAAAAATTTTTTTTATGTAGGTGAAAATTTTAAAAGTTAATTATCGTATCATTTCAAATTCTTTTGGAAAGTTTCAAGAATTTTAATAATAAAACAAATATTATGTTTGAATGTAAGAAATCGATATAAGAAAATTAATTAAAAACTATACAACACAGAAACAGAACAAAAAAAATCTTTTCCTCAATTAACACGGAATTCTCGTTTGGCACTTTTGTTAATCGTTTTCATTATCAAGGGAAAAATTCAGCTGAAATTCAGGTTAATTCCGCTGGAATAGTAGGATCCTTAAGATAGTTTTTCACATAGAAAAATAACATTTGTTTCCTGAAATATTTTACGAAATGATTCGGTAATTATATAATTAAAAGAAATAACAAAGGAGTACTGGTTGTTATTGATTTATGATAATGAAAAGTACACACTATATATATTATATGTATATATATATATATATATATATATATATATATATATATATATGTTATATAAAAAATTTTACTTTTACTATTCATTTAAATTATTCTAAATTGCCGGCCTATTCATTATTTCCTTTTTTTAATACTCTCTATTATTTATTTCTAGTTAAATTCCTATAATTTTAAAACGCGTATCTTAATAATAGATTTATTCCAAAACGTAATCTAAACGTTTAATCCCTTCATTAATTTTTATCGTCTGCCACACTGTAAAGTTCTGAAAGCAGTTATTTATTTTTCGAATGTTTATCAAAGCCATTTTTATATTTTTATTCTATTTCATCTCATTTTCCCGCCCGCGAGGCGTCAGCCTTTTCACATCGAAATCATTCCATTAGCGGCGGCGGGATTCTTTCCTGTGACATTTCTTGATCGCTCTCCATTGGCTGAGTGTCGGATCCCAGTTTCACTTCGAGGCTCGTTCATGATTTTGGTTGGTTTAGCCTGAAGTTTCCATTTCAATCGGAATTCCTCCGCTCATTCTAATAAATAGCGAGAGCATGAGCTCAGAACGAGAGATTTTTGTGCTGTTTGATTGTTTACATAACCTGTTACCCGGTGTCCTGAGCCATGTAGAATATTCATTTCGTGAATTAACATCTATTTAGCACGAGTAACTAGTTTATGCTCGAGTGCAATGCTCTGATTTCTCATCCTGCGGGAATTGTTTAGTGTGGATATGTTCTGATGGAATAAACAGTTTTCCTATGACTACGTTTCCATGTGTTTAATTGGGAAAACCCCCGATTTCTTCATACGCCTGTTTTCACCACTCACGCGGCCTAACATACCTTGTTTTCATAATGAAATAATAAGTGTTTGATTGGACTCTACAAATATTAACATCGCTCTACAACTGCTAAATTTTCACAGAGTTGACACCTTCACTAGCAATGCTTGTGCTAAGTGGTAGGATTGCTTACAACATCACCAACGGCTGATTAAAATGTGGTATGAATCCAGTAATATGCAATAAAGAGCACTACATGATATCTCGACATAACCTATTAAATTGTTTCGTAACATATATATATATATATATCATTTAATACAAATGAAAGTTTTTGTATCTACCTCCAATAAAATTAAAAATACAAAACCATCTTAAGAGCAAACATTCTATATTAACTCTTAATAACATATTTAATTTTTGTAGCAATTTAAGCTTAGTCACGTTACATTGCGAGTCAAATTAGTTTATATTGCGAACAGGTACAAATGTGCAGAGAATAAGTTGAACTGAAGCCACTAAAAACTTTCTGTTGAAAAATGTTAAAACGGAGAAAAATCCCCTTAAAATTACACGTTCTAATGTAAAAACTTTCATTTGTAGCATAAGTTTAATATTTTTAAATGTAATAATGAAAACTATTTGTTCGAAACACTGATTAAAAATTGAAGAGTTAAGGAACATACTTGAATCTGGAGGCTAGTAATGTGCTACTAATTTAAAAGCCTTTTGTACCAGCAATAGGAAGTTTTTATCCAGAACCTTTAATATGGTAATGCACAATAATCACTAATCTATTCCCAAGATTTCAGTTGGACTCAACTTTTGTTTTTTTTTCTACTTTTAGTCATTTAAATTGATAATATTTTCTTTTTTCATAAAAAAAGATATTTAAATCCGAAAGATTTGCTTTCTTTCGCTTACGAATGTGTTATTTTTGAATAAAAACTCTGCTTTGCATTTAATTTCTTGTAATATTTACAGCTGTTCTATTATTATTATGAATATTATGTTTGAAGTATAAATACTCTAATGTTGTTATGACACTTTGCAATTTTTTAACCGTCATTTCAAAAAACGAAATGAAACAAGTGAAATCTTTTTTTCTGAATTTATATACAGAACTGTGTTTATGTCACAAAAGTTATTTTCCAGCTAGATAGTCTTTCATAAATGTGCTTAAGAAGTAAGAATATGGAGGCAGGGGAATGGTAGGGAAATATTATGCAAGCAAAACGCTAAAGTGCTACTCTAATTACAGAACTTTTACTAATACGAAAGGATGTTATGAAAAAGCTAGCCGTTATGTTTAAGGATTTATTCTCAAAACGAAAAACAACATTTTCAAATATCATCTTACTTGATTATATTCTAGGAAAAAAAATATTTCAAGTAAAATGAAAACGAATAAATCTTTGAAACTTATATTACATAAAAATTTTAAATATAATTAGAGCATAAAATCTTTTCTTATGTAATATAAAAATTTATATTACATGAAATTTTAAATATAATCATAGCATAAAATCTTTCCTTATTCGATATTTTGTAATTTATTTCCAATTTTTCTTTTACTAAGAAAATAGCATTGACAAAATAGCTTTTACAGTTTTCACCAAGAAATGCAAATACGAAGGAAATGGAAAACCAGTGAAATTTTATCTTAATTTTTTGAAGAACATTTTTAAAAGTGTAGGAAAATTTTCCACCTGAAAATTATTATTTTATTCTAATAATTTTATTTCAATGTTTACGCCCTCAAAACGATATTCACGTTTCTAATATTTCACATAGGAGATACTAAGACTTAGACTTACCTTATTGAAAAAAATCAAAGAAATAAGCGAATTTTTGTTGCTGTTATTGGCAAAATGTGTGACGAATAGTCTGTATTCGAAAATTTATTCTAAAGTTAAACTTTCTAGAACATGTAAAATTAACATTCATTGTCAATTAACTTTTATCTCTATTTAGTGAGGAAAATGAAAAACAAGGTAAAGATTAGGAGAGTTAGTTTTTTTTAATTACTTTTCGATTTTTTTTTTCATTGACCGTTTTGCTGAAATAAAGATTTATAAAAAATTTAAATGTTTTTAGCTCATGGGCTATCCAAGCCTGAGAGCTAATGTGTCCGCATGTTCTATATGTGCGTACCTATGTAAATACGTAACGCAATAACTCTTGATAGAAATATCCGATTTGCTTCAAATTTTGTAAATAGGTTCATTCTGATAAGGCAATAGGTTCATTCTGATAAAGTGCTTCTCGTATTTGTTTTGGGGGTTCATTGGTTAAGTATAAAGGGGGAATTGGGTCTAATCCCCTTCATAATTTAGATAATTGTGCTTTTCATGCAGAATTATCCGATTTGGTTCAAATTTGGTACATCGGTTTATTCTGATAAGTCGCTTCCCTGATTAGATTTGGAGGTTCATTGGTTAAGTATAAAGGGAGGAAATGGGGGACCTAATCCCAACCTTAATTTTACTAAATGGTTTTTTTTACCGATTTCTTTATTTTTCTAGGGGCATTATTCTTTGAAATAAGAGTATAATATGCAATTAATGCGAATAGTCTGTGATCTCAATGCCACCAATTTAACTGGGCACTTTTCTTTTTATTTACTTTTTGTGTTATTGCTCACTCATGCAGTTCATGCATCAGATTATAACGATACAGGGTGTCCTCGAACTCTAAGTACAAAGTTTAAGGAGTGGTAGACCAACTACAACAAACAAATTTTGTACAAGAAATCAGGTTCGCAATACATTTATGCGGTCAAAAATACAGTGTACATCACTCCAATCCAAATATGAACTACTGTTCGTAAATTTAGCAAAAGTTGAGATAATTTCAACAGACTTAGTTTCCGATGCGTGAAATGTAATGATATCATGAAAAGTACGGGAAGTATTCAGTATTTCACTCAATACCATATGTAATGTCAACTATATTCTAAAATATACAGCGTCTAGTTAAGTGTTATTTGAATGTGAATGGTGACCACCTTCATCACTTCTCGCACAATGAAATAAGTCTGCTGTAAATAACGTTAAAATATCTACACTGTTGTTAAAGTTAACAATATCTGTATTTTTGACACCTCCCCCTCCCCCCTGTATTTTTGACTCAATTAATGTATTTCGACCCTAGTTTCTATACAAAAATTGTTTATTGTAATGTGCTCTAGCAGCTTTAAGTTTTTTATGGGACATCCTCAACAAGGATAAAAACATTAATGAAAATCAAAGGAAAAGGAAATTTAATTACGAACACAAAATTAATTAGAATTAATCTCACTCTAATTTTAAAAGCACGGGATTTCTTAAGCAGTAATTATCCGTCCTACAACAGCAATAAACAAAAAAAAACAAAAAAAAAATTAATTGATTATAGGCAGCTTCAAAATGTAAACAAAGAGACCAATTCAAGTGTTTAAATAACTGAGCAGTTCTGTAATTAACTTAATTTCGTCCGTTCTTGAGCCATTGTTAGCTTTCATTAAGTATGCAGAAGAGATTATTCAAACTTCAGCAGTGAATAATTAGATTCTGTCACAATAGTTTAATCATGAGAAAATTATACCCTATGTGTTATGCAAATGCAGAAATATGACTATTTTTTTAACAGAAGCTATAAAATAAATTTTGACGATATTTTAGTATTATTTGTTTCGTAACTATGACATCAATCTCTTTTGTGTACTGTATCTAAGATTCTTTTTCAAAAAATATTACTTTCAATTCACTGTAAAGCATATATTAATATTGAAAGTTTACTTTGTTTCATGTAACAGTGTAAATATAAAATTAATTAAAAATTCCTTTATTATTTCAAAGTAATGATAGTAAAATACTTTAACATTGCGTAAATAAATATATATATATATATCTGTCAATCGAAATTTAACCACCATTTAATTACAAGAGACCCGTATTGAGAATGTCTCTTGGAGTACTGACTAAATAGCTATTGAATACATAAATATAGGGTAAGGTGCCCTAATATCGTCCCCCGGTCACTTTTAGGCCCTTGGAATTTGTAATTTTCAGTGAAAATCTACAAAATTCGGATTTTACATAGACTAACTACCCACGCATTTAGAAACATAGGCAAATATCGTACAAAAAAATTTTAACAATGCGAAAAATTGTTTTTTTCAAAAGTATCTAAAAAATGTAAAAGAAAAAAAATGGTCCTAATTTCGCCCCCCCCCCCCTAAAAATCCAATACGCCGAGGCTTAACGTATAACTAATTCAAAATTTATTTCT
Source organism: Maratus speciosus (assembly GCA_963932465.1). Classification (NCBI taxonomy): domain Eukaryota; kingdom Metazoa; phylum Arthropoda; class Arachnida; order Araneae; family Salticidae; genus Maratus; species Maratus speciosus. The sequence goes on from OZ010791.1 coordinate 338,166,900, forward strand.
AAATGAGTAAGTAATTTAATTTACTTTAAAGTAAGGCACAAAGAAATGTACTAATTATCAGTGGAAGAATAACATAACGAAACATTAGCATAGTTGCCAACATTCTCGACTTTTTTCCTACAATATTTTTATACAGAAATACTTACTTTATACAATCGCAGTTTTAACGCAATTAAATAAAGAAAACATTTTTGTAAGATTTTACTGGTATCCAAAAAATTGGGAGACTGGCAAGTATGCATTAACCATCCAAACATGAGGAAAAAATTGAAAAAAAAAATGTCATGAAAAAGCATTCCTAATTTTGTCCCCGGAACGAAAGTAAGAACTGCAAGGGGGACTAAATTGGGACCACGCTACTTCCAAATATTACGGATCTCCTGTTCCCGTAAGATAAACTGAGCGACCTAAAATTCACTGTATGCTACTGTCAACATCTTACCAACGTAGGATACATGCAATGAATAAGAAATAAATACTTACAGTACAGTAAATAACGTTCTACAATTGACATAATAAGAACTCGTGTCTTCTAAAAATAGGAAATTCGCCGTCTTTAATTTATGTATGCGTCTTTGCGAACGAAACTTTCAACACTGACCCCTTTTACCTTCTTCCCCTGTGCCTTGCGTCTTAAGTGGCGCCACTTTCGCAGAAGCGGAGAAGTTAAGGGGCGCGATATTAGGAGAGGGGAAATGGCAAAAACACAGCAATCGAATAAAATGTTTGTACGGAATGGCACCGAATTTAAGATACACTATATGGACAATGATGATCGGTCCCTTGCGATTTTAGACGCTTTGTTAAATATCTAGAAAAATACATGAGGAATTATCCTGAAACTCCAGGTGTGTAAACAGAATAGTATAGGTCATATATTTCCATGAAGATTTTTTACCGAAACCCCATAGGGAACCGTCAACAAATTGAAAAAGAACGAATATCTAGATAACCCTGTAAAGGCTAATGTAGAATATGTTTAAGAGGCTTTTTTTTTATTAAACTGTGTTCGTTTTTATGAGGATAGCATGTATATTAGTATAGAAATGAAGGTTTATATAAAAACAGTTCCAAATTTTTCCAAGTTTTTTGCTTATAATTTGCAGAGTTCTTAATATATAAAAAAAGTTCTTTTTCGAAAATATGACAAACAACAATGTACACAATACCCTGCGATCAGAATTAGAAAAATAATTAAAATTGATAAAAAATGAGCAGGCTTACTAAAAAATGCTTCACTGCGTATGCGCGAATGCAATAAAAATATAATGTGTATAATGTATTAGCTAAGTGTATAGAGCAACTTTTGTGAAATTCTCAAAAACATAGGTTGAAAAGTCTGAAAATTATCGTCGATAGAATAAGCTCAAAATCCGTTGTTCCCAAAAGGAAGCAAAAAGGTGAGGAACTGTATCCAAATATCTTTTGATTAGTGCCAAGATAGGGTACACAATACTGAACTTAATATTTGGATACAACCCCTCATCTTTTTGCTTCCTTTTGGGAACAACGGATTTTTATGGTGTTTTATGTTGAAACTAACAATTGATTTTAATGCTGTCTTTGATTTACATCACATTACAAAATAATGTATCTTATTTCTTAGGTATTAAAAAATGAAAAAAACAAACTATTAAAATGCGGCACTGCTTAACGATTATTAAAAGTGTAAAAAAAAAAAAAAAAAATAGCTTTTATGCATCTGCTTAAAAAAATAATACATCCAATTGTACGCAAGTAGAAACCATTCACTACGAAATAAAACAAATAATATCCAGAACAATTAAAAAAATTTGAAAACAATATAAGGTGAAATATATGTGTCATTGCTAGAAAAATTCATGATATAGCCAGAAATTTCAATAATCAAATTAAATCTATAATTTCATTATTTGTTGCCTATTATATTGTAATTAATGAAAATACAGATGCACAAAATGCCACTCAATTAGCCGTTTTTATTCATTTCAAAACCAAATTCCTCTGTTTTCAATGGATTCATTTGAAAATTGGCAGACTTGTTAATGGGAAGCTCAAATAGTTATATTCAGAATTTGGTGATAAAATAATGAAAAATTTTAAATTATTAAATTATTAAATATTGAATAATTGTCATAATTTAAAATGTCCCACGCGCATTTATTTTGCATAAAATACGACAATATTTACTCATAAGATACTTTTTATATATTACAATGGAAGTTGGTATGAATTGTAAAAGTTCGCAGAATATATAAGTATAAAAAAACATTTTGATAATTATGCTTCGTTTTTCTAAAAAAGTAGCGATATATTTTCATATTCACATAAATTTCAACATTAAAATATTCCTGAAAACATAGTCATTAGAACATTACTAATTTAAAAATTCTATGTCAGATTTACAAACAGTTCAGCATAGTCTTTTTGTGTCATCCGTAAGTCATTGTATAGTATATACCTTTGGTTTCATCATCGTGCATTTTGTGTAAATAACTTTCATTGTCAAGTAAAAGTAATGCATCGTTTTCTAGGTCGTCAAATTCTTTGGAAATACGACATGTTGTGAATGACCTGGTGATGCTTTCCGTTGGCATAGCGATTCCGTGCATTTTTTATTCATCGGACATCTAGTATAATATCTGGCTTCTTCAGATTTCTAGCTTTTGTTTCAGATCGTATGGCTCAGTTAATCCATTTGTATTTTCGGACACTAAATTTCAACAGTTTCAAGAGACAGGGATCTAAGCAGTAACTCCCGGGAATAAAGGGAAGAAGTGGTTTATTTTTTAGCTTGTATTTTTAATGCAGCAGTACGGTGAGCAACAGATGAATTCCGCAACAAAAGCTAAGTTTTTTTATTTATTGCACCCGCCTTTTTGTTCCACATATTCTTTAATTAATCCTTATTCCTAGTTCATCCAAACTTCTTAGAACAATAAGTTTTAAAAAATGTTTGGATGTTCAAATAACTTTTACATAAGTTTAAACAGTTTGGATGACTTAAAAAAAAAAAATCTAACATGGTGTTGTTCGTGAACAACGATGCTACAATATTGTAATTCAGCCATTCTTTTTAAGAATAATTTTCCTAAAACTTATTGCTAAAAGCGAAGATCATTTTCAATAAAATGTAGAATTTAAAATATTTAGGTCGCGAAATAAAAGAGATGCGATTTCCTATTATCTCAATGTATTTGGTATATTGCACCTAATAGGGTAAAGTGTCCATATTTCGTCCCCTCTCCTAATTTCGCCCTCCTTAACTTCTGCGCTTCTGAGAAAGTGGCGCCACTTATGACGCAAGGCACAGGGGACGGGAGGTAAAAGGGATCAGTGTTGAAAGTTTCGTTCGCCAAGACGCATACATACATTAAAGACGGTTGTAGAACGTTATTTACTGTATTGTAAGTATTTGTTTCTTATTCATTGCATGTATTTTACGTTGGTAAGATGCTGACAGTAGCATACAGTGAGTTTTAGGTCGCTCAGTTCATCTTACGGGAACAAGAGATCCGTAATATTGGGAAGTAGTGTGGTCTCAATTTCGTCCCCCTTGCAGTTCTTATTTTCGTCCGGGGGACAAAATTAGGAATGATTTTTCATGACATTTTTTTTTTCAATTTTTTCCTCATGTTTGGATGGTTAATGCATAGTTGCCAGTCTCCCAATTTTTTGGATACCAGTAAAATCTTACAAAAATGTTTTCTTTATTTAATTGCGTTAAAACTGCGATTGTATAAAGCAAGTATTTCTGTATAAAAATATTGGTATGAAAAAAATCGGGAATGTTGGCAACTATGCTAATGTTTCGTTGTGTTATTATTCCACTGATAATTAGTACATTTCTTTGTGCGTTACTTTAATGTAAATTAAATTACTTACTCATTTAGAAATAAATTTTGATTTAGTTATATGTTAAGCCTCGGCGTGTTGGATTTTTTGGGGAGACGAAATTAGGACCATTTTTTTTCTTTTGCATTTTTTAGATACTTTTGAAAAAACAATTTTTCGCATTTTTAAAATTTTTTGTACATATTTGCCTATGTTTCTAATGCGTGGATAGTTAGTCTATGTAAAATCCAAATTTGGTAGATTTTCACTGAAAATTACAACTTCCAAGGGCCTAAAAGTGCATGGGGGACGATAATAGGGCATCTTACCCTATCTAATTATTGTTCTTAACCCCTTAAGTACCATGGCGTACCTGCGTACATCATGAACGCTTCTATTTGAAAAACCAGGACGTAGGTGCTACGTCCTAAAGAGGTAAGACTACATTGCAATGTTCTTAATCATCTGTTTTTTTTCCGTTGCTAATTGCTATTGTGATCATGGAAATTGTTTACTTCGAATCTTATTTCTGTTCATATAATATAAATAAACATTTATTTTAATTCCTTACATTACATGTGATTAAATAATTGACATGTAATTAAAAATCATGACATAAACTACTTTTGACGAAATTTAATGTATCTGCTATTCAGCATACTATCACTAAATTGAATATGGTGCTTAAGGTGTTGAACATTTTTATCCATATTTTGATTGGTTTGTTGCGGAAAATATGTATTTCAAATTTGGGCTTCTTTTGGTCTCGCGTATAAGCCCCCCTTCCCACTTATACCCTGTTTTTATGTTCTAAATTTCTCGACTTATATATTCAAGTATATACTGTATTAAGTGTTAATGAAATTTATATAAAAATATTCATCAAATTAAATAAATGTCAAGAAATATTGTCTTATAATATCTGTTTTATATTTCTAAAATTTGCATTTAATTAGATTTTATCAAAAAATGCAGCAATATCAGTTTGTTTTTGTTTGGGGTGTGATGCATAAATATTTTTTTCTGTGTCTGATAATGCTTTTAAACTTTATGAACTGTTCGAAAATTTTTGCAACACAAAAATTTTCGAACAGTTCATAAAGTTTCAATTGCTCTAAAAAATGTATCGTTTCATGGACATCGTTTTCTTCACTTATCTTTTCTTTAATATCCCCATAAGATATTTTTTAACCTTTCAGTTCCCACATACGATATACCGTTGAAATTTTCATTTTTTTTTCAATTGTTTTCAGTTATTTAGCCTCTAAATAAGAAGATAAATAAGAACTAGAAATAAATAATTAAATATATAATGGTTAATGTTGTTATAGTGTTTATTTAAGAGTTATAGTACGGCGCACTGCAATGTGCATTGTACACTGGAGCAATGTTTTCTGTATGACTTTAAAACTATTGGACCATTCCACGAAAAACGGACAAAATGTCCTATATGTGATACAAACACAAATACTTATATTTATTAATTTATAAAATGTTAGAATTTAAACTGTATATTAAGGATAACAAAAAAAACTTCAATTTCCATATTAGCTTGGTTGTTTTAATTTGGGATACAACAGCATTGTTGAAACAGTAGTAATATGTAGAAAAAATATTACACGTGATATCGACCTTTAATAGGTTTAAAAATATCGACATTTTAAACGCTAGACCTAAATAAGCTGCTCGTTTTTAGTAGGTTTACAAATCTCTACATTTTAAATCCTACACCGAAGTAGTCTGCCCGTATCAGGGAAGAACTACCTATCTACGTATATTATAAAGGACAAACATATCTGTGCGTAACGCATACGTCATTTTGCGAATGGCAACACTTTCAAATTTGAAATAAAATTTTGGTTTTACAACTCTCTCTACTGCAGATTTTTAAACTTTTAAACATCGCACATTTTAAATTTTTACACCGTCGTATAAGGAAAAAAATGCTCTTTTAAATACAATTTGTTTGAAAGCTGTATCTCAATTTATTTTTGAGATATTAATTTTTTTGTAGTTTTTAATAACATTTTTCCAATCGTGGCAACAAAAGTACCCCATTTCTATTGAAAGTAAACGGAAAATAGTCGAAAATAGGAGATTACTGTAACTTTTTGTTGCCATTTTCTCATAAAAGCAGAAAAAAAATTGAAATTAAAATACGGGATATTTCAAAAATATTGTCTGTTATTCCGCGATAATGATGCCATAAGCATACTTTTCTATAGACGAAGTTTAATGTTGGATTGTAAAAGTGGATTGCTTTAGAGAATGCAAATGACGTCATTTTATAAAACAGCGTGTATTTTAATTCTTAAAACTGAATTATGTTTTGTGGAAGTGCGTCATTTTCACAGCGCAGCCGCTTCAAATTCTTCACAGGTGAAAATGCTTCACTTTTGAAAATAAAGTAATCGAAATCACACACTGATAAAACGCAATGTTTTACAAAAATTTAGAGTGTCTTTATAAAAGAGAGGTGACATGCAAATAATAGCGATAATTCTCGCCAGGAAAGATTTGCTTCGCCGAGTTAGACAAGCAAACAAATAACTCGAGGTTTAAAATAATATCATGTTCCTGAAGTTATTGTCCAAAACTATCTCGAATAATAAAACTTTAATGCTATTCTTTAGGACATTCTACTATAATTTTATCAAAATAACATAATTTGCTTAATTTAATTTTTCACAATTTTATATAATCTATATATTTAAAACACAAGTGTGTTTTTTAGTCATCTGCCCTGACCTTTCTGCTGAACCAATTTTACTAATATTTTTTTTTCAACTGAAAGCTCACCATTTGTAGATGTGATTGCACTATTTTTTTTTTTTTTTTTTTTTTTTTTTTTAATATCCCTACTTTTATATTTTAATTTTAAAAGCATTTTATAAAATTTCTCCAGAATGATGAAAATTGGATAGCTTTCATTACTGCAGACAAGAGAGAAAAAAAATGAGGTATTTTTATCTTTATTCATGCCATTTTCTGATAAAAATTCAAAATTGTTTATAAAAATTGTTGTATAGGGTTTAGTGGCGCAAAATTCCATTAGGAGCATATTATAGTAGGGGAATAATAACGGGAAATGACATACTGCTTTTAAAAACATGCATTTTTCCTCATAAATTTTCTATATTGCTTTTTCTTCAGCATGTGTACTATGTTTCAGACACTAGGCGAAATGCTTATTTAAGTGAAAAAGAAGTCATATTTAAAAGAAAACGATTTTCTTAGATAAAACTAAACATTTTAACACAAATTCGTCTAAGAAAACACAAATTACGGAAATTTTTACTCTCCGGAATTGAGATTAGAATCTCAAGAAAAGAGTGCGTCTGTTCACATAAAAGATGTTGCTGACAGTCGTGACTTTAAGTTTTGAATTAAAATGATTTTAAAATGATTGACAAAATACAATTTTTTTTTAAATGATGAATATGGATATGAGAAGTGCGTATGCAAATTTTGAGAAGGTAAAAATTGCTATTTTTCATTCCGGAATACCAAGCATAAAAGCTTAAATTGATAACCACATCGTAATAACTGATGTTTATTATATTTTACTGATTACGTATCTACCGGGTGTCCTAAAAAGGACTGGCTGATTTTAAAATTCAATAACTTGCAAACGGTGACAGATATTTAAAAAATTCTTGCAGGAGGGTTATGATGAGGTCGAAAGTTTTTTTTACAGTGATTTTCGATTTTAGTTCGAATTATAAACAATAGATGGTGCTGTAAGCAATAGGTGCTAAATACCGGCTCGATTTTTTGGCCTTTCACCTCTTCCATGCGGAAAAAGTAGATTAAAATGTATTGAGTGAGTCCCGAAGTACCAAAAATCGAGCCTGAATTTAGCGTCTATTGATCGCAGCGCCATCTATTATTTATAATTCGAACTAAAATCGAAAATCAATGTAAAAATCTTTTGACCTCATGCATAACCCTCCTGCAAGATTTTTTTACATATCTGTCACCGTTTGCAAGTTATTGAATTTTAAAATGAGTCAGTCCTTTTTACGACACCCGGTATATTATAAAGGACAAACGTACCTGTGCGTACGCTGACGTCATTTTGCGAATGGCAACACGTCACGATCAAATTTTGGTCTTGAAATTTACGCTACTGCATTTTTTTAATCTTCTGACCATCGTACATTTTCAATTTTCGTCGCATAGTGAAAAAATTTACTTTCAAATGCAATTTGTTTCAAAATTGTATCTTAATTTCACTGATGTATTATGTTTTTTAAAATAATTTTTAAGCATGATTTTTTAAAATTTATCTTATCACGTGCCGGTTTCAATACATAATAATAATAACCATTTTGTACATAAAGCAAAAACATTGTTCAGCATTTGTTTCTGACTTTCTTTGCATAACGAAATTAATACTTCCTTTATAAACAAATAAAAGAATCATATTAAAAAACCCAATTTAACATATTTGTGAAAGACAAATTAACGAAATTAATACTTCTTTTATAAACAAATAAAATAATAATATTGAAAAAACACAAATCTAACATATTTGTAATCGTACAATTCAAATTTTTAGATCACCAAATAAGATTTTTTTAATGGAATTTGTTTGCAAAGTTCATCTCAGTTTACTGATTGTCTATGGTTTTAAAAACAATTTTAAAGCATGAAATATTTTTAAATTTATCTATATCGCGCGAAGCTCGATTACGAAAGATTAATCTGTTTCCCCTTAAAACAGAATAAAGAGTTCATTATTTTCTTATGGCCGATATCCATTAAAAAAATCTTCCCTATGAATAAATAAATAAAAATAATATAAATAAAACACAAATTTAACACACATGTATAAGCTCTGAAATTATCAGAATATAAAAGGATGCCGTAAGTAGCAAAATCTTGGTCAAATTACTCTTAGCATGCGGCTAATAAGAAAATATCGGTTTTGATAAATTTCAAAAATTTATTTGATTGTATAATTCGTATTTTCCATATGAAAAATACTTTTTTAATGTAAGTGGGCAATCTAAAAAAATTATTTCATATAAAAAATTATTAGTTTTCAAAAAAAAAAAAAAAATGTTTTCACCTATATTCTTTAACCCGGGAAGCCCGGGTACGATCCCCTAGTACCTATTAACTTATAAGTTATTAAAATATAAACTATACATTAAAAATAACAAAAATCCCTAGATTTTCATATTAGCATAGTGGTTTTAATTTGAGGATATAATAACATTGTTAAAACAACAGTAATATGTAGAAAAGCTGTCCCACACGTGACATGGAATGGCTTTATTACATCCTATTACATTATTAATCGTGAAAAGTGTCAGTACACACATTTTACAAGTCATGGTAGACACAAATCTTAGGTAACGTCGAAGTGTTGCGACTCAAAATGACACAAAGAAGTTTGGTAAGTTATAAAAAGTATTTGTTTAAAACAGCAACTATTGATTAGATATTAACACATTTTATTGGTTCTCCAAGAAGACAACAAATAGGCATGGAATTATCTCTGGCGAATTTTTAAAAATTACGTAGCAAAAAAGAGGCGCTAGAGAGTGTATTTGTCCTACATTATATACTGCTTATTACTTTGTCTCTCAGTTATACCTAAAATGAAAAAAAAAATTAAACAATTATAAAAATTGTAATAAAAAATTCAAAATCCATAAAAATTGATCATTTTGCTATAACTTGAAGGTTTTTTGCAAGTATATTTTGCAGAGAATTTAATTTCCTCGACTTTTTAAAAAAAGAAACAGGTAAATTTATTAACTTGTAAAAGTTATCGTGGAAAAACTGCTGAAAAACAATTTTTCGTGATAATTCAGCTTAAAGTTTTACTTTCGCAGGTAACGCTGCACGACCTAACGTTGCACGACCTAACGTTTATGGCTCAATTTAATTTTGGGAATTTTGCTATAGGACCAACAGCATGACATCCTTAAAACTTCAAACATTATAAAAATTAACACTAATAAAAATACATTGTTTTCGTCTTTCCAAATCTTTCCGGTTCCATTAATAGTTTTAAACAAATGCGAAAGAAGTATAAATGAATAATAAATTTAAGATATTCGAAAGAAAATTTTCGTTTTTTATCAACGAAATAAAAATAGTAGCAGTAAAATCTGATATTCTAAAAGATTTTGTTCAAATTCAGAACAAAATTTTGTATGTTTAAAAAGCAAGTATACAATTTTTTATGTGAGTTTTTTCTTATACTAAGTAAAATTTGCTTTCATTATAGAAAACTACAATGCATAAATTTGTTTTAAACAAAGGAATGGCATTTGTTGGAGCACTTGTGTAAGTTTATGTCATACAAATATGCTAAATCAACCGATTCACAAAAAACTTTGCATTGGAGCACTGTAAAAAAAAAAAAAAAAACGATATTTTTACAGTACAAAGTACTGTTCATCTCGCGCTCAAACTCGATCACAGTGAATGTGCTATATCTTTCTTTGGTTTCCTGACTATATTAACATGGAAAATACAGTAGTTGCGTAAAATCAACAGCACAATGTGCTGGCAATTTGGACGCCAGCAGTTTGTGCTGTAAAAAAATGCGTCCAAATTGCTAGCACATTGTGCTGTTAATTTTACGCAACTACTGTATTTTCCATGTGAATATAGTCAGGAAACCAAAGAAAGATACAGCACATTCACTGTGATCGAGTTTGTTCTGGCAAATCTACAGTGGTTTTTTTACAGTGAGTGCCAATAGAGGAAAATATATTACCAGAAAATCTTACTTCATCAGTTTAATTTTTTTAATGCTTGAAAAGCATCTAATTTCATGTCGTCACATTTTGGAAGATGACATTTCCAGGCTGAAAAAAACAGCGAGAAAAAAAATAGCTGTATTTAATTCATTATTTAGGAATTAAAACTAGTAATTTATACATTAAATAGAATCTTCATCATTGTTCCGGCTATTTCTCAAAACACTAATTAGCCAGCGCATGCTCTCTTTGAACTGTCTACTTTTGAGCTGAAACGAATTAATCTTTTTGTTGATGTTAGAATTCTTTAGATGTGATGTGTTGAATGTAACTTCATATATTTTTATGTTCCGTTTTGTAATTAAATGTTTGTTTTGTGCCTTAAAGAATGTTGATTATTCGTAGAAATAAGTTATACTGAACCACCTTGATGCTAGATTTATTTTGAAATGAATGTTTAGATTAAGTAGAAAAGAAAACCAATATTTGGGGTGCATCGCGCCGTCAAGTCTAGATGTGAAAAGATTACTGCGTAGTAATATTTTTGTTTTGTTTCGATTTGGAACTGGTGAGTGCTGATTTTTGTTATTATATTTTATTTTTTGAAAATGAACGAAAATAAAGAACGAAAGATGCGTGATACGCATAGAACGCTATTAAATAAACTATTTGAAGAAATTGAACAGTATTTAGCTAGTAATGAATATTCTTTAGAACATTTAGAAGAATTAGTCGATAAGTTAAACGTTAAATGTAAGACTATTAAGGATCATGATAATAACATTTAAAGCCTAATAAATGCTAAAAATGTCGAAAACGAAATATTGAATATTGATGAATATGACCAGAAAATAATAACTTACAGAAATAAATTAAACTTTAAAATTAAAAGTTTATATTCTTATGCAGATATTACACATAGTAATAACACTGATTCAGTGCGAACATGTCATGCTGCTACTGAACTAAAAAGAGTAAAATTACCAAAGCTACAAATAAACCGATTTTTGGAGGAACAAGATAAATTTTTAGAATTTTGGAACCAGTTTGAGTTAGCGATGGATAAAAGCACAAGTCTAACAGAAATTGAAAAATTTACGTATTTGAAAAGTTTGGTTGCAGGAGCGGCTACAAACACGATTAATGGTTTTGGATTAACTGAAAATAATTATGCAGCGGCCGTATCGCTTTTGAAGCAAAGATATGGTAGACATGACATGCTCGTACACGCTCACTTAAACAATTTATTAAATACGAAAGGTTTGAAAAGTTCTTCTGACACTGGTGGATTAAGAAATTTATACGAAAAATGTCTATTGCAAATTCGAAACTTCTACTATCAGAAATTTTTGGCAATTGGAAAGTCTAGGAATTGAATCCGAAGCTCAAAATGTTAGTAATGTGGACGATGACATTATGGCTGATTTTCAGTCTAATATTGTTTTTAAGGATAACCGGTATAAAGTAAAATTTCTATGGAAGGCAAATTTGAAAATGTCTCATAATAACAATCGCGAAGCCGCATACAGAAGGTTTTTGAAATTGAGATTTTAGTTGAGTCGTTAGGTGTAAAACTTGATACATACAGTGGGTTATTTTTCCCAATTTTACTGAAGTTGATACCCCCAGATTTGACCTTAGAATTTAATAGAAATCTAAAAGAAGAAGAAATGTGGAATATAAATTAACTTATGAGTTTTCTTAAAAATGAAGTTGAAAGTAGAGAAAGGGTATCAACTATCCATGACTTAGATGGTAAGAAATCATTTTCTAATGATAATAAATTTGAATATAGACCAAAATTTACAGATAAACAATTGAAATGTAAGCCGCGATATCAATTTAATACTAAAGGTTATAAACAAAATAGGGTTCCAGCTACTGAATTAATGGCTTCAGTAAATAAGAATTCGTGTTTGTTTTGTAATAGTGTTGATCATAATAGTGAAATGTGTAAGTCTTTAACCATTGATCAGAAGAAAGAAATACTAAAAAGCAGGGAAGATGCTTTTTATGTTTACAGTGCAAACACAGAATTAAAGACTGTGAAAATACCAAAATGAGCGATATTTGCGGTAAGAAACATAATAGGGCTATTTGTTTTCATTTTGAAAATGATTCCAAAATAAACGTTGATAAAAGTGCAGTATCTATTTCCCATTGTGGTAACAATTCTACTAGTAATGTACAGAATGAAAACACGCGTTGCAACATATTTTTGCAGACTTGTTCTGTTATATTAAAAAATACTAAAAATGATAATAATGAACCAGTTCGTGTCTTATCAGATAATGGTAGCATGAGAACATTTATAATTCTCGATATTTCACAAAAATTGCAATTGCCGGTTATTAGAAAAGAAACTTTATCTGTTTATGCTTTTGGAGCCGAAAGGGCAACAGAGAAAACTTATAATGTAGTAAAGGTAAAAATTGTAAATAGAGAATATTCCTCTTTACACATTGAAGTTAAAGCTCTGGAAACAGATAAAATTTCCGCTGCTTGCTTACCCACTCCTGATAAATACATTAGGAAAACGTATAATAAATTAAAAGGTTTACAACTTGCTGGTAGTTATGAATGTACTAGTAAACAAATTGCAGTTTTAATCGGCACTGATAATTATAATAATATTGTAACTTGCAGAATCAAAAGACTAAAGAATAATCTCGTAGCTACCGAAACGCTTTTTGGCTGGTGCTTACAGGGTTATACGGAGTCAGCCAATGAATTGTTCAGTATGAAAATTATCGTTGAAGAAAAAGATATATCCGATCAAATCAGAAATTTTTGGCAATTGGAAAGTCTAGGAATTGAATCCGAAACTCAAAATGTTAGTAATGTGGACGATGACATTATGGCTGATTTTCAGTCTAATATTGTTTTTAAGGATAACCGGTATAAAGTAAAATTTCTATGGAAGGTAAATTTGAAAATGTCTCTTGGGACAAGGGACCTTAAAATAATTTTTTTTATTTTCTGTAAATTTCACCTTAAATATTATTCAAGGGTACATTATATGCATTATGCCATGCATTTATCACAAAAAAATTTAAAAAAAAAATTATTTTTGAGAAAAAAATGGAATTTTACGCGTCGTCTTATAAATCTTCGAAATGCCCCCTGCGTCTTCCATATCAATGAAAATCCCCAATACTTTTTATAAAAGTTTGGTTTATATATATAAACAAAATAGAGCATCGAATTTTATATATTTCAATTTAAAGGTAAAAAAAAAAAAAAAATTGAAAATTTTTGAAATTTTTTCGAAAAAATTTCAAAATTTCAAAGTTTTTCAATTTTTTCTTTATTTTTTGTAAATTTCATCCTAAATATTATTTAAAGGTACATTATATGTATTATGGCATGCATTTATCACAAAAAAATGTAAAAAAAAATTTATTTTTGACAAAAAAATGGAATTTTACGCGTCGTCTTGGAAATTTTCGAAATACCCCCTGCGCCTCCCATATCAATGAAAATCCCCAATATTTTTTATAAAAGTTTGATTTATATATATAAATAAAATAGAGCATCGAATTTTATATATTTGAATTTAAAGGTAAAAAAAAAAAAAAAAATTAAAAATTTTGAAGTTTTTCCGAAAAAATTTCAAAAATTTTCATTTTTTTAAATTTTTTGTAAATTTTATCTAAAATATTATTCAGGGGTACATTATATGCATTATGGCATGCATTTAGCACAAAAAAAAAAAAAAAAAATTATTTTTGAGAAAAAAATGGAATTTTACGCGTCGTCTTAGAAATCTTCGAAATGCCCCCTGCGCATCCCATATCAATGAAAATCCCCAATATTTTTTATAAAAGTCTGTTTTATATATATAAATAAAATAGAGCATCAAATTTTATATATTTGAATTTTAAAGTTTAAAAAAAATTGAAAAATTGAAAATTTTTGAAATTTTTTCGAAAAAATTTCAAAATTTTTAATTTTTTTTTTTTTACCTTTAAATTCAAATATTTAAAATTCGATGCTCTATTTTATTTATATATATAAATCAAACTTTTATAAAAAATATTGGGTATTTTCATTGATATGGAGAACGCAGGGGGCATTTCGAAGATTTCTAAGACGACGCGTAAAATTCCATTTTTTCTCAAAAATAATTTTTTTTTAAATTTTTTTTTGTGTTAAATGCATGCCATAATGCATATAATGTACCCTTGAATAATATTTAGGTGAAATTTACAAAAAATAAAAAAAATTATTTTTAAGGATTTTAAGGTCCCTTGTCCCCTTAATAACAATCGCGAAGCCGCATACAGAAGGTTTTTGAAATTGAGAACAACCTTTAGAAATGACCCTTTGTTATTCTCAGAATATAAGGCTATTTTAGATAGTTATTTAGCAGACAATATTATCGAACCTGTTGACAATACATCTGATGTAAACTCATTTTACTTACCACATAGAGCAGTAATTCGTGAAGATAAGTCCACCACTGTCCAATTGTCTTTGACAGAAGTGCCCATGCTAAGGGTGAACTGTCACTAAATGATTGTTTACATACGGGATTAAATCTCATTCCCAAATTGTTCAGCCTTTTAATCAAATTCAGAAACTTCCCCATACCAATTACTGCGGACATTAAAGCAGCTTTTTTGCAGATCGAGATTGATGAACCAGATAGGAACTTCACTAGATTTTTTTGGGATGATGAATCATGGATTGATGATCCAGGTAAGGAATTTAAAATATTCAGACTACAGAGAGTGCTTTTCGGTGTGAAATCGAGTCCCTTTCTTCTGGCTGCTACCATCAAGCATCATCTACAAAGGTATGTAGAAACATTTCCTGAATCTTTTGAAATTTTAAATTCATCGTTGTATGTTGATGATTTTATAACAAGTCAACCGAATCTTGATTACGCATTTAAAATTAGTAAGGAAGCCTATGAAATATTTCAAGAAGCTAGTATGATTTTTAGGAAATGGAAAACCAACTCGCATGAACTGCGTGAGAAATGGAAGGAATATGGTTTACATATTGATGAAATTTCTGATAACTTAAATTTCACTAATCAGAATTTGATACCTTCCAAGGTTTTAGGGGTTGCTTGGGATCCAATTAGTGATATGTTTTCATTTACGACTATAAATCTAAAAAATTTCCTTTCGAATAAACTTAGTACTAAACGTTATTTATTGCAAACTGTTGGCCGAATTTTTTGACCCAATTGGATTTATAAGTCCTTATACTATTAGAATTAAATGTTTAATTCAAGAAATTTGGTGTTTAGGACTTGATTGGGATGAAAACCTACCCAAACATCTAGACAATTTATGGAATGAATGGTTTGAAGAAATAAAAGAACTAAATTGTATTAACATTCCCAGATATTATTTGGCTGATATTGCCCTTGATGAAGTTGATTATTTTGAGTTACATAGTTTTTCAGATGCTTCAAAAAAGGCATATGGTACGGTAGTGTACCTTAGAGCAGTGTTAAAGAATAAGAACATTGTTGCTAGTTTTGTGGCAGCAAAAAGTCGAGTCGCCCCTTTAAAAACTGTCTCTACACCTCGTCTGGAACTTTTAGGAGCCCTTTTGTCTGCTAGACTTTGTAATAAAATTGCTAAAGAATTAGCTTTTCCTGCAACTTGCTACTTTTGGACCGACTCTACTATTACTTTCTTTTGGATTAGAGGTGAGCTAGAAAGATTTAAAATGTTTGTCAGAAACCGGATAAAGGAAATCAGAAATCTTAGTGATCCATTAAATTGGTTTCACTGTTCTGGAAAAGATAATCCTGCCGATCTAGTTACTAGAGGTTTGAAAGTTTCAGAGTTGAAAAATAACCATCTTTGGTGGGATGGTCCCCAGTGGTTAAAGCAAGACAGATCTCTTTGGCCAAAATTGGATAATACATTCAATAAATTAGATATTTCTGAAGTTAAAGATCAGTTAGAACTAAAGAAAAACACTGTTTTAAAATCAACTATTGTAAATGAAAATCAGTTAAACATTGATTTGATTAATCAATATTCTTCCTTTATGAAGTTAATAAGAATTGCTGCATGGTGTTTAAGATATCTGAAAAACTGTAAATTGAAATCAGGAATTAGAAAATATGATTATTTAGATACTTCTGAGTTACAGAATGCGACCAAGAAGCTGATAAAGATTGTTCAAAATTCAGCATTCCAAACTGAAATTCGATGTTTAAAGAAAAACCGTCCTCTCCCAAACAACAGTAAGATCTTAAACTTAAATGTATTTCTAGATGCAGATGAACTGTTAAGGGTCGGTGGAAGACTGAAATTTCCTTATTTATCAGAATCGCAGAAACATCAAATACTTTACCAAAGTCTCACTATTTTACTGAACTTTTAATTGATTATTACCATAAAAAATTCCCACATTCAGGTACTCAGACAACTCTATCTTTATTAAGACAATTTTATTGGATACCATCTGGTCAAAGTCAAGTAAAGAAAATTATAAATAGGTGTGTGACTTGTCTTCAAACAAAACACCAAACTCTTCAACAATTGATGGGTGACTTGCCCCGTGATAGAATTGTACCTTCTAGACCGTTTGAGAAAACAGGCGTTGATCTAGCAGGTCCTATTATAACAAAACCTAATTTAAAACGTTCAAAGATAAACCTAAAATCATATATTGCTATATTCATTTGTTTTTCTACCAAAGCCGTTCATCTAGAAGTTGTTTCGGACTTGACCACAGAAGCATTTTTAGCCTGTTTGAGAAGATTCATTGCTCGAAGATCTAAACCCTGTGTCATATGGAGTGATAATACCACAAATTTTAAGGGTACTTGTGCTCTTTTGAAATCCTTCTATCAAATCTGTTCTTCGGAAGAAATTCAGCGATTTAGTGCTGAAGAACGAATTCAATGGAATTTCATACCCCCTGCATCCCCACATTTCGGCGGATTATGGGAATCAAATATAAAAACCATGAAGCGAATCCTCTTGAAGATAACTAAATCCTCTGTCTTAAATTTTGAAGAGCTGTCAAGACTTGTGACGCAAATTGAGGCAGTTATGAATTCACGTCCGTTGACCCCCTTGTCTGCAGATGTTAATGATCTACAACCACTAACACCTGGTCATTTCCTCATTGGAGGTCCTCTTTTGAATGTTCCTGAAAATAATGCTATTTTAGACTCTTTACCTTTTTCTTCTAGATGGACACTAGTTCAAAGATTAAAAATAAAATTCTGGAACCGCTGGAGCCGAGAATACTTAAATGAGCTGCAAGTCCGCAGTAAATGGAAAAAGTCCTCGCAAAATGTTAAAGTTGGACAGCTTGTGTTATTGAAGGAAGGAAATGACAAGTTTATAGATTGGAAATTAGCTCGAATTCTGAAAACTTATAAAGGTGATGATGGACATGTCCGAGTAATAGAACTCAAGACCTCTACAGGTATGTTACGCCGAAATATCACCAGAGTAGTACCTTTGCCATTTTATGATGATGTTGGACAACCGTTCAACGACGGGCGGGATGTTCCGGCTAATTCTCAAAACAGCTAATTAACCAGCGCATGCTCTCTTTGAACTGTCTACTTTTGAACTGAAACGAATCAATCTTTTTGTTGATGTTAGAATTCTTTAGATGTGATGTGTCGAATGTAACTTCACATATTTTTATGTTCCGTTTTGTAATTAAATGTTTGTTTTGTGCCTTAAAGAATGTTGATTATTCGTAGAAATAAGTTACACTGAACCACCTTGATGCTAGATTTATTTTGAAATGAATGTTTAGATTAAGTAGAAAAGAAAACTAATAATCCTTGATTTGAAACATGCAATCGAAATTCATACAAAATGGAGTCCTGTATACTTCCTCATAACTCATTCCTTATTCCTCATAACTTTCCATATAAACTTATTTATTTAAATTAGAGATCTGGTAGTGAAGCCTTTTCTTCTTTAAATCGCAATCAATGAGTTTTAGAAATAATGCAAGAAAGCGAAATTGGAAGTTATATGTCTTTTTTTTTTTTTTTTTTTTTTAGATGCTTACACCACATGAGTGCTCAGTTAAATGATTAAAGAATGTAGAAAAGTTTATCTAGCCAATATGTTTGCTGTCTTGCATTATTTTTTTTTACTGTTAAATAACTACTGGATTATAAATACCAAAATTTACATTTTAAAGCGTTGATTTTGCAAATATTATTAAAGTATAAGCAGCTTTTAAAGTATTTAAATGACTTCTAAGAATTCTCCAATTTATAAACGATATAATTATGCTTTGTTTATCACTTTATATTAAGATGTATGTTTAACACTTTAGTACACGTGAAGATTGACATGTGCTCTGTTTGACAAAAAATGTCAGAACTCATAATCATAATAATTTCTTTTTTAAACTGATTCTGTGTTAATAATTAATACATTTTTTCTGCAGATAGGAACTGGCTATAAACAGGAGATATTTTATCGAAAATTTTTAAACGCTTGAATTAAAAAAAACTTTAAAATTGAAAACTGAAATTCAAGACTTTTTGTTAGTTTAAACCAACAAAATAAAATATTAAAACTAACGTTCGTATGTTTAAACAGCAAATATAGGTTAATATGTTATTTATATGTCATTTTTACTTTTATCATATAATGCATGCTTCCATTTTTTTTTCAGATAGGAACCGGCTATAAACAGGAGATATTTTATCGAAAAATTTTAAGCGCTTGAATAAATAAAACTTTAAAAGTGAAAACTGAAATTCAAGAACTTTTTGTTAGTTTAAACCAACAAAATAAAATATAAAAACTAACGTTCGTATGTTTTAAACAGCAAATATAGGTTAATATATTCTTTATATGTCATTTTTACTTTTATTTTATAATGCATGCTTCCATTTATACCATTGTTGGGGAAAAAAGCAAAGAAATGGAATAGTTAGAATATTTTTGTTAGTTTATCTGATGAAACATATGGGGATGACTCAGTCCATTCGCAAATCTCCTGCATTGTACCTACAAAAAAGAATATATTATCTGAAAATGTTATTTCAATATTTGCCATTTTTTTTCTTCTTTAAAAGAATCTCAATATTTGTCATCGCATTCTATAAGAAGGAAATTATACTTCTAAAACATGTATTTTATTTTTTATTCAGTATAGATGGGGTAGTTTTATTCCTATATATTTAAAAAAAATTTAAACTGAAATGTGAGATAATTTCATGCTTCCATATATGTAAATAAATCAACTGTATTATGTGTTGCATTAACAAAACAAAATAAAGTTTATTTAAATACTATTGTATCATGATTATGTTAAACAAAAGTGAAAATTTCGGAGGTTGCAGAAGAAAATGCATATCTCTCTGACCCCTACCCACAAGGGCACGATTAAGGCAGGGACACACTGATTATAGGTCCCTGCAGTGAATATCACTATTTTCCAATAATAACCATCGTCTTATTTAAAAGCAGAATTTCTGTCATAAATAAGGCAAAAATACATTTTCGGAAATATTGGTGCCTGGTTCCTAAAATGCGTAGTCCGGCGCTGCTACGATGTAAAACATATACACTATTTTATACAATAAATTTAATGCATGACTATGTACCAGAACGTCTATTTTGAACTAAAAATGTATTCAATAGTAGAAATTCTCTTGTGTTACATTTTTAATATGTTTAAAAATATTTATGCAGATGCATTTTTCAACATATTTTTCAACATGTAATCATATTTTAATAAATATGAAGCTATTAATTGATTAAAGCGTATTTTTCTAAAAATATATTGCACTCTTTATTTATTTATTTTTTTTTTCTACTTTGCAGTAATATTTCGTTGCTGCAGCTTAACAGTCAGGTAGCCGTTTTTGATATGTAAGATTAGCGCATAATTAAATCCATTGTTTTTGTAACTTGTATACAATTGTAATCATAAAATATTTAGTGATTTATCATTTGTGATGGGCTAACAGTAGAAAAGCTGTAAAATAAAATTATTCTATAATTATGTTCTAAAAATATTAATATAGCGCATTGTCATCGAAAATACACGCTACTTTTTTTATCCTCTATAAAAAGCATGTTGATGTTAACTTCTGTGATACATTTTTTTAATGTTTGATACATCGCAACATTATTAAAACGAGGTGGAACCCGTCGAATTTCGACGAAAGAAAGTGTTTACAAAGGAAGTGTTGCATCAAATTTATAATACATCGACAAAAAATAATTAGAATAAAAAATCCATCTTACACTTGTTAATTTAACTCTCCAAAGACATATTTTAACCTAAGATTAACAAAATACTTTTTTCATAAACTTCAACTGTTAAAATTATTGAAAAATTAAACTTTATTCATATACGTAATCAGTAACATATAATCAAGATAAGTAATTTTGATTAAGTTATTAATTGATGCTTGGTTACGGAATGAAAAATCCGCATAAATGATTTCAGCTTGATATAATCATAGAATTTTCTACCTTTACTTCTAAACCGAATTAAGTCATTTTTCACGTTTCACATCCATATTAACCATTTAAAAACGCGCAATAGGTTATTAATAAATATTTTTTCAAGCTTGAAGTCACGTTTGTCAACTATTACAACTTTCCATGTTAAAATTCCCACTCGTGATTTGAGGTCTTAGTATAATATCTGTACCTGCGTGTAAAAATTCCAGAAATTTATAACTTTTAGACATATTCAAGGGGAAATATCTCGTTTTATCAAATAAAATTATCGTTTACTTTTAAATATGACGTCATTTTCAGTCGCTGAAATATTTTGCCTATTGTCTCAAACTCAATATCAGCAAAATGTAAAAATAGTGAAATATAAGAACATCACCAGGGAAATTGTGTCTTTTTTAAAGCATAACGTCATTTTCTGTTCAAATTTTTAAAAAAGATATTTTTAATTGCAATGAGAAAATGGCATCAGTAAGAATATAATCAATAAAAATAACTAATCCACTTTTAATAGAAATGAAGTACTTCAGTTGACACGATTAGAAAATTAGTATTAAAAACTATAAAAAAATTAATATCTCAGAAATAAATTGAGATACAGCTTTCAAACAAATTGCATTTAAAAGTGCACTTTTTTCTGCATAAGACGGTGTAAACATTTAAAATGTGTGATGTTTAGAAGTTTAAAAATTTGCAGTAGCGAAAATTGCAAAAGCGAAATTTCATTTCAAATTTCAAAGTGTTGCCATTTGCAGAATGACGTATGCGTTACGCACAGATATGTTTGTCCTTTACAATATAGATAAGGGTTTGTCGCAAACGATTTGTCCACATAGACCATAAGCTAATGGAATCTTTTCGTGTGTAAAAGAACTAATAGAGGAACTAAAAATGCTACAGACTTCATTTTCAATAGCGAAGATGCTTAGTATACCTTAATAAGATATTTCCATCTAATATGACAATCTGAGTATATTTACGAGTTAGTCCACAGTCAGATGACAGACACACAAGCTGAAGTTACACTTTTCTATACTGTGTTTGAAACTAGATTAATTTTAACACAGTTATTCTAACTAGCCAACCTTGGCCACCAGTTTTGTCTCCCTTAAAATTTATGTTTGGGAAAGAATGCTAAGCATTGTATCATTTTACTTTTATATCTAATTTAATTTATTCATAATATAATCCCTTAAGCTAATATTAGTGTTTCTTGCATTAAAATTTCTCAATGTGTTGATTTTCTGTAAGCAAGTAAACCCTATTGGTTTACAATGGAAGTCTATGGGAATTTGGCGAAATATTAGAGATATCGCTAAATTAGCGTCACTTTTGGCGACTAATTTTGGTCGCCAAATGTGGTGATATATCGCCAAGTTGGCGACAAAACAGCCCCCCTCCCCTATGGTAACCCCCTTATAGGTATGAAGATGAATTAAATGTTGTTCAGCAACCAATGAGATGCATTTCATTCGGATGTTGCCATTAAACAATTAACAAATAATCGCGATTTCTGTGCCACATACGATAGGCAAATAATTCATACCAGTTGTCATTTTCCAACTGGATGAAAAATCTCTGAGCCAGGATTCTAACCAGGGATCTCTTGGCTGAAGCTACCAATGCTCTGCCAACTGAGTTATCCCGGACGAATCTGGAGGACTTAATTCACCCAACTAACCTTATTGATCATAACATTTTGTCTGATATATCAATAGGCACAACAGAATAAGCGGCAGGGAATGGAACTCCAGTAAACGCTGGATATGTAATTACACTAGAATACTTTTAACACAATTATTTTAATTGAGGACCCCAGATGCCAAGGGGTACAGGTGACAAAATTTAGATTTGGAGTAAACTGAGCTCAAAGTTAAACATCAATAGTGATTGACTGAATTAAAATGTAAAACTGTTGCTTATTTCACAGCGGTCTTTAAATTCTTAGATTCAATAACCGTGAAAGAAAAGGGGAGTACAATACATATTTTTAAAGTTAAGTAGAGATTAAAGAGCTTAAGTAGTTAAGTAGTTTAACCCTTTATCTACTGACATTATATACTGACAATTGACCTAAAATTACCATTAAAATAATTTGTTATAAAATTCATTTAATACATCGATTAGTAGTAATACAGTTTAGAATGAGTTACAGATGCATTACTTTATCTTGTTCCAAAAGCATTATTGGTTCCACCAGGGCTTAATTTGCGCCGGAGCCCATCGGAGCCCAGCTCCAGTACTTCTCTGATTTTAGTAAATATTTAAATATTGGTCTGAATTCATCGGAGCTCATAAATACAGGGCTCCGGAGCCCAGTGCAATTCGTAACTATGCATTTTTATGAAAAAATGCATAGCTGCGAATTGTTTTTTTTTTTTTTTTTTTTTTTTTTTTTGTGTTAACATTTTTCCCGAATCTTACCATATTTAATCGCAGAATTCTGCAATTAATTAACACTAAAAATAGGCAACGGTTACTATTCGGAAAGAGTGATAACTAAAAAGTGGAATAGCTGACAGCTAAATATATGCTGATAGATATTTTTAAAATTTTTATTTTGCTAAAGAAAAAAAAAATGCTTTAAAAAATTTTGTGCGAAATATAAATATGCAGATTGGAGTGACCGGGGGGGGGGGGTACAGTTGTAGTACCGGTACCACATAATATCAGGGCTCCGGTACTTTTTTTCTTAGAAATTAAGCCCTGGGTTCCACAAAACAAAAATGTTTTAAAAGAATGATTTCTTTTGCCTTTGCATCTTTTCCGCTTTCTTGGCGTTGGGGGGGAGGTTCAATTCGGAAATATATCTATTGTAAGAACATTATATTTGTACATTTCCTAATTCCACGAAATGCTAAAAAAAGTATTTAAAATAAAAGATTTAAACGGGGTTATAAATATTTCACAAAATCCCTATAAATTCAAATTTAATTAATCCTTCTAAATACTTCAATCCTTCTAAAATCCTTCTAAAATTTATTAAATGATTATATAAATCTTCTAATGTAGTTTCAAAAATTCACGAAAAAGGCTTTAGAAGATAAAATTTTCATGAATTCACAATTCAGCACAAGAGGGTTAAAGAGTTAAAGTAGTTGACTTCTAGAACGCAGCACAAGAAAATTATTCCTATATCTCTTTACCCCAAAACAAATAGCCTTATTTCCAGGTAGCGCACTTAGTTCAGTTTTTTCAATTTTGTCACTTATACCTCTTGGCTTGGGGTCCTCAATTCTTATTGATAAATAATTCATATGAGTTGTAATTTTCCAACCGGGCGAAAAATGTCCGAGCCAGGATTCAATCCAGAAAGCTCTTGGCTGAAGCTGCCAAGAAATCCTCGATTCGAATTCTAGCCAGGAGATTTTTCGCCCAGTTGTTAAATTACAACTCATATGTTCGGAACTGTTAAAAAAGGTAACTTTATTTGAAGTAAATTTTAAGATCATTCCTTTCTCGCCACACACAAACACACCGGTATATATGTAGTTATTAACTCTTATGTATAATTATACATAGCTGTGGGATTGGATCTTCCCCAAGGCGCCACAGCGCTAGCTTACAAAGCGCCGCCAGAAGTGATTGGAGATCGCAACTCTGCCATCTAAAGATAGCGATTGGTGACAGCGGCAACGCATGTGCGCTAAAGCTAACCTTCGGTACGATAGACGCTCATGTAAGCAATGTGGCATCAGAAATGAAAAGAAATTGGCGAAAAACGAGAAACGCTGAGGAAAACAAGCGTTTTATTGGCATAACAATTACAGTAAGGGCTCAAATGAGTCACCACCAACATTGATACATACCTGGCAGCATCCAGCAAGTGATTGGCGACCCTTTCGAAGGTTAAAGATGTCTCATCTACGAGACAACAGTTGAGTATGATGAGGACCTCATTGCAAGACTTTCAGTCGTTGCTGAAGATGTTTGTGAAATACTTGGAATCTGCGAAAAGGTACGCCAATCACTTGCTAGACGCTGCCAGAGGCACATTTAAGGGCTTACTGTAATTGTTACGTCAATAAAACGCTTGTTTTTATATCCTCCGTATTTCTTGTTTTTCGCCAAAACTTTTTATTTCCGACCCCACATTGCTGTACCAAAATTGCTTCTTTATGTGTACTTTACCTTCCCTTACAATTGACCAACGAATACGGGATACCCTGTATATGTTTGGAACTTTTAACGCTAAAGCTTTAATTTTTACAACGTTTCATTCAATCATATCGAAGATTACAAACAGGAATAAATAAATACTTAAAATCCTCCTAACCAAAATTTAAAAGCATAGCATTTACTTGTATCTTTGAATATTTGATTTCAGTAAATATCTTTTTAACAAGGTACACAAATTATTAGATTTGCGCAGAGAACTAACTGTTTGGTGTTAAGATGATTATTTTGTTTAGCATTTTATTTTCTAGGAACAAAATTCGTCAAGCCAGGAAAAATAAATTCTTTTTTTTATTATTATTAAAGCGCATGAGCCGAAGTAGAAGGGTATCCTTCCCACGTATCCTCCTCAACTGACAATGAAACGAGCAATGCTTCTCTAAAATGGCTCGATCAATTACCATGTAATTTACGCACACATAGATCTTACAAGAGTGCCACTTTTGGTACTGCTCGCACCTAGCATTGAGACCTGGCGCATTTTAAAGTCCTACATTACGAAGTTTGAGAATCGATTAAATTTTTACTGTTAAAATAATATTTCTTGATTTCACAGCAGCATAACTTTCTGAAAATGCAATTTCCGAGGCCACTTATCGGACTGGTAACATTGAAGTTTTTTAAAGAAAAGCATTTAAAAATACAAATTAGTTAATAATAAGTATAAAATATTGAAAAAAGTTTAAAAATTCCTTCAAGAACCATAGGCTCGTTCTAGTAATTTTACAAGAAGATTTAAAGCATCCATAAAAAGTGAAAAGTAAAAAAAGTAAAAATTAAGAACGACAATTTATGAAAATACCCTTATCATTTAGCTGTTTTTAGAGAACAACTAAAAATCAGCTCAGTCTATTGCCAATATCTTTCTGAATTTTCACGATATTTGAGTGGCTTTTTTTATGAGTTGCTCCATAGAGTTGACTATCAAATCATGAAAAAAAAATATTTTTTTTTATCGTGCGCGCATGCGCAGATATAAAATATTTCATTCAACTACTCTTTCATCAAATATTTAATATATTTACATTCCAATTACACCATATTATTTCTACTACATTTTGTCAAATTTTCTGAAACTTGGGTTAAATTTGGTAAAAAAACCCTGCATGATATAAAACAAAAAACATGCAAACGTTTTTTCAACTTTAAAAAAAAATCGATATATCACCATGAATATACGTTCTAGTCTTCTACAAATGAATACATATATTGTACAATATCCATATATTCGTAAGCTATAGCAATAGATCATTTCGTGTATTTAAATTTTACAGGGTGATCCCAAACATTATTCTTTTTCTTTGATTTTTTGTTGGCCATCTAATTGTCCTTCTGATCAAAACGCAGTTGATAAATATGAAGTTGAACATATTCTTCATAATATATATATATATATATATATATATATGTGTGTGTGTGTTACAAAGTGGCAACAAAAGAATTGTAAACAAATAAAATTATTGTTAAATTCGTTATATAAATATTTTGTAAAATTTTGCTTCCAAAATATTTTTATTTATATTAGTCTTATATCATAAATAAAAAATTCCGAGGAAATTCTTAGTTATTTGGCTGAATTTACATTTCTAAAATTAAAATGCGTCAAAACATAAAATAACGTTTTTGCTTAATAAAGATGCAATAATAATAATAATAATAAAATGTTACTTTCAAATATTTATCTTATTAAATAATGCTTCGCGAATCCAAACAAAGCATGGCTTTTGCTAGTATAATTTTTATTTCTCAAAAGAATATTCGTTTGCGGGAGTTTATAATACACCTCTTCCTTTCAGAAAATGGAAAAAAAATGTTGGAGTGTGGGATTTGAAATTTTTATCTACCATTGTAAATCAATGTTACGCATAACCACTCACTAACACAAGTACACAGGGTGCCCCTAAAATAATCAAACGCATTTTAACTTTTCAGCTATTGCAGATACGTAGGTAATGCAAAATGAAAAAGTGTCATAAAAAGCCAGGAATTAAGATTATGTTAATCAAATAGTCCTTTCCATTAATTTTTAAAATGTTACGCTTTTTAATTTTTTATTACGGTTTGTGGGTCTTATGGTGTTTTTATATTTAGAAAAACAATGTCCTATCAAATACAGTAGTAAGAATATGATTTGATTTGTCTACGGCTAAAACTCACCGAGTTATGATATTTTGAATTTTATGTATTCCGGCACTAAAAATAGAAAAACACGTTTTTGGCTCCGGAATTCCATATGCATTTTAAGGCATAACGCAAATAATGTAAATTGCAAACGTTTCCAAAAATAAGGTAGAAATTAAGATTGTCTTTTTAGTGCTGGAAAGCTCCGAAATTAAATATAATTTTCAAAACTAGGTGAATTTTTATCTTAGAAAAATGGTATTTTTACCCGTTATTATCTACTACTCAACGCGGTTTTTGTTTGTAAAGATGGAATATTATTATCGATCTTTAACACACTTCCTGATATGCTAGAATCATAAAAATAACGTTCACATGTATGTTTCGGATGACAATACAGCATTTTAATAAGCGTAATTAATCTGTATTCCAAAACTCTGGTTTCTCCCCCCGGAAATTTTTAACATGACTCATTGATTTGAGCTGTATCGGCTCAAATGAGACACACTGTATTTATTGCTATGGACTTCACTGTGTATAATGATCAGTCATGACTGACCCAAGGTGTGAGTGCAAATTATTAAGCGAGAAATGCATATAGGACTAAACTTTGAAGACGTTCTTTACGTGCTCATTAGAGCTGCAGACTTAACAGTAAAAGAAAATTTTTAGTTTTAAACCGAAAAAGTGTTTTGAATACTCTTTGAGTATATAACAGAGTAGAATAACATTATATTCTAGTTTAACAGATGATCATTTACAAAAATCATTATAAAAGATAAATCGAGGTATGTATACCTAAAACATTTTGAAATTCGAATAATTAGAAAATCATTTTGTGTGATGACGTGGTCAGAGGCACAGAGAGCCAACTTGGGCCACACGTATAATTAATTAATAATTCTGTATATTTATGTATGTATTAATTATTTAAAAAATAATTTTGGACAGTTTCGTTTTCGGCCGAAAATAGGAAGATTACAAAAATTCGGTGTCGGTTTCTGTTTCGGCCTTAAAAACTTGTTTCGGTCGATCCTTACTCCAAATATTCTTCGTAACTCGTGCAATTGTACACGAATTGAAACAACAATGGATTTAAATTACGCGCCAATAAACACTCGCCAAAATATGCCAAATGGCTGTCAAACTGCAACAATAAAACGTTTTGAAAGCTGAAAAGTAGGAAATAAATTTTAAATAAAAAATAAAAAGTGTGATATAAAAAAAATGCTTTTAATAATTAATAGTTTAATATAAATTTATTTACGGTTATGTTGAGATATCAATTTAGAAATCCCCGAAAGATAGTTTAAATAACGTTTCTTTTTTTTCCTTTCCTGTTGTACTATCTTAAGAAAGAAACAGGGCAAAAATTATATATATTTTAATAAATTCACTTGCTTGCACTTTCTACAAAGCGTAAGAAAAACAGTGAATTTTTCATAATAAAGTACGGTATCCACACCAAATTAATGTAGTGTAACGGAAACTTTTGGAGAAAAACGTTAATGGCAGTCAAAAAATTAAGCGTAATTTTCAAGATGATTATTGAATGCTTATAAAAAAGTGTTTTTTTTTTTTAAATACTTTTACTTTTATTCTTATTACTATTGTACGTATCAAAGCATCGAGATAGTGTTTCTAAATATAGCCTATAGGACGTAGAGACGGTATAAACATTTAAAAAGTGTTGAAAATTAATGGCAGAACTATTTCATCAACACAATCTTGATTCCTTCTTTATTTTGAACACGTTTCCAATTTACATTGCTTATCTATTTCCAGCAGGTAAAAAATAGTGCGTGTACAATTTTCGGCCATGCTGGTATGATTTGTAAGTACATTTTGAATTTGGTACTCCAGAGTGCAAAATGACTACTCATGTGAAAAATTTTTGGTTAATTTGTAACTTTTTAAATAATATTTTGGACTAATATTAACAATGAAATAACATTTAAAGCAGAACAACATCTTTGTCTTTTTTTTTGTTAAAAATCAATTTAAAAAAAATCTCATTATTGTTTTTATATTACCTCAGCTGTTTCGCGATGTATTTTTATTATTTTTTTTTTACTTAGGAATTTCAACATTTTATCATTATTGTAACTTTAAAGTTTGCTTTAAAATGTTGAACAAATTAACATGAAAAAGAAAAAAAAATTAATTACGACATTGCTAACTACGTATAATACAGTATGCTATATTTAAGAACAGCAATAATCGAATTTCCGCCAAATATACCTTCTAACATGAAATTATGTCCTATTGTAGATATTACCGTTGAGGTCAGCTAATGATATTTTGTCCTTGAAATGCTGTTTTCATTAATGAATTCTGCGACGGCGATTGCATTTATCATGTTTATGAATGTATCCAAATACAAGGAAAGGAATTTGGTAAATATTTATACGAACTAAGTTGACGTAAATATATTTAATACGGCATTAAAATTAGCATTGTAATTGTAAAATTCAAAGATTCTGTATCTTAAAAAAAAAAATACATTTTATTTGACAAATTCCAAGCACAGAATTTAAAAAATAATTTTTATAGATAAGGTACTTTTAACAAAATGACACAATCATATTATCATTTTTGATAAAAGAAACTTCCCACTGAATGAAAAAGGATTATTATATTTTATTTTACATTAAATAAATATATATATATAATATAATATAATATATTTATATATGTAAACACACAACCCACACACGCGCACAAATATATATATATATATAAGTGTATTACAGTTATTTATTTACAAGCTATTTAATTCCATTATAGAGGGAAATAAGTATAAAACTTAACCTAAACTTATAATACTTTTCCCATTTAAAATAAATTTTGAATATCAATATAATTTTTATAATTATATTGATAACTATAAAATTATTATATAATATATTATATAATTTTTTTCCAAAAAATTAAAGGTCTTAGAATTATATCTAGTTTTCTTATGGCATTTTATTAAGTTTTATTAATAACTTTTGTTTATTAATTTTAGATTAATTAATATTTTAATGGTATGTAATAAATCTTAACTGCAACTGCAACTGTAACTGCAACAGTAACGAGGTTAAAAAGATCCGATTGCTGAAAAGTAGACTGACTCTGTGAGTGAAAATGACGTCATGCTCAAGGAAAAAAAGTATTTTCCTTCATAAAATTGTTATATATAATTGCAGTTGTGTCTTAATGAATTTCAATAATTTTTCATCCCTCTGGTAATGCGACTGGAACTTAATTTCAGAAGTTCGAAATGCTTCCGTCAGTGAAAATGAAGTCGTGTTAACTAGAAAATGTAAAATTTCATTGGGAAAACTGGAAGGTTACGAATGCGTCTAATTGACATAATTTACATTTTTTCTTATTCCTCCTATGTCGAGATTACGGCTAAAGTGTTGCTCTTAACCATTTTCTCCGCTGCATGAGAACGGGTTTTAGCAGAAAGACAACAGTGTCTGTTACTGAAATGACGCCATGTTAAAAACAAACATAAAATAACACGCATTTTCGTTCATAATACTTTCGTTTCTAAATACTTTCAACGATGAAAATGACATCGTGTTAAAATGAATGCGTGAAGTTAAAAAATAATATGCAATCAAGATCTGCACATAGTCACATATCTACTTATGAAATTTACTGATGTTTCAATTCTGGTTCTA
The DNA here is from genome assembly GCA_963932465.1 of Maratus speciosus. Lineage (NCBI taxonomy): Eukaryota > Metazoa > Arthropoda > Arachnida > Araneae > Salticidae > Maratus > Maratus speciosus. The sequence goes on from OZ010791.1 coordinate 338,197,839, forward strand.
AAAAAGCAGTATTGCGAATAAATTAATTTTAAAGTTATAAACTTTATACCTAATACATCAGGAACAAAATAAATAATTTAATAACTGAAAATAAAATAAAATATTTCAAGCTCCACATTAATTTTTAAATAGCATAGAATTAAGGAGTTTACCATTAAATATTGCATTTTAAAAACTGAAACTATTATAATTTTTTTAAGAAATTTAAATGCTTCATAAGATTTTTCAATGAAAATAGGAAAAATATTTAATGATTATATGAGACATAATAAAAATAAATAAAACGTGGCATAATAAAAATAAACTATTAATTCCACAATTCAACAATTAAACTCCACATTAATTTTTAAATAGCATAGAATTAAGGAGTTTCCATTTAAATATTGCATTTAAAAAACTGAAACCATTATAATTTTTTTAAGAAATTTAAATGCTTCATAAGATTTTTCAATGAAAATAGGAAAAATATTTAATAATTATACGAGACATAATAAAAATAAATAAAACGAGACATAATAAAAATAGATAAATAATATAAAATAAAACGTGAAAGTCATTACTTGTGATAGTAATTATTTTGGCCCATAGAATCGATTTAAGAGGTCCCGAAATTTTATAGAAAACAGCTGAAACTGAAGTATTTTTTCCTCGGAAAGTACTGAAGCGATTTCAATGTTTTTTTCACAATCTTGGCAGCAGTTAAACTACAAATTGATCCTTCGGCAATGAATAAAGATTAAAAAAAAAAAAAAAACCCTTATTATTTCCTCTTTCTCCGCAACAATGAGAATAACCTGACTGTAAAAAAAAAAAAAAAAAAAAAAAATGTTCGTTGGCTCAACTACTAACATCTTTCAGTTATAAAAAAAATCATTTTAATAAAATTGATTCAGTAGAAACCTTAATGTAAATAACAAAAAAAAAAAAAAAAAAAGAAAAGAAAGAAACAGCATGTGTTTTAAAATATATAGATTTTTTTCAACTGAAAAATTTCATCTTCCGACTAACAAGAAACACTTGTTAATTTTTTAAGGTAAAAGGTAATTTTCCCCAAAAATAATCCAAACCGAAAGGACTATACTTTTATTTTGAGAAGACTCAACTTGAGTATATTTGTCTAGTTTTTAATTTAAAAAAAAAGTCTTTTAATTGATTGGTTGGTTATGAAATTATCAATATCTGCTTATATATTTAAAAAAAAAAAACAAAAAAAACAGTTAATATTTGTATTAATCCTTTGTATTATTTTTCTTCTGATTGCTTAATCAACTAAACTACCTAAAAGTAGTAAAAAAATGAGCAGTACTTTTTACGATTATAACTAAGAGAAATCATTCACAAAAATTTATATTATATCAATTTCTAAAATAGTTTTACCGTCATTATGTTCTATTATTCATGGTCTGCCTTATATTAAACAGGATATTTGTTAAACAAAACAATCCCATGACACACTACGACCGAGGATCTTGATTAATGTTTTATCTAACTCTAGGATTAATTAATAATCCCCAATTCCTTTCATATGGGACATAATCGATAAATGTGGTTAGTGGTATTCATTTTTGTCTTTATTCTGCTTTAGTATTTTTTTTTCCAACAACAGTTATAATTAATACATCCGCTAAATAATTCAGCCATCAGCAAAACGGATCTAGTATTTTTAATTAAAAAATAATTTTAATTAATATTTTAATTATTCATTTAATATTTTAGGTTAACTTCAAACGATACGTTGCCCTTTAGGTAATAAGGACATATAATATAGTTAGTTTAATAAATGCACTTGTGGCAAACGCGGCGATGTTAAGCACCATCTCTTTGATAGCTGTTGTGTTTCGGCGGAAAGGTTTGAATTGATTAGAAATAGGACTATAGAATGGAATGTTAGAAATATTCTTCTGTCCCATACAAGCTTCAAAAAACTATGTACCATTTATAATGATCTAAATGCAAACTTCTCGTTTATTAGATACAAGTTCTGATGCTTTGGCGGATTTTTATAGTCAAGACTTTAAATTTTAGGTCCTTGACTTTACTCACGAATTTGCGATTTTATTTACGAACTTGTGATTTTTATATTAAGTCTGATTTTATGCCAGAACTTCGTTGACTTTAACGTGAAATTTTATTAACAGGATTAATTCATGGCTTAGCGTATACTGGCAAAGTTTATTTTCCTGTTTGATGGAGTTTTCATCAAGACATGTATATCATATTGTAACTACACAAGTATTGCATATTTTATGTTCATTCTGACAGTGTTCAGTTGGTTATTTTTATTAGCAGACAATTGTTACACTGTAATTGTCTATAAAAGTTTGTTATAATTTAGTTTTACTGACAGACAGACATTTGTTAGATTGTGAATTGCCTTTATCAGTTGTTATCAAGATTTATTTTGTGTTTATTTATTTTTTGTGCTGGGGCACATTTGCTTTGTATTACTTATTTTAGTTAAATTACGACCTGTTTCTCTTCCGGGCCGGTTGCCTTAGTTTAAGTTTCGATGGTTAGTAGTGGAGAACTTCCACCGCGGAGTTAACACCTATGCCAAATTTTGGTGGGTACCCCTGTGGGTGATCTTGATCTTGTTCTTGTCCTTTAGTTAGTTTTTTTAGTATATCGGACCTCTTAGTTTTACGTTTTAAAGAAACTAGTTACCAAGACATTAAAATTAAAACCTTTTTTTAGTGCTTTTTAAATATCTCATAGATATTTTCAACTTTATCCTTAAATAATTTTAATATGCATTTTTACTTTTTAAGTAAACACACTTACTTCAAAATGCATTATATGTACCGGAAATAAATTGAAAATAAGGTGATGTAACTAAAACACATTAAATTAGGACTGTAACCATCTATAATACATAATGTAATTGAAATTCTTAATGCAAACCTATTCGAGCTAGTATAAGTTTCAATTTCCTTCTATTCTTGATTGTGTTCACAATATCTTAAATTTACATAGTATATTAATTTTTTAATTAAAAATGGCCGTTTTATATAAAAACAAGTTGGAAATTACTCGTCAAACGTGGCAAATGAGGTGCGTTCGTACTGTAAGTAGTTTTCTAATAATTTTTTTGCACCGCATATTGTACTGAATGTATATTTTAGTGTACTTCATAAGTGCATATCAATTTCATTCTGTTCGAAAGGCTGTAACATCATTAAAATGCACTTGAAATAATTTTTTCCCATTAGCCTTAATGTACCGGAAAATTTTTGACTATCCCTGTAATTAAACTATGCATCCGATTTTCATAAAATTTGAAATGACACGACAACATTTTACAACAATTATATATTTAAAATTTCAGACCATTCGGAAGGTTGTAACATCATGAAAATGCACTTTAAATAATTTACTCCCGTTGGCCGTAATGTAATGGAAAACTTTTGACTGCCCCTGTAATTAAACTATACATCCGATTTTGATAAAATTTGAAATGTCTCAACAAAATTTTGCAACAATTATATATTTAAAATTTCAAACCATTCGGTTGGGTAGTGTTTGCTCTGTTATATGCGGTCGGACGGACTAAACGATGACTATAGGTGCTACGTATTTATATAATTACGAACGCACCTAAAAAGAATATAGTAGGAATTCCCTTTAAAATTTTCTACGGAGATAACAGAAAAAGTGTAAATTGTTGGAAATTAAAGTAGAACCCCAATTTTGCACCGGAGAGGTAAACTTCCAATAGTGTTTTATGAGAGAAATTTTCACTGTATTTAAGATATGAATTCTGTGTTTAAATGAGGCTAAAATTTCTGTACTTAAATACCGGAGAAATTTTGCCCATTCAGTATTCAGGCTGTGTTTACACATTTCAAAGAAATTAATATCGTAGGTAATCTTGAACTAATCTAATATTATGAATGTTACTGAACTAATAACTTGAATAATTGATCATCCCTTTCAATGCTAGCACAGATAAGGTAGCAGTAGATCTGTTCATGGAAGATCTCATCAGAAAATATATGTAATATTGCAGTTAGGATTTACTACTTACTTCAATAATCATCATAATACTATCATAGGTGTAGAATACTTGCATTTTTCTAACTTCAAAGTTTTACCTTAAAACCAAACAAAACGACTAAAATTATACAATGTAAATTGTAATGAATGCATATATGATTTTCACGTTTGCTGCATCTGACACAGCATCAGCTGTCGTGGAATTAAGTCAATTAAATGTTTATCATCATCTTTAACAATTCCTGCACCAGAATATTCATTTTCATTTTCCTCAGAATCTTCCTGAGGTATCGTAACTGTTCTTAACTTTCATCGAATTTTTCGTTTGAAGACATCTGGTTGTGAAATGTGCTGCTTTCACCATTAACAACTGATCCAGCAGTTACACCTTAAATCCCTTGAAAATAAAGAAAAATGTAAATTGCGGGAAAACGCAAATTTCAGGTCTGTAAAAGGGGTTTATACTGTATCCTTAAATTAACTAATATCTATTTATAGAAACAAATGGGACTATAGATTTATTTACACGAAATGATTATTTAGAACTTTTTGCTATGGTTAATTTTTTTTTATATAAACAAATACTAAAACAATTATAAACGTATTTTTTTAAGCATGTTTTCATTAAAATTAACAAAAATATAGAAATATGGATTAACTGATTTAAATGGGAATTTCGCCAAATTAGCCAGCTATCAGGCCTCATATGTGACAACTTATTTTTGCAATCAAATTTAGCGATGTTTCGCCATGTTAGTCCAAATTTGGAGCTATTGTGGTATGCCCTTAGTACTGTTCAGCAAATACCCATTGTTGAAGCAGATATTGATTTTTCCATAGGAAATCAAACTATAATTGAGTAACCGTTGAGTTTAAGTTGTATTAACTTCAGTGGTGTTAGTTTAACCTTAATTAGTGTTTTTGCGGTGTCTTTCGAAAACGCAGGGCACTTGGAGAAAGGTCACCCTGTTTTCCCTTTAGGAGTCCAATTTCGAAAAATTCTGAAACACGTGTTTACTAATTTTAGTTATACTGTAGGCATGTCAAGTTTCAAGGTGTTATTTCCAACGATTTATTAGATAAAGTAATTTATTAAAATTTTAAATCCTCCCCGTCTCCCCTCTTTAGGAATCGAATTTTAAAAGAAAAATGTCTAATTCATGTATTGCCCCCAGGAATACATATATATTCCAAATTTCAAAGTTCTGTGCCAACAGGAATTGGGGGAAAATGAATAACAAGATTTGACTGACACATAGAAACAGAATTGTACGTTGAAATAAAAGAAAGGTAGAAAGCATGTAAAAAAGGGAACTTTTATAAGTAAAGTTTAAACAACAAGTGTTAATGAGCGTAAAATACTTACTTGATATGAATTATTCATTCCTCTTGTGCTTTTACTTTATCAAATCATGACGAAAAACGAGACTAATTAGCTAATTTCCCATCTTTAATTATGCTATTTAGAATTTCTGTCATTTGTCAACAACATTGGCTTTATTTGTAATGCGGGCTTGGAAAATCAATAAATATTTTCAACGATCAGGATTATTTATTTAAACACATTGCATAAATGAACAGAAAATGTATTACGATAACTCTTTATGCTTCCTTTTGCCATGCCTAACAATAAAGTTTGTTATAAAAGAATGGCTACATGAAGTTATTGAATGAAATGTACTGTAAAATTCGAGTTAATGTATTGAAGAATAATGGGGAACTTTTTAATTAAAGTTTAAGCAATTAGTTTGAATGAGCATAATAAATTTATCATTCATGAATGATTTATTTCATATATGCTTCCTGTTTATCAAATCATGATGAAGAATCAGCCTAATTAGTTCATAGCTCATCTTTAATTATGCTATTCAGAATTCCTATCATTTTAAAACAATATCGGCTTTATTTGTAATGCTATTTGGAAAATCAATAAACATCCTCAACCATCAGGATTATTTATTTAAACATATTTCATAAACGAACAGAGAATTTGTTACGAAACTTCTGTAATATGCTTCTTCGAATTAATGTATTGAAAAATAATAGCGAACTTTTGAGAAAAAAGTTTAAACAATTAGTCTGAATGAACATAAAAGATTTACCAGATATTCCACATGTGCTTTTCCACTCTATCAAATCATGACGAAGAAAGAGACTAATTAGTTCATAGCCAAGATATTTAATTATATTATTCAGAATTCATATAATTTTTCAAGAACGTCGGCTTTATTTGTGATGCTGTTTGGATAATCAATAAATCTCCTCAGCCATCTGGATTATTTATTTAAACATATTCCCTAAATGAACAGAAAATTTGTTGCGAAAATTATTTGATATGCTTCCTTTGCCATGTCCAACAATAGCGTTTGTAAAAAAAGTACAACTACGTGAAGTTATGGAGCGAAATGTATTATAAATTTCGAATTATTAATGCATTTAAGAACAATGCGGAACTTCTGTGTTTAAAGTTTAAGCAATTAGTCTCAATGATCATGATAGATTTGCCAGAAATGAACTATTCATTCCACACGTGCTTTCACTTTATCAAATAAGGATGAAGAACCAGACTAATTAATTCATAGCCAAATCTTTAATTATGTTATTCAGAATCCATATCGATTGCCAACAACATCGGCTTTATTTGTAATGCTGTTTGGAGAATCAATAAATATCCTGAATCATCAGGATTACTTATTTAAACGTATTGCATAAATGAGCCGAAAATTTGTCACGAATTTTTTTTATTTGTTTCCTTTTGCCATATCCAACAATAGTGTTTGTAAAAAAAGTTATGTTATTGAGTGAAATGTATTGTAAGATTCGAATTTATGCATTGAAAAAATAATGGGGAACTTTTATAATTAAAGTTTAAGCAATGATTTTGAATGAGCATAAAAGATTTACCAGATATGAGCTATTCATTCCACATGTACTTTTTCACTTTATCAAATCATGACGAAGAAGCAGGCTAATTAGATTAGCCCAACTTTAATTATGCTGAATCATCTTTACAAATTATGATGAAAAACAAGACTAATTAGTTCATAGCCAAGATCTTTAATTATATGATTCGGAATTAATATCATTTTTCACCAACATCGGCTTTATTTGTAATGCAGTTTGGAGAATCAATAAATCTCCTCAACCGTCAAGATTATTTATTTGAACATATTGCATAAATGAACAGAGAATGTTTCACGCAACTTCTTTGATGTGTTTCTTTTTACTATGTTTAGCAGTAATATATATGAGAAAAAAATGGCCATATGAAGTTGCTGACTGAAATCTATCTTGAAATTCAAATTAATGCATTGAGGAATAATGAAATTCGTTTAAGGAACATTTAGTTGTGATTTAAAAAAGCTACGAAAAATAAAATCATTTTTAAAGAGACTTTTACCTCCTCAGTCCTAGTGTCGAGTGTAGAAGAAAGTAAACAACACTCCTTGAAGTAATTCAAATGCTTGTAGACTTGTTAAAATTACTTCTTGATCTTCTTAATAAATGCTTGCATATCATAAGCATTGATTTATACAGGGTGTCCGGTCTCAACGGTGTCCAATGGCTAATTCCTAAACCGTTAGTCATAGACATATAGTTCCAATTACAAAAATGTTTTAAATCAGGTAAATAAACATTTTAAAAGCGATTTGGGTCAATAAAAACATTTCTTAAAAAATTACGAAATTTAAATTTTTATACGGTCCCCCGGTCCTATAAGTTATATTTAGTAATTTTTTCCTATTACACTGACAAGTAAGACAAAAAAAAGTCCCATTCATATAACGCTAAAATTGAGTGAGTTATGAAACTTTAAAAATGTATGACTTATGCCACTTTTCTACTCTGAAAACAAATGAGTTCGGCTTGGCTTTGAGGGATCATATACCAAGTGTTTAAAGTCTTACTTCAAGTTCTTAAGATCTTACTTCATGTGTATCTGGGCTTTGAAAAAAAAACCTACAAGTATTATGATTAAGTCTCAAATTGGCTAAAATAGCATATGTTTTATTTTGTCAGGATTTGAGACTGTTTCTCTTATGATTTCTTTTAACAAAAATTATGTTTTTTTATAAGTTTTTATGTTACTTCAACAATCGTATGTATGTTTTTCCAGTTCAAAATTTGTACTCGAACTTTAACCCACTTTTAAATATCCGATCGAGATTGCATTTTACATACTGGCGCAAATCCGATAACAATCTAATATTATTAAGATTTTTGGTGGTTACCATTTATACTTATTTTACAGGATAACACAAAAAATTTCGAATAGATTTCTGCCAAGGAGTTTAAGAAAAAGTTTTATATTAGATAATACAAGACTGCGATTGTTGGGGTTTTTAACTTTTATGTATTTTTTAGCACTGAATCCGAAAATTACCTTAATTTTTAACCATCATGTCAGGATATTTCGCAAATCATAAATTTTAGAATTTAAAGAATAACAATAATCGAATACTATAAAGTAAAGGAGATGGTTGTGTTTTTTAACTTTTGATAATTGATTTTTACGCACTTTTCAGCACTGAATCTGAAAATGACTTCCATTTTTAACCATCACATTAGAATTTTTTTGCAAATCGCAAATGTGTAAGTTAAAATATAGCGAAAATCTCATACTATAAAACATATGTAAAACATTTTTTATTTTATTTTATTTTATTTTATTAAGAAATTTATTCGATATTTTTGCTTATCCTAGGATTCCTACAACTAAACCAGCTGAGTGGTCCGATGAGATGGGGAAGGAAATTCAATTTTAACATTGAACTTCTTAAGTTTGAAATTTGCAATTTGCGAAAAATCCTGATATGATAGTTAAATATGAAGGTCAATTTCGGATTCAGCGGTACAGAATATATAAGAATCAATTATCAAAAGCTAAAAAACATGCCATAACCCAACTTTTGCAGGCTTGTGCAATCTAATAATATTTTAAAATACGTATCATTTTTTAAAGGCTTAATTTAGAATCATTTTATTTAACAAAAATTCTGTTTTTTTCTTTCTTCTTAAATGTTTATTATAAATTGTATATTTTCCATTAATATGCCAGAATGATTAAAGATTTCAGATTTATATTGCAATGTTAATTTTACTCCCAAACATTTTTTTTATATCTGACGAAATTATATTTCGACTAAATTTGTGAATGAATTGCAATTTGCAATTTGCAATTTGCAGCAAAAAATATGCTCCAACTTTAAATAGCTATTACTCGGTCAATTTTAATCGTAGAATAACGGGACTTTTTTTGTATTACTTGTCAGTGTAAAAGGAAAATTTCACTAAATGTAACTTATAGGACCGGGGGATCGTATAAAAATTTAAATATTGTAATTTCTTAAAAAATGTTTTTATTGACCCAAATCGCTTTTAAAATATTTCTTTACCTGATTTAAAACATTTTTGCAATTGGAACTATATGTCTATGACTAACGGTTTAGGAATTAGCCATTGGACACCGTTGAGACCGGACACCCTGTATACTCATACCATCTTTTGAGCTGTTTCATACTAATTTTAAACTGGTTTTTGTGGTGTCACGTAATATTTGTCTCAAGACTGAGAAGGATAAATCATAAACATTGTTTTCTAGACGCCAAACAGAATAACTAAAAATCATTAATACAAATTAGTTTAAACATTTAATTTTAGTAAAAGTTTGCCGAAATCGGTTCTTATTACAACTTTTCTATTGCACTCAACTTGTTTTTTATACGTAAAGATAGAATTTTATAATTGATTTTTCACGGACATTTTGATATGCTATAGAATTAAAAAAAAAATTATGTTCACAGGTACGTTTCCGATGGCAACACAACATTTTAATATTTTTAGAAAATAATTGTAAATTAATAAATAATTTTATGGTATTTTTCCGTTAGCCGGCCACAGGTGTGATAAATCACGAAATATTTTTTATGGTTATAATTGTATACGAGTTGCAACAATAATGGATTTAATTGTGCCCCAAACCACGCTCACCAAAATAGGCCAACTGGTTGTAAAACTCCAACAACGAAATATTTTAAGCACTAAATGTAGAAAATGTAAATTTAAAAATAAAGAGTAGAATATATTAAAGCACAAATACGCATTAATCAATTAAAAGTTTCATATTAATTGAATTATGATTATACGTTGAGAAATTGATTTAGTAATCCTAGAAAGAAAATAATATTTCGTTTTTAAATAATATTTAAATAATGTTTTTTTTTTCTTCTTTCTGTCATGTCTTAAAAAAGTAAATAGAGCAAAAATTATAATTTTTAATAACTTTACCAATTTGCCCTCACTACGAAGCGTAAAAAAAAGTGAATTTTCCATTATCGAGTACGGTAACGGTACCTACGTCAAATTAATGTACAGTAGTATTCCGACTTACGTACCCTCGGCTTGTATCACCCCGTATTTACGTCGTCTGGCTGGAAAAAAAATTTCTTAATTAAGGCGTGCTTTGAAATTTTTTGAAGACTTTTGGACCTATGAAGGGAAACTTTCCCGCGACAGTCATAAAAGTCAGTATAATCATAAGAAAAGTCAGTAGAAAAAGCTTAGAAAACTCACTCTGCTGTTACAAAGAACTTCATGGGTAAAAAATAAGAATATATTGTCAGTTTAAACTTCATTGCAAGATTTTTTTACATCCTTAAAAGCTCGAACGGGACAGCTAGAAGAACAAATTGTAAGTTAGCAATTTATTGATTTATTCCAAAATCTCGTACTGCAAACACATTTTTCTGCTGATGTTAAATGTATGTAATATAATCCCTAAATGCAATAGAATATGTTCATTAGATTTTGGAGAAATTTCATTACTTATTTTTTTTTTGTTTATCTAAACTTCGATTTACGTCATTTTCAACTTACGTCGCTAGTCTTGAAACGAATTGACGTAAGACGAGGTATTACTGTATTGTAACGGAAATTTTTGAGATAAAACACAAATTTAAATTATGAAATTAGGCGTGATTTTGAAGGTATACGTTGAATGTTTATAAAAGAGAGTATAAATAAACTATTTTTACCTTTATATGTACTTCTTTAGTCAAAATAAAAGTTTGAAAAAAGTAGATATTTATAGACCGGGAGACGGCAGCACAGATAATCACCTCATCGAGTTCACGGCTGAAATTTCAGAATTAGTTAAAACTCGATAAGCATATTAAAACGCAATCGGTCTTCCAAGACATATCTTGGTAGAAAACACCTGAAAACCGATTTTATAAGTTGACTCGTACGTTTAAAATTGCGTTTTCCTGCTCCCGGTCCTCGATGTTTTCATACTTCTGGGTGCAGGAAAATACAATGGTAAACCTACGAGTCGACCACTAAAATCAGGTTTTAGGTGTTTTCCACCAAGATATGACTTGAAAGATCGATTGCGCTTTAATATGCGTATCGACTTTTAACTAATTCTGGAATTTCAGCCGTGAACTCGATGAGATAAATGTCTGTGCTGCCGGCTCCCGGTCTATTAGCGAACTGATCAAGTTTAATAAGTTTCTGCGAATATACATTTAATACGAGACTTAAGACTTTCAAATATATCTTTTACATATGTTTTCATGCTCAAAATTAAATTTCAGCTAGTAAAATAAACAGATAGGATGCATATTTATTAATTTTTTAATAACAACGTCTTTATCTTATATGTTTCTACAAAGCTTGCACAGTTTCTTTGAGCGATAAACTTCATAGAAAGACTGATTAATTTTAAGTTTAAGTTCTGATAATAAAGTTTAGTCATTCAGACTCCTGTGAGTTAACCCTTTATGTACTGAATTATGAATTCACGAAAATTTTATCTTCTAAAGCATTTTTCGTGAATTGTTTAAACTGCATTAGAATACACTTACATAATCATTTAATAAATTTTAGAAGGATTTTATAAGGATTGAAGGATTTAGAAGGATTAATTAAATTTTAATTTATAGGGATTTTGTGCAATATTTATAAACACCCACTCAAATCTTTTATTTTAAATATTTTTGTTAGTATTTTGTAGAATTAGGAAATATACAAATATAATGTTCTTACAATAGAAATATAGAAATATTTCCTAATTGAAGAATTACCCCCCCCCCCCACCCAACGGCAACAAAGCTGAAAAGAGGCAAAGGCAAAAGAAATCCTCCTTTTAAAAATATTTTTTTTTGTTTTTTTGTAACCAATAATGCTTTTGGAACAAGATAAAGTAATATATCATAACTCATTTTAAACTGTATTATAACTAATCGATGTATATTAAATAAATTTTATAACAAGTTATTATAATAGTTCTTATAAGTACCTTCAGTAGATAAAGGGTTAAACAAGTAAAGTGTGCTTTGTAATTCAAATGATAATGCGATTTTTAGCTTTATAATAAACTTATTAAGCTAAAACCGCATTATCAGTTGAATTTAAATTAATATCATACAGGTTTCTTATAAAATATATACAAAAACTCTGAATATTTCCTAACCGACTGCCGCACAAAAAAAAAAAAAAAATATTTTCCTATTTTCCCTGGGACGAACGTAAATTAAATACACTGCTCAAAACAAGTAAAGGATATTTGAAGTTTTATATAAAATAAAGATATAAACGAAATTTTTTTTGCCGAAAATAGAAGAAGAGAATCACAAATGCAAATGTTTCTGGTTTTCAAACTGTGGAGTATGCAAATTTTGAGTTCGACGTCAAAAACGTCGCTTCAGCGGCAGCGAATGAAATTTGACTTTCAACTGGATAAAAGAGAATGAAGACAAGGATGATCGGCATTCAGTGATTGCTTTGTTTCGATGAGTACGATGTCTCAGCGAAGTCATTTGACAGATTCAGAAGCTTTGAGAATTGTTGGTAGGTTAGAAGGGGGCCAAACTCAAGCCGAAGTAGCACAAGCCATTGGAGTGTCACAAAGTGTCATTTCCAGGATCTGGAACCGTTTTTCGGACAGTGGATGTGCAGGCCGAAGACCAGGGCAAGGTCGTAGATGGGCAACAACGCCCAATGAAGATCGGTATTTAGCGTTAACAGCTCGGAGACACCGAACCATGAACGGTACTCTTCTCCAACAACACCTTCGCTCGGCTACAGGCACCACGATTTCAACTCAGACTGTCCGAAACCGGCTCCATGCTGTAGGTCTGTATGCTCGCCGACCGATGGTATGTGTTAGATTAACATCAAGGCATCGTCGCGACCGCAGGGAGTGGGCAACCGAGCATGTCAACTGGAGGAGAAATGAATGGAGCAATATTCTGTTTTCTGACGAGTCCCGTTTTTCTGTGCATCCGGATAATAGGCGTATTTTTATCTGGAGGGACCGTGGCAGTAGGAATAATCCTGCGTTCGTGCACGAAAGTGTCAGATTTGGCGGTGGAGGAGTGTTGGTGTATGGTGGCATCTCCATTGACGGGCGCACTGACCTCTACATCATTCGAGATGGAGCTCTGACTGGTCGCCGATATAGGTATGAGATCCTTAGACCTACTGTAGTCCCTTACGCTGCAGCAATCGGAGATAACTTCATTTTAATGGACGATAACTGCAGGCCACATCGTGCAAACCTGGTGGAGGATTTCCTTTTCGAGGAAGGAATCGTTCGAATGGAATGGCCAGCGTGTTCTCCAGACATGAATCCAATCGAGCACGTTTGGGACGCTCTAGGAAGACGAGTTTCTGGCCGCCAACAACCCCCACAAACTCTCCAAGAACTGGAAAGAGCTCTTCTGGAAGAGTGGGGCAGAATACCCCAACTCGTCATTAATAGCCTCATTGAGTCCATGCCTCAAAGGTGTTCAACGTTGCTGGCCGCCCGTGGAAACCATACCCCCTACTGAAAATGATTTTCTTTGAAGAAAACACCTTTTCTTATTCTTTTTTTCTCATATGCACAAATTGTGTTTTTTTCCTTTAGTACACAAATGCGCAATAAAATGCATTTTTTTTTCTGCCAAACATGTGTAATTTATTCTCATATAACCTACTATGTCTGTCGACCATGTATCAATCAGCTAAACAGTTTACCAGATACAAAATCCACCTAAAACTGCAATATCCTTTAATTGTTTTGAGCAGTGTAGCTTATCGAAAATACATAAGTTCATAACAAATACAAACTTAATGTTAAAACTTTTTTTATTTACGTGAAAGGAAACCGCCTAAGCTGTATTTTTCAACTTGACACTTGTGTCATCTCTGTTATTTATCAAACAAAAGCTTCATCTTACATGTTCATTTAAAACGCATCATAGCTTATGGGTCAATATATCAAAACCAGACAATTTCATTCCAAAATTTTATTTTTTTAAATTAATGTACCAACTATCACATACAATTATATACTATAATACATGTTTTGTCATTTAAATGCTGTAATGTTTTGAATCAAGGATGTATACTGTATGCGTAGGATAAACTTTTATGGAAGAAAGTGTCTGTTAACATCATAATCAGTGTCTAATAATTGGGACTCAGATGATATTTTTGTCTTAACAGCTGCATAGCCATTTTGTTGAATCATTTTGCACACATATAAATTATTAAATATACAATGTGACATTTATATGTTACATAAATAAAGTTGCAATAAGCTTTTAATTTTAATTTAAAAGTTAAATGTATGGGCATGAATGATGCTATAAAAAATACTCATCCTTATTCAGAACAAAAACTAAATATTTTTAAATATGAAACAAAAAGAAGAAAAACTTGCCTTCATCGATGGTGGTTAGTTGAACTTTAGTTGCTGTTGCTATGGGAATAATTCTGCTAGCGCCACCTAGAATCTATTAACTTAAATATGTGTTTAGAGGGACTGAGATGATGGTCAACCTTAGAGACAAATATATTTACTACAATATTTTGCTATACAATATATATTAATAAAAGAGAATTATATTTCTCCATACTGTATATATATATAGGTATATATATATAATAGTAAAAGTTGAAAATATTTATAGAAATTTTTACAGCATATTCGACATTTGTACTTGGGGCCAAGGACTGAAAGGATGATTTCGTTTGTTTAAAGCTTAAAATTAATTATTTATACATCATTATTTGTCCATTTATCATTGGTAATTGTTATAACAAATGTTACGATATATTGCGTTTTTCAGTTTTTGGTTTTAGTATACTTAATGAAATATTATTGACAGTGGACGCAAATTGTCCAATTTTTAGATATTGATCCTTATAGGAAAGCGATGGCCGTCACAATAGAATTTATGGCTACAAAATAAAATGCAAACTTAATGAGCAGCTATTGAACTGCACATTTTTGTGATAAAAAAGGATGTACAAAAAATTAAAGTTAGCTATATGAGAAAAAATGATAAATGTATTTTATATATTAAATCTAGTTACTGTCAAATAAAAAAATTAAAAATGGAATCATGATTTTAGCTATTGACACATTGAATGCCACCTCCGTCACCGGTGACTGACACTGATCCTTCAGCTTAGGCCGCGTCGGTCATCGGTGACTGACATATAGATTCTGTAACGGGAGTCTTATTTCGTGGCCTAAACGAAAAGACAGACAAAATAGACTTGGCATTCAACGTGTTAAATAAGTTTGAAATTACAGAAAAATATTTCTTACGCTGTGAAATAAACAACCACTTTTTATCTAATTTAATATAACTACACATATTTTCGACAACAAAGTTAGATTTGTAAAATATTCAATTTTACAATATTATTATTTTTTATTTAGTCACACCTTTCTACATTTAAAAACACATGTGAAATAAATTAAAGGAAAAAATACAGAAAAATCTACTTATATTTAAATAAATAAAATTAAATCTAAATATGTGACTTTATAAACTGACGATAAAATTACAGAAAAATATTTCTTCTAGATTTAAAGTAGAGAGTTATTAGAATTATTAGAAATTTACGATTAATTAATATAATCAATTATTAGAAATTTTAATAGTTACTAATATTCTCCATAACAGAATTTAAATGTATTAATTACTGCCTTCCTATTTGAAGTATTACTTTATTTGTTAGATACTATACATAATCTAATATTTATATCAATACTAACTTTTCATACTTCAATACGTGGAATTTAATTATTTCCTTAATTAAGCATTTAATTACCGTTCGACATGCGTTTCTTGTCGTCAACCGAAGACCATATATTTCTGAGTACTTACATAAATAGAAAATAATCACGTGATATTTTCATGTCAATGCGGTATTCATGACGTTATTAATTCTTGAGACTTATTCCATCATTGAGACTAAACTTAACTAAATTTCCTTAGTTAATTTAGCCGACAGCATCGATTTACTTAGTAAAAGAATACTTAAATTATGGATTTTTATTTATTTAATAAATTAACAAAATTTCCCTCGATTCAATGATACTAATAATTAGGCATTAATATATTCTTTTGGTTTTAGTTTTTACAGTAAAGAAAGTTTTCTGTATCTTATTATTCTTTTCTTGATTAACTATTTTCTCTTTGTTCACTTTTCTCATCAAATTCATTGCAGTAATGACTCCTTTGGAGTAAACCTTATTTTTTTTTATTATATCAGTAATTTTCCTATAAATCTGTTTAATTGTAGGTCATATTTAGATAATGGTGTTTTGACTTCACTTTAATGGGTTTCCGCAATTTAGAATAAAATAATTCTCAAAGTTATTTAGTATTATAACACAGAGATAAAGTATTATCGTTGCAAATTAGCGCATTGCATTTTTTATTCTATTACGTTTTTTTTTTTTTTTTTTTTTTTTTTTTTTTTTTTTTTTTGCATTTCATTAAAAAAAAAGTCTTTAAAGTTCAGTCGTCCAAAAAAAAAAAAAAAAAAAAAAAAGAGAGAGAGAGAGAGAGAGAGAAAAGCAGAGCGATCACCCCCTCCCCCTCCCCACGTTTTAATTCCCAAATATTCACAGAAAAAATTGAAATACCTACTTGAGTAGAAATTATGTCTTTTTTTCAATTTATGATTACAAAATAAGTTTAAGGTGTTGTCTTCATACTGAAAAGAAAGATATTTTTTTCGAAATAAACTTTCTAAAAAAAGAAAAATATTTCGTCTTATTTAATTTTCCGATTAAGTGGTTTCGTTTTTTTTTTCTCCTAATTAGTTTATGATGCTTTAAAAAGTGATATTTTTGAGGTAGATGGGTTAAAAAAAAAGGCAGTTAAGTGGTTAAACATCAAAGAATCAAAAACTTGAACATGAAATATAACAACGGAGTGAGATAAAAAATAAACCAGTCTAAATTTAATTTACCGGAAACATTATTTAAAAATTAAGTAACAATCACACGACAGAAAAATACAGAAGCAATATTAAATCTAACTTAGAGGGTCTCAGGACTCTTAAATTTGGAAAAAATGAAAAAAAAAGGACCGTTTTCAACATTTAATATCTTAAAATGTATATGATTGAAAAACACAATTTTTGTTGGGATAAAAGATACAAGTATGTTCTTTCATTTCATGTATTTAAAAAATTGCAAGATGCAAAATTAGCATTTATAGAGCGCTCCAAACTGTCAGAAATTTGTCGAGCAGAAAATTGGCATAAAAACTTACGCGCAGGATTACCAAATAAATTTTGCAACTAGGACAAACATTTTCATGTCTAATTACTTCAGACTGTAGTAATTACCCTGAATCTAAATAAATTCGTATTTAAAACATTTTTCTATTTTTAATACAAAGTTGTATTTAGCTAATACAAAATTTTGAAAATTTCAACAGAATAAACACCTAAAAAAATAATTTTTTATCAATAAAAATAAAATTTTAGGTTCCATTTATAAATACTAACATGAAATATATGTTTTGAAAATTTCAGGAACAAATATTCAGAAGTTTTTGAGATATCGTACGCGTTATGCCCAAAAACGTCATTTGAAAAAAAATGACTTCAAAATTTCGGAAACACAGCTTCAGCTGTTGAGGGGGTAGAATTCTAAAAGCCATAACTTCTGTTCTAATAAGAATTTCCAGGAAACAATTATATCAAAATGTTCAGAAAAGATAGGAGCTTAACATCTAAAAAATATATAAAATTTCGAAAATTTTGAAGCTTTAAGAGTCCTGAGACCATTTAAGATACTTGAATAGACATTTTTGACTACGTAAGTACAAGTACAACGTTGAAATGAAAATGTCTACTGCAGACGTTGGGGTACGTTTAAAGTTGGACATTTCCGAGACTCCTTCTTATGTTGGAATTTGAGCATTTCAACAACATTAATACGATTTCTAGCCAACAAATCTAAATAAATTTAATTTATGACAGGTTATATTTTTCTGAAGATTCAGAATCTTCGAATCGATTATCTCCATCGTGGAAGGCGATACCTGAACATGACAAGCTGCACATTATTTCTGCTCATTAAATAATGCTCGTGGTTTATTTGACTTATTTTATTTTGCTCCTTTCTCCAGAATTCCGTTCATATCTATTTCAATTTTGTGAATCAAGGCTGTGATATTTTGTTACATTCTGAGAAAAGTTTAAATTTCATGCTTGAGTTTTTTAAGGAATAAACATTATATTTAAAATGTATTTTAAATAACCCTTCTATCTATGTTTTATTACTACAGTTAAGAATGCCGTCAATTGAAAAGGACTTATATGCGTTGCTAAAGATTCTTAAAAGAAAAAATCGAAGTCATATTATTAATTTCAAAATTTCCTGCTCACTTATTTTCTTCATGCTGCAACCGAATAATACTGCTTTATTATTAAAAACCTCGCTTATGAAACTGAATCACCCTCTTATAGAATTATCATTATACAATTTCTGGAAAATATATTAACGCTAAATTTTTGCTTTTCCTGTAAAATCATTTCTAAATCAGGAAATAGTAACAGATTCACACTTTTATTGTTGATTTGGTTTATCGGTGCACTTACAAAAGCGAAATATTGCTCAGGGTGCCCGAGAATTGTTGGGCACTTTACAAAATGAAAAGAAATAATTAAAAAAACAGTAGCAATAAAATGCAATCACTAACTTGATGTACAACTACAAAAGTTAATAGATTTAAATATGCGATCATTTGGCGGCTCCTACTACATCTAAGTGGTACTCGATTTCCTTCCATGTATTTGAGAGCATCTGAGTAGTGATGAAATGAATAGCAGTTGTGATTCGCCGCCTGAGTTCCTCTATATTAGGACAAGTAGTCTTATAGACAATATCTTTGAAGTAACCCCCACATGAAAAAATCCAAGGGAGTTAAATCTGGAGATTGAAGAGGCCACAGAATTGGACCACCACAACCAGTCCATCTGTTGGGGAACTGTTGCTTGAGGCAATTGCGCTGTGCACAGACGTTGCCCAATGCGGAAACTTTGGATATAAGGGATAGTGAAAATTTTCAACATATCTAAATAAATGTCCCCATTTATGGCATTTTCGGCAAAGAAGAAAAGGCTAATAACTTTCTTTTTTCATAGGACGAACCAAACAGTAACTTTTGTGAAATCACGTTCCAGTTCAACAGCAACACGGGGTGTTTCACTGCCTTTGTGCTACATCTAGCGCCATCTATGAGATATTTTTGGTATAAAATTATGCAGAACAAAAATTAGACATTCTCTTAGTAAGACGTAATTGAAATATCCTGTTACTATTTACCGTTCATTATTAATTTAATTTTGTAAAATGTCCAATAATTCTCGGACACCCTGTATTTTCGTTGGTTATTTGAATGCTGATGTCTGGGACCCTTGACAGTACTCATTATTTAAGGCATACGGAATGACTGCAACATACACATCAGCATTAAGCATGCTAATAATAATTATGGTGATAATTGTGATGATGATGATGATGGTGATGATGAGGATGACAATAATAATTGTAATAATAACTGTGACAGAAAGTAGATATATACAAGGTCATTGAAAACTCGTGCAAAGTAAACTTAAAACAACTGTACGACATCCAAAAGAGACAGTAATGAGGTTATTTTTTGACAGGATGGAATGGGAGTATTATAATGTTGAAAGTCATATAGCAGTAGAAATTTAAGTTGCAGTTTAAGGTATTAACTGTGAGAACCCTTTGTTTGATGCAAAATAGAGTGAAATTTTTCAAACACAAAGAATTTTCATGATTGAGCATTATTTCATAACACCATCTTTCATTAAAGCCATTGAAGCGTTTAAAAAGGTATGCCCAAATATGCCGGAACCGAACAAGACATTGATGTATCGTTTGGTAGCACAATTTCGGGAACCTTAAATGTGTTAAAATGCATTTATGCACACACAGCACATTTTGAGAAACTCCTGTGACAATGTTAATTTTCCTTCAATTTTGATTCTCAGAATAGTCACTCTTTAGATCTATTTTATGTTTGTAGTTTGGTGTTTGAATCATATATGAATTTTATTAAAAAAATAGTTTTTACGGATTTTCATACCTTCTACTACAACTTACACCTAGTAGAATTAACTGAAAAGCAAGTTATCACCCCTTACCCCTTTTTAGCGAATAACATTATAACTGTAATCCTCTTTAATTGTCTCTGATTTTTCTTCAGTTTTCAGGTTATTAAAACTATTCAATTTTAAAATTTCCTTAGCACTATCTTTCATAAGTCATTAAGTCAACCTCACAAATACAAACCACTGAGTGCTTTATGACTTAAAAGCCTGTACAGCCAATTTTTGTTATTAAGGGTATAAAAATTGTATCCCATCTCAGTTCTATAGAATATTTTAAATATTCGTTCCGTCACATTACTTGTTTAGTGATTTTATATATTCTGTGTCACGACCCATAATGTCGAGACAAATCTAATATGATTTGGCGAAATCGGTGTTTGGGCTTTAAGAGTGGAATGAATTTACACAAATATGTACGAACACCGGAAACTTACCCCTCTATATTGAATATGCAATAATCACGTTTAAACTATCGCAATGTAAAATAATTAAAGAAATGCGAAATACAACGTATAGTAATATTTTCAAAGATTTCTCATTAAAAATTATTCCATTTTCATAAACATAACTAATGAAATTTCATCCTTTAATAAAATATGACGTAAAAACATTTATGAAATTTAAAGTTTTAAATAACAGCCATAAATGTACTGCACCTAATATCCATTGTAAGGAAAAGAATATTAAAACGAAGCATTAGTAACTAGATATTCATGTAATATTCCTCCTCTGTTAACAATTTATTCTTACAATAATGGCCGAATCACAATTTCATTGGAAATTACACATTTCATTGCTAAGGTTTTTGACTTGCATTTATTATTTCGATGTAAAGAATTTTTGTTCAAAGTTTTGAATTTCAGCGTTAAAGTGTTGTGTTTCACATAAACCTTTCTGTAAAGATTTTTAAAGTAATTAAAGTAAGTTTATCTATGTTTATTCAGCTGCCTGTCATCTGAAAGCCTATAAGATAAATAAGCTATTGTAATATATTTTTAATAGAATAAGAATTAAACGTAATCAAAATGTATTTTATTTTAAAGAATATGTAGAGGACATTAAAAATATGATCTTTTGAATGTTTTAAGGAACGATTTAGCATATATATAATCTTAAAATGCTGTTATTAAATTGAAACTGCAGAAAAATTGAATAACTGAATCATATTTCGATTAGTAAAAGTGCTAAGTATTTCTCGAATATCTTCTCAAGTAAATTCTCAAACATTAACTTATAAACATTTTTAACCAACTTAATTTTTTTTGCACATTTACTTGCATTTTGTTCTTTTTTTTTTTTTTTCTCAATCTTCTTTAGTGCAGAAAGGAATCATACACTTTTATGTAAATTTCGACTTAAACAAAAGCAACCTTAGCTGTTTTCAACGGAGCAAAAAACTTGAAAAGTTTCCCCTAACATAGGAACATTACGGTATTTCAGTGTAACCTGGCAGTTCTTCACGACTGCATAGAGCATAAACCTTTATTTTAAAATTCAGAAACAAATTGAAAAAAGCCCAATCGAAATCTTCAGTAAACAATATGTTTCAAAGGTTTACTGAACAGTTTCTGAAATAAAAAGTCTCTTTTATTGTCCATAAATTTCGAAAGATACTTTCTATGAATATTAAAAACCTGCTGATATTTGAGATTTCTGTCTAGTTAATCTTCTAGAGGTTCGTGAAAATAAGGGAAAGACTTTCAGGAATGTTAGTAAAAATACGAAATTGCCTGAATTTTTGAAAATGGTTCTTCTGTATTAGGTACCATTTTTTATAGGTGCAACTTTTGTCATTATGATGTGATGCATTTGATCAACCCTCGTGAAATTAAAAAATAATAAGATAAAAATACAATTTAAATATTCTTTTATATTGCTTCCAAATTCATATAAATTCTTCATGTACTCTATACAAGAGAATATGAATAAATGATCTGTATAAACTATTAATCGTTATAATTACACTTTCAATACATGAGTTCCGAGAATTCTGAATTAACAAAAGCCCATTCCCGCAAAATCGTGAACTTCCAATTTCATGTTATTTATGTATCCATTTATTATTAGCCGAGAAAGTTTAATATGAGCGAAGTCATTATTATATATACATACGTGCATACTTAAGTGCCTAATGCTTTAACTGAAACATAATTATTGTGAATATGAGATTTTTCCTTAACTTGGGGATAACTGTAATCAAGATTTTGTTAACTTTAGCACACTTATGGGCGCACGCATTAAAAAAAAAATGCATCTTTTAAGTTGTTTTCGGGCAGTCTAAAATCAAAAACATTTAAAACTTCCCATAAACTCGAAAGCGATTGTGTTTCAGGGCATTATCTCTTCTTTCATTTCATATACACGTACATATACATAGTTTTTTTTACTCTTCTGTGTCTTTAAAGCAACAAAATTTCTATTCTATAAGTATTGTAACTGTATTTTCTTCATTATCTATATTAATGTATTTATTTATGCAACAGCTGCATACAGTGCATTGGAAACTTAGCAAGTATTTGTTTTAATATAAAACATTTGGCATATACAAACTATGTACAAATATAATTAGAGTAGAATAAGAATCTTTTGTTTTGTTTTTGAGTGCTTGAACATTTAGATTCCATTAAAAAAAGTTCAATAATGCGATTTATAAAATCATCTATTATATTGTTTTTAAGTTTTTAATTAAAATTTTATCGATGCGCAATAACTAATTATTATTCTTATTGTTTTAATTCTGCTAGATTATATTTTTGAAATTTGACCAACACTAATGAATGTGGCTCTACCACGATAAACTATCGACTATCGAGTCTTTATTCAAATGAATTATAATTTGCGTGATCGATCACCATTCAAAATTTTTGAGAAAACATTTGAAAGGCACACAACGCCGCAAAGGATTGCATTAAATACCTTCATAGCCAAGTTTAAGACTTCTTGGAATCTTGAAGGTACTTATATTGAAGAAGGGGGAAAAGCAAACAAGTGTTTGAGATTAAGAAAACATACAGAAAATAAAACAAGTCCCGGATCAGTCAGAACAGCAGAATGATTTCTTTGATTTTTATTTTAAGTTACAGTCCTGGGGGAAAAAAGTGATCAACACCTCCACTGCAAATTATCGTGTAAAAATGTGACTGGTGCAAATTGATTACTAATAACGTCTATTAATAAATGCTATACTTAAAATTTGTTTAGGGGTCGCTACATACTGAAATTGTATCAAACTTTAAAATTTTCAACACCTAGTTTTTATCTCATGTTTGGATTATACGGTACATTTTACCTTCGGTTACCAAACGAGAAGTCATTCAATGAAGTAATTTAGGAATTAGACAGTTTAAAGTTTGGAACACCTTGTTTTTATCTCATGTTTGGATTATACGGTACATTTTACCTTCGGTTACCAAACGAGAACTCATTCAATGAAGTAATTTAGGAATTAGACAGTTTAAAGTTTGGAACACCTAGTTTTTATCTCATGTTTGGATTATACGGTACATTTTACCTTCGGTTACCAAACGAGAAGTCATTCAATGAAGTAATTTAGGAATTAGTTTAAAGTTTGGAACACCTAGTTTTTATCTCATGTTTGGATTATACGGTACATTTTACCTTCGGTTACCAAACGAGAAGTCATTCAATGAAGTAATTTAGGAATTAGACAGTTAGTTTGGAACACCTAGTTTTTATCTCATGTTTGGATTATACGGTACATTTTACCTTCGGTTACCAAACGAGAAGTCATTCAATGAAGTAATTTAGGAATTAGGCAGTTTAAAGTTTGGAACACCTAATGTCAAATTTACCTGATCGTCTTTTAGGTGAATCAGGTCTAAAATTTAATTTTGCACCTGAATTTTAGACTTGAGTTCAGGTCTTGTTTCTCAATCATTCAGAAACAGATTTCAATGTGATTAGTTTTTTAAACATAACTCTAAAATTACTTAGAGGAATGAACTGTAATTTTGGATCCGTATATTTGAAACTTGTAGACAAGGATTTTTGTTTAAAGAATCGTAGGTTACAATTCACATTTTTTAAAATTAAATTCAATACATACATATATATATATATATATATATTCGTAATATATTTATATGCATTTTTTTATACTTTACCGAATGACTTTTGCATTTGGTATTTGAAGGTAAAATATACCAGTGAATCCAAAGATGATGTCAAAATTAGGTTTTCGTATTGGAAAATTTAAAAATTGTTAAACTTTCTATATGTAGACTGCTACCGAAGCATAATTTAAATGTAGCATTCATTAATCGACATTATTACTCATAGTTTGGTACAAATCACATTTCTATGCAAGTGTTTGCTGCAGAGTTAATAAGGAGTGATCACTTTGTTTTTTCCTGGACTGTACACACATCAGATTTAATTTTTTTTAACTTTGTAGTACTTTTTCTAAGTTCGTTATTTTGGAGGGAAAGGTAATTTGTATTAATTTTTTTACATCTGACTTACCAGATGTATTTAAATGGATATAAGGTAATTATAAAAAAATATATATTAAGAATTTGTTGAAATCATAGTTTAAAAATCGCCCATAGGCTGTAACATATTTCCGACGAAAGAGTTTCGAACCTAAACCATTAAATGAATGCCATCGAACATTTTTAATGTCTCACAAAGCAAATTAAATAATGTCTAAAGCTTTTAAATATGATAAAATGGAAAAGTTATTAAATATTAATAAAAAGAAGGATTATAATTAATATTGATTATATATTGATTAAAATATTCTAATGCTGAGAACGTTTGAAAATTTATGTTTTATTTTATTTTGTCCAGTTGGGGATATGGGCCTAATTGCTCTTTCAGCTGACAATGGTAATAAATTGCATAATGTGCAATTACAATCTCTTCTGTAAATTACAAATCTCACGAAGAGGAAATCTGCTTGCAGGTCAGATGATTAATAACAAAATTCTTTGCAGAAATGCTGCTATTTCTTGGTGGGTCAGCAAATATTGAAGATACATAGTTAAACAGCTTGTTAACTTAGGAAGTCTTACCATTGTCTGAACTTAATAAAAGAAACAATTTCAAAGTGCTTAGAAAATGTCCTAGTAAACTTTTTCTATTTGAATTAGAACAAATATTCTGCTGGCATCATTTTATTTTTTAAATCAGCATTTTTAAAACACATTTTTAATGTGATTAAATATCAATATTAAAAATGCATTGAAACATTTTTCAGTACTTATAAATTCAACAGAGAAATATAGTTTAATGAAATATAAATAAAATACGTGTTTGTACTTGGTGTGTTATCGTTATTCAAGTTCTAAACAAATCCGAAAAGAAAAAAATATATCTAGGAAAAATTCCTTAAAATTTCAAATCTGTTTTCTTATATCGGTTTTTCTTTTAACTCTCTGTTATATTTTGTTTCGTCTCGCAAATAGCTGATAACCGTTTTCGTTTACTTAATCTGTATGGAAACATGAAATAATCAAAATTACATATAGGAATTTTATATATCATATTTATTAGATACTTTTTAAAGAACTCGTTATTGAAAAATAATGTTTCGAATTTTATCTCTGAACGATTATAAATTTTAACAAGGTTCATATATTAATCAAAGAGCTAAATGATATTAAATTCGTTTGTAATCAGAACAAATACACTGTGGAAAAATACATATGTTTTTTATTAAAAAAATTAATACAACCAGAAACGAAAATATGTAATCTCATCCGCTTTATTCACAACTTCGAGAAGCGCTCCTTTATTTTTAGATATCTTAGAAATCATTAGATTTATTTCCGATATTTAAAGAAGTAGTTCTGAAAACAAAGTTTCTTTTACTGAGAAATATTTCGGAGTAGTTGTCTCATCAGTTGTATTGACATTGAGTTATACCAGACATTGTATTCATCAGTTTATCAATCAAAAATATAGGTTTTCCAGATGCTTTTGATTCTCAAGTAAACATTTTCATATTCAATAAATATGTGTAACAGACAAACATGCTAACATAACAGTAATAGCATTAGCATCAACATTAAGATTAATATTATTTCGTTCCTCTTTAATGTATAAATTAACAGCTGAAAATGTTTACTTGAAAAATGACGACGTTCGAAAAACCGACCGATATTTCGGGTTCAGAAAACTTATTAATGCACTTAAAAGGTAGTCGGAAATGTTTCCGAAAATGACGGGCAGCAACAGAAACTTTGTTTTTATAAATGCTTCTTTAAATCTTTAAAACCTATTAACACGGAAAAATTTATATTATATTTTCGTTCGTGATTATATTTTTGTAGATTAAAAAGCATTTGTCTTTTTTACAGCGTAGAGATAAACATAAATTAAATTAACTAATTTAATTACAAGGTGTGTCTATTAATTTCCAGGACTGTAGCAACAATTATTAGAATTGAAAGTTCGTTGGTATTTTAACGATGGTATTTGAATGGTCATGTTTCTATGCACAATATCTGCGCCATTCTCGTTTTACTTTCTGGTGTTGAAACACGCGAGCAAACATTCGCCCTGAAAGCATTGTTGTTGAAGAGAAGGAGAAGAGAATAAACATTAAATTTTGTAGCAAATTGGAAAATGGTGCTAGCGAAGCGCGTAAAATGTTGCAACAAGTGTACAGAGATGACACATTATCACATTCTCGCATTTTCTTTTAATAGTTTCGATGTTTTCAATGATTTCTGGATATTGATATCATCAAGAAAAACGTGACGTCCGAAATTAAGATGATTCCTTTAAGTTGTTTCAAACAGTTGTACTGCCGCGCTCAAAAGTGTATTACGTCAGACGGAACTTACTTCGAAACATATTAAACAATTATATGATGTACATTCATATTTCAAAAGTTATTTCATCAGTCCTGGAAATTAATAGACAAACCTTGTATTACATACCACGAGGTCCGTACGAGGTTTTCGCACTGCAATCTTTGAAATTTTTTTAAATACTTTTTATCTTTAATTTTTAATTAACTGCATTTTTTCCCTGTCAAACAACGTGTTTTAACAAAACGTGAAAGTTACAGTTACTTTACGTGAACTGTAAATAAACAATTGCGTCATAATCTATATATTTATAATATAACCACAAGCAAAAACATACGGCAACTTCTTCCCAGTTACCCTTGATTCCGAAAAGCGTACCTTTATCTTTAGAAATCTCAGAAACCAATATATTTTCCAGATTTAAAGAAACATTTATATAAAATAAAAGGTTTCTTTTGCTGCCACGATTTTCGGAAAAGTTTCCGGGTAATTTTTATAATGTATTCAGAGCTGTCACAGGCGACTATTTTTCTATTCTATCCGCACCACTTAAAAAAAAAATAATAATTTTTTTACTATATTTTTCTTGCAAATGATGTCAAACTGTATGTCAAAGATTTTTGCTTTGGAAAGCGAAGTAGAATTAAAAAATAGTCGCCTCTGGCAAGCAATATAAAATATTTTTAGCCATGTAAGTTTAATTTATATATGCAGAGTAGCCAAACAATATTAATTTTAATGTAATTGCTAATGTCGCTAATTTATCATGTCTGTCTATAAAGCATGCTTCTGGAACTTGAAAAATGTTAATTTGAGAATTGATAGCATCCGAAAAACCTATATTTCGGGTTTCGAAAACTGATTAATACGCTATAAATGCTACTCACAAAGGTTTTCGAAAATCAGTGGCATCAAAAGAAACTTTGTTTTTATATATGATTCTTTAAATCTCGAAAGTATTTGGTTTATGAGATTTATAAAAATAAAGAAAGCTTTTCGGAATTGTGGCTAGCACGGAAGAGGTTATTGTACATTTTCGTTCGTGATTTTATCATATTTTTTTCTTAGATTAAGTACCAATTGTCTTTTTTTTTTTTTTTTTTTTTTTTTACAGTGTGTCAAAAGACATTTTAAACACCTTTCGAGTGATACCTCGTTTATCGCTATGATGTTTGCATGTGAATAGAAAGAGGGATATTGACATGAGAAATAATATATATCATGATAATTGCATTAAATCAATTCACATTTCTCCAGTTTTCATTTTGTAAATTCTAAGACTAAAGTTCCTGTTATTTTATATTTAAAAAGATAGCAATAATAAGATAAATATATATTTTTAGACGAATATTATTTTTAGGTGCGTTCGTAATTATATAAATATGTAGCACCAATAATCGTCGTCTGGTTCGTCAGTCTGTCTGTCTGTTCGTCTGTCCGCATACAACGGCGCAAAAACTACCCAACCGAACGGTTTGAAATTTAATATATATAATCGTTGTATAATTGTGTCGAGCCATTTCAAAGTATATAAAAATCGAATAAAAACGTAAAAAGATATTAATAAAAGTTTTCTTCATTCTATTAAATCCTATCATACGTAATTAATTCAATGATATTCCGTGATAGGTAATTATTCTGGGTTGCTATGGTGATTACGTTCTAAGATGAAGTCATGTTATAGCCACATAACTGAATTTAATATATATATATTCGTAATACATTTTGTATTTATGCATTTTTGCATAAGAGTGCAACAGCTATTGCACCAATATCTGAATATTTATAAAACTAGTTATAAACTTTGCCACGTTTCACGTACAATTTTCGACTTGTTAATATATAGCAAAATAATTGAATACT
The DNA here is from genome assembly GCA_963932465.1 of Maratus speciosus. NCBI lineage: Eukaryota > Metazoa > Arthropoda > Arachnida > Araneae > Salticidae > Maratus > Maratus speciosus. Next base: position 338,226,914 of record OZ010791.1, read on the forward strand.
TTGTGAAAGGGAAAAGAAGCAGAAATTGGTCAATTTAACGACATCATAATAACATTATTAAGCTTTGATTATTTAAATTCGCATTTCGTTTTAATATAAAGAAATGATCCACGTTTTATAAATATATATGATGTCACTTTTGCATTTAAAAACCATAGCTATATTATAAAGCAAAAATATGCCTGTAAGTAACGCTGACGTCATACCGACTTTATCAACGATCTAACAATCCATTTCCCTTTTTCTGTAAATTTAATTATTTCTAAACATCGTATAATTTTATTGTATTTCTAGACCATTAATAAGCATAAAGTTACATTTTTCGTGGGGGGGGGGGGGGGGATTTCGATGTTTAAGGGGTATGTTCCCCTCCCCTCTTGATATTAACACTATCTAAAATAGCCTTATCGGAGTTACTTTAAATATATCTCGATCTCATTATGCTAGTCTATGTTTAATCAATAACTTTATGAAAATAAACAATTAAAAATGTCTTCACGAAACAGAAAAAAAAAAAAGAAAAAGAAAACTAACGACTAACCAGAAAATTTTGACAGCCGTAAAGTCACATGACGTAATCACTTCTCTCTCACTTGCGAAAGAATACGACTTCGGAATCTCATTTGGTCGTCCGAAATTTATCTTTTCTTAAAGTTTTTAAAAATTCATATAAACTGAAATTATTAAATTTTTTAACTATTTTTTAATGGATTACCGAAAGTTTCCTCTGTACAAGGATATGAAATATAAGATATCGAACAGGTACTAGATGATTAAGAGAAATTTTCATTTTCGATAAAATAGAGATTTTTTTTTTAAAAGATCGCGAAAAATTCAAAATTCGCTGTGCGAATTCCGATTAAACATTGTTGAAAATAGGGCAAAATTTACTTTATCGGATAATTGAATTTAGGTGGCTTTTATGAGTGGCTCAAAATCGCCGGCATTTGGAAAATCTGAAAAATACGCGAATTTTCCAGTTCAATAACGACTTCCAAAAAAAAAAAATATTTCTTAAAAAAAAAAAAAAAAAAAAAAAAAAAAATCTTCAAGTATTTCAGTCCGAGCTACGGAGATGGTAGTTTAAAACAACAGAATAAACGGAAAAGATGAAAACGACTTTTAGAAAATCTTTTTTTAAACACTAAATATATATAAATATATAATATTTTAATAAAATGTATCGTTAAAAGCTGAAAAAAAATTACTATAAGTAGTTTTTTTAATTCACTTGGATGGCGGTAAAAACTAAATTGAATAAAACAAAACAATGGAAAATATGAAAACGGCCTTCAGAAACTATGTTTTTGAAATAGTAAATATTAACATTTTCTAACAAGACACCGTTACAACCAGGAAAGTACCGTGAAAACGTACTATTTTTCTCCATGGGATACCAACCGATTGCGATAAAAAAAAAAAAAAGAAATATTAAAAATTTTGTATTTCTGGAGCATAGGCAGAAACGATCGACGGGGCAGACGCTGGCGAAAACTGCCGAAAATTGAAGCTGGTTCATTAGCGTTCGATGAGCGTTTTTAATTAATTTCTCGGCTAATTATCAAATAATGAAAAATTTGAGTGCCAGTTAAAAAAAATTCTTGCCATTAATTTTCAGAAAGCTACTCTTTTTAAAATTTTATATCGCCTCACTAGACACAATTATTAACAAGGATTTTCTCCTTTTGATGCAACAAAAGCATCGCAAAAAACTTTATATGTTACATTAAGAGTTAACTGAATTATAATCAAAGAAAAAAAAGAAACTTACACCCTTTTTATTAACACTTTCCAACAAAGTTGAAAAGTGTTTATGACTTCGGTTTGTCTGGCCGTCTGTCCACGCTCTAACTCTCGTAAATATGCTCGGATCGTTCTGAAATTTTTGGATGTTAGTGACCTCTACCATAGCACGTTCCCTATTGCAAATGAAGTTTGTAGCAGGTTTAGACCATTTACAGGGACATTCAAATTTTTTCCGTAACATTACGGCCAATAAGAAAAAATCGTTTCAAATGATTTTTAATGATGTTACACTCTTTCAACATAGTAAAATTGATATTCATTTATGAAGCCCAATAAAATATGCATTCTGTTGAATATGCGGTGCAAAGAATAGTTAATGTTCATTTACAGGGCTACACAAAAGACTTCCGTTCATAATGGTATAGGGGAAATTGTTTCCGATGTATTTGAAAAGATTTCAGATACTATATTGTATCCGAATTACTGTATATTAGTAATGATTGCTCGAAATGCATTTTTAATTATGATATGCACTTTTTTAGGGTTTCGTTCATCTGACGAAACCCTATTCATCTCGCTCCTCTGTCTGTCTGTCCGTCTGTCACAGAGCCCGTTCTCAGAAACTATACATGTTGGAGATTGAAATTTTGCATACTTATAGCTGAACCACACATTACACGACAAACCATAAAATTTTGAAAAAGTCGTACATTTAACCCTTTGGGCTCCCACATGTGTATTTTAAACAATTCTATCTAAGTGAGCCCCTAATTAGGTTGGAGGCGTGAAATTTTGCATACTTATAGCTGAACACCACGCATCATACGACAAATCATAAAATTTTGCAAAGTCGTGCATTTAACCCTTTGGGAACCCACATGTGTATTTTAAACAATTCTTTCTAAGTCAGCCCCTAATTAGGTTGGAGGCGTGAAATTTTGCATACTTATAGCTGAATACCACGCATAATACGACAAATCATAAAATTTTGAGAAAGTCGTACAACAAACCCTTTGGGCTCCCACATGCGTATTTTAAGCAATTCTTTCTAACTGAGCCCCTTATTAAATTGGGTATTTGAAATTTTGCATACTTATAGCAGAACAACTGAGGCCAGGCGACAAATCATAAAATCTTGAAAAAGTCTTACGTTTAACTCTTTGAGCTACCACATGTGTATTTTAAGTAATTCTCTCTAAGAGAGCCCCTAATTAAGTTGGAGAGATGAATTTTTGCATACGTATAGCTGAATACCTCAGACCACACGGCAAATCATAAAATTTTCAAAAAGTCTTACATTATTTACTCCTCCGGGCTCTAAATTGTGTATTTTAAGCAATTTTTCTAACCTCCGCCCTTTTCACCCGGGGGGCACTTTTCCAACTTTTGCCGACACCCCTTTGACCATTCTTTCATATTATGCACCGTAGCCTTATATGTTTTAGTTCCACTTTTTACCACCAGGGGCGCCTACTGATCTCGAGTGCTATCGGCCCAATCCCCTCGACTAATATATCTACGGACAGTATATAAAACGGAGTTTCGTTCGGATAGAGGTTTGTTTAGAATGGAGTGCGCCCCTGGTTGCGAAATGTGGAACTAACAGAATTTTCAAAAGGATAAAGTGTTTTGAAAGGAATATTAAACGAAACCCGCTGTGCGATCTGTGATCACAATTACCTACTTGTTCACTATATTTATGCGTACAATAAAGTACGTGTTGGCGCCGAAATTCGTCTGACAAATAAATTTTCAAAATCCAAGTGAGATGGGAGAGCAATTAGAATAAATAGTTTATTAAATAAAACTGAAATAGTATGTAAATTCTATTCATCATTAGAAGTTAATAATTGTTCCATAATAGTAATTCTCCGTATTTAACAGAGCCAATACAAAAAAAAATGTGTTCTCTGCTTGGTTGCAGAGTCAGGACTTCACTATACACTCTGTATTAAACAGAGCCATGATTTAACAATTGGCATCTCTGATTACAGAGTCAGGACATGTTACATGTTCTCTGCTTGGTTACAGAGTCAAGACTGACCATTTTAAAAATGATACATATTATATAAAATAAACATCAAAATAAAAATTACAATATGCAGTTATAAATCTTCTAAATAGCTATAATATTCATTTAAATGACATCCAAGTAATTATAAAACTAATAAATCACCATCAATTCAAAATTATTATAAAGTAAATAAATCTATATTACATGACCTTGAAATCATAATGTTACTCATAAATATTGATTCAGGGTTATAAACAATTTAGATAAACAGATTAGATTTTTTCTGTCAAAAGAAATCACTTTTATAATTATGCTTTACAACATGAAAGATAAACAGAGTTAAATTATAAACAAATAAATTTGAGGTTATTTACGCCGTAACATCCTCCGCCTCCATGAACGGAGTTCATCGAACAATTATAACTTACCAAATTTCCACTATCACATACTAAATAATCAAATATTAAATACAAATTTAAAATATTACCTTAAATGTTAAGTATAACTAAAATGAAATGCAATTAAATCCTACTACTTCTATAAAAAACAGTTTCTGGAACAACTAAAAATAGAAAAAGACATTAATATACAAAATAGTTCAGAAAGTTACAAAAATTAGACATAGAAAAAAAATAATAATAATAATAAAGTTAGTTAAAATAAAGTAAAATTCTATTATATTAAATGTCCATCGGTAGAGGAAACAATTTTGTGATAGGGCGTTTCAGTTCACCAGTAGAAGTCTTTAATTTGACAACACGAACAATATTATCATCCCCAGGAAATAGTTCAATTATTCTGCCCAATTTCCACCTTAATGGGGGCTGGTTTTCTTCCTTTATCAACACCAAGTCATTGATTTTTAAGTTCGGGTTGCTTCTAAACCACTTTGTACGTTGCTGCAATTGTGAGAGATAGTCTGACGACCACCTTTTCCAAAAACTTTGGAAAATCTTTTGTAGCAATTTCCAACGTTCCAAAGGAGTTACATAGGTAGAGGAGATATCAGGCTCAGGTAAGGAGGTCAAGGGTGCTCCTATAATAAAATGTCCTGGCGTCAGAGCCGTAAAGTCATTTGGATCAGAAGACTCAGCGACAAGCGGTCTTGAATTTAAGCATGACTCAATTTGTGCAATTAAGGTCAAAAATTCTTCATAAGTTAAAATCTGATCACCAATTGTTCTCTTCAAATGATTTTTCATTTGTTTTATTCCCGCTTCCCAAAGGCCTCCAAAGTGAGGGGCGGAAGGTGGGTTGAATTTCCATACTATCATTTCGTCAGTAAGATACTTGTGCAATTTTTCATCAGAAGCAATTAGAGACATCATTCTCTTTATTTCGCGGTCTGCCCCTACAAAATTTGTACCTCTGTCGGAAAATATTTCTAGAGGTTTTCCACGTCGAGCCACGAATCTTTTCAATGAGGCTAGAAAGGTTTCAGTTGTAAGATCAGTGACTAATTCAAGATGGATAGCTTTTGTTACGAAACAAACATACAGACAAACATAATGTTTAAAGGGTTTCACACCACGTCCCTTACGAGGTTTGATCAAAAAGGGGCCGGCTAAGTCGACTCCTACTCTTGAAAATACTCGAGCTTGTGTCACGCGTGCTGATGGCAGATTTCCCATCAACTGAGATGAAAGGTGTGATGAATTTCGGAAACATTTCATACATTTCCTTATTTCTCTTTTCACAGCTTCTTTAGCATTAATTATCCAAAATTTTTGTCGAATTACTGAAATTGTCAATTGAGTCCCGCTATGAAGATGTTTCTCATGAAAATACTTTATTATCAAGTCTGTAACATGATGCCTTTTAGGGAGAATGATTTGATGTTTTTGATATTCAGACAAGTTTGCATTTTTTAGCCTACCTCCAACACGAAGAATATCATTTTCGTCAAGAAATGGATGTAAAGGAAGTAGTTTGCTTTTAGAATTTAGGATCTTTCTGGATTTTAGAATTTTCAGTTCGTCTCCGAATTCATGGTTTTGAATTAATTTCACAATAGCATTTGTTGCCCTTTCAAGTTCTGGAACAGTCAAAAAACCATAGACTCGTTCAGATGGGCATGTACTATTTTTGATGAATCTGAGGCACCAAGCCGTAATTCGTTTTAATTTAGTCCAGGATGAAAATTTAAATAAAAGTTCAAATTCTGGAATATTTTGGGATATGGAGCAAACAAGCGTTTTACGTTGTTCTTGCAAGACCTCTTCATCAGGTAGATAAGGTTGAGTTTCAGGGGGAAATACTGGTAACGATTCTTCCTTCAGCCAGCTAGGACCATGTAACCATACCTCGTTATTAATCAATTCAGATGCAGAGCAACCACGAGAGAGAACATCTGCAGGATTTTCCTTTCCTTTACAAAATTTCCATTGTACAGGAGCAACAAGTTCCTGAATTTCGCGTACGCGGTTTGCCACAAAGGGCTTCCAGTTGTTAGCACTTCCTTTAATCCAGTGCAAGGTAATTTGGGAGTCACTTAGACAAAATATATTTTCATTCACAATTTTAAATATTTCCTTTAAATAATTCGCTAATCTTGCAGCCGTAAGTGCTCCAAGAAGTTCGATGCGCGGCAATGTAATTTTCTTGAGAGGCGCTACTCTCGACTTTGCTATTACAAATGAAGTTTCACAAGAAGAAGAATCACGTAAATAAGCCACTGACCCATACCCCTTTAAACTAGCATCAGAAAATATGAAAAGTTGAGCGGTTTCAGGATTTAATTTTGGGATAGTTACAAAATATTTTCTAAGAATTTCAAAATTTACCAAGTCTTTTATTTCATTATGCCATTTTCTGAATTTTCCACTTAAAGAATCTGGTAATGTAGAATCCCAGTCAATTCCATGTTCCCAGAGTTCTTGCATTAAAAATTTAATTCTTATCACGAAAGGGGAAATGAGTCCAATAGGATCATAAATTTTTGCCACAGTTTGTAAAACAATACGTTTGGTAATAATTTTATGGTCAAATTCTACCAAAAGTGGTTGTATGTCTATTTTCAAGGTGTCACTTTCTGTTATCCATATAATTCCTAATACCTTCGAAAGATTTTGTTCAAGAGTGTCTTCCTCAAAGTTTATTCCATGTTCCTTCCATAAAAATTTTAAATCGGAAGAATTGGTTTTAAATTTTCTGAGTTTCATATTGGCCTCACTCAATATCTTCTCTGCACCGTTTGATAAAACAAAAGCTTCATTTACTGAATCAGCTCCATGAAACAGGTCATCAACGTATAAGGAAGTATCCAGCATATTAACTATTTTTCCAAACAAATCTTTATACCCCTCAATGTGATGTTTGATGGTTGCAGAAAGGAAAAAGGGTGAAGTTGTTACACCAAAAGTTACACGGGTCATGCGAAAAACCTTCAAAATGGGATTGTTACTAGTGATATTGTCAAACCACAGGAACCTCAAAAAATTTCTATCTTCTTGTTGTATCTGGATTTGCAAGAATGCCTTTTCTATATCGGCCAAGAAAGCAATTTTGTGGAGACGGAATTTTAAAATAATGTCCAATATGTTAGGATTTAGATTGGGCCCAGGAAATAAGCACTCGTTTAACGATTTTGCCCCCTTATCTTTGGATGACGCATCAAAAACAATTCTTACTTTAGTTGTCGATTTATCTTCCCTTATTACTGGTCTGTGAGGCATGTAATACGTGTTTATTTCATCTTTATTAAACTCACATTCTTCAATTATACCCAAACCACATTGTTCATTTAATATTTTCTCATATTCCTTAAGTAACCATTCATTTTTGCACAATTTTGATTTTAATCCCCAAAGTTTATGTTTAGCTACATCAAAATTGGATTCCAATTCATTTTTATTTACTTTCCACAAAAGTTTAGTTTCATATCTTCCATTTACAAAATTTAAATTATCATTAAATAAATCAAGAGCATCTAAATCCTTTTGTGAAAATAATTCATTTTTACTATCACAAATACCCAAAGACTCTAGTTTCCAAAACTTTTGCAAATCAAAATTTTCTATTTCATTAACAGATACAAGATGAGCATTAACTGTTTCGTTACCTTTAGAGTTTATTTTTCCCACTATTGTGTACCCAAAAAGTGTATTAGCTACATATAAATGGTCATTAATTTCTTCAATGACACCTCTCTGAACATTCCAGAAATAATCAGCTCCAAGTAAAATTTGTACTTCGGATTCCTCGGGCGTAGGGTCGGCTAACCTCCATCTTTTACTTTCAATGTATTTTATAACTAGAGGGTCAGAATTGGGAACCTTCAATGTTGTTGCACTTATCAAATCGGTAGCTAGCACCTCAACATCTATAAAACGATGATAATTCATTTTACTTCGCAATTTAATTTTAAAAACATCATATTCTTCTTCGCGACCTTGATCCATGCCAAAAGCGAATACAGTTAAATGTTCTTTTCTTAAAACAGGCAAATTTAATTCACGAGCTAATGCTTTTGTTATGAAGCTTTTTTCGCTTGCAGAATCAAGTAATAATCGAACTACCTTTGATTTAGAATTACCTTGAGCAGTTACACAACATGTTTGCAATAAAACAGCATGCTTAGAATTTCTAAAATTACAATGAGAATTAGATACAACTGTTTGATTTTGATTTTCATTAATTTCCGGTTTCAAACTTTTCTTAAAGCAAAATAATTTGTTATGTTCAGTGCTTTTACAATTTAGACATGGCTTTAATTTTATGCGGCATTGCGAAGATAAATGCGATTTCAAAAAGCATTTGTAACATCTACCCTCCTTACGTAACATTAATCTTTTCTTATCATCAGCTAAATTTTTACACTCGGAAGATAAATGATCATTACCTTTGCAAAATACACAAAAAACTTTAATAGTGGCATTTAAGGTATTAGCATGTTGATATTTATTTGATGTTTTCTTTTCACGAAATTCAGTTTTATTTTTATGTACAAAAGAAGAGGATGCATCATTTTTAGAACTTGTCATTGACAAAGCCTTTTCTCTACATTCTATTTCACATTTCAGAAAGGCAATTAGATCGGTTACATCTGACTCTTTGCTAGTATCACGTTTTCTATGATATTCAATCACTAATTCATGGGGCAATAGCTTTAGCAAAATAGGATTTAGCAATTGTCCATAAGAACTGGATGTTACCCCCAAATTTCTTAAACTTCTAATATTAACTTCGCACATGTCATGCAATCTTCTTAATGCATTTAAATTTGAACAATTTTTAACTGGTTCCATATTTAATAAATTAGTCATGTGTTTATTAATAATAACATCAACCTTACCAAAACGGTCCTTTAATAAATCAATACAAGTATCATAATTTTGTTCTGTCAAAGGAAACCCTTCTACCACATTATAGGCCCGATTACATAACAAGGATTTTAGATAAGCGAATTTTTCTATCTTAGATAGTGATTTATTCTGGTGTATCGATGTTTCAAAACAGTTAAAAAATTCGACCCATTCTTCGATTTCACCAGAAAATTTTGGAACATTTAATTTAGGCAATTTCATGGCAGAACTCGTTTCTGTTCCACTAGCAGAACCATTCAATGAATTTACACGACTAGTTGCTATCATAGAAACATTATCCTTTTTACATTTTCTTAATCTATTTTTAATTTTAAATTTAGCACTGATCAATTGGTCAGTGTACTTTTCACTATTAGCAATGTCCTTTTCATATTCTTTTAAGTCGGATATTTGAGCTTCAATATCACGATTCAAACTTTGGAAAGCCGTTTCTTTTAAGAGAAATATTTCTTGAAGCTCTAATAATTCATCGGTTTTCGTATTATCAATGTCATCATTTAATAATGTTTCTAATTTTGTAATTAATTTCGTGAAACTCGTTCGTTCAACAGAACGTTTTGCTTTCAGCTTTTCAAGATTTTCCATTTTAAATAAAGAATAATTCTTATTTTAAAACATTAACCATTCATAGAAAATGAAAAAAATATTTTCTTACCTGTTAATTCCAGGTAATGTAGATGGCATGTCGTAATCCAAATGGCACAATAATAATTCCACACTAATCGCAGGTTGAAAGATAAATCACACACTAATCACATGTTGAAAAATAAATCACAGTTGTTAATCACAAATCACTTTGACAAACTGCTCACTATTCTTTCAAAAAAAATGTTTCGCGGGTTACGAGGCACCAAAAATAAATGTTGGCGCCGAAATTCGTCTGACAAATAAATTTTCAAAATCCAAGTGAGATGGGAGAGCAATTAGAATAAATAGTTTATTAAATAAAACTGAAATAGTATGTAAATTCTATTCATCATTAGAAGTTAATAATTGTTCCATAATAGTAATTCTCCGTATTTAACAGAGCCAATACAAAAAAAAATGTGTTCTCTGCTTGGTTGCAGAGTCAGGACTTCACTATACACTCTGTATTAAACAGAGCCATGATTTAACAATTGGCATCTCTGATTACAGAGTCAGGACATGTTACATGTTCTCTGCTTGGTTACAGAGTCAAGACTGACCATTTTAAAAATGATACATATTATATAAAATAAACATCAAAATAAAAATTACAATATGCAGTTATAAATCTTCTAAATAGCTATAATATTCATTTAAATGACATCCAAGTAATTATAAAACTAATAAATCACCATCAATTCAAAATTATTATAAAGTAAATAAATCTATATTACATGACCTTGAAATCATAATGTTACTCATAAATATTGATTCAGGGTTATAAACAATTTAGATAAACAGATTAGATTTTTTCTGTCAAAAGAAATCACTTTTATAATTATGCTTTACAACATGAAAGATAAACAGAGTTAAATTATAAACAAATAAATTTGAGGTTATTTACGCCGTAACAGTACGTATAAATGCCATAGTTCATATACAGAGCTACAGAAATGAATTCGTAAAGGTTACTGAGTATGAGCATAAATTGCTTAAAGGTGGGTTTTAAAGGAGTTGTGCATTTTTACGCTGAACTGAATTTAGTGTACAAAGAAATATTTGTAGAATATAGATAAAATGATATACAGGCGCACGCAAAGAGTTGGATACATGCCCGTCTATGGGTGATAATTTCTGGAAATGTTATTTCAGTAGTTTTAAGCGTGTTTTAGTTTGAATTAAATTTTAGCTAAATAGTGGCATGTAATAAAGGTACTAGGTAAACTACAGGGGTGTACAAAAGTATTCAAGTATGTTTCCATCTATTAGTATAAATTGCTGAAAGATGAATTTCAACTTATTTTTTTCCCATTATATTGTATGTATATCAACATACAGATCGAATACAGGGCTGTTCAAAAAATTGGAATACATATTTGGCTATGGGCGGTAACTACTGAAATCAGATTTTTAGTTATCTTATTTACGTTATTTCCCTAAGTAACTAAGTTTCGTTAAAGCTTTCAGGGAGTGTTGGAAAGTGTTTCATAATCGATGCTGTACGCATGATTTTTCTTACTTGTTTCGTACGACTTAATATGCTATTCCATCAGCGAAAATTGGGACCATATATCACTTGACGATGGCCTATTTTAGATCAAAAATATGTTAATAAGTATAAAACAATTGCATCACAAATGCATCCCAATAAAGCATTACATAAGATATCATGTAAGGACTTCAATGACACACAGTGTTTTGGGACACACGGTATATCACTGACAGGATGCACACAGACAAAAAGGTTTATCAGAACGAGATTTATTATAGACCGGGAAGCGGCAGTACATACAATCACCTCATCGAGTTCACGGCTGATATTCTAGCATTAGTTAAAACTCGATTCACATATTAATAAGCAATCGGTCTGCCAAGTCATATTTTGGTGGGGAAACACCTGAAAACTCGGTTTTACTGGTTGACACGTAGGTTTTCCATTGTGTTTTCCTGCTCCCAGTCTTCCATGTTTTCCAGGGGTGTAGCTACAAAAAAATTTTCGAGAGGGGGGGGGGGGGAGTCCAAAATTTTCCCAACTTATAATTCAAAAATTTCCAACATGAAACAAACTGTTCTTTTTTCCAACTAAAATGATGTGTTCAATGTGTGTTTAACGTTAATGATACTTATACGAAAAAAAAATTTCCTTCCAAAGAAAAATGCTGAAACTAAAAAAATAACATATATAATTATTGGTTCATTTAATGAAAGTTTTGTCTTCAATTATGTACGAGTCATAGTCGTACTTCATATTAAAATAGACTCATATTTTTAGATTTTTCAGAAAGGTAGAAAGTTTTTGAGGAATGCATTAGACACACTGTTGATGGACAACGGTAGAAAAATTCAGGTCTGGTTGATGTATGATATTTTCGTGATATTTTCGTAGCACAGAGAAACATAATGAGAAATTGAGTCTGGCTGCTTTTTGTATTTCTTTTTAAAGTTTAATTATTTTACTATTATAGAATTCAGAAAGGTAGTCAGCAAAACAATAAAAAAATCTTTTTTTTTTTTTAAACTTTTTATTAAAAAAAAAAAAAAAAGAAAGAAAAAATGTTTCAGAAATCTATAATTTCCCAACTTCAAGCTCAAATTTCCCAAGTTCACATATATTGTAGGGGAGGGAGGATATTCCTCCCCATAATCCCCCATCGTGACGCCTCTGATTGTTTTCATATATTTGGGTGCAGGAAAACACAATAGTAAACCTACGACTCAACCGCTAAAATCGGGTTTTCAGGTGTTTTCCACCAAGATATGACTTGGCAGACCGATTGCTTATTAATATGCGAATCGAGTTTTAACTAATTCTGGAATTTCAGCCGTGGATTTGATGAGGTGATTGCCTGTGCTGCCATCTCCCGGTCTATTATATTGTTATTTCATTTTCAATGAGAAAAACATATAAAACATATTGCAGTATAGACATGCAGAAATATTTATTTAAATAATTTTGAGAAATATAGTAGTACTTGTACGCAAAAAAAAAAACAACAAAAAGTTATGTTATTCGAAAATAAGATATTTTTTTAAGGTAAAACCAATCTCATCCACTTATTTGTGGCGTATGTGGATGTTTACTGTTGTGTTAAATATATTATTTGCAGTTTACATTATAATATGATCCGTTTTCGTCAAAATATTTTTGAAATAATAATAATACATACCATATAAACTTGAACAACGCACTCAAATAGGTATTAAAGAATAAAATTCACATCTCATGCCACATTCATATCTACACATATAAATTTCTATAACACAAAATTTCCTTCATTTTCATACAACTTTTAACTATTGTTTCACGGATGCTTAAGTATATTATTTACATAATGTTCTAGAAATTATGTCCCGTAGAGAAGAGAAAAAAAGCGGTTGACATAAAAAGTGTTTTATCGGCCCTCAAGGATCAATATCATTTACGTGAAAATTTATGAGAAGGTACAAAACATAAAAATGCACTATTTTTGTAACAAGAATAAAAAGGCTTATCTTTTTATCCAACCTTGGTACAATTTCAGCATTTTTAGCGATGTATCATTATGTATGAAGATGTAATAATATAATAAATGATGAAGATCAAGTTTTTAAGAATCTGATTAATAATGAGTCATTAATGTGTGCCAAACGTTTTGGAAATAGTGCTTGCGAATGCTATTTTTTTTTTAAATTATTAAATTAGAATCTACCAGCGGATTACATGGGTTATAATTTCCTCCTGAATTACCGATCAAATTTTCTGAGCCATTCGGCATGTTTTTGAAAAGACCTGTTAGCGACATACAGGGTGATTAAAAAAAGATTGCACAAACTTTAAGAGGTGATAATGCAGACTACAACAAACAATTTTTGTTTATTCTCATTATTTATTCACATTCCATTTATTCAGTCAAAAATACAGTCTCACTCGAATCAGATTTTTATTCTTAACTGTCTATATTGTAATGCATAAACATGCCTCTGAGAAACGCTGACATCATACTAACGGTGGCAATACCTGACCTACAAATTTCGCTTTTTACTGCAATTTTCTTAACTTCAAAACTACTTCAGATCGTCGAACAAAAAAAATGTAAATAAAATGTATACGTTAAAAACACATAAACTTGCTCAATGGTACACATAAACAAGAACTTTTATACGAACTTGAACAAATAAAGGTTATGATAAAGCATAATATCGATGTTTCGAACTGCTTCTGCAGTCGTCTTCAGGATAAATATGATGTTGGAATGTTAAAAAGTCTAGACACGAAAGCTTTTTGTATGTATCAGATGTAAATTTCCAACTGGACAAAAAATGTCCGGGTCAGGATTCGAACCAGGGATCTCTTGGCTAAAGCCGCCAATACTCTACCATCTGAGCTATCCCGCGCGAATCTGGTGGAACTTTCTCAACCAGCTAACCTTATTGATTATAGAATCTGGTCTAAAATCTGGTTCAGCTCAACAGAATAAATTGCAGGAAATGGAACTCCAGAAATCGCTGGATACGTATGCGCATCCAGCGATTCCGGGACGTACGTATACGGGATAGCTCAGTTGGTTGAGAGTTGGCGGCTTCAGCCAAGAGATCCCTGGTTCGAATACTGGTCCGGATATTTTTCGCCCAGTTGGAAATTTAGATCTGATATGATTTATTTACCAATTAGAATAATTGTGTTAAAATTAATCTAGTGCTTCTTGTATGTTTTTGATATGCACAGCTTAAAGCTTGTTCAATGTTTTTTTACTAACCTGTATTCTCCCTACTATTATTCAGACATGCAGGTATGATAATATTTGTTCTTTAATCTAAGAGTAGCTCATGCCATAATTTATATCGAACGATGACAAAAAATTATGCATGTTTTTGCAATATATTATATGACTACGCCGAAAACGTTGAACGTTTTAAGTAAGTACTTAATTTTACTTTCTGATGCAATGATAAACTAATCGCTTAACAAAGTATACTAAAACTTCTCTTTTTACTAATTTAGAAGATGGTAAAAGAAAGAACGATAAGTATAGAAATAAATCCATTTTAATTAATTTATTTCGTATCATTAAATAATAATGGATACAACAAATAAGTTCGCATGTATGAAAATTAAGAGAAGATTAGTAGAATATCGAAAAGAAAGATCATGAGGCGTCATAAGCAAAAATGCCAATGATAAATTATAGCAACTTGTTATGAAATTTACCCTTTTAACAGTTGTTCCTTCTACCTAACCCTCGCGTCATTATTTTCGGAAATGAATGATATAAAAAACTCAAAGATAAAACCACTTGACGAATGATACAATTCAGCTTTCATTCCGCTACAAGTAATTAAAAGTATAAACCAATCACAAAATATACAGTATGAACTTTAAAAAGCTCACTGTTTTACTTGAAACACGACAAAAATAATGATAATGTCGATGTTACAAGTTAAAAAATTACATTTTATTTAAAATTTCTTAGTAGTTTTTACCTGCAATTCCCGCGGTCATCATCAGATAATATTTTTATTATTAATTGCTGTTCCATTCATACAAATATGTCACTTCGTTTGAAATGGGAGAGTCTATAATTATTAAGGTAGTTGAAAGTAGAGGTAGCAGTGCCTTCGATTGAACTTATGTAGAGAAAAATACATTTAACTATCGTTCCATTTTATTTTAATACGTCACTTTCTTCACAAACGTCACTTTCATTGTAAATGCGTAGCTGGACAGTAGTAGAATTGAAACACGTATTTGTATGAATTTTTATGAATGGAACAGCGATTAACAATAAAATATTCTCTGAAGATGACGCGGGAATAGCAGGCCAAAAGAACTAAGAAAATTTAAATAATATTATAGCTACCTTCTTTCCATAAGTAGGGCCACAATATTTAATAATGGACACATCACTTCAAAAGGACACGCCACTCTATACTTTAGTAGAAAGAATATTTAATAAAATTCTGTAGTACATGACATCTATTTACAGGAGGGCTGTACATATTTACATAATTAGGAACGGCAGAAGAAATCCTCTCGGGAATACATTTACATGCATACATCTTCATCACCCCACCTTCTTCCTTCTACCTTTCGTGAACAAATCTGCGAGGAAATCTTAACGCAAAGACGCGCACATTTCACACACTTATCATCGCACGTCTCGTAGAACTCGCTGCGGAAAACTTATCGCAGGGGATGACGGGAGAACCTGACTATTTCAGAACCGCTAAAATTAACAACTGTCGTTTAATGCTGCCACCTAGCGGAATAATCTTCAAATATAATATATTTGTCACAATATGTATATTTTTTAACTTGTATCATCTATATTATTATTATTATTATTATTATTATTATTATTATTATTATTATTATTATTATTATCATCGCATTTTAAATAAAACGGTGAGCTTTTTAAAGTTTATATTGTGCATTTTGTGATTGAATCAAGGTGGAATAATGTATTTCTTGTTATCATTTTAGTATGAACCGATATTAATTATTTGGCATCCAAGATGTAATAACAAAAATCGCAATTGCTGATTTATTAATATATAAAATAAATTGTTACTATAATTAATATAGTGTAGTATTAATAATTAACTAAGTATCGTTAACAAAAAAAAAACAAGTTGGAAATTGCTCGTCAAACGTGGCAAATGAGGTGCGTTCGTACTATAACAAGTTTTATAATTATTTTTTGTACCCCATATTGTACTGAATGTATAATTTGTTGCACTTCATAAAGTGCATAGTCTTTAACATCATTAAAATGCACTCCCAATAATTTTTTTTTCCATTCCCCGAAAACTTTTGACTGTCTCTGTAATTAAACTATACATCCGATTTTCCTAAAATTTGAAATGGCTCGACAAAATTTTGCAACAATTATATCTTTAAAATTTCAGACCATTCGGAAGGCTGTAACATCATTAAAATGCACTTGCAATAATTTTTCCCATTGGCCGTAATGTAAAGAAAAACTTTTGACTGTCCCTGTAATTAAACTATACATCCGATTTTCATAAAATTTGAAATGGCTCGACAAAATTTTGCAACAATCTTATATTTTAAATTTCAGACCATTCGGTTGGGTAGTTTTTGCTCTGTTATATGCGGACAGACAGACGGACGGACAGACGGACGGACTGAACGACGACTATAGGTGCTACGTATTTATATAATTACGAACGCACCTAAAAATGATCCCTCCTTTTTTTTTAACCATTTGGAAAAATAGTTATTGTTCTCGTCAGGATGGGAAATCAAAAGCATATCTGAAGGTTTTTATTGGTTTAATCCGCATTTTATTCGTGTTTTGATTGGTCTATACAGTAACCTGTATTTTCCTTTACTTTCAACAGAGATGGACAACAGAGTGTTGCCACTATGACAAAAAAGTAATAAAAGCTACAAAAAAAATTAATAACTCAGAAACAAATTGAGATACAGCTTTCAACAAATTGCATTTAAAAGTACATTTTTTTCTCTATACGACGATATAAAAAAGTAATAGTGTGGGATGTTTAGAAGTTTAAGAAATAAATTTCATTTAAAATTGGCCGTCAGATTTCTTGGAAATCTAACGATGGAAAAGCCTTTTCCCGAACAGCCAATGAAAGGCTTGGATAATACATAAGTTTCAGGTGGATAATACATACGAGTCGCAGGCGATTTTCGTCGCTTGGAATTTTTACATGTAATAACACTATTAATGTTTAATTCATGGCGTACGTAATGTATGATCAATTCCGTGCGATTTTTTATGTCTTAAATTTTAGTCTTCGAAAAAATCATTTTCCAAATGGTCGTTGTAATCTGATAAATTGCTTTTTTTTTTTTTCTTTTCTTTGATACATCATGGTCGCGCAAAATCTTTAAAAAAGAAAAAAAAAAAATATCACGCATATATGAAAAGTTTCGTCGTCCCTGGCTTAAAATTGAGCAAAATAAATGATATCTCATTAAAAAAAAAAAGCCTAGTTTTTTAATCTAGAATTTGCATCTCTTAAAATTCTAGAGAGAAATGTAAACCAGATATCAAAGACTAGGGTTGATGAGTATATCGAAGTGGTTCCTGTGACACCCACTAAAATTTTAAATCACTTCGTATAACAATTATTAACTAACAATACCCAATCAAAAATCACCCAGAAAATAAAATCGCTAACTAACTTATAAATAAGTATAAAAATTATATTGTAAAAATGGATACTACTGGAAATTTTTTTTTATAAAATAATTTATAAATTATTATTTATATATTATTTATTTTTATAATTTACTCGAAAATAACTTATTTACTTATTTATTGACAGTACAGAAATATAGTTTATGTTCAGATATTACAAAGATATATTATGTAAATAGAGGAGGCTGGGAAGGGTTGACCATAGGGAGGCTTGACCCACCTTTCAGTTTTCTTATTTAAAAGAATTTCAAAGTTTTGCCAATAGTTGGCAACAGGGGCGTAGCCACAGATATTTTTTCGGTGGGGGGGGGGGGGGGGGAGAATCCGAAAATTTCCCAACTTGAAACAAATTGCTCCAATTTTCGACTAAAATGATATGCACAACGTATGTAATAATTATAATGATACTTTACTTTTGCATAAAAAATTCCTTTCCAAAGAAAAATTCTGAAACTGAAAACATAAAAATTCTAATTATGGGTTTGTTTACTAAAAAAATAAATACGCTTTTTACTTTCTTCTATCTTTACAAGAAGAAAGTATTGGATTCGTGAAAAAATTCGATTTCCGGTTTTAGACAGATTTATACGTTTTACTAAGTCCTGAACACTATTCTACTGTTTTTAGAAAATATCTGTCTGTCTATATGTGATACAAATTCTGTGGGCGCTCTAACACAAGAACTAATGCACGAAATTTAATAAAACTTTAGAGATTCACTTATACAGTCGAACCTCGTTAACGCGAACACTCAAGGGGAAACTTTTTTTGTTCGTATTAAAAGTAGTTCGTGTTATCGGAACTTAACTACATTACATACAACTGGACGAGGCAATCAGAAGCAGTTCGTGTTAACGAGGTTTGACTGTACCTTGATAAAAATTGGTGCTGATTTGTTTTTGGTGTAAATCGTCCAACAGGTGGCACTGCTATGCGGCATTTTTCACGATTTACATGATTTTAGCGATAATTATATTTCAAAAACTATTGCGCGGAATTTGATGAAACGTCATACTCTGTTAAACCTTGACATAATTTGATGCAGATTAGCTTTTTATGTATATCATATCGCTGCTATGCAGCATTTTTCACGATTTTGCGATAGCTGTATCTCAAAAACTAATGCACGGAATTTAGTCAAACTTCATATTCCACATAAGTAGCACTTCCACATAAATATATCCTTATTAGGCTTGGGTCTATACTGTCCAAAGCTATCGTTTTTGTGCACTTTGAGTAAGGAATTTTGGTTGCAGACATCTAAGAGGCTAAGTGCCAAAATTGAATGATTTGTTTGAAAAATGCTATGCTTATATCTCCTTTTTAAATGCACACAATTCAACAAATCTATACCTTTAGAGTTTGTTATTATAGGCGCAAAGAATTGAGACTTAATTTTGGCACTGTGATTGCAAATTTTGAGGTATTAACATGTATGGAGTAGAAGAAAATTTTGGGATTGGTACATCCGACTACTTTTCAATTAATATTAATTCTTGTGGTCTTCAAAGAAGCCCACCTGTTAATAACATCGCCTAGTTTAATAAAATTCCCTATTTCACTTTCATATTTTAAAAGCATTAGGCTGACATGTCTGTCATCCCTCATTGTAGCTTGCAATATATATTTTTTTAAATTTTTATTTGACTAAGGATTCTTTCATTAGAAACTGCTGTGAATTTTAAGGTACGAGTATATAGTTTGACGGCGTGACCCAAATAGTCTTTGAATTTCATGGCATGAGTAAAAGGTTTGTTAAGTGAGTTGGGATTTGGTTTATTTCTATTTGACTCTGCAAGTCATGTACATCCTGTTTCTCATATCCAGGTGGAAACATTATTAACTTTTCCCTTGCACAATTGTAATTTAAATATGGAATGCATTGCTGCAATATTCTCTTGATATAGGGAACATTGTCATTTAAGTCTATTACTAAATTCCCGAAATTTTCTTGTATTTCTTATAATTCTTTTACTGTAAAACTTATGTGTATCAATGTCCATTGCTGTGCTATTATTTTTATCTATTGCCTTTGGTGAAACCGTTTTCTACGGTGCTTTCGGAACTCAGCTTCTCCAGTCACATCCTAATATTCATAATTGTTTGTGAGCTTGTCTGTAAGGAAATCTTTATTTCTTCAAAATTTTATTCAAGTGCAACGTGTCAATGTTACAGTGCATGTCGATTTTTTCTTCAGTTGATAGACTGCTTTCATGGTCATATTTCTGTTCCAAATTAAAATCGTCCATTTTTTACCTTTTTCATCCTCGAATGGATTTTTAGATGCTCCAAAATCTTGCACGAAAACTCTTTTCCTTATGAAGGGTTTCTTCGTGCGGAGATTTATAGTAACTTTTTAGAACAGCTTTAAGCACAGAACACTGGACTTTTGGTTTAAAATTTTATAAACACATATGAATATAAACGAATAGGACTGATATATATTTCCGCACACAAATAAAAGTAAAATGTGATAAATTTATCTAAAGTAACGACTTCTTATATCCGCATTTGCTCATATAATGCTTTTTACTTGACAGCGAAGGGTTAACTAATTTTTGCGGCAAAAAAATCATGAGAATGAGTAAAATATTGTCCAAAAATCGCAAAATTAGTCAAAAAAGTTGTGATAACTCACCAAATCTTCTTGCCCATAGCTGTGTTTCAAGTAGGTTACTACATTCCTTTCTGCTGTGCTACAAGTGATCTCCAATTTTCAAAAGAAGCTGCAATCCCTTTGGATTAAAATAGCTGGATTCTCTTTTGGGAGGAGAAGGGGAGGTAGGGTGAAATTTTTGAGAAAGGAACAAAGTTTTGGAGGAAATAAAGGAACTGGTTAGTCAGTTATTGATGGACAGGGGTAGAGAAATTTAGGTCTGGTAGATGTACAATATTTTTGTAGAACTGAAAAATACAATGATAGATTGAGTGTGGCTGATTTCTTTTTGTATTTCTTTTGATAACTTAACTTGTTTACTGTTGCAGTACTCAAAATAAACACCAAAACAATAAAAAAATCGTAATTTTTTTACTATTACTTTTAAAAAAGAAAATGCCTCAAAAATCTAGAATTTCCCAACTCTAAGCTCAAATTTCCCAACTTCACATATATTGGGGGGGGGGAGGCTCTCTCCCCCCCCCCCATACACCTCCATGGCGACGCCCCTGGTTGGCAACTAAAGCTACTGAAATGCTCAAACAATAGACTTTGTTTCATGCAGATAATTGAAACAAGTGTGGAAAAATCAATTGTGAAGAATTTTCAACTTAAAAAGTGTATTTTTTAGAAACATTTTGTAAGTTTTTCTCAGATAAAATATATTATAGACATTTAAGTAAGTAGGTTTTAAGTAATGCTGAAATATTGAGCATTCATTCCAGGCATAAAGATTGTACAGTAAACTAGGCTAAACATAACCATGTGCTATACTTTTAAAAGTGGCTATGTGGGAGGCTTGACTCAATCAATGTGACAGAGGATTGACCAGATGGTCAAAGTTTCTTTATTGAAGTATTTTGTGAAATCTGTTTATTGTACTTCACATAATTAAGGGTTAATTGTTATATTTCTAAATTTATATAAATTTATACTGTAAAGCTACAGTAAATTAGGGGGATAGAAAGGTAATGTTTAAAAATGATTAAAGGAAGATATGAAAACTTGCTATAGAAGCAAGAAAAAATTTAATGAAATATAAATTGGAAAGTTGATAGGAAGTTTTATTTTATTTAAATAGTACCCATAGGGGGTAAATAGAAATAATGGAACAGACTAGAAATGATCAAAGCAGCAGTCTTAAGAAATGTTAAGTATTCATACCTCTTCAAAGGAACATAACATTGATCAAAACATTCAAATTTCACCAAGATGAAAACAATGAGATGCAGCCAAACTATGTAGCAACTAGTGTTGCTACGTCGGATATCACAAAAAGTGGGTGTTTAAAACGGAACTTTTCTCCTATGTAATTCCGTTTAAGCTGGTTTTATTACACATCACATTTTTCTTTTCACATTTCATATTTCCGGTAGCTTTTAAGTTTTTAAACCCCTTTGTGCCTTTTTAGGCAATGAATTTAACTCTGATGACCAATTAAAAATGACGGTCAATATACTCTTCTGCCCTGTTCTGACAGGAAACTCAAAGAAATAGATAAATTAATGAAATCGTCATTATTTGTTTCCGTCCAAAAAAAAATTACATTTATTTACTGAACTTCGAAAGGACTTGGAAATAAAAGTTATAAAAGATAAAACCGTAAAATTAAAGCAAACGTCAGTGTATTCATTTTTTAAAGTCTGCAGTAATTAACTAATGTAATTAATTTTTGTTTTGATACTTGAATTTTCATATTTTTTCCTAATGTGAAAAATAAATTTTAATAACATTAATTTTACCTTTTTCCAACAATTAAAATCTAGATTTAAACATGACCTCCATTAAGAGACCACCTCTCGGAGCGACAAATTTTTATTGGAACGGAAAGTGGTCGCTTTAGGGAGGTTATACTGTATATCAATTTCAAAATGGTATCTTTGTTAGCCCGACGTAGAAGAAACAGATAAAATTTGGAGTTTAAAAAATATAGTAAAAAAGGAAAAATGCCAAGTTTAGCCATCAAAAAAGATCTGATTATACAACAGCAGTAAACCTAAGCGTTAGATAATATCGAATTAAATGTATCAGATAATAATAAAAGAAAAGAAAAACAGAATGGAAAAAATAGAAGAAACTTTTATTTTCACCTTCGAAAGGGGATTTCATAGTCTTTTGCATTGTCATTTCAAGCATTTAGATGTAAGGTATTATCTTGCCTACTGTGACATTTTAAAAGAATATGCTTTTACATTAAGGTGTACTTCGATGAGGAAATTAAACAGTCCGTTACTCTATATTGCAAATCACTGTGGGGAAAATGTTTTTATTTTCTAATATTTTCGAAAATTTGAGAGTCTAGTAGCAGTTTGTTCTTTTCTTTATACTTTTTTCAAATTTCTTTCTTTCTTTTATTTATTTTTTATTATATAATTTTATAAGCATAAATTAATTTAAAATTTTAAAATTGTTAAGGAAGAATAAAACCAGGTGTTCAAAAAAGTGACCATATTATGAGCTTTGTATTTTAATCATAATAGAGTTTCAGTACAATAAAAGTTTTCTTCTTCAAATCTTATTTCATATTTTTTAAATAAATATTTTTTTTTGTTTTCTATTAGATTCATTTTATTTGGTCTCATGTTTCATAAAAGATTGCGAAGTTGCATGACTAATGTAAATGCGGATCTCTTTATATTCTTTTCATATTTTAATTATGAAGTTCGACTCCTCTTGTGTGGAAATCTTAGATACAAATACAATTTATGCATACTGAATAATAAAGATCGGTTTAAAGATGGACTGTTTATCCTATGACAAATACCTGCTTTGTAAAAAAAGACCACCAGTAATATGAGAAAAACTCACAAAAGACCATAAAATTTCCATCAGAGAGATTTTTAAATTTTAAGGCAATTCTGGATGTCTTAAAACTTTTTTAAATATAATTTTTTTGTTGTAAAAAATGGTATTTATATAAAAATACATATCTCTTTTACAAGTTTGCCATCAAAATCGTACATTTTCATTAAAAGTTTTACTGTTAATTGATTTTTAACTTATAATTCCAGGAAAAATATCTAATAAAACCTATTACTGGAAAAAAAAAACTCAATTTAAATTTAAATAAAATTTAGATATGTACAATATCATACATTTATTTTTAATTAATTCGCGATCACTAATAATCATAATTTACAACTTCTATTGTGGTAATCAATACACTAATTATAATATTATATTTTCTATTGTTTACGTTTTATTTGTAGTGGTATTAATGATAGAACAACAGATGGCAAAAATTTTCAAAATATCACACATTTGAAAAAAACATTTGAAAAAGCTTGTTTAGTCATGAGTTTTTTTAACATCGAACATAATTGTCAATCAGGTACAATATGAAAATTTTTTGACATTTTGCTGCGAATTTTTGTCTAAGTAACTATAGAAATGTTCATTGTTATTATTATTAAGCTTTTTCTCATCGGAATAATAGATACTGGCCTACGTATAAATAATCTAGTTTCATAACTAATATTATTAAACGCATTTTAATGTTTCACGAACTTTTATACCTATAAATAAATTTGTTTTTCTTTTTTTCTGTTTTTACTTAATAAGTTGGAAAACGTTCTTTAGAAAAAAAAATCATTATGCTGTTAATTAATAGTACAGTGACTTCTACAACATTTCCTTTTACTGTATTTTCAATATCTCACTTTTACAGTTCTCCTTTTTAATGCACTAGATTATACTGAAAAGAATTAAGTAACTACGAAATTCAAAGATTATTATTTTAAATTGTTCCTTAAATTTTAGGTGCATATTTTCATTGTTTACTTTCAATGCGGCAAATTTTTAGTATTAAATTAAATTCAACAATATTTTCGCGTACACATATCAATACTGTAAAAATACGTTCATTTAACAGAAAAAAAAAATTAACATCAGGTATAAATCGAAAAAAAAAAAATCACGAAAAATCTACGTTGCTTGATAAAATTTAAAAAGTATAAATAAAAGTATAATTTCTAAAAGTTATTGCACTTGAAATTCATTTCTTTGTACACAGTACTTGTACCATATAATGCAATTATCGATACGTTTGCTCAGAAAAAAAGAAATCCCCATAAGCATTAAACATTATATGTCAAACAATATATATATAATTATTATTTCTATGTATCTGCGTAATTTGTATATTGGACTTCTAGACATTAAAAGATAATATGTGCTAAATTACTCGTGCAATTTATTATTATTATTATTATTATTATTATCATTATTATTAAGCCTTTTCTCATCGGAATAATAGATGCTGGCCTATGTATAAATAATCTAGTTTCATAACTAATATTATTAAACACATTTTTCACGAACTTTTATACCTATAAATGGAGTTGTTTTTCTTTTCTGTTTTTACTTAATAAGTTGAAAAAAGTTCTCTAGAAAAAAAAATCATTATGCTGTTAATCAATAGTACAATGACTTCTAGAACATTACCTTTTACTATATTTTCAATATCTCACTTTTACAGTTCTCCTTTTTAATACACTAGATTATACTGAAAAGAATTAAGTAACTACGAAATTCAAAGATTATTATTTTAAATTGTTCCTTAAATTTTAAATGCATATTTTCATTGTTTACTTTCAATGCAGCAAATTTTTAGTATTAAATTAAATTCAACAATATTTTCGCGTACACATATCAATACTGTAAAAATACGTTCATTTAACAGAAAAAAAAATTAACATCAGGTATAAATCGAAAAAAGAAAAATCACGAAAAATCTACGTTGCTTGATAAAATTTAAAAAGTATAAATAAAAGTATAATTTCTAAAAGTTATTGCACTTGAAATTCATTTCTTTGTACACAGTACTTGTACCATATAATGCAATTATCGATACATTTGCTCAGAAAAAAAGAAATCCCCATAAGCATTAAACATTATATGTCAAACAATATATATATAATTATTATTTCTGTGTATCTGCGTAATTTGTATATTGGACCTCTAGACATTAAAAGATAATATGTGCTAAATTACTCGTGAAATTTATTATTATTATTATTATTATTATTATTATCATTATTATTATTATTATTATTATTATTATTATTATTATTATTATCATTATTATTATTATTATTATTATTATTATTATTATTATTATTATTATTATTATTAAGCTTTTTCTCATCGGAATAATAGATGTTGGCCTATGTATAAATAATCTAGTTTCATAACTAATATTACAAAACACATTTTAATGTTTCACGGACTTTTATACCTATAAATGGAGTTGTTTTTCTTTTTCTGTTTTTACTCAATAAGTTGGAAAACATTCTCTAGACAAAAATCATTATGCGGTTAATTAATAGTACAATGACTTCTATAACATTAACTTTTACTATATTTTCAATATCTCACTTTTACTTTTCTCAATTTTATTACACTAGATTATACTGAAAAGAATTAAGTAACTACGAAATTCAAAGATTATTATTTTAAATTGTTCCTTAAATTTTAGGTACATATTTTCATTGTTTATTTTCAATGTAGCAAATTTTTAGTATTAAATTAAATTCAACAATATTTTCTCGTAGCACATATGAATACTGTCAAAATACGTTCATTTTACAGAAAAAAAATTAACATCAGGTATAAATTAAAAAAAAAAAATCACGAAAAATCTATGATGCTTGATAAAATTTAAAAAGTATAAATTACAATTTAGAAAAGTTATTTCACTTGAAATTCATTTAATTGTACACAGTACTTGTAACATATAATCCAATTATCGATACATTTGCTCATTTATATATATATATATATATATATAAGAAATCTCCATAAGCATTAAACATTATATGTCAATCAATAAATAAATAATTATTATTTCTATGTATTTGCGTAATTTGTATATTGAACTTCCAGACATAAAAAACTAAATGAAATAATGACATAAAAGGTTGAATGAAATATAAATGGAAGCCTAAATAGGTACTCACGTGAAAAATACCCACATGATTAATACATTTCCAAGAAATCCGGCTATTATTATAACCAAGTATATTGTTCCCATTAAATATTGTGCGTACAAAGAAGGTGGTTTAAATTTTAGCCAAAATTTTGGCACTATGGCTTTCATGTCCTCATCTAGTATATCCTCCCATGTTATCTCATGTGTGCTTGTACCTAGGGAGCTATTGCTCCCGGTAATGTTATCCATTTTTACCGGTCGTCTATCCCGGAAACACAGAGTGAAGTTGTTGCTATAGAAACCATTTCGCATCTGACTTTCTCCCTAAGAATTCTCCGGTGCCAACAAGTGCACGAAGCATGGTTTATTTGGATTTTGAGAAGACCGCTCTTGAAATGGAGGTTTTTACGGTAAGGGTTGCAGTGGAAGATGTCGCCAAATAGGATGCCAAGAGCAATTATTAAAAATTTCTTTATTTTTCAAATAATTAAAAAGAGATTTATGTAAGAAGAAAACTAATTAATTCCACATAGCATTTATAACCCTCCATTGACACTGAAAATAACATTATTGATCGAAGAAAACTTTAAATAAATTTAGTATAAAATAATAAAAAAACACATTTTAATGAAAAGAAGTTATATTTTATACATCCAGGTCTTTTTATTAGGTGCGTTCGTAATTTTATAAATACGTAGCACCTAAAGTCGTCTTTCAGTCCGTCCGTCTGTCCGTCTGTCCATCCGTATATAACAGAGCAAAAACTACCTAACTGAATGGTCTGAAATTTTAAGTATATTACCTTTGCAAAATTTTGTCGAGTCATTTCAAATTTTACGAAAATCAGATGTATAGTTTAATTACTGGGACAGTCAAAAGTTTTCCGTTACATTAAGGCCAATGGGAAAAAATTATTTCAAGTGCATTTTAATGATGTTACAGCCTTTCGAACAGAATAATATTGATATGCATTTATGAAGTGCATTAAAATATACATTCATTACAATATGCGGTGCAAAAAATATTCATAAAACTAGTTATAGTACAAACGCACATTATTTGTCACGTTTGACGAGCAATTTCCAATTTGTTTATATTAAGAAATCATAACTATAAAAAGTAATGTTATTATAATTTAATTGCCACGTGCTTTTAAGTGTTACTATCTGCATTTTGATACTCTTCATATCGAATTTGTCATTACAAGACTATTTCGAAGATCTATTTTTCTTTATCTATTTCATAGCACAGTAATATGCTTATAATAATGTCAACTGTATGTAATAACTACAATTGTTTTTTTATATTATGTACACATGTATGTGTATATCGAAATAAATAATTTTAAATAGTTTATGGAAAAATTCCTCTGCAAAATTTTATGTTCGTTTTAACAACATAAATTTTACATACATTTTATAAGTTAAAAAAATAATTAATCAACACGGATACAACAATAATGTTTTATTTAAAAATCTAAACAAAAATTTGAAGTACTTCGGCGATTACATCTTAGAAAAATAAATACCTTTGAATAGTTTACGGGAAAATATCCGCAATTACATCTTAGAAAAAAAAAATACTTTTAAATAGTTTACGGGAGAAATTCCCTGCAAAATTTTACCACCTTACTTTCAACTAAATAAGATTTACACACATTTTCTTAATTTTGTAAAAAAAAAAAAAAAAAAAAAAAAAAAAAAAATCTAACAAGAATACAATAATAACGTTTTTCATTAAGAATCTAAACAAAATTTTGAAGTACTTAGACGATTATATCTTAGAAGAATAAATACTTTTAAACAGTGGAAAATATCTCTGTAAAATTTTATCTTCCTTTTTACTAAATAAAATGTACAAATTTTTTTAGTGTTGAAAAAAAATCAACGAGGGTACAATAATAACGTTTCCCATTAAAAGTCTAAACAAAATTTTGAAGTGAAATTACTTCTTAGAAAAAATAAACGGTCAAATGCGAGTATTACTCGCACTCAGAGAGTCCCGTGCAATAAATATATAAATTATTAACTGTATTAAAAAAAATCGTTGCTAAAAGAATGATAAGACGTTGTAAAAAATTGTACAACATAGGGATGAATATAGCTGTATATACTAGAAAAGTATGAATGGATATATCATAAAAGTTCAAAGAGATATGAAGACTAAATTATATCAAATATTGCTATTCTGTATAACTCTTTTTTTAATCTTATCCTAATCTGTTTATGATGAATTTAATTCGGTACTAACAATAAAAGTAGTGCATATTTAAACTTCATTTGGCATTTCATAAAACTAAATTCAGCGTAGTAATAAACTTGTCTTTTTACAGTGTAGCTAAAACAAAACACTTGTTCGAAGTTTAAACTTGGCATTGTGCTAAGCGCTCTTCGAAAGGAGGTCGCAAAGTTGCAACTTCGCCTTGGTCCGTGCCAGTGGTGTAGTCGTAAATAACCAGAGAGTATACGCTCTAAGCAGAGGTTATACGCTCGAGGGAGAGCGTATATCCTAGAGTGCATATACTATAGCTTTATTGAGAAACAGAAAGTATACAGTGTTCTTTAAAAAAAAATCCAGAAGGTATACGGCGTATACCCTCGTACACCCTCCACTACATACCTGGTCCGTGCCTCGTTTTTCTGGATAGGTTTTCAATTAACTTTTAAAGACACTGGAGACGAATTGGGACAAATTAAACAAAATTTTGAAATACGATTACATCTTTGGAAAAGAAATACTTTTAAATAGTTTACGGAAAAATTTCCCTGCAAAATTTTATCTTCTTTTTAACTAAATAAATTTTACTCGTATTTTTTTAATTTTGAGAAAAAAATACTCAACAAGAGTACAGTAATAACGTTTTTTATTAACAATCTAAACATTTTTTTGAAGTACTTAAGCGGTTATATCTTAAAAAAAAAAAAAAAAAAATACTTTTAAATAATTTAAGGGAAAATATTTCTGTAAATTTTTAGCTTCCTTTTAACTAAGTAAAATTTGCACATATCTTTTTAGTGTTGAAAGACAATAATCAACAAGAGTTATAACAATAATGTTTTTCATTAAGAATCTAAAAAAATTTTTGATGTACGTTTACATCTTAGAAAAATAAATACTTTTAAATTGTTTACGAGAATTTTTTCTGCAAAATTTTATCTTCATTTTAACTAAATAAATTTTACACTCATTTTCTTAATTTCGAGGGGGCAGAAATCAACAACAGTACAATAATATTTTTTTTTCATTAAGAATATCTAAACAAAATTTAGAAGCACTTAGAAGATTGCATCCTAGTGATTTTCAACATGACTTTTTTTTAAATCAACAAGAGTAGCATAATATTTTTCATTAGGTACCTAAATAAAATTTTGAAGTACTTAGATGAGGATTTTCATCTTAGAAAAATAAATTGTTTAAAGGGACGATGAACTCTAAAGTGAGCAAAAATCGACCAAAAGATACTATTTCTTGCTTTTGTGTTAATAATAATAATAATAATAATAATAATAATTAAAAAAAAAAAAAAAAAAAAAAAAAAAAGGCCATATACTTAGCAGACAATTTGTCTTCACACTTTCTAAAGCTAAGTAATAAAAATAACTTATCATACAGTATTTCAAAAATATTTTTCTCAAAACAAATTTTTCGTAGTCTGTAATATCTTTAATACTCTCCATGTATTTTAATTTCCCTTCAATAATTCTCATCATCTCTAAATAAAAATATTAATAGATAAATATTACGAAAAATATGTGCTTCCGCTTTAGAAAGCTGTTTTGAGTTTATTAAAATCTTCTAATAACAATGTATATTAACATGGGCATGTTTAATGAAAATTCAGTTTTGTATCACTTTATTTTATTTTAAATTATTCTCTGTCAGATTAAAAATAATATAATTTTAAATAAATCAAATAAAAAATAGAGAAACTATCTTGAAAATTTAAATCCATTGAAGATCTTTAATTATCTAAAAAATAATTAATAGCTTAAAAAAATTTTTCAGTGTTTCGTAAACCGAATTTTTTCTAATATTTATTAAATTCATCTTATGTAAATTATGTTAAATTCATGTTATTCATATATTACGAAAAATAGTTTTTAAAGTCTACCGTCTCCTTAATGAAAAAATCTTTTAATGAATCATTTGGGAACTAAGCTCTTCTAACAAGTTTTTAATTGACCATAGTGTACTTTGTATAAGATTACTTGCTTTACGTAAAATTTCATAAGTTTAAGCAAGTTACATATATTGCATTATCAGCATGCTTAGTTTAAAACTAAAGCCATTATTTCATATTGAAAATTAAAACTTTTGTAGCACGGCTTTAAAAGTTATTTAAAAAAGATATGCAAACCTATTTCACAAAGAATAAATAAGATAAAAAGTTACACTTTATCCATAACTAAATAAATGAAAAAGATAATAGCTCAAAAAATATTTCCATATTTTGGCAAATAAATAAATAAAAATAAATAAAAAATGCTTGATATATTTTGCTTAAAACAGTCATTTCTGTACAGTTTACTTGTTCTTGTTTAGACAAATAAAGATATCGCATTTGTTTTGTCTCACAGGAGTTATTATCCTCCGCAGTGCAGAACAATTGTTTGTAAGAGAAAAATAACATCACAGCTGGGTATTATATATACATTTATATATAGTCATCCGACTATGATATGCCAATAATGTATGCATGATCGGGTTTATCAGTCTATGTATGTCAGTATGTAAATATGTGTGTATATCCGAATGTTACGTCACAGTGGAATAACCAATTTCCATTCATCGGATTAACCAATTATTTGTGATTCAGTGTATTAACCAATTTTGTCGCTAGAATCGGATAAATCTATCGGATGATAAATGAGAAGTTTTGGTTTAGAGAAAGGTGATGTTTTGTACCATATTGTTGCATATACTGAAATTTATCGACCGGCAAAAAGAAAATTTGTATTTTCTCCTTTTTTGAAGGGGGGGGGGTTCTTTCTTTCTTCTTCTTCTTCTTTTTTTTTTTTTTTTTTTTTTTTTTTGGAGAGTTTTTTTTTTAGTAGATTATTCAAATTTTTTCTTCGTGAAAATTCTCCATAACAGACTCAGTCTTTTAGTTCAATGTCACCTTATTACTTATTGTCATTAAACTATTACTTAACTTTAGAAGATGATTAGATCCCTACAAAACTATAAAAATAATGTAGGCAAATCGACGCTAAAAAATTTTCGATCGCAGTTTTTCAAAATATTTGAAAGGCAATATCGTTTACTTTAGTCCAAATCTCCTTAAATGCCGTTTCGGAAGAATCCAATAGGGTGCACAAGAATCATCAAAAATTCAAACAGAATTTTTTTCTTCGATTACCAACACACTGGACATCAAATGAAAGTTCTCTTTGAGACGTATATAAAAAACAAAAAAATACATTATATACGTTTAGGGTAAAAAAAAAAAAAAAAAAAAAAAAAAAAAAAGGAGTAGAGACAAAATAACATATTGTAAAGTTAAAAATTCTATTTTTACGAACTAAAAATGAAACGTCCTGTAGGTCCTATAAGAAGTCTTTAATTTTGAACCTTTAAATCTAGTAGCATTCGGGATTTCCTCAAATAACTAAGCAGATGTATTTATTCTTATATGATTACTACTTATTGCCTTTTTATAAGTCATTTCTAAAAAAAAGAAATAAACAAACAAAGTCATTAATCTCAAAAATGTTTTTATGTATGTTTCAAAAAAATTTTCAGAAGGATTTTTAAAATATTTTTGTTTTTGTTTGTTTGTTTTAAAGCATAAATTTTCATACTTCTCCCATCTTAGAAGATGCCCTCAAAGAATATAAGATGTCATCCCTAGTGACAGAACAAAAAAAATTTTCCTATTTTACTAATTATAAAATTATCTTTCCCTTTCATTAAGTTTGGGGAAATTTCATGCTATCAACGAGAATGTAAACTGCAAGACGATATAAAAGCATTTATCTTTATTTACAGTTGCAATGTTGATCGAGAAGAACAAAAACACGGTATAGTAGCAAAAAAGAGACTAGAGCTATTAGCAAAGATTGGAGTCATCTTTAAGATGGGATATTTGAGACTACAGACTTATTTTAGGTTATGCTGAATTGACTACAGGAAATAAACTATAATTACGGAACTAGGAACACAAATTACGTCTATCCCAAACTATATCTTCATATCCTCTTCTAGAAGAAATAAACTGCTTGTTTAGTGAGCTTCATTATTTTTATTTGCAAAATGATCACATTTCTCATTGAGAAAATAAGGGGGGGGGGGATTCATTTATTTTACTTTACTATTTTACGCGAAGAAATTTCTACTTTTTATTGTTTTGGTTTTTTTTTTAGTTCCTTTCTTTTCATCAATTATTATACTACTGGACACATGTTTTTTCAGAGGAGTTGACATAAGAAGTGAGGCCCGTACGGATAACATGGGTCCTTTCCACACGTGTATATACTGCAATGGGAATCGTATTCAGTCAAGTCAACAAGTCAACGCAGGCGCTTAAGGAGTACTTACTTTGTGTCTTAACCTCTGTTAAACCTCCATTGAAAGTTAATTAAGTTACTTGAAAAAAAAATTTCTTTGTCTATCGTGTGAAAGCTTTTGTAAAGCCGAAATCAAAAAGACATTCTTTTAGGTATACTTTTAGAGATATCGTCGAAAATGTAATGCAAAAATATGCCCCCCCCCCACCTCTATTTCCTAATCTACTGAAACTAAAATTATGAAAAGATTAGGGGTAGTAGAAGTTAATTTAAACTTTGCAGGAAAAGTATCGCGATTACCATAGGTCATATAATTTTTGAGAAAATCGCATTTTTTCGTTACACACAAATTTCGATTTGCGGGCGTTCAGCAAAGAAGTTGAGGAACGCTGGAGTTACCTATCGTCGCAGAAGTATGAAAGGATTGTTGATAATGATTTTCGAGAAAAAATTGTCTGTAATTAGCCGAGATATTGACACTTAAAAACACGGACTGTTTGGACATTCATAAAGACACGGACGGCGTATTTTATGTGCCATCGGCTTTTAAAGCCAAGATAACAATTTTTAATGATATATTTGTGTAATGCAATGCCCAGTTACTAATTCATACATTTATTTTACGGATCCCTCTGTATCCGAGTAATACTCGCACTTGACCGGTTATTAACCGACTGCCAAGAAGGGTTATGTGTTTCACGCGTATCTGGGGATGTGGATTTATTTATACCCTCGAAATATCCCAACGGCTGGATGGATTTTAATGAATGAGGTCTCTATCGATTAGTCTTAATCGTCCGATGGTTATAGGCTAGGTTTTGTTTTTATAAATTCAAAATGACGGCCGTAAAATACAAAATGGCGGTAGAGACTAAAAAAAAAATTTTACGCACCCTATTGAGTGGCATATCATTGGATAGGTCTTTCAAAATGAAGACGGTGTTTCATTAACTATTTTACAGTCAGAAGCTCCGTTTAAATATTACACAACCTGGAAGTTGTGTAGGTAGGATCTCTAGCTTTACTGCAACTCTAACCATCATAGACATCTATAGACCTCATCAAAGCAGTGTTTATAGATAGGAACTAACAATTAAACACAACTTAAAAGTCATCAATACAAGTAAATAAAAAAAATAGGTAAGTAATATAAACAAGTAATATAATTAAAAAAAAAATTAAATCAATTCCTACTTAGGTCAATAAGAGAATTTTTTTTCTCCCATTCTTCTTTCCTTTTGAGTGGCGCTTAAAATGCCTTGATCAAGAAGATGGCTCTCTCGGTCTTAAAATACTTTGATCAAGAAGAGGGCTCTCTTGATTATTGAAAATTAATTAATTTAATTTAATTAATGAATTAATATTTGAAAAAACTGGATTAACACAAGTGTCATCCACTACAAGTTAAAAAAAAATTATTTCAGTTTGATTGGATGAATAATAAGTATTTTATTAATGACTGAATATTTGAACAAGATATATGGGGCATTCTCACAAACTTTTGACTTTCATGTCACTGAATAATAATTTTTTATTTAATACACTTTTTTGTGTTTTTTTTTATTTAATATACTTGGGAACATCCCATTGCATGATTGCACAACAATATTAACGAGATAAATAAGTTTGGGACGATGTTGGGGGTCCAAACCCATGGAAAACTCATCTACCGTCCCGTGTCCGATGCTGATTTTGAAGTTTGGAGCTGTCTGGATGAAATTGTTTCAATAAAAATAATTCGATGTAATTTTTTTCTGAAACTGAAACTATTGTTTTACATAAATATGTAGCTAAAAATTAACCTGCATGCACACATTTTTAGGGTTGATATTATTTTTTGAACTCTGTCCCTGGGTTTTAGATTTTTTACCATCCCTCTTCTAAAATGATACAGATTCAGATGCAGCGACAGAATTTTTTTCAAGTTTTTGCTCATACAGAAGTATGCTAGAGAAAGAAATAAAATTCTTTGACAGGAAATTTACTACAGAATATAAATCAGCATTTAAATATCAATTTCAAGCACCGTGGCTTTACTGGTAGTCTTACCGTCCCCAAGGTTTATTCCTGCACTTTTCGAGGTAAATAAAAAAAAAATAATTTAATCCAATGTTAACAACTGTTTCTAAAAATCAATGAACATTGTGGCTATCACTTAGTTTTAACGTGATTTTCCTAAAAATAGGTGGTAATTTTCCTTACCGTCTTTTTTTTTACCATTTCGTCCCTTTTTTACCATTTCGTCCCCTTTTTTACCTTACCGTCCCTTCTTTAACACCCCTTTAAGACAATGTTATACAAAAATTCTGTATTAAAAGTACTACATTTGTATTATTTCTTATTTGAATGTCCTGTGGGTACTATGCAAATTCATTATAAGTAAAAATTTAGAAGAAAATAAGTTATAGGGGTAAAATGGTAAGGAAAAATCAAACTCGCAAGTTTAACTTAAACTTCAGTTAAATAAAAATTTTTTCGCTGCTGACCATTTTTTCCTTATTTTGAATCATTAAGGCATTCGTCTATCAGATTAAAATGTTATTTTAGCAAGTTTAATTTCGCCAGATTTTTTTTCTCAAAAGTCAAAAGATTGTGAGAATGCTCCTTATATATCGAAAGTGTGAGCTAATAGTAGGAATTGAAAAAATAGTTTCACATTGATGAGAAATAATTAATTAGTTCGCTTTTTACGCAGTCGGGATTTTTAATTTTTTAATTTAATTTTATATTAGTAAATTTCAAAGAAAAAAAAATTGTTTTACCATAAGTTCTTGAAAAATGTAACTGACTGTATCTTAATAATTTGATTCTTTTTTTTTTTGATAAAATCACTGAATTCTTTAGTAGAAAAAATGTATAAATTTTACACTTTGATACGCAGAAAAATCACAGCAAAAATACATAAATTATTTATTAAAATTTTTTCACGAGCTTTATATTTATTTCAGCATATTTTTAGCATCTTTTCTGTTTTTATTAATGCTCTAGAAACGTATTTATAATATTGCTTGTCTATATGAAAATTAACGTTAATATAAATTACAAATATTGGAAATAAGCAATTTGCATATTTATCTTTTGTCTTCTCTCGCTATCAATTCATTATCCATACAAAATAATCAAATAAAAATAATCTGAAACCAAGCAAACAGCGTAATTATGTTAATTTTAAAATAATTAAATGCCGTGACTAAAATGCCATTATATCATCCGTTTGAAATTTCCTGTCTCACCGAACAAAAAAAAAAAAAAAAAAAAAAAATATATATATATAGATATTTCTTGTTTTTGAAATAGACTGGTATTGTTAATGCTTCTCCTTCTATAAATTAAACAAATTTTTACGGAGATTCTTACCAGTTAATGATAAAAGCATTTTTACAACAAAAGTATATTTTTTAAGTAACATAAACACATATTTATATTTATGCACTAGTGATAAATTAAATGGAATATTTTATTTATTTATTTTGTAAGAAATGGATGACTGAGTTTATTTTTCTAATGTGTTTTGAGCTATGCAACTGATTACTGTTAAAATTCGTAAACTTAATAATAAAGGGAAAAAAAGGAAAACATTCACAGTTAAAATTTGAATTGTGAAATAAACACTAAAATGGAAAATGATGAGCCGCATATTGATTATAATTCACTTTCCAACTTTCCATGTACAAAATTGTAGAAAAGTTTCGTGATGTAACAAAAAAGTTTACGAAACATCATTGTAACCTTGTCGCTACTGACGATTCTGAACATGTTCACCACATCTTTAGAATTCATTCGGAATAGAACAAATCAGAAAATCTCATGGCACACTTATGTACCGCTAAACACCATTTGAAAAATAGACATTTGCTTCTGCACCACCATCCCGTACCGATGAATTAGCGTAAAGTGGGACGAAATGGCCAAAATACGCGACATTGACCAAATTTAAGAAAAAAAATGCATCACGAAAAATCGGTTCTGTTGGGAAAATCTGTATAAGATCAGATAATTATTTAATTCTGAGCATAAAGTAACAAAATATAGGAAGTAAACGTTTACGAGATGGTTATGCAAGGCATTGGCTAAAAAGCGAAACAAAAGAGTAGAGTTTCTCCAAGAAAATAATCAGTTTCAGCAAGAAGCCCTATTTAACAAATAAATAGCAACAATAATAACATGAGAGAGTTCTTCGAGACAGTCAGTCCTACCAGTGTATAATTCAGGAGGTGGCCCGGGGGGGGGGGACATTTCCCCCCGGAGCAACGAGATGCCCCCCCCCCCCAAGATTTGACATTTTGTGTTTTCAATAGTCAAAAAGTGCAGTTTCTCCCCGGAACTCTATAATGCCTCCCAGCCGGAGCCACAGAAATCCCTCCCGGAGAAAAGTGTCCGAATTCAATACTGAGTCTTACAGAGCTGAACATATTCTATATGATCACACAGCATATTACGTAAATTTATGGCAGCACTCAACAAGCGAAAAATCATAATTTATTTTTAGCAACTACACTGCTGCATTGACATTCCACTGAAACTTTAGCCACGGATTTTGAGACAAGAGAAACGCTAAAAAGTTCTATTCTGACCCATTGCAAAGTAATTTTTCTGTTAGATCGTAGGAATACAAAAAACCGCAATGCGCAAGGTTCTTTGGAAATAGCAGAGCTCAATTTGGAGGAGGAGAAATGAAGCAAACAATCCCCAGGAAGCCAGTAGATAAATCAAAGCGTCCTTCGAAAAAAGCTTATGATCAAGAAAAAGAATATACTGAAAATAGAATGATTTCATAATTAAAAAATCTTATGATACTCATCAGCGTACACATAAATAAGAACTGTATTAAAAACACATTAAAAATGAATCCCAACGTTTCATGCTCTTTCTAATGAGCCATCATCAGGGGAGAGGGTTCTTGACCTCCACGAAGCAAAGTTACAAACAGCACAATCACTTTCACAACATCAAACTGAAAACATTTCAGTAACTGATCATTAAACATCAAAATCAATACTGCATCAAATATGGCGCCATCTGTTAGTAGGGTATTACACTATTATCAGAAACTAGGAAAATCCAAAATTAACATTACAAACGTACTTCTTTTAAAATATTTAACCAAACATTAGAAATCTGAAATGAGATATTGTCGTTGCAAACTTCGTTTTTTCTCAGACTCTCAGAATGAAACGTTGGGATTAATTTCACTGGACAACAATGAAAATGTATCTTGAATGAAAGTGCCGAAATATTTATTAATTTAACTTGCTAATCATGAATATGGCAATAAAAAATGGAATTAGACTCTAGTTATTTTGTTATGTTGAGATTTTACTTTGTATTATCATACAAATAATACATTAAAAATAACACATTAATAATAATGCATCGTATGTCTTGTTTCCAATTTAATTTATGAAGAAATAAGGGTGACAACATAAAGTACAGTCTTACCAATTTTATTGAAGAAATCGCTTGGTCTTTCGCTTATATTCCACGTTCGGATTATCTCTAAAAATTGTCCAGCAGTTGTCTGCAAGCATAGACGCTGATCATTTTCCTTGATAACGTTGTTCTATCGCTGACATATCCTGGTGGAAACGTTCATCATGCTTGTCGCTGAATTTTCTGCTGTTAGCAGGGAAGAAATCCATGTGGAAATCTAAGAAATGTAGCTTTAAAGACATTCGACATCCAAATTTCTGATATAAAGCAAGCATTTCGTTAACAAGATCTTCGTAATATTCGGATCGGACGTTTCCAAGAAAATTAGTACAAACGTGACAGACTGAATCCCATACTTGTTTTTCATCATGATTTAACAGGTTTTCAAATTTCGGATCCTTGAAAATATCTCTAATCGGTGAACCCACAGAAATTCCCTCTCTAAATTTTGCCTCACTCAGTCTGGGAAATTTTGTACGCAAGTAAGCAAAAGCTGGTTTATTTGTATCGATAGCTTTAGCCAACTGCTTCACAAACGCCATTTTATGTATAGAGCAGGTAAGATAATTTTCTCTGGAAAAAGAAGCAATGTTTCTTGATATTAATTTTTCCAGGTGTCAAATAGAGCCTCGGAGACCAGCCATTCTAGATATAGTGTAAATCTGTAGCACGACTGCTCCATTCACACAGGAAGCAACAAAATTGCGTAAATCCCAGTTCAAGACTCATCAAAAGCGCAACTATTTTCAAGTCAGCATAGACACACCATTCATTTTCAGTCTATTTAATTAGGTGTAAGAGCTGTTGCAGGTGTTCATAAGTCTCTTTCATGTGCGCAGAATATGCAATAGGAATGGATGGTAGTTATTACCATTATGAAGCAAAATCATATTTAAGCTTATTTCGGACGCATCTATAAATAGACGCCACTCGTTTCCATCAAGTGTTAATCTAAATTCATTCATCAAGCCTTTAATATCCGAGCAGAAAACAATATTATCATTTTTCTGAAAATAATGTAGAAATTTTATATGTCGGTTACGAAATGAAGACACTCTGACATGTTCTTCCAAAAGATTCTACTGTCGTAGTCTTGATGCGAGTAGTTCTGCTTTGTCTTTCGACAGATCTAAATCACGAACACGATCATTTAGATCCTTCTATGTAATTTTATGTACTGCAGAATTAGAGGGAGATATAGAGGACAAATTCTTGCATTTTACCTATAATATTTGTTTATATTATTTTTTGAAATTCTTTTTTCTTTCGAAAGGTTTTTTTTATTACACGTTTTATTAATTCATATATGCACGTGAACATCTAAAAAAGAAATATTACTTATTATATCGCACAATAAATCAGTTTATTCTTTAAAATGTTTTAGCAAAAGTGGCATTTAAGATTTAGGTTCATTATATCTTTGCACCCCTTAATCTCAGAAACAAGAGCCAAAAAACAGTTTTCATGGTGATATTCGTGTTCAGCACGTTGAATTCATTAAGAATTGGGCGTTTTCAATTTTGATACATGAAATTTGTTAAAAATTGTTGTCCAGTGTTTTTAATGTGTTTTTAATATAGTTTTTATTTACTATGTGTACGCTGATGAATGAAACGTTGGGATTAATTTTTAATGTGTTTTTAATATAGTTTTTATTTATGTGTACGCTGATGAGTATATAAGAGTTTTTAATTATTAAATTTTGACAGCATAAGTCCAAGTTTTTCTTATTAGAATGATTTCAGGTTGGAAAAAAATATCGGCGTGTTTTGTCCCACGACGAATTTTGAATAGGGAAATGTAAAAAAGAATAAAAATATGATACGCATTTTAAATGGAAAATGATAAATTAAAAGGAAATAAATTTAATTAAATTAGATAAAGAATTTAGAATAGATGTGAGATAAGTCAAAAATTTAAAATATATTGCATCATCATCATCATCAACAACAACCGTTTTCCTTCCACTGCTGGATGTAGGTCTCCCCCAGATTTTTCCAATGTTTTCTGTCTAGTGCTTTAGTCATCTAATTTACACTGGCTACTTTCTGATTTCATATGGCAGCCTAGCCGAGCCCGGTTATTCTTAGCACCCTCTGTCTTCATGTCTTTCTGATCGCTGCCGTAACCAGGAACATTCAGACCGCTGGGAATTAAGGGCCGTGATTTATTTTGTGAATTCATGGTAAAATAAGGGGGGTAGATGGCCAAATGCCTCCACGCTGGCTAAGCGGGTTGGAGGAAGCCCATCCGCGTTCGTTCCCCATGCACTAGGCAAGGGTACTAACAGGCTGCACCGGTAGAAGGTGCGGATTGGACATTAAGTCTCCGCTCCCAGTCGATTCCTTTAAGTCCTCCTCGAAGGCAATTAAAGGGTCTTCTCCTGGTTAATAAGCAGAGGCTATTATATATATATATATATATATCAAAAGTCAAAAATTTAAAATATATTAAATATATATATATCAAAAAACCAAATGAACGCATTCTATACATTCAAGTGTTTATGATAAAATTAGTAGACGCGACAAAAACACAACATTCACCTTCAATAAACTTGTCCATTTTACGGAATTATGTATCCTTTCATGGTTTAGCAAAATTCTTTAGTTTGAATAGGCAGTCGATATTTTTCTTTCAAAAATTATCATTATTTATTTATTTATTGTCATTGTGCGACATTAAGGGAAATACAATTTAGTTCTAAAATGTGTTTTTTATCTTTTGTTTATAAAAATACGTGTTTTTAAACGTAATTTTTACAAAGACAGCTATTACAAAAAGTCACGAATTGTTCCGGAAAACGTACCTTGTTCTCTCTTTTCATAGGTATTGGTTTAGGAGAAATTTATTATAATCACATCCGCCACGAGTTCGGTAGGCCCGCAATCATGTTTAAACAAGTGGTCAAAAAATTCTCAATAAAATATGATATTCGGACAACTTTTACTTTAAAAAGTTTCAGACATGCAGCATGTAATAATATGAGAGAATTCTGAGTTCACATTCGCATTCCCACCTTTAACCTTTAAATGCATATTGTAACTTAGGAGTTGGTCTTTTTTTGCCATTTGGCGCTTTCTATTGGTCTTTTATGTGTTGGTACTATTATGTGTTACTTACGTTTAATAACTTGCATTTAAGGTCGTGAAGTCTGTTTTTGCACAACTTTGTTATCATGGGGAGGTTATAACATCTTTTGTTAATACTGCTTGCAACGTGCTGGACTGGCGTTTTTTCTCTATCTTTATAAGGTAGTCATTACTAATTATGCAAACTATTAAAAGCATTATAAAAGTTATTATAGCATTGAATATTTGTTATTATGCAGTGTAAAAATAGGGTGGTCATAAAAAAATCTTCCCCGATATATGTACCCCTAGCGAATTAATCGCTCAACCAATCGAAAGGAAATTTCAGATTTAATTATTTGAAGGTATGCGCTCGAGATCGCGATGATTTAAAACAAGTGTACACAAACACAACTCAAAAACACATTTTAAAACAAATCTTACAACATTGCTCTGTTCACAAGTGAAAAAAAAAAAATCGGCTACTGAAAACATGTTTTGTAGACACTTCTTCGTTCCTCGCAATGGTCTTCTTTGCATGTGTTTTACGCCGGCAATTTTCATCGTACGTGTATCATTCTAACGTCATTTATGGTTTTTCAATGCGCTGATGAATTTGCGCATGAAAAAAATTGGTGTTGCCATTCGAAATTTTCGAAATTTTTTCATTGTAACCGTGACCGTGAGAGCTCTATTGTTTTAAATCATCACGATCTCGAGCGATACTTTCAAATAAGGTATGTATACCTAAAATTTCTTTTTCGATTGGTTGAGCGGTCAGGCAGCTAGGGGTTCATATATCGGGGAATTTTTTTATGACCACCCTATTTTTACACTGCACAATAACAACTATTCAACGATATAATAACTTTTATAATGCTTTTAATAGTTTGCATAATTAGTAATAACTACCTTATAAAGATAGAGAAAAAACGCCAGTCCAGCACGTTGCAACCAATGGCCATGTAATGCATACTAATTTTTCAAATATCGTCTCAGGAAATTAATATTTTAACTTTTTTTCTGTGTGCTCCTTTTAAAGGATGTCTCTTCTTATTTTATAGTTCACAAAATAATTCTAAAATACATATTCTTATTTTTATATTTAGTGCTAAAGTCTTAAGATTTCAGTGTGATATGAATAACACTCACTAACTTCGAAACTATTTGGAATTTTAAAAGGACAAAAGAAAGTGTATGTTCTCATTTAATCATCTAATCTCATTTATTCATATTATTTACATAAAGTTGCCAAATACCGAGTCATTTCAAAGTGTTTTACGAGCTCTATATCCATGTTCACGAAAACACTCCTTTCCTGCTATTGTACGGCGCGACAATAACTTGAAAAGAGGACCACTTTTTCGGATTTTAATTTTATATGATTTTTAAAATAGTGACAGGAAAGTGAGGAGAATAACATGCTTTATTTCTTTTCTTTCCATTTCTTTCCATTTGTATCAAAGTATCCATGAAATCTTTTGATGGATTTTGGAGTTCGCACGTATGCTTTACCAGCCTCTGAAGCGAATCACTTTTTAAAAACAATCCAACAGTTTAAAGCATTTTTATTTTTCAAGAAATTTTTTCGCGTAGTATTTATTCGCTTCATTAAAAAAAACTAGTTGTGAAGAAAACTACTTTTTTTTTTAGAAAATATTTCACGGATATTTATTTGGATTTTTTTTATAAATTATAAATTGAAGGTTCTTTTTCTGATGCTAAAAATATAATTATAGGAATTGATTTGTGTATTTTATTTTTTGTGTGTGCAAATATTTTAAGTACATATTGTAGTTTTTCAAAAGAGCAAATTAATTACCTCCTTGTTTCCGAAAATTGTTTTAGACATTATTTTAAATTGTATTCATTCTGATATATTTCGAAGCACTTAAATTGAGTAATTTTTTAAAAACGTATATGGCAAAAATAATTCACATAATTTGTTTACTTCAAAGCAGATAAAATATTACATTCCTTTTTATAGTTAACATTCCTTTGATATCTAGTTGTTCTATTCTCGTAATTAAGTGCATAAGTGTATTTCTACTTTTGTTTCCTAATTTGCAGTTTTATAACAGAATTTTTTCTTTTTTATATCAACGAAGTGAGCATGGGTGAAGCAAATATTGTTCCTAGTGAACATTTCACTGGAATTTAACGAAAATACTGATAAAATATTTACATTTAAAACAAAATACAAAATGAGAACAAAACTGCATATTTTCTCTAAACAGTCTGATGATAATATTTTAAAATATTAGGGGCAAAAAAATGAAATGTCGGCACATATAATTAAAACCCATTATATTTAAATTAATAAAACATTTTGTACAAAAAAAATGTACAATAAATAAATGAATAAATAAAAGGAAAGGCATGATAATTATAATTTTTTTTTTTTCAAAATAACTGACATCACATTACACTAAATTAAAAAGATAAAAGCACTAAAAACAATTTAAAAGGACGTTTCGGATTCATTCTGAATCTCATCAGCTAATTCCTAACGTAAAAGTCATATTAAGGTGTTAAAGTTCAACAAACAGAAAAACATTACATCAAGTTGCCAAAGAGAAAATAATAGTTAAAACAAAACTGAATATTCTATTGGTAGAGATGCAACCTCGTTAATTTTAAATCAGCAGTTTTAGTGTACGAAGCTTCCATAAAAACACGACTTGCATAAATGCTGCAGTTGGATCCAATTATAAAAGCATTCTCAAAACTCAGAAAATTATCAGTTTTCATGGCGTGGTTAACAATCTTAGAATTTAAATTTTTATTCCTAAAAGCATGTTTAACGCCTCTTAAGTCTTGTTTCAAGTGTACGGCTGGTTTCTCTTATATAGACTACATTATATTGTTTGCACGGAATTCCATAAATAACTGCCTACATTTCAGCCTATGAGTAGTAATTGGTGGAAGTGCGTTTTCGATTCTGTTATGTCAATTCCGAAAGTACTAAATTTTAGTATAAATTGCGTAAAACTTATATTTCGCATAATACTGAAAGATATTCATATACATATGATAG
The DNA here is from genome assembly GCA_963932465.1 of Maratus speciosus. Classification (NCBI taxonomy): domain Eukaryota; kingdom Metazoa; phylum Arthropoda; class Arachnida; order Araneae; family Salticidae; genus Maratus; species Maratus speciosus. Next base: position 338,271,422 of record OZ010791.1, read on the forward strand.
AAGAATAAGGCCATAATTAATGAATAAAAGGAGTTTAATGGTTCTGGATTATAATTTACACATTAAGTGAATACTATACTTACAAAGTACGGGAGGGTAGGGGGTTTTCTGCGACATCTGCCCGCAGCATCTGAGAATTCATATCGGACTTTTGTCCGGTTTCGTAGCGACTTCTGCCCTCGTCTAGAGCTAGATAGATACGTCCAATCTCAGCCACTTCGAAATGAAATCTGGGCTTGGGCTGTCAATTGTTCCCAAGCTCAGAGGATGCAAAAATGGGCACCAGCAATTTCAATTCCATCTGCTGTTCTAAGGTCACTATTTTCTCATGGAAACTGCTGACCGTATCTTGTTGCTAGGAGGAGAGTGTTTTGGGAACTCTAAAACCACAACTCACATACATAACCGTTCGCTGGTGATTACTTTTTGCAGTGCGTTTTCGACCTGGAATAACTTTTAGTATGTTACAGGGCATGTACATGATCAGTAGTTTCTATGAAGGGCCACTCAAAATAATTCAAATATAATTTAACCTATAAGCAGTTATTCCTTAAAATACTTTTCAGTGATTTTATAAGTTTTTAAACTGAACGAAGTATCACTTTTGATACAAAGTGCTACAAATGTCATTTTCCCCATACCCTAATCGTTGTCATAGAAGTAATTTTACAGAAATATGGGAATAATTAGCGTAATGAATTGTGCGGTGTAGAAATCGATTTCAGCAAATGACTTGGGGACTGGAGAAACTGGTAATAATACCGGGTGGCATTGATGACGACTTGGTGATGTGATGAATTTGGTGACAAAATCTGTTGAAAATGTTTATTTGAAATTTTCCGGAAATCAAGGCTAAACGCAATAAGCAGAATTATCGAAATTATTTAAATTATCTTTGACATGTAATATAGAATCAATAATGTAATACATGAGGCTTTGGCGTATTCTCAGAATTTTGTACTTTCATAATCTCTGAGAGGTGCATAATTTTTCTTCCTCGTTAGGCTAAAATTTGTCCTTATTAATTCATCCCCTTAATTATTTATGAATTTAAATATTTGAGGAATTATTTCTGTTTAAAAATACCGTTTAAATTTTCCGTATGCTAAGTACTAAATTTATTTGTGTTAATTTGCAATCATGATTCTGATTAATTCTTCTAACTAATTTCGCATTCAGGATTCTAATTAATCTAAAACATCAGAAAGTAATCTTTATTCAATTATTAGATATTAGTTTTATTTATAATTTTACTCGTCTTTTTTGTAGCAAAGTTAAAATACTTGAAAAAACACGTTCAGCTTTTTTATATCTGCAAAAACAGAATATATTCAAAAGGATTTCAAATCTTAGCCATGACTAGTTACAGAAGAATTGAGCAAATAAACACGTGATCTAACAAAAAAAAATTCTTTCTTCTATTTACATTTTCCGTTCTTTGGAGTTAAGATTTTTATATGTTTGATGCGAGTCATACAGATAGTTTCGAATTCCATACTTCTTCTGAACAATGTGAATATTAAAGGATGTCTAAGAAATAATCTACGAAATAACTCAACCAAAAATTTCAGAAGTTTACTGCTCAAAAGATTCCTCAAGCTAGCGATGTCAAGGCGCATCTGTGAAGATTATAACACTTCATTGCCTGACTAAAACAGATTTATTCCATGAAAGTATTTTTTATGTCGGTATTTGACATTATCCATAAAATCACTAAGATAATCACTCTATGTTTGATATCCATATTTTTAACTTAAGCAAAAATGAATATAATACTGATTGCTTCTAAGAAGTGGGTATATAAAAATATTTTATTTAAAAAATAAATTATTTTAATGATATTTCTTTTTCATCTTTACAATTGAGATCACCATCAGCAAATATTGCTCGATTTTAACACAATATTAAAAAAGTTTTGGAGCTGTAAATATTTCTTCAAACTAAGCAATTTTATACAAATCTTTTTATACAAAATTATTTTGTACAAATCTTTGTTTACGTATTCCTTTAAATACTTTTAATGAAAAATAATTTAAATTTAGTTTAATTAGGACATACTAATTAAGGATTTTCAAAAAGGTCATTTGACATACACGGGTTGTAGGCGGGATTATAAAAAAATATATCCGATATATCCACTTAACATTCCGTATATGGGGCATTCTCACAACCTTTTGACTTTCATGTCCCTGAATAATAATTTTTATTTTAATACACTTTTTTGTATTTTTTTTATTTCATATACTGGGGAACATCCCATTGCATGATTGCACAACAATATTAAAGAGATAAATAAGTTTTGAACGATGTTAAGGGTCCAAACACCTGGAAAACTCCTATACCGTCCCGTGTCCCTGACTCTGACTTTTAAGTTTGGAGCTGTCTGGATAAAATTGTTTCAATAAAAATAATTCGATGTATTTTTTTTCTGAAACTGAAACTATTGTTTTATATAAATATGTAGCTAAAAATTAACCTGCACACATTTTTAGGGTTGTTATTATTTTTAAACTCTGTCCCTGGGTTTTAGATTCCTTACAATCCCTCTTCTAAAATTATACAGAAAATCATTTCAGATGCAGCCACAGAATTTTTTTCAAGTTTTTTTCTCATGCAGAAGCATGCTAGAGAAATAATATCTAAAATTCTTTGGCAGGAAATTTACTGTAGAATTTAAATCAGCATTTAAATATCAATTTCAAGCATCGTGGCTTTATTGGCAGTCTCACAGACCCCAAGGTTTATTCCTGCACTTCTCGAGGTAAATTAAAAAAAAAAAAATTAATTTAATCCAATGTTAACAACTGTTTCTAAAAATCAATAAACATTGTGGCCATCACTTAGTCTTAACATGATTTTCCTAAATAGGTGGTAATTTTCCTTACCGTCCCATCATTACCGTTCCTTTTTTTACCATTTCGTCCCTTTTTACTTTCTGCTATCTTTACCAGAAGAAAGTATTGGATTCGTAAAAATTTTCGACTTTCGGTTTTCGACGGATTTACACATTTTAGTGGTCAGAGATTCCGAAAAACATGTTTTTACAAAATGTCTGTCTGTCTGTATGTGACACAAATTTTGTGGGCGCTCTATCTCAAGAACTGATGCACGAATTTTGATAAAAATTTATATTCAGTTAGTTAGTCTCTGATATAAATTGGTGCTGATTAGTTTTTGGTGTAAATCGCTCAACAGGTGGCGCTGCTATGCAGCCTTTTTCACGATTTCCGCAATAGCTCAATCTCCAGAACTCATGCACGGATTTTCATCAAACTTCAGATTCAGTTAGTCCTTGACATGAATTGAAGTTTTCTACATTTTGGTGTAAATCGCTCAACAGGTGGCGCCGCTATATTGCATTTTTTACCATTTCCGCAATAGCTCTATCTCAGCAACTGATGCTTAGATTTTCATCAAACTTCAGATTCAAGTATACATTGATATGAATTAGAGCTGTTTGTGTTTTGGTGCAAATCGCTCAACAGGTGGCGCTGCAGTGCTGCACTTTTCAGAATTTCCATTATAGCTGTATCTCAAGAACTAATGCAATAATTTTCACCAAACTTCAGAATCAGTTAATCCTTGACATGAGTTGACATTTTGGTGTAAATCGCTCAACAGGTGGCGCTGCTATGCTGTATTTTTCAGAATTTCCACTATAGGTTATCTCAAGAACTAATGCACGAATTTTCATCAAACTTTAGAATCAGCTAGTCCTTGACATGAATTGACATTTTATACAGTTTGGTGTAAATCGCTCAATAGATGGCGCTGCTATGCTGTTTTTGTGATTTCCGCAATAGCTTTATATGAAGAACTAATGCTTGGATTTTCAGCGAACTTCAGATCCATGTATACCTGGATATCAATTACAGTGGGTTGCCAAATTATTAGGGACAGTCATAGTTTTTGCTAGTTTTATACTTTAGGTGCACTTGACTACGCCTCTAAGTGGTTTAAGTGTTGCAAAAATGTATTTTACCGTTGTCAATATCTATATAATTAAACTTTTAAGTACTTTTGGTATGTTAAAAGGTTTGTTTGCTTTCTATAAATATTTTAATAGAGAGAGAGACGCTGAGTCTTTTACACACGCAATAGTGGAAGACCCTTTTCTTTAATTTAAAGAAAATTATTTGGGTTTTTTTTGTAAAAGTTATGAATTATATGGGAGTATTATCTTTCTCTTATTGATTAAATATTTGTTTTTTGCGAAATTATTTACGATTATAATTTATTTTTTATTTTCATTGATTTCAGTATGGATCGAGGGGTTGGTTTGTCCCCTAGAAAAAAATCTGAGGTAAAAACCCTTCTTCTGCATACGAATCATTTCCAAACGAACGTAGCAGAACTTGCTGAAGTTTCCAAGTCAGTAGTCAACAGGATAAAAATTAATCTGGAGAAAAACCAGCCACTTTCGCCCAAACGAAAAGGTAAAAGTTGAAGAAAACGCATAACAACTCCACGTACCGATAAAAAATCCAGGATATCTGTTTAGTAAACAGAAAGAAAAGTGTAGGACTCCTTACTCAGATCGCTTAATGTGGAATACCAGTTTTTAAGAGAACTGTGCAGCGGAGATTAGCGGAGGAAGGGTTCACATGTCATCGTCCAGCCAAGAAACTCCGATTGACAGAAGCGATGACGAAGAAGCGCCTTGCCTGGGCTCGTGAACACCGCCAGAAGACAGTTGATGACTGGAGTAAGGTCATTTGTTAAGATAATTGTGTTTTATTTTATTTAAAATCATTTATTTCTAAATTATTAACATATTTAATTTTTTTCAGGTGTGTTTCTCAGATGAATCAACCTTTCAAATTTTAGCTGACAAAAGCAGCTTTATCAGGCGACTTCCAGGCGAAAAATACCGCCCTGACTGATTCTTGGAAAGTATTAAACACCCTTATAAAATAATGGTGTGGTCTGTCATAAGCGCTAAAGGGGTTGGACGCCTCTAGAGTGTCCAGGGAATCATGAAACAAGACCAGTACTGGCAAGTTCTGGAAACTCGGCTGCTGCCGCAAATTGAAGAATAGTTCCCAGGTGGTGAAGAGTTCATGTTTATGCATGATTCAGCGACTTGTCATAAAGCTAGAAGTGTTACAAAGCTTTTGGCAAACCACAATATCCCAGTTTTACCTTGGCCTGGCAATTATTCTGACCTGAACCCCATAGAAAACTTATGGGAGATCACTAAGGCGAAAATCGCCAAAGATATGATTACAACCAAGGTGCAACTCATCGAAAAACTAGTAAATGTATGGCATCAAAACCCTAAAATAAAAGAAAGTGCCAGAAATTGCATAGAAAGCATGCAGAGACGCATCGAAGTCAAAGAAAATGTCACCAAATATTAATATTCTTTACATAACATTGGTAAATTGACTGTATTATATTTTTGTTGGGTTTTTTTCATATAATATTGCGTAAATACTTAAACTAGTATAACAATAAAGCTTTTTAAACTTAAAATCAGTGCTTATTTTCAAATTATATCATAATATTGTACAAAAAACCTATACTTCATGACTGTCCCTAATAATTTGGCAACCCACTGTATTGCTGTTTATGTATTGGTGTATATCACTCAACAGGTGGCGCTGCTATGCTACATTTTTCAGAATTTCCGTTATAGCTCTATCTCAAGAACTAAGGCACGAATTTTTATCAAACTTCACATTTAGATACACTTTGATATGAATTGGTGCTAAATTGATGTAATTTCTTGTACTATTTAAATGATTTAAATGACGTGATTTATGTAGAAGAAAGTTTTGTGATGGCCACAACATACTAGTTTCCAATACCATCCCCTTTTTTTACCTTACCGTCCCTTCTTTAACACCCTTTAAGACAATGCTATACAAAAATTCTGTATTAAAAGTACTACATTGTTATTATTTCTTATTTGAATGTCCTGTGGGTACTATGCAAATTCATTATAAGTAAAAATTTAGAAGAAAATAAAAAGTAATAGTGGTAAAATGGTAAGGAAAATTAAACTCGCAAGTTTAACTTAAACCTCAGTTAAATAAAAAAAAATTTCGCTGCTGATCATTTTTTTCTTTATTTTGAATCATTAAGGCATTCGTCTATCAGATTAAAATGTTATTTTAGCAAGTTTAAATTTGTCAGATTTTTTTCCCCAAAAGTCAAAAGATTGTGAGAATGCCCCATATATCTCACTATTCTAAAAAAAAGTAACTAATGCTATCACCGCCTCCGATTTTGAATTTCTTGTGACCGGAGGTCTTTTTTCGTTAATATTAAGAAAAATCTTGCATACAAAAATATGAAAATCGGTGGTATTATGGAGAAATGTTTGATAAACACGCTGATGCAGACAGTTTTTAAATCTAAGAATTATTTTAAGAGATGTTTAATGTTAAAGCTGGATAAAATTGTTCCATTAAAAAGTTTTATAGGAGCAAAAACTATACATAGAAATTTAATCATTTTTAGATCATTTTATGCATCAGAAGTTACCAATGTGCAGACTGCATTTATTTTTTTCATTTGACTCATTTTTGGGGGTTTATTTCTATTTTAAATTCAAATTTTCAGCATTTCGAGAGATATTTTTTACAACTTTTAGAAAAGGTATTATTTTAAATCGCTGCCAAATTTAAAAACAGCGCAAAGTATAATATTTTCTTTAAATTAAAAATTTATATACACGTGACTTTAAACAGAAAAAAAACTTTCAAATGAGAATTAAATGATCACGTATTAAAAGCAGGAAAATATTGATAATTACGTCATAAAAACTATATTTACACGTGAATTTCAAAAGAGAAAGAAAATTGTAAAATAATAAATTCATTAATATGCGTTAAAGGATGTAAATGGAAGAAATTACGTCATATTTAAAATTGCCAAGCAGTATAAATTTAAAATTATACTTGCGCGAGCCATTTATTTCATATTTTGAGATAATCTTTTAAAACTAATCTATTTATACATTGAACAGCATTTAATGCACATCCATACCTATAAGGGAAGATCCTGTTCTGTCACTAAATGCCGCCGAGTTTGCTGCCAACTTGACGATATAGTGCCAAATTCGGCGACCAAAGTTAGTCGCCAAAAATGACGCCAACTTGGCGATATCTCTAATATTTCACCAAATTCGAATAGATTTCCATTATAAACTAATAGGGTTTACTAGCTTACAGAAGATCAACAAATTGAGATATTTGAGCCAATGAACCAATGCAGATGTTATTGAAATGCCTACAAGAGTCGCATTGCTCTTGTGCTGAGAATTCTAAGACAGTGCAAATAATATTTCCTTTCTAACAACAAAAATATTTTCACGTGAATATTAAAAAGAGAACGAAAACTTTGTTGAAAATTACGTCAGATTTAAAACGATACATAATGTCTTATTTTAAAAACTTTTTTATATAGTGTTGTTAAAAAGAACAGGGAGACAAATACTCTGTTTACTTAAATCATTTTATATTAGCTTATTTTCACATGTTTCACTGATCTGATTTAATCAAAGACGAAAACAATCCGTTAACAGGGAGACAGCCACTGTGTTTTAATTATAATTCATTCTTCCGAAAATTTTTTAAAGCCGATCAAATTAGTGTGCTTTTAGCGTTTGCGGTGTCTGAGCATGGAATGGCGAGGATAGCTCGTAGGAGGCAGAACCCCCTAGTATATAACAAATTAACACCTAATGATAATATACTACTTTTAATTGCTAAAAGGCGTAAATTAAATTTTTTAAAACAGTCAAAATAGGTGATAGTCAAAACAATCAAAATAGTGAAAAATCTAAAGTTATAAAATAGAATACTCTATTTTATAATATTAGATTTTCACAATTTTTTGAATTTTTATCTTTGAAATGTACGATTTGCAAAATTTCCTGACGTGACTTTTAGAAATGAAGATCGTTTTCTGATTCAACGCAAAAAAAAAAATACTGAAAAATCAATTATCAAAAGTTAAAAAACACAACCATTGCAGGCTTGTGTTATCTATTAAAACGTTGTCTAAATTGACATAAACTGCATCCATGAAGATATTTCAGGAGCAAATAGGATTTGTAAATCCATATTTTGATTATACAGAAAATATTAGAATATTAAATAAATCATAATTATTCTTTGAGGGATATATAATTTTTGTGTCTTCGAAATTAACTTGTATATTCTGCTTCTGGTTAAGTCTTGATAGGACTGTTGTATTGATTTAATTATCCACGAATCAATAGAAATTTTTACTAAAGAAAATACTGTTTGTAATGACGTTTTATCCTACAACATACCTAGAATTTGGATCAATTTACTTAAAGAATGATAAAACGAGTAATTTTCCACTTCCCTATATCCATGTTTTATTTTCCCAATGTTTCCGGATCGATAAATTAACTTCCACTTTCACTCCTTTTCGTCACCATCTACGTAGATTTTGAAAATTAGGCGTCAATAACTGTTGTATTTCTTATAATCCTTGGAAGAAGACTATGTTTTTTATAGTTGAAAGTTCTAAGGTATTGAAATAATTTAACATTTTTTAAATACTGTGTCATCTTTTAAGTAATTTTGCACATAGTGTAAGTTTAACTTTAACTTTTAAAGATGAATTAAGCATTTCTATTTATTTATTTACTGAAATGCTTAATGTTTCATTAATTGACTTTTACAGGTCCTAAAACCTCTATTATATGATAAAAAAAGAAATTAAAATTATTTTTTTAAGTAATAAAACTGAAATAAAATTGTGCCTACATTTATCCACTGTTTATTACATTTTTACGATAAAAATCTTTCAAAAAAGTTTGGTTTTGCTTGCGATATGCAATTTGTTTTTCAAACTCTGTTAGTAGTTTTAATCCTTCTGATCTCCAATTTCAATATATATTTCATCATTACTAATAGAGTCAGCTTTTGTCGAAAATTCTGAAGGAATATAATCGCATACATCAACTGATTCTTCTTCAGTAGGTAACTTATCATCAATATTAATGAAATTTTCGGCAGTTTCTTCACTCCTGATGCATTTCATTATTTCACTTATTTCGCATAATTCTTCATTTGTGTCGGTTATGTGTGTTTCATTTTCTTCTAGTATAAAGCCTGCTTTCCTGAAACATTGCCGTAAGCTTCCCGGTTTTATGTTTTTTACAGCTGAGGAAACCAAATTATAGCATCGAGAGCATTAACTAATTTTAGGAGGGTGTATTCATAGAATCTTACTTTGAAAGAATGTGGAGTAATAAAAGCTTTCTGTACCAGGCTTTAAAATTGTGTATTGCGACTTGATCAAGTGGTTGGCATACTGAAGTATTGTTTCGGGAAAAAAACACAATTTTAATATTGTCGAATTTGAAATGTTTTCGATGAGAACTTGCATTGTCCAAAAACAAGGGAACTTTTTTTTTTGTTTTTTCATCCTATTATCAAAGGAAGTTTACCATTCGATCATTAAAGGACTACTCATTCACGCTTTCTTATTCACTCTTCACACAATACCAAATTTATTAAATTGAATGTTCTTTGGGAAACATCTGGTTTTCAGAGATTTTTAAATAATAAGAGGGATTTCAAATTCCCCTATCACATTGCAACATAATAAAATAACGAGACACTCTTTTGACATTTTTTCCGCCGATACTGTCATCCTTTTTTAAAACACAAAGTCTTTTTAGGAAAAATTCTGCAAAAAAGTCCGGTTTCATCGGCATTTAAAATGTTTCTCTCCTCATAACCTTTATAAATTCATTGCAGTCGTTCATGTCAATCCGAAACTTCTTTAAGGTCTACATATTTTGCTGCTCCAAATATTGTTTTAAAAGAGATGTTGTGCTGAGATTGAAACTTTTCCAGCCACCCACTTTAAGTCTTAAAATCGTATAATTCGAGTTCTTTAGCGACTTCTAAAGCCTTTCCTGAATCAAAGGCCCACTTATAGGAACGTTTTTTGAACGAACTGAAGTAAGCCAATTCAGAATTATATAATCAATTTCAATGGAATTAGTCTTCCTCAATTTCACATTTTTGGGGTTGGAGTTAGAGTTAGTAATCCAAAATTTTTTTATTTCTTCTTTATTTCATAAAACATATCTATTTACCTATCATATATAACCATTACCTATCATATATCATTTATCCAAACATATCGTTTTTACCTATTTTAAAACGTTCAGCAAGTATTCGTAAACTCAATTTCTCTTTCTCAGATACACTTACAATTTCATGTATTTCTTTTAAAATTAATCGTTTACTTTTTGAGGCCATTCTCGAAATACGTATTAATCACAAACAGGAATCAAACAGTAATCGACATTTCGAAATAGATATTTTCTCTGTTTTCGTCGCGTTCTTGGCGCCTTTTATTCTCCTTGCCAAAAAATCAGCACACAATTTTCCAATAAAATTGTTTAAGCTTGGGTATGAAACAAAAATACTAGTCAGCGTATTATCTATCCTGAAGTTTCATGCCAATTGTAAACGAAGTTATCTTACGCGCATTTAAAACGAAAGAGAAAATGATTTATGAATTATGGAACTCCGCGGATCAAGAAATTTGTACTTCTAGACATTAATCAGCAGAAAATCCTAAATCTCTCAAGGAGGGACATTTTCTTTCTCGGACGTAGGAGAGGGTTGATTTTCTCCAGCCCACACCCTACATATATCTGTGATCACAAAATTTGTGACACATTACCCTGATAAATTTAGAGGCTTTTTACTTTTTTTTCTATTTTTTTTTTCTCGTTAAAAAATAATTTTTCATCCTTTATCGCCAAAATTACTGTCTGCTATTCGGAATGTCCGTTATTCAGAGATTAAACATACAAAAATTTAGGTTTCGGGAGAGGGATTGGAAAACTGTCCGGTATTCGAAAGTGCCCGTTATGGAGGTTTTACTGTATTGTTATTACGAGGCAGAACCAGTCGAATTTCGAAGAAAGAAAATGTTTAAGAAGGAACTGTTTCATTAAATATAAGCAAAATAACAACAAAATAATAATAACAAAACAAACAAAATAACAGCAAAACAAACAAAATAATATTAACAAAACATTGTGCAACATTATCTTATTGTTAACGTTTTAGGATGAGGTAACCTAAATTAGTGCCTCACTTCAGATCCAAGTTTTCTTGAATAATTCTACCTATTATATTTTTGTATGGATTTCTGTGGAGATAATACAAACACTTGCGTGAGATAATAAAACTTCTGCGCCAAAATCCCGACATCTTAATCAGATGCATTTCACATAAACTTACATTTACGTATTAAGTTCAAAATAAATTAATAAAAATATTTTATTCTCATTATGTGGAACGTTTTCAGTGAGAAATGAAACACAAGCAGGAAGCAGGAATTCTGCATTTTCAGAATTTTGTGTCGCCCGCGATCAGAAATTTTTTTTATTATTATTACGAGGCGGAAACGGTCGAATTTCGGCGAAAGAAAATATTTAAGAAGGAACTGTTTCATTTATTTATAATAAACCTACAAAATTAGTTTAAATAAAAAATGCATATTATATTGGCTAGTCTAACTCTCAAATAAATTTTTATTTTAACCTAAAGGTCACGGTTCTTCTACAGAGGCACTCTAATTTTTTATAAAACTTTGAATTTTATCAGTGTGTGATTTCAATTTTGAGTTATTTTAAAAAATGAAGCATTTCCACCTGTGAAGATTTTCAAAGCTACTGGAGTGAAAATGATGCACTTCTACAAAACATATTTCAATTTTAAGACTTAAAACACACGCTTTTATTTTATATAAAATGACGTCATTTGCATCGGCTGAAGAATTCCACATTTACGATCCAGTCTTAAACAACATCAAAATAAAAGTATTCATATGACGTCACTATCGCGGAATAATACACACACCCAGCAAAAAGCGATGTCGTAAACTCGACACGATTCATATGCCTTCATTTGTTTGTAACAATAATGGATACTGAAAATTAAATACAGTTTATAATAGCTCCATGTTTTATCAGAAATCATTCATTTATGCTTTTTCAAAATTGCATCTATTATAATCAACTTTTTTTTCTTTAGTTGTTATGGAAAAATAGCATCAAAAATATATAGTAATCTACCACTTTCCCTTTACTTTCGACAAAAATGGTGTACTTCATGTTGGTTCCACCATTACAAAAATGCCATTAAAACTAATAATAATAATAATAATAATAATAATAATAATAATAATAATAATATCTCAAAAATAAATTGAGGTGCAGTTTTCAATTAAATTCCACTTAAAAGTTTTTATCCAGTATACGAAGGTGTAAAAATTAAAAATGTGCTATGCTTAGAAGTTAAAAAAATTGCAGTAGATATTATCAGTATTTAACCGTACAATGATACAACTGCATCGTTTTACTGCGGTCTTATGTAACGTAACGTTGTTTTTTAGTGACAACACTTTAATTGTTACCTGAAAGAAATAGCATATCGGAACTAAAAAAATGTTGTGGAAATTAAACTATCATTCTTCTAGCTCTAGCAAATTAAAAATAGAAGGTTCAAGCTATGGTTTGAAATAAGAGTTTGACTTAAAGTTTATTGTTTTTGTCTTGATTTATTAAAATATAAATTGCAGTTTCTACATTTTAAATTTAACGTATTCGGTATCTGTAGGTCAATTTTATCCTATATTTGCTTTCACATTTTCATTAAAACGATCGGATCGCAGTTTACCTAAAAATTCCACTTAAAGTTTACTAATTTTTTTCCCGCTGAAATGTTTTATGGCTGTTATCCTCTATATTTTTTATTGATAGAAATTTTTTCATGACTATGAAAACAGTGTATTAGGGACTAAGGTATAGGATTCCACTGAATTTTATAAACTTTCAATAACTGTAAGCAATTCCTTTCCAAACTAAACTTATTAGTTTTTATATGGATCTATGTTAATCAATTTTAATATACTAGTTACATGAACACAATAGTGATAGGAATTTCCTATGCGTTTCTTTAATGCTCTGAAAATATTATTCTTTCACATAGATCAGGTGATAAAGGTGATAAGTGATACAATCATAATTTTGAGAAAAGGAGCTGTAAAATTCCAAATCTTTATTTGCGTTTATTGTCAAATGTCTCCTTTATCAATTAAAATCTCTGTGAGTATTAGGTTTCTTTCAAATAGTAACTTAACGTGTGGTAGATGATCATTGATTTATCTTCAATCATATGATTAACACAATTTTTTTATTACTTTACATACCACCTATATCATCTGAGCCCTTCATATATATATACAGAAAGTTTCATGAAAGATGGGCAAAACTTTAAGAAGTGATAGTACACAACCTAGCAAACAATTTTCATGAAAGAAGCATGGTCGGAAATAAAACGCGAAGGTGCTGGCGCATTTAGGAACTTGGTTCATTCAAACGTTAAAGCTCTATTCCTGATGCGAGTTATCGGGAGAACGACATTAATAGCATGCACATGTGATATGGAGGAGAAGAAGAACGTATGCACAATTTCTCCCGGGTTAATACATAAAAGCCGCTGTGTACAACTGTCAATCGCGGTAGGAACGTATCTGAAGATGTTGCCGTTCACTAGTAGGGAAAAGGCTAATATGCGTTTTATCAACGGAATTGCAAATAGAAATGGCTCAGAGGCTCCACGATTATACGGAGAGTGGTTTTCCACCTTTCTTTTGTCACTTAATCGTTCTTTATGTGCTTTTGCCTCGTATAACAACATCACCTTTGGCGCCCTCTAGCAGATTTTCGTTTTAATTCTGACCATGCATTGTTTGATGACAGTTGTTTGTTTGGATGTGTACTATCATCTCTTAAAATGTTGCCCATCTTTTATGAAACACCCTGTATATATAAATCCATTATAAACCAATTCAAATTATCATCAGCAAATATGAATATGCAAACTAGATATGATTATTATGCAAATTAAAATTATGTATAAACAATAATAAGAATCCTTGAAGTAAAACCCTACAAGTAGAACTAACAAGGAATTAAAAATACAGAAAAACATTGGAAAAATTGAATTATCTGATGAACCAAAGCAGAATCATCAGCCCTTAATTACCTTGATTTCCACGAATAACAAATATGGTTTCGTCTTTGCACTAGCCATAACAAGCTAAAAAATGCAGAAAAATGCTACCGCACTCAATAAGTCCAGATAAAATAACGCCATAAATAACTTAAAATCAAAAATATATGGATTGAAATGGATTAAGAAAAGAAAAGCATATTACGAAGTGAAGATCCAACCTAGGGTTAAATGATATAGAAAGAAAGGTATAAGAAATCATTTGCACATGTTGCCAAAAATATTTGAGTAAATATCAGTAGGACCAAGGAGTAATAATGTAGAGTATAAGCAAGTAGAAAAAAACAGTATTATACAGAATAACAGTGTTTTCTATTTGGAAAGAAATGGTGTTGCCATCTGTAGTATATTTAAATGTGAATTCCAATGTATTAACCAATGAATCAATAAAGTGCTGCCATACGTTGTTAAATGATATATTTAAAATTATTACTCAAGAATTTATTATTATTAAAAAACATTGGTTGGAATAAAAAATCATTAATAATTAAAATAAATAGATTAATAAATATTAATAATTAGATTAAGCTTTAAAGAAGAAACTGTGTAAATATATAATAATAGATTAATTAAAAATATGCAAATATGTACATAACAATATATAAGAATAAATAAGTAAATTAATTAATAAATAATAGTAATAAGTAGGATTTTTTTAATTATGTTAATTGTTCAGTTAATGTTTTGCAAGCTTTGAATTGTAAAGGTATTCCTTCATTCTTTGCCTTCATTTGATTTGTATTAATAAAATAAATAAATAAAAACGCATGAAAAAAAGTGTTAGAAATATCAAGCAAGAGTACCACAAAAATATTCCTTTATAATATATTATGATTTTAAGTTTACAAAGCTGTATCGTAAAATGTTATTCAACCGGTGCAAACAAATATGGTGTAATCTCTGCACGATCCGAATAGCAATTACGTAAACTTTCTCTAGTTTATCAAAGCAATGCCAGAAAACACATGTCGACAGTTGTGCATGATTATTTTTATCATCAGTCTATAGGCAATTAGAGTATATATTCCCTCTGAGATATTAGATTAGAATAAGAATCACTTCAATAAATCTACTTGCACAAGAATCGGAAAATATAAAATGCTAGGTTTGTGTTATCTTTTAAGAATTTTTTAATACAAAACCCAAAGGATAATTGCATATCGACCAAGAATTTGAAAGTTACGTGGGATTATAAAGGATTTATTAAAATGGATATTATTCATTCTGACAATTTCATAAAAGTGTCTATTCTTCATTATAAAAAAGACTTTTTATCATAAAAATAGAAAATAAAATCTGAAATTTCGAATTAGGATCGATATAAAAATTATATTATGTATTTTAGAATGTCAATTTTAAATAACGTAAGTTATCGTTTCTATTTTAATAAAATAACAGTCTTATTCCGGTAGGTACATGAATTTAAATGAATCAAAACTGTAATGTTTATTCAGTGTCCTATTAAGATATGGGCTCATGGAGCACGGGCCCAAGGTCAAATGTAGGGGTCCCTAAATCCGCAGATAAAGCTTTAAGAATCTGCAATGGAATTTAGATGTTTACATTATTTTATGTCACACTACAAGAAAAAAAAAACTTTAATTTTCGTCAAAAGTAGGGTAAGGTGCCCTATTATCGTCCCCCAGTCACTTTTAGGCCCTTGGAAGTTTTAGGCCCTACCAAATGTGGATTTTACATAGACTAACTACCCACGTACATAGAAATATAGGCAAATGTCGTACAAAAAAATTTTAACAATGCGAAAAATTGTTTTTTTTCAAAAGTATCAAAAAATTGCAAAAGAAAAAAAATGGTCCCAATTTCGTCTCCCCAAAAAATCCAATACGCCGAGGCTTAACTTATAACTAAATCAAAATTTATTTCTAAATGAGTAAATAATTTAATTTACATTAAAGTAAGGCACAAAGAAATGTACTAATTAGTAGAAGAATAATATAACGAAACATTAGCCATCCGAACATGAGGAAAAAATTGAAAAAAAAAAGTCATGAAAAAGCATTCCTATTTTCGTCCCCGGGACGAAAATAAGAACTGCAAGGGGGACGAAATTGGGACCACGCTACTTCCCAATATAACGGAGCTTCAGTTCCGTAAGATGAACTGAGCGTCCTAAAACTCACTGTATGCTACTGTCAGCATCTTACCAACGTAAAAAACATGCAATGAATAAGAAATAAATACTTACAGTACAGTAAATAACATTCTACAAACGACGTAAAAAGAACTCGGGTCTTCTAGAAATAGGAAATTTGCCGTCTTTAATTTATGTATGCGTCTTGGCGAACGAAACTTTCAACACTGACCCCTTTTACTTCCCGTCCCCTGTGCCTTGCGTCATAAATGGCGTCACTTTCGCAGAAGCGGAGAAGTTAAGGGGGACGAAATTAGGAGAGGGGACGAAATATGGGCACTTTACCTTATGATATATTTTCCAAACTCTTAAATTGATCCCCATTTTACCGTCCTATCTAGTCTTATCATTTTAAAACATTTTATCATTATAACAGGTCGGGAGGCGACTGCACAGACCATCACCTCATCGAGTTGGCGGTTGAAATTCCAGGATTAGCCAGAACTCGGTTAGCATATTAAAATTAAAACTGGTCAGCCAAGTCATATCTGGGTGCAAACCACTTGCTGACCCGATTTTAGTGTTTGATCAGTTTGATCATTGTGTTTTCCTGCATCCAAAGGGATGAAAACATTGACGACTGCGAGCAGAAAACACAATGGTAAACTAATAGTCAACAACTAAAATCGGGTTTGCAGGTGTTTTCTACAATGATATGACTTATCTGACCAGTTGTATTTTAATATGCGCATTGAGTTTTAACTAATCCTTGAAGTGATGATTTGTTCAACTGCCTCCCGGAACTATAAGTATGGGACCTAAAACACATTTACTCTAGCGTTTAAATGTTATTGTTAATATATTCTGTTTCAACATGATGTTTACATGTACTAATATACATAAATAGAACACTCTGTGATTTTTAAAAAAAGTTTCTTGTTTATTCCATTAAAAATAGTTAATCATGTTTAAATTTAAAATTTATGTATGAGATATATGCATGACAATTATTTCATCTTACTACATCGTACATACATGTGGCGCCGGTTGAAGTCTATGTCCTGGTCCCTTATAGTCATAGTCGGAGTGAGATATTATTTTTTCGTTGCTTTGATGTGATTGTCGCCAACAAATTTTTTTTAAAGAAACAAAGAAAGTTCATGCATTGTTGTACATATTTTAAAAAGCATTAATTTATTATATTCTTTTATAACTCTGAGTTTAAAACTGTATAAAAAAATATTTAAATAATAATACATACAAAACTTTATCTCTACCATAAATGTGGCAAGTATGCAAATTTTCTTAATTTATTGGAGCGATATTTGGATTTCGGTATAATTTTTTTTATTGTCAGAAGTTTATCGAAGCAATAACGGAATAAAACTGACAGCAGCTGAAACATGTTAGTATTTATTATCTATCTATAAAGATTTCTGATGTGTATTTATTCTGATATCTTAGATTGGAACTAATATTAAACTCAAAGAATCTTAAGAAGTCTCTATTTCTTGTAACATGCAAAGAAATACAGAATATAAGATGATAAATTGTTTTTTATTTCAAGAATTTTTTAAAAAGATCCAAAAAATAATTGAATCGCTAATTTTATGAGCCTTCTAACTGACAAAAAATTCAAAACCGAGTTAACATTGGCTTTTTATAGACGATGTGCAGAAACTCCTCTAATATAATGACCTATACTTTCGTATCACGCACTTGAGAAAATCGCTTACTTTAGAAAAGCCACAAGTGAAATGTATTTTCTTTTAGCTACCTCAAGACACTTTATGTTTTTTTTAAAATTTGCATTTAAGAGATTAATCTGTGCGTAAGGCTTTTCATTGAGCAAGTTTCTTACGCTGTGAAAAACACTGCTTTTACTTTTCTTCAGTTTATTTGGCATGTTGGAAATTCAGAGGTATCTGAACACCCTCTTTCAACACTTGAATTTATTTTTTTGTCACGGAGCAAATAAAGTTCTAGTTTACTAAAAAGGTCAGATTTTTTCATTGTCACCGTGAGACTCATTACTGTCATAAAAATAGTAAATCAACTGAAAACATAGAATCAAAGTCTTTTTATTGAAACAATTCCACAACCTCTGAGGGTTTTTTTTTTCTTTTTTACCCCCTTCCCTGAAACTTAACAAATAAATTGGTTTCAGGATGTTTAATGCTTGTGATCTGTGCTATATCTGTGCTTGCTATATCAGTGTATTGAGGATTTGCTTGTAATATCATTTTTATCAATTTTCAACATAATTGATAGGCGATTATGAATTGGGTTTGTCTGTCCATCTGTCTGCATGGCCGTCTCTCTGTCCGTTTTCTAACTTGCGTAAACATACCCGGATTGCCATATAATGGATATACGTTATTGAGGTTCATCATTGGTATGTTCGGTATTGAAAATGAAGTGTGTACCATCCATATTTCATTTTTAGGGGCACTCAAAAGTATTCCGTTACATTATGGTCTATGGGGAAACATCATCTGCGGTGTATTTTAATAGTGTCACAATATTTTAAACATGCTGAAATTTATATACATTATTAAGGTGCACTAGAAGATGGTTATACAATATCTTATGTGTAGAACATACAGTACGCATACAGAGGCACTCAAAAGTATTCCGTTACATTATGGTCTATGGGGAAACATCATCTGGGATGTATTTTAATAGTGTCACAATATTTTAAATATGCTGAAATTTATATACATTATTAAGGTGCACTAGAAGAAGGTTGTACAATATCTTATGTGTAGAAAATTTTGTGTAAAAGATTCAGTTTTAATATTATTAGAAGCTTGCAGGAACATTACGCGTCAAATGTCCTTAAAACAACTTTTAAAAAAGACAACATAAGGAAGAGTGTGGTCACTCTAACTCTAGTTTCTTCATTTTTATTGTATTAACTTTAAGACACGAAAGGTTTTCACAGGTTGTGCAGTCACTTTGTCGAAAATAAATAAAATTGAAAACTATTTTGCTTAAAAAAGCATGCAGGAATATTACGCGTCAAATGTCATTAAAACAACTTTCAAAGAAGACAACATAAGGAAGAGTGTGATCACTCTAACTCTAGTTTCTTCATTTTTATTGTATTAACTTGAAGACACGAACGGTTTTCACAGGTTGTGCAGTCACTTTGTCGAAAATAAATAAAATTGAAAACTATTTTGCTTAAAAAAGCTTGCAGGAATATTACGCGTCAAATGTCATTAAAACAACTTTCAAAGAAGACAACATAAGGAAGAGTGTGATCACTCTAACTCTAGTTTCTTCATTTTTATTGTATTAACTTGAAGACACGAACGGTTTTCACAGGTTGTGCAGTCACTTTGTCGAAAATAAATAAAATTGAAAACTATTTTGCTTAAAAAAGCATGCAGGAATATTACGCGTCAAATGTCATTAAAACAACTTTCAAAGAAGACAACATAAGGAACAGTGTGATCACTCTAACTCTAGTTTCTTCATTTTTATTGTATTAACTTGAAGACCCGAACGGTTTTCACAGGTTGTGCAGTAACTTTGTCGAAAATAAATAAAATTGAAAACTATTTTGCTTAAAAAAGCATGCAGGAATATTACGCGTCAAATGTCATTAAAACAACTTTCAAAGAAGACAACATAAGGAAGAGTGTGATCACTCTAACTCTAGTTTCTTCATTTTTATTGTATTAACTTGAAGACACGAACGGTTTTCACAGGTTGTGCAGTCACTTTGTAGAAAATAAATAAAATTGAAAACTATTTTCTTAAAAAAGCATGCAGGAATATCACACGTCAAATGTCATTAAAACAACTTTCAAAGAAGACAACATAAGGAAGAGTGTGATCACTCTAACTCTAGTTTCTTAATTTTTATTGTATTAACTTGAAGACCCGAACGGTTTTCACAGGTTATGCAGTCACTTTGTCGAAAATAAATAAAATTGAAAACTATTTTGCTTAAAAAAGCATGCAGGAATATTACGCGTCAAATGTCATTAAAACAACTTTCAAAGAAGACAACTTAATGAAGAGTGTAATCACTCTAACTCTAGTTTCTTCATTTTAATTGTATTAACTTAAAGACACGAACGGTTTTCACAGGTTGTGCGGTCACTTTGTCGAAAATAAATAAAATTGAAAACTATTTTGCTTAAAGAAGCATGCAGGAACATTACGCATCAACTGCATTAAAAATCTTTCAAGGAAGACAACATAAGAAAAAATGTGGTTACTCTAACTCCAGTTTCTTCCATTTTTCTAAAGTTTAGCATTAAGAAATATTTGAAGCTTCTGCATTGTTAAAAATGCCACTAGAAATTAAGGCTTTTTGATTTACTGTTATAAATATTTTAAGTAACGAAGTGCGGAAAATGTTTTGCTGCATCAAAAAATATAATATTTTTTGTTTAGATGTTTAAATATAGACAATATATACATATTACATGGTGATGCATGTCTTTAGTTATGTGGTCGAAGTGCTCATTGAATTTTTCTTTTGTTAGATAAAAGCACGGATAAAAACGTTCAAAGACAAAAGTGTCTCATTTCACGCACATAAATGCTTGTGAACTGATTAGAAGATGTTTATAAGTTGTACAATATTTAACGAGCAAAATAAAATAGTGAACTTCTGCTAATTTTTCTTTCTTTTTTTGTTTTTAAGTACTGATATATAATTTGCAGTCTGTTCAAGGATATGTTTTTCGTAACACTTTTGATTTTTATTTTTTTCACAAAAACAAGAGCTTTTGCATCTGACACCTCACTCTAGACAATTACAGAAGTGAGTTGTGCAGACGATTCCACAAAAGTAAATATACTGCTATTTTGTTGTTGCTGTTGTTGTTGTTGTTAAATGATTATTTAACTTGAAAGTTTTCTTCATCTGTTCGCAGAACATTTATTAATGCGCCGTGCAATAATTTTATCTTTGAGTTTTTAGATCCATGCCTTTACATAACAAAATAAAAAATCAAGAAGCACTTAAAACACATAACTACACACCGAGACTAACATGAAAGACAGGCTACCGCGGTGGGTCCGATTCTTCTTTTTTTACAGACCGCTGGAGTCACGTGATGCTCTTTTCGCACACCTTCATTGGTGCATTCGAGCATCACGTGACTACAGCTGTCTGTAAAAAAAGAAGAATCGGACTCACCACGGTAACCGGTCTTTTTCGTTAGCCTCGCTACACACCTACATTATCATATAACATCAATATTGTCAATATTTAAATATGTAAACAGATTAATATATTTATGATATTTTTAATATACCAAAATCCTTTCCGCACTCTGTAGTTACTCAACACTAAAAATCATATATCACAAAATTACACAATTTTACTATACCAGTATATTAAATAGTATAGTGTATTATTATACCAAATAATAGTTAATTTGATATAAACAAAAGGACTACGTCTGAATTCATTCATAATTATAAAAACTTTTCAAAATAACAGACATTACATTAAAGGATAAAAACGCTAAAAACAATTTAAAAGGACGTTTCGGATTCATTCTGAATGCCTCATCAGCTAATTCTTAACGTAAAAGCCATACTAGGTTTTAAAGTTCAACAAGTAGAAAAACATTACATCAAGTTGCCAAAAAATTACAGTTAAAGCAAAATTGAATATTCTATTGGTAGAGATGCAGCCTCGTTAAAAATGCTAAATCAGCAGTTCTCGTGTACCAAGCTTCCAAGTGGTTTATCTACTTTCATATGTTTATTGGATCCATATAAAACATATCCAAAATGTACATTCAAATGCATAATACAAACACGTAAATCAAATCCATAATAGAAATACACATGCTCGCATTACATACTACGCATTATATACTACGTATTATATACTACGTATACTACGTATTATATATTTGTAATTAGTAAAACAAAAAATAAATGTAAAAATAATATAACGTCTTATACAGTTGTTAAAAAAATAAATTGTCATACATTTGTTGTGCAATTAAATGAATGAATATAGATGTACACCTTAAATTTTTCTCATAATAACTTTAAAATTTTTCATTTCGACAAAATTTTATTAAGATATTTCGAATTATTTTGGGCTATACAAAAAGGAAGTTCGAATACATATATATATTTTTTACTTTTCATCATTACAACTTTTCCGTAGTTATATTGGAGTTATAATACGTTTTTGTAAATCTGCCCTTCCAAGCAAATTAGAAATTTATGAACAAAAAAAAAGAAAACTGGGGATAGATATGATATCAACGCATAAGATAATTTTATTCAAAAAAATGTTTTGCAGCTTAATACTAACTACGCTTACAAAAACATTTTCGGTTAAGAAATACATTAAAAAATATATCGCTATTCTTAATAAGATTTTCAATTTCATTTAATAAAAAAATGTAAAGAATAATTTAAAAATGAACTGTTTTTAAAGTTATTTTAAGCTTTTAGGCAGATGCATGTGATTACATCTCGTATGTTTTCGCATTACTGCAAGAAATGTGAATGTTTTTTAGAAAATGCAATAAAAAATAAGTTTTTTTAAAATAGCCAGTTTTAGAATAATTACAAAACATTTTTTTTTAAATTTACATTGTGTACTAATTAAAGCATTCCTGCATTGAACTACGTTAATAAGCTTTAAACATGACAAAAATTGCTTGTTTGTTTGAACGATAATATATTACAATGAAACATGCTACATCAATACAATATATACTATAAGGTGCGTAAAATGTAACTACGAAAAAGGTACATTTTTTAGATACTATAATGAAATATTAAAAAATTCAAACATGATATATCATACGAGATGTAAATTTCCAACTGGGTGAAAAATGTCCGGACCAGAATTCGAACAAAAGATCTCCTGACTGAAGCCGCGAATGCTTTGCCATCTGAGCTATTCCGGACTAATATGGTGGATATAATTCACCCAGCTAACCTTATTGATTATAGCATCTGGTCTGATATCTGAATCAGTTCAAGATAACAAATCGCAGGTAATGGAACTCCAGAAAACGCTGTTAAAAAAGTAATCTAGTGTAATTACGTATCCAGCATTTTCTGGAGTTCCATTACGAACACTCCGGCCTCTGCGCTCTCCAAATATTAATCCTCTGGATTTTTTCTTTGGGAGCTATATCAAGGACAGAGTCTTTGCCACACCAATTGCTGGCGTTGAAGAACTGAAGACTAGGATTCAAGCTGCTGTGTGTACTGTAACAGAAGACATGTTAAAGAACACTTGGCGGGAACTAGAATACCGCTTAGACATTCTCCAAGCTACCAAGGGGACACATTAGGGTGGTCGAAGAAAGCGAAATGTTAATAATCGAAATGTAATAATGCGGGAAAATTGCCTTTTGTGATAAAGAATAAATTCGTAAAATATTACACTGATCAGTTAATATCTTTTACCGCCGCAAGGATTCCAAAGTTCCAAAAAATCGCAAAAATATAGCTTTTGCAATTTTTCTTAAAAATTATCCATACATATCTATATAATTTCTAATAGAACGCAATAGCTATATCAATATATTAGTAATGTAACAGTAAATTTTCATTATGGTGGCATCATATCTTTTACCGTCGCAAAAGGGTAAAGTTTCTAAAAAAAGTTAAAAATTAAAATTTTTCATTTTTCTCAATGTTTATAATTTTCATAATATTTCTAGATTTTTTATATTTGAAATGGACTGTAAAATTAATTTTCTGTTGTTAATTTATCGCAAATTGTTTATAATGATCACTGTAATTCTATGAAAAACAACTGCTCTGTGATAAAGATGAGAAAGTTAATGAGAAAAAGAGAACATGCATTTTTGCTTAATTAACGGACGACAAGAGCGGATTATGTTGGTCAGTTGGATGCTGAAAGTACTGTATAGGGTAACTCCGGGAGAGTCGCAACGGGATAGATGCAGCACCCCTTCTATTTCTTGTAATTACCGATAGATGGTCGTCAAACGCACAGTATAGGTGCGCAGTGAGATTATTTTAATCAGTGTATAGCGTGAATCCCATTTCGATGTTTAATTGTAGAAGTACAATCCTTAATTTGATGTAAGTGCATGATTTCACTGTCCAAACTTTTAAACACGTTATGTTTAAATACTTTTCATACACTAATTACTAAATGCATGCATGATTTCAAAGTCAAAACTAAGTGTAGCGTTTGTATAAAGTATTGTGTGTATGATTACGCCATTCCCCTTAGCGATGGCAGGTAACTGTGATGGCCGACGTCTGCACCATGCAAAGTGGGATACATGCTGCACTGCTATTCCGGTATACATGCCGCAGTTTCTTTTGTACGGGATGATTAAGTGTTATTAACTTATCCTTTTCTTTTTGCAAAGACTAACCATGTTAGGCATGTTATCAAGTTTACTAAAACCAAAGCAGAAAAAGAGGAAAATAAAAAGTAAGAAGGGCAAGAAAGATGCAAGTCAAGATGATAATAATGAAAAATTGGATTACGCGTAACGCAGACGTTCTTTGCCAACTACCCCAAAACAAAGGAAGTGTAATTTGCTTCGTTGCATCATGTGTTTAAATGTAGTTACATAAAGATTGTACTTTTTCTACACTTTTTCTGTAGATTGAAGTCGATCTCTTAACGCATTCGGCACTATAGCTGCATATAAGTACCTTCATAAAGAGCTTACAAATTTTGTTTCTGGTACCAGTAAAAAAGAAAAGTAATATTTGCTTTGTTTAATTAGAGCATTTTCATGATTATTTAAGTAAAGGTAACGTCATTTAAAAAAGTGGTACCAACCGAATAAAATTTGTGTAAAAACCACCGGTCCCGAAAGGGTTGACAAATAAATTATGTAATCACAAATTTGCTTTTTTTCTTTTTCCTTTCTAATACATTGATGTTACGTTGTTGCCGAAATAACAATTAAAATTTAATGTCAGAAAAATAAGTCGATAATTTTAATAGTGAAAGTAGGCAACAATTATTAATTTGAATCTACTAATACGTTTCATTGTACTCATTTAGTTTCATTTTGTTATTACATCAATAATTATAGTCCAGATATGAATATTTTTTTAAAATATTTTTATTTATAACTTTATTCTGTTCCTTTTTACAAGCGCGGCATAACTACCGCACAAGTGCGGTGTTTCACCCTGAATGTACGGGTGACGCGCCGCAGTGTAATGTTTTAGAAAAAAATTGATAAAAAATATTAATAATTTGTTTTGAATTTTTTTGTCGCAGTACACGCGTTGTACATTTAACATTAAATAGCACAGCATGATTTTTTTTAATTTTATGTTTATTTTATATTAAAAGTGATTTGGGTCAATAAAAACATTTCTTAAAAAATACGAAAATTAAATTTTTATACGGTCCCCCGGTCCTATGAGTTATATTTGGTAAAATTTTCCTATTACACTGACAAGTATAAGACAAAAAAGTCCCGTTATTCTACGACTAAAATTGGCCCAATAATAGCTGTTTAAAGTTGGAGCATATTTTTTGCTGCAAATTAGGGGCCATTCACAAATTTAGTAGAAATATAATTTCGCCAGATATAATAAAAAAAAATGCTTGAGAGTAAAATTAACATTGCAATATAAATTTGAAATCTTTAATCATTCTGACACGTTACATTGTACACAATACGTTTCATTGTACTCATTTAGTTTCATTTTGTTATTACATTAATAATTATAGTCCAGATATGAATATTTTTTTTAAATATTTTTATTTATAACTTTATTCTGTTCATTTTTACAAGCGCGGCATTGCTACCGCACAAGTGCGGTGTTTCACCCTGAATGTACGGGTGACGCGCCGCAGTGTAATGTTTTAGAAAAAAAATGATAAAAAATATTAATAATTTGTTTTGAATTTTTTTGTCGCAGTACACGCGTTGTACATTTAACATTAAATAGCACAGCATGATTTTTTTTTATTTTATGTCCATCATGGGACTTTATACACAAATTCAAAAAAATGTGTGGCATAAATCCCGGAATTACCCTATATTCAAAAGAACATGGGAAGGAAAAACCAACCACAAAAATCGATGAGTGGAACGTTAGAACAATTATCTAAAAGCACCGGCATATACAGGGTGTCCACTCTCAACGGTGCCCAATGGTTAATTCCTAAACCGTTAGTCTTAGACACATATTTCTAATTACAAAAATGATTTAAATGAGGTAAAGAAGTATATTAAAAGTGATTTGGGTCAATAAAAACATTTCTTAAAAAATACGAAAATTAAATTTTTATACGGTCCCCCGGTCCTATGAGTTATATTTAGTAAAATTTTCCTATTACACTGACAAGTATAAGACAGAAAAGTCCCGTTATTCTACGACTAAAATTGGCCGAATAATAGCTGTTTAAAGTTGGAGCATATTTTTTGCTGCAAATTAGGGACCATTCACAAATTTAGTAGAAATATAATTTCGCCAGATATAATAAAAAAAAAATGCTTGAGAGTAAAATTAACATTGCAATATAAATTTGAAATCTTTAATCATTCTGACATATTAATTCAAAATCTGCAATTTGCAATAAACATATAAGAAAAAAAAAAACAGAATTTTTGTTAAATAAAATGATGAAAATTAACAGCCTCAATTCTTTACAAAATGATACATATTTTAAAATGTTATTAGATTACACTAGCCTGTAAAAGTTGGGTTATGTCATGTTTTTTAGCTTTTGATAATTGATCCTTATGTATTCTATACCGCTGAATCCGAAACTGACCTTTATTTTTTACCATCACGTAAAGATTTTTTGTAAATCGTAAATTTTAAAGTTAATAAAAGAAAAATAGCGAAAATTGGATCTATAATATAGATGTGATTGTTGTATTTTTAACTTTTGATAATTGATTTTTATGTATTTTTTACCGCTGAATCCAAAAATAACCTTCATGTTTAATCATCATGTCACAATGTTTCGCAAATTGTAAATCTCTAAGTTAAAAAGTTCGAAGTTAAAAATGAACCTCCTCCCCCTCCTGATCGGTCCCCTTAGCTGTTTAGCAGTAAGAATCCCAGTATGAGCCAAAAAATTGAATAAATTATTACATTCAATAAAATTAAATTAAATAAAAAAAGTTTTACATCTGTTTTATAGTATCAGATTTTCGCTATATTTTAACTTTGACATTTACGATTTGCAAAAAAAAATCTAACTTGATGGTTAAAAATGAAGGTCATTTTCAGATTCTGTGCTAAAACTTACGTAAAAATAAATTATCAAAAGTTAAAAAACACAGCCATCTTCTGTATTTTATTGTATCCGATTTTTGTTATTTTTTAACTTTGACAATTTATGATTTTCGAAAAACGCAACCATCGCAGTCCAGTGTTATCTATAGATTGTCATCGGATTTACGTCAATATATGAAATTTAATCTCGATCGGATATTTGAAAGTGAGTTAAAGTTCGAATATAAATTTTGAACTGGAAAAACATACATATGATCTTTGAAGTTAAATAGAAACTTATAAAAATAACATAATTTTTGTTAAATGTAATCATGGAAAGAAACAGTCTCAAATCCTTACAAAATAAAACATATGTTATAATACAACTATTTTAGCCAGTCTGAAACTTAATAAAAGTTAACTTAATCGTAATAATTGTACGATTTTTTTTCAAAGCGCAGATACACATGAAATGAGTTCTTCGAATACTTTAAGCACTTGGTATATGACCCCTCAAATCATGGCCGAACTCATTTGTGTTCAGATGGAGAAAAGTGGTATAAGTCATGCATTTTTAAAGTTTCATAACTCGGTCAATTTTCGTGTTATATGAAGGGACTTTTTTTTGTCTTACTTGTTAGTGTAATAGGAAAATTTTACTAAATATAACTTATAGAACCGGGGGGGGGGGGCGTATAAAAATTTAATTTTTGTAAATTTTTACAAAATGTTTTTGTTGACACAAATCGCTTTTAAAATATTTCTTTTCCTCGTTTAAAACATTTTTGTTTAGGAATTAGCCATTGAACACCATTGAGAGTGTACACCCTGTATTAGAATAATTCTTCGACCAATGAATCGACTGAACTAATCGAAAATAAAGATTCTTTTTAGTTTAAAGTTTTGATTATAGACAACTAAAACTGTTTGCAAATCCATAAATATGTGGATAAACCTTGCAGCGGCTTCAGTGTTAAGCGATAGATATGGTGTCTCTGACAGGGATATTGCAGCATTATCATCAGCAGTTCTTCAGAACATAGGTACCATAAACGAAGATGATTCATCAAAAGTTCTATATTAACCTAAAATACGAAGAAAAAAGCGAAAAATTAGATCTCAAGCAAGCTAAACATTTAATATTAAAAGTTTAGATGCTCCACTTGCTCTATACTTCGATGGCCGTAAAGATAGAACTCTTTGCCAGGTTAAAAGGTGGCAAAGTTTTATTGTCACGAAGTCAAGGAAAAACACCTATCTTTGATATTTGAACCAAGTTCTCATTATTTTGGTCATTTGATCACATCGTCTGACAAAGCGATTTATGTATACAATGATACAGATTTTTTGAAGAAAAATAAAAGGAAAACTGCAAAAATAATTGCAATCTGATGTGATGAACTGACCTTAACACAGGAAGCAAAGGCGGTGTTATTTGTTTGCTTGCGAACAAGTTAAAAAAAACTACTTCAGTGGATTCCTTGCATTCAGAATTTCAATAAGTTCCCGCTGAGAGATCTTTTCGAACATCTTGACAAATGACGGGCCCTCGGTCATATTGTGACTCATTTGGTAAATCCCGTGAGACTTATGAATAGTTACCAATTGCGAACTTTAACCAATTAAATGTGATATCCTACTCTGTTGTTAATGACGATTTGTCAATTGTTTTAACTGTACATGTTTGAAATATTGCAAGCTCTTCAATAGGAGAGTGTTCAATTGACTTTTCTTGCCGAAGTCCTCGATCAATATCTCACGCAAGGTGGATCACTACTGCTAATCGAATTTTGAAACACTACATTGCAGCGCAGGTACTCTCTTCTGAACTTATGATACTAGTTGAGTAAATCGTGAAAGTGTACTGCATTGGTTCACAATTAATATGAATCCACCCTATTTCCATGGTGCCCAGAGTCTGTTGATTATAGTTAAGAACTTCCGTTACTTGCAGGTCTACCTACGAGAGATATGTTAAATCCTGTATTTTCACGAAATACCTATTTTGCCAATCATAAAAATATTCTCATTGGAATGCTAGCAAATGAAAGACAGAACATCAGGACCCTAGCCATGAAGAGAATTGCCAAAGTAAGAAGTTCTTTGTACTAGAATAGTGCCACCCGACAGTTTGTCATTAAAGACTTGAACTTTCAAGCGGAAAAAGATATCTATTTAATCGAATGGCAAAACTGTGAACTAACGAAATTGCCTGTTACCGTTTCTGTATCGACTGACGATCTCACAACGCTGGTTAGTTTGGAAGCTTCGATTAAAGATATCAGATGTTATAAATTTCCTTGTCACACTACATCAGTAGAAAGATGTGTGAAATTAGTCATCGAAGCACATGCTAAAGTTTGAAGACCAGAACAGATGGAGGGTTATATGAGATCACTTTGGCCTCTCCAGGAATAATGACTTCATTTGAAAGCAAGTTACAATATAAAAATCATTTACATTAAATACTTCTTAATTTTAAATTTATGTAACCCGTTTTGACTAAACATTTTTATATTTCAGATAATAAAATACTACGTCCATTTTATAACATTTTTGTGATTTGTGGTGCATGAACTTCTGTCTCTTGCTTCCATGCAGTAAAACAGCAGAAAATGAAGCGAACGTCGTCGAGTAAAATTAATGAAAACTTTTTCCCTCACTATATTACAAATAGTTATCAAAATTACTAGACATTTATAAATTTTTAATAGATATAAAGTATAGTATTTAATTGTAGGCATATTATAGAAATTATAAAAATTAAAAAAAAAGGAAAAAAAATTACTTTTAATTTTTTTTAGGAACTTTGACCCTTTTGCGGCGGTAAAAGGTACGATGTCACCATAAAGAAATTTTACTGTTACATTACTAATATCTTGGTGTAGTTATTACGTTCTATTAGAAATTGTATAGATATGTTTGGATTATTTTTAAGAAAAATTGCAAAAACCATGTTTTTTGCAATTTTTTGGAACTTTGGTCCCCGTGAGGCGGTAAAAGATATTTACCGTTCGGTGTAATATTTTAGGAACTTATTCTTTATTACAAAAGGCAACTTTTCCGCGCTGTTATGTTTTGATTATAAACATTTCCTTTTTTTCGACCCAACCTAGGACACATGTTGAACTTTACTGAAGTACGTGGTCTTATAAAAAAAAATTATAACAGTACTTACAATGTATCCAAACAAACATATGTCTAATTATAATAGTTTGAGAACAATAAATATTTATAATGAGGGCAAGACTTTTGGTTCACCCTATATAATATTAAAGACATAATATTTTGAATAAAAACTTATCTCTTAAAGAAATCTGCAAGAATTTGTCAAAAAAGTTAATTTTTTAAGACACTATAGAAAATAAACTTTTTCAACAGAAGAGAAAAATAATAATTCCAAACAGTTTATGGATAGTTAACAGTCAAGGGTTTTAGTCAATCAGATTCTTTCAGCTCTTTTTAAGAAATGCTTTTGAGGGTTTATTTTTTTAAACGTAAAAAATTTGTGGTTTACTAGTGCTATATAGCCAAATATAGTTGCATTTTGATATTAATATAAAATAGCCTCAAATAATTATGAATATAAAGAATAGTGTATTTCATCGAATTTAACACGGTGTAGCAGTGATCAAAGAATGAAACGGACAAAATAATAGCGCCACCAGTTGGGTATTTCAACTCAAAATTAAATCAATAAATACATTTTTAATCATTAAATTCAAATATTAAATTTGGTGCTTTTCTAGACAATAGAAAATAAGATACAACTGTAATATTCATCGTAAAAAGAAGGTTAATATTTCGTATCGGGTCCTCAATCAAAAGTTGGTGTCAAAAATGACAGATTCTGTCAACAGTGTGATTAAAAGTGTGTGAGATTACAAAAAAAAGAGTTAATAAAACTAAAACCTATGCTAGCTAAATTGCATCAATTGATTGTAAACCTGGCTTGGAAAAATTCCCCAAGCACTGGAAGGCAGTACTCGTTATAGAGTTATCAAAGTCAAAATTAAAACAGCATTTATTTATGTCAAGGTTAACAGAATATTCAACTTCATGAAATTCCGTACATTAGTTCTCCAGTTATAGCTATCACGGAAATTGCGAAAAATGCAACGTATCACCACTTTTTAGGCTATATACGCCCAAGCCTATAAATAAGCATACATTTATATCAAATGTGTAACTGAATCTGAAGTTTGATTAAAATGCGGTCACTAATTCTTGAGTTAGAGAGATTTCATAATTTGTATCACATACAGACTAACATACAAACATACATACAGTTTCCAAAAATAGTTAAATCGTGTTTAGAACATCCCATGCAAATCCATCAACAAATGGAACTTGAAAATTTTCAAGATCCCAATGCTTTCTTTTTATGAATGATTCTCGCAAACCCCCGTCTAGACACCACAGGCTCTAAAAACACGCTAATTTGCCCTGTTTTAAAACGATTACAGCGATCACAGAAGGTTAAATTATATTATCACGAATAGTGGCGATCTTCTGTAATCGGATTGTCATTCATTTCTGTTTGGCTGCGCGATTTGTGGGACTTGCGATTTTGATCTACCGGTGACGTGGACGGCTGTTTTCGTGATAGATTAAGAAAGATCATTTACACGTTTTAAAATCAGCTTCTATAAACTGGTTAAATAAAAAATGTCGCCACCTCCCGAGCTCCTTTAATTAATCTAGGTACAATATTGGTATTTTGGGTTCAAGGCTACAAAAATTAGTCTGTTTCGAAATAACATATAGAACCACGCTATTGAAGAGCATTCTGTTTAGAAAATGTTATTCTATCTTTATATTGAATTGTAGATATTTTTAGAAAAGCTATAGGTTATACATGAATTTTTTCTTTATTTTAATTGAACGTCATGCATATTTTTCATGTTATCTCTCTAAATATTGAAATGATTTTTTTTTCTTTTAGATGCTGAAAGAAAATCGTTTTAAATATAAGGTAAAGTTTGTAATTTAATGCTTTTAAATTAATAATTTAATCATTTTAAAGTTTTTTCTCTCTTTTAATATCTACTGCAAGGTGTTTGGAAACATTATTTTTCCTGCCTTTAAAGTATGACGTAATTTTCAACATTTTTCACGCTTTTCGCGCGTAATGATTTAATTATTTAAAAGTTTTCTTTCACTTTTAATATTCACATGCATATATTTTTTTCAATTGCAAAATGTTTGGAAATATTTTATTGATATAGTTTATTAATATTTAGTATTTGCGCTTTTTTTTCTTTAAATTTAGCAACAGTACAACAATAGGTAAAAAAATGACTTTTTCGAAATGCGAAATAAATCACTATTCATATAATGAAATTTGGAAGAAAAAATTTAAACAAAAAACCCTCAAAACATTAGATGACTGAACTCTGCACACTAAAAAAAATCAAGTTTGTCCCTGCGAAATATGGTTAAATTGCAATGTACAGTGCTGACCCTATAATTTTTTTAACTGAACAATTTTGTGCGAATTTAACATTAAATAGCTCTTAAAATAATACGTCAATTTAAAAACTATCTGCTTCAGCGTGTGTTTTCATACATTTCTCTATAAAACTACCAATTTTCGTGCCTTTATATGCAATAGGTTTTTTTACTGTGTGTCTAGAATTTAAAAAAGTTACAATAAATTTAATCACTGTGGCAGCGGCAGCAGTAGTTACTTTTTTTTTCTATCTAGTAATAGAGAGATATAAAAGAAAGTAAAAAGTCCTTCCGGCCAGTGTCGGGAGGAAGAGGTAGCTTTCATAATCCTTATTTTAAAAAAAGCCAACTTACATCATGCAAACACACGAAGCTCAATTTAGTGGAAACCGGATATAGGAGATTCAATACTAATTTTTATCAATATAATGAATGAGAATTTCGCGAAATTAGTCAGCTTTATCCAAGCTGCTTTTCTTTAAAGTAACTTATATTTGGCTGCCAAATTCGGCAATTTCTTAAAGTACCTGTCATTTTAAAACAACATGGTGGATGAGGCAACCAGTGAACTTGGTCGAGACCTTAGTAATTGCTGTGCACATGCTCACTCACATCGGAATCGGTTAATAGATAGGAGTGCTGTCGCATGCAAAAAATCAGATTTTTCAAAATGTCACCCACAATAGAAATTGAAACTGCTATCTGAGCCATTTTTTAAGGTAAAGACAAACAAAAAATGCTCCTGAATCCTTATATCAAGATCAAATACTTAAGAAAGAAACCTTTTTCAATTTCTAATTTTTTTGCACCTCACTTTAAATCTATTTATATAAAATCCAAGTCTCTGTGTGTCCCTCACTATTCCGGTAGGACCGCCTCATTGAAATGAGTAATTGTTGAAAAATATTAATGCAGGGTTACCACAGTAGCGCCAAATGTTAGCCAACTTGGCGATAGCTGGCTAATTTGGCGAAATTCCCATTTAAAACTATTAATCTTTCATAATGGTGGTCACCGAAATTTAATTTAAACTCCACTCTTTTAAGGTATTTTTTCGAAATCTATAGGTGAGAATTTAAAGTACATTTTTACATCTTCCTCCCGATACTACTAATAAAATAACCGCCAATAGACAACGGTGTACTGTGTGAGCTGCTAACTGCGCGATTTTAATGTGCTTTAGGTACTTTTCCAGTATAGGTGCCTTGGCGAAAAAGGAAATTTGGTAACATATTTTCCGGGAAAACTGTTTTATTTCATATACACACGCATTTTT
Organism: Maratus speciosus; assembly: GCA_963932465.1. Lineage (NCBI taxonomy): Eukaryota > Metazoa > Arthropoda > Arachnida > Araneae > Salticidae > Maratus > Maratus speciosus. Next base: position 338,305,515 of record OZ010791.1, read on the forward strand.
TTCGATATTTATACGATTTATTTAACATAAAAAAGCCTAATTTTATACAGACACAGATCTAATTTGTACATAAAAACATCAATAATATACATATAAAACAAACAAAAACGCTCATTAAATTTGTTTTCATAGCTGTTTATATGATTTGACAACAAATCTCGATATTTTTCCGTTGTACGGACACCATGCCAAAATGTATGCTAATGTGCCAATTATTTCAAAATGCTAAAAGATATTTGTAATTTTATGCCAGCAGTTTAATATGAGTTTTATTTTATTGCTTTATTTTATAACAGTTATTTGTTCACTTATTTTAAGTATATATTTGTGATTTGATGAAATAGTTCGTAAAAGTCTGTAATTTTCAAATGTTATATTTTTTAAATGCTCACTTTAGTATCGACAATGGTTTTTCTTTTATTTTTCAAATGCTTCAATTCACGATTTTGCGCCAACTATTACGCTTGGCGACAATGGTGTCCGCGTAACGGAAAAGTACCCAAATCTCACTTTCTGATGCCCAAATTACACGAAGCTTTTTTTAAAAAAATGCCAAAGCTCCTACAGTGTAAAAGTACCAAACTGTCTATTATTTTGCGCTATCCGTGTTATAGTTTGTACTATATGCAAAGGGAGTGGAGCGAAAAGTTTAAACATTTAATATTAAAGTTTTGGCACAGATGTCATATACGCGCATAACATTAATATTGGCGCGATTTTTTCTGACGCCAATGTCATATACCCAACGGGTGCTTAACTGGTGCCAAAGTGTCATAATTTTGCTTGATATGGTAATCCGGATGTTGTTGTTTATGCTGTTGATGTTTTCGCCAAATTGGCGTCGGAAAAAAATCGCGCCAATATATGATAACGTATATGACAACTGTGCCAAAGTTTCTATAAAGCAGTATAAGACTAAAAAATTAAGAATAAAATAAATGCAACATAAGACTAAAGAATAAAGAAAAATCATGCGTTAAGCATAGAATATGAAACACTTTCCAACACATCCTGAATGCTTTAACAAAACTTTGTTATTTAGGAAAATAAGGTAAATATAACGTTACTTCTTAGATATCCGTCGATCGATTTCGCCGAATTATATAAATCGCCACACCAGCAGTAAAACATTAATAAAAATACAAATAAAACATCGAATTAATGGTTTTATTGGCCATTATTGGCCTTTAATCTTACAATTAATTAATTAATGGCAACCATTATTATCAATTAATCTTACAATTAATTAATTAATGGCAACCATTATTGGCAATTAATCTTACAATTTGGCGACAGTAATTTGGACGACGGGATAACTAAGAAGTACCAAGATAACTAAGTAAACATTTTTGAAAACGCATAAAAAAATTTAAAAATTGATTTCAGCAGTTACCGTCCATAGCCAATAGTATCGTTATTATATGCCACTATTTAGCTAAAATTTAATTTAAACTACTCTTAAAACTACTGAAATCACATTTCCAGATATTATCATCCATAGACGGTTATGTATCCAATTCTTTGCGTGACCATTTATATCATTTTATCTATATTCTACAAACATTTCTTAGGAAACTAAATGCAGTTCAGCGTAAAAATGCATAACTCCTTTAAAAACCACCTTTAAGTAATTTACTCTCATACTCAGTAACCCTTACGAATTCTTTTGTGTAGCCCTGCATATGAACTGTAGCATTTATACACACAGTATAGTATGCATAAATGTAGTGAAACATAAAAGCGCATATCATAATTAAAAATGCATTTCTAGCAATCATTGCTTATGTACAATACTTCGGAGAAAAGTTTCTTGGCGAGAAAGAAGTTTGCCAACGTATTTTCTGGCAACCTATTTACTGCTTCATACTCACAAGCACTTTTTTCCATATGTATACAATTTGGCACAGATATCATATATTGGCGCGATTTTTTACGATGCCAATTTGGCGAAAACATCAACAGCATAAACAACATTCGGGTTACCATTACAAGCAAAATAACGGCACTTTGGCGCCAGTTAAGTACCTGGTGCGTATATGACATTGGCGTAAAAAAAAAAAAATCGCGCTAATATGGGCGTATATGACATCTGTGCCGACAATTTAATATAAAAAAAGCTATTTACCCATTTTTATAAAGAAACAGAAGTAATTTTTGCATAGATGTCATATACGCATGGGGGTTGGCGTGATTTTTCTATGACACCAATTTGGCAGAAATCTCGCTTTCGAATACCAGTTACTTATATATTTTTCAATTATTTGCTATCATTTTGAAAAGGAAATAACTATAAATAAATAAAAGTTTGAATAATAACTATAGAACAAAGCAGTTTATATAATTAAAAAACAGAAAATAAAAGTAATTAAACAATTTATTAATAAATAAAAAACAATAGCCGGGTTACCATAGCAGGCAAAATAACACCATTTTGGCGCCAGTTAGGTATCCCGATTCATATCTGAAATCTGTGCCGTAATTTGTATATAAAAAAAATTATATATATTTAGAAACGATTTTTTTATGTATATAAGTGCATATATAAACAAAGATAAAAGTTCATTAGGTATGTTTTCATAGCTGTTTATATATTTTCGCAATATATCTCACTTTCTGATGCCCGAATCGCGCCAAGCTTTTTTTAAAAATGCGCTATAATGGAAAAGTACTTAAATAAATAATTAACAGAAATAACAAATTATACAAAACTAAAACTTTTTATGGCACAGATGTCATATTCGCCCCATATTGGCGCGATTTTTTTCTGACGCCAATATCATATAGGCAACGGGTACTTAACTTGCGCCAAAGTGTCGTTATTTTGCTTGATGTGGTAACCCGGATTATGTTGTTTATGCTGTTGATGTTTTCGCCAAATTGGCAACCGAAAAAAATAGCGCCAATATGGGGCGAATATGACATCTGTGCCCTTTTTATTTCGAGATCAAAGCATTGTTTTTAATTTCGATTAAAAATACTTATATCCTTGGATAACTTCAATTGAAATTAGGCTCACAGCTTAATATCTCATTCCATAAACCTAAACAAACACAAGTGATTCATTCATCGTGAAACGTCAAAAATATTAAATCATTGAGGTAATCATTCACAAAGTAAGTTCTCCAACAATCAATGGGCAATATTCTAATGACGTCATAGTAGGTAAAATGGTGGCGGTATCGTTTGTTTATGGTTTGTAATCACAAAGATTTAATTTTGCAATGTCTCTTAGTTACATTATTTTACTGTCATATTTATGAGCTCAGAAAAAAAGCCCAATTTTTCATTATTTAGTTATTAAAGACGGAAAAAAAATCATAAATGTATGATTTGAAAATTTTAAATAATTTTCTTTCTTAATACTAAAAAATAACATCGGGAAGTAACAACGGGTTTAAGTTGAATAAGTTTAACTGTTTAATTCTGTTGTAATATTCAAAATAACTGTATTTATTAGATTTCAGTACTCAACATCAGGGCCCGATTAAACTTTGAAGATAGAGGAATTACAATGTCATTTCAGGACCTTTCTTTTGGAGAAGCTTTTCTAAATTCCATATATACATGGAAAATCTTCAGTGTTAGAAATATTATTCCTAGGACTGACATAACACGAGAATGGCCTGCAATTTTACACAAGTTTTGAAATCTATTTTATATCAGAAATTTTACTAAAAACTCAATTTCGCCAACGTCGTAACCAAGATCGTGAAGCACACACATATAATACCATAGAATACCATTTCATATGAAATCGTATACGATAATTTAATAGTTTTTAACCTTACTTCAAGTGTGTTATTTATTTATTTTTAAGGCTCAACAATCTAAATTGTCCAATACATGAATTTAAAAAAATGTAAACAAAGATTGCATAGACACGACCGCAAAAAGCCTCAAATCTGCATAACACTTGGAACCAAACTGTGCAGATTAGTGGTCTTCTACTGTACACAGTTTTTCATAAATGTGTTTCGTTCTTAAAATGTGTTATTTTCATCTATCGCTGCGGAACAAGCGAGAAAACTCATATTCTTGCACATGAGTTGTATATATCTTTATATCTAAATTTCCGTCATTTTTGACGGGCTACCTTTCTAGTATATATATATTTTTTAATTTAATGGCCGCCATTTTGAAGCAAGATGGCTGATGAATCTGGCCAGCGAACTTGGTCGAGGTGTTGATGTATACTATCCACATGCCTTCTTACATCGAAATAGGCGAATACGTGTGTTATCGCGTGACAAATACAAGATCGTTTCAAAATGTTAGCCATGCTAGAAATTCAAAGTGCTATAAATCAACCATTTTTTAAGATATCAACAAAAGAAAAAATTTTCAGAAACAAAAACTGCTCCGCAATCTTTGTATCAAGGCCAAACACATAAAAAAAAATCTTTTTCTTTTTCCAATTTTTTAATACCTCATTTTGAATTTTAAATTTAATTTTTTTTAAATGGCAACCCTTTTGAAACAAGATGGCGAATGAAACTGGCCAACGAACTCGGTCGAGACATTGGTATGTACTATGTACAGACCAAGTTACATCCAAATATGTTCATAAATACGCCTGTTATCGCGTGACAAAAATCAGGTCGTTTTAAAATGTCAGCCACAAGAGAAATTCAAAATGCTATTACTCAGCCATTTTTTTTTAGATATAGACGAATGAAAAACTGTTCCGGAATCTTTGTATTAAGGTCAAACACATACAAAAAAAATCTTTTTCATTTTCCAATTTTTTGGTATCTCATTTAAATTTTTTTATTTTTTAATTTTTTTAAATGGCCGCCATTTTGAAACAAGATGGCGGATGAAGCTGGCCAACGAACTCGGTCGAGATATTTGTATGTACTATGTACACACCAAGGTACATCCATGTCGGTCCATAAATACGCCTGTTATTACGTGAGAAAAATCAGGACGTTTCAAAATGTCAGCCACGCTAGAAATTCAAAATGCTATAACTCAGCCATTTCTTAAGATATAGACGAAACAAAAACTGCTCCCGAATCTTTTTATCAAGGTCAAACACATAAGAAGAAAATATTTTTTCAATTTTCAATTTTTGGTACCACATTTCAAATTTAAATTTTTCTTAAAAATTTAAATGGCCGCCATTTTTAAACAAGATGGCGGGTGAAGCTGGCCAACGAACCCGGTCGAGACATTGGTATGTACTATGTATAAACGAAGTTACATCCAAATCGGTTCATAAATACGCCTTCTATCGCGTGACAAAATTCAGGACGCTTCAAAATGTCAGCCACGCTAGAAATTCAAAATGCTATAACTCAGCCATTTTTTAAGATATAGACGAAACAAAAACTGCTCCGAAATCTTTGTATAAAGGTCAAATACATAAGAAAAAAATATTTTTCCATTTTCAATTTTTTGGTACCACATTTCAAATTTTAATTTTTTTTAAAAATTTTAAATGGCCGCCATTTTGAAACAAAATGGCGGATAAAGCTGGCCAACGAACTCGGTCGAGAGATTGGTATGTACTATGTACACACCGAATTACATCCAAATCGGTTCATAAATACGCCTTTTATCGCGTGACAAAATTCAGGACGTTTCAAAATGTCAGCCACGCTAGAAATTCAAAATGCTATAACTCAGCCATTTTTTAAGATATAGACGAAACAAAAACTGCTCCGGAATCTTTGTATAAAGGTTAAATACATAAGAAAAAAATATTTTTCCATTTTTAATTTTTTGGTACCACATTTCAAGTTTTAAGTTTCTTTAAAAATTTTAAATGGCCGCCATTTTGAAACAAAACGGCGGATGAAGCTGGCCAACGAACTCGGTCGAGACATTGGTATGTACTATTTACACACCGAATTACATCGAAATCGGTCCATAATTACGGGAGTTACAATGTGACATAGGTCAGATATATATATATATATATATATATATCAATTTTGAACGGAGGGTGGTTTCGGGGTCTGGGGGTCATGATCGATGAAAATATACCAAAATTTTTTGAAATCGCTTTCCTCCGAACGGCTGCTTTAGGTAGCTTTTTTGCAAAGAAAGCTACCTAAAAGGAGAAGGTTGTGTAAATATTTTTAATCGCCAAATTCCAATTTTTAATTTCTTACTAGGGACCGGGAGGTTATTTTCCATTTTTACTTCAGATACATTCAAACAGCATCAAAATCTATGATTCTTTATTTATATTCAAATGTCTAACAAATACGTCACATTTTGTTGTGTTCAAATTGAAAAGCGAACATTAATTCTAAGCCTTAGTAAGAGGACTTTCCTAGAAGCTTAAGTGCAAAGTAGCATCACTGTCTGCATAATGAATCAATTTTCCATTAGTGACAATAGCTAACTCAATTTTCAATCAAACTTCGATATAATGAGCTAAATTAAATACCTGCATTCGAAATTTATGGAGAACGAAAAAGCATAATTTTAATTTCGAGTTTCTGTGATTATTAATAAATTGTTAATAACTAAGCATAAACTAATTATTTATAAACTATTATGACTTATTGCTTATTACACGGTTAAATTAAATGCGATATCAGCTTGTTTATTGTATTTTCACTTTTTCTTTGAACAAAAGAAAATAATAAGTTCAGCCGTGTTTTCGAAACAAATAGCTCTGCAATTGTCTATGTTTTATCATATATACATAGTTGCAAAAACCTTCAATTTTCTCCAAGTCAAATAATCATGTTTTGAACCAGAAAATTTATTTATTAAGATGTGTCTTTTTCTCAAATAGTACTTAATTTATTTCATTTCATTTATTAAATAAAATTTCTGGTTTAAACTTATGTTTAAATTCACTTGAAAAAAAATTAATATCTGGCAGCTATGTAAACATGTAACAGAGAAAATATGTGAGTGGCCCGTTCAGTTCAATGGTTAGCCGTGCTATCACCAAATCTGAAAACCTCGAATTTCTAGAATTAACCTTATTAGCACATTTGACATATCAGAACGTCATACATTTGTTTGAATTTATTTGTTTTGATTATTTTGTAATACCAATTGTCTAAAGTTATTTTAATAATATGTTGGAGTATATATAAATATATAAAAATAGAAAATAAAGCCTTTGTGCAACAATATTAAAAAGCAGAAAAAACAACTTTTAAAAATGCACAAATAATACATGAAAAGCAGCAACAGCTGTTTCGAATCTACTAGCTAGATTCTTGTGAGTTTTTTTGGCTCAGCCTTGCTTTTCTAGCACGCTGTTCCTTTTTCCCTATCTTGCACTGAAGAAGAATCTCGCTAGTAGATTCGAAACAGCTGTTGTTGCTTTTCATGTATTATTTGTGCATTTTTAAACGTTGTTTTTTCTTCTTTTTAATATATATGAATAATATGAATTAAGTTAATTATTTTATAAAATCTAGTGCTTTTATATGCCCAAAAAATCAAATGAGCTCCAGATGCTGAAAAAAAAAAAAATAATAAAAATTTAAACAAATGTATACCCAAAAGGCTAAATTCTGTGTAGCGAACACAAAATGGCTCTAATGTTCAGAGTTAGCAATAAATAAGTTACCCCCCTTCAATAGGCTCTAGAGCACGTTCCACTGCTTCCACAGAGACGAAATTAAGACTTTATTTAATTCAAATGATGCGAATGTTATTTATTACATAAAAAAATTTGTACAAATACTTTCCGAAAAGTCTCGCTATAGAAAGAAATCACTAAAAAGAAATGCAATAAGCTTTAAGTTTTACTGTTTTATATGCTTTCAGATAAATGTTTAATTTTCTACAATAAATGCCCAATATGTCTTTCTTCGTTGTGAACAACGTACTGTAATCACAAAACCATATTTTTAATTGCTGGGTGCAGAAGGTCTGGCCGAAAATCTCGAACATAGCGTCAAGTGTTTCTTTTCTTTTCGGAGGTGGTGTTGCGGATCCTTCGAGCCCATCACCAAATAAAATAACCATAAGACAGATATAAACAATAACAAAAAATTTTATTAGAATCAATAGTAAAGAACTTAGGCTGTGGAGCAGGAAAGTTAAATTAACGATGATCAATTATGAACACAATAAACTAAAGTTACTAAAATAATGAGAAGGGGAGAAGTATGTGTTTCTCTATTCCTAATATAGAATATTTATTATTATTAACATTTAATATTAAATGTTAAATATAATAAAGCAATATAGTAGTAATATAATCATAATAATATAGTAATGTAATAATAATAAAGAATAGTAATATTACTATATTATTAACATAATATAGTAATATTTATTATTAAATGTTTACTAACATGTAATATTTTTTTTATTAAAGAATTACTTATCCTTTTTTACTAATTCTTTTACTCTAGGTTTCTAATTATTTATAATTTATTTTATGTAATCTTTGCTTCTAATTCTATATTTAAACTAGACGGATGTGGCAATCCCAAAACTTTCTTCTATCACATACATGTCAATACTTCCTTAAAAATGCAGCATATCATCGACACCAGTTAAATGATTAGCATCAAAATCTAATCATCAACAAGATATATTAACTTCCAACTAAATCTGAAGTTTCATGAAAATACATGCATTAGTTTTTGAAATAAAGCTAATGTGGAAATCATAAATAATTCTGCAAATCAGCGTCACTTGTTGGGCGATTTACACCAAAAACTGATTAGGACCAACTTATACCAGGAACTGATTGAATCTCAAGCTTGGTGAAAATTCATGCATTAGTTCTTGAGATAGAGCTATTGCAGAAATCGTGAAAAATGCAGCGTATCAGCGCCACCTGTTGGGTGATTTACACCAAAAACTAAACAGCACTAATTTATATCAGGAACCAACTAAATATAAAGTTAAAAGAAAATTCGTTCAATTGTTCTTGAGATAAGGCTATTGCGATAATCATGAATAATGCAGTATAGCAGCGCCACCTGTTCGAAATTTTTCACTAAAAAGTAATCAGAACCAAACTATAAAGGACTAACTGATCTGAAGTTTTATGAAAATCCGAGCAGTAGTTCTTGAGATATAGCTATTGCAGAAATCGGGGGAAATGAAGCACAGTAACGCCACCTGTTAGGCGATTTACTCCAAAAAGTAATCAGCATCAGTTTATATCAACGTCTAACTGAATCTAAAGTTTTGTGAAATTCCGTGCATTAGTTCTTGAGATATAGCGCCCACAAAATTTTTGTCACATACAGACTCACAGAGTGACAGAGTGACAGACAGACTCACAGACAGACATTTTCTAAAAACAATCAAATCCTGTTCAGGATCTTCTAAAACGTATAAATCCATCGAAAACTGCAAGTCGAAATTTTTCACGAATCCAATATACTCTCTTCTTGTAAAGATAGAAGAAAGTAAAAAGACTCATTTGCGTGAGGTCTCGAAACATGAATTTAGATTACATTAAGTATATCATTTATTGGCCAAATATTTGTCATTGAATATTTTTATAAACTGATAGCCGAGAGGAATAAACTCATTTCAATTACAGGGGTACTTATAATTGAATTAAAAATTCCAGCTACTTAGGTTTAAATTGTTTGTATACTCTTTGGATTTGGTAGGCTCATTTCATTCAACATTTGTCTTCTATGTCGTCTCTATTGCGAAAAACGTGCAGTGGAAATTTTGTAATGTGACGCAAATTTGAGAAAAGAAAAAAATTTAAATACAGGATTATTAAGAAATAAGTTACCCACTTTAATGGACTCTAGATTGTGTTCTACTTCTCGGACTGACAAGAAATTAAAGTTACATAAAATAACTAGCCGGGTGTGCCAATACTAAAACTTTCTTCTATCTCTTATGTGTTAACCCTTCAAAATTCGCTTACACAGTGCCAAAAATAAATGGCAATCTATGCCCATCATATAATTCTTGCCCATGTATTTCTCTAATTTCCTATGCTAACTCTATCTATACTAATCTGTACTAATATTATAAAGAGGTAAAAATTGTTTATTTGTAGGAGGGAACTACCGAACCGATTCCAAAAGTAATGGTATCAAAATGATGGTGTTAGTCCAACTTAGAACATAGGCTATATTTTATGTCGGTGCCACTACCCCAAAAGGGGTGCAGGCGCAAAAAACGTTCTAAAAATGCAATTTTTGTGTTACTGAAGGGCCTAGAAACATGAAATTTGGAATGGTAGTTATTTATAAGATACTAATGATCACTAAGAACATTTCTTTAAAAAATCGAAACTAAAAAGGGGTGAAAATGCGCGAAAAGCGTTCTAAAAAACGTTCTAAATGGCGATTTTTACGCAATTTCAGGAAGTACCAAACCTATTTAAAAAATAATGGTGTCAAAGAGATGCTTACAACCCTTGCTCCAACTTAGGCTACATTTTATGTTGGTGCCACTACCCCTAAAGGGGGTGCAGGAGCAAAAAAAAAAAAACGTTCGAAATTGCGATTTTTGTGTTACTGAATGGTCCAGATACATGGAATTTCGCATGGTAGTTACTTATTAGATATAAATGATCTCTAAGAACATTTCTTAAAAAATTCGAAATTTAAAAGGGGTGAAAATGCGCAAAAAGCGTTCTAAAAAACGTTCTAAATGGCGATTTTTACGCAATCTCAAGAAGTACTAAACAGATTTTAAAAATAATAGTGTCAAAATGATGGTGACAACCATTGCTGCAATATATGCTACAATTTATGTCGGCGTCACTACCCCTAAAGGGGGTGCAGGAGAAAAAAAAAAAAAACGTTCGAAATTGCAATTTTTGTGTTACTGAAGGGCCCAGATACATGGAATTTGTAATGGTGCTTACTTATAAGATGTAAATGATCTCTAAGAACATTTCTTAAAAAATTCGAAAATTAAAAGGGGTGAAAATGCGCGAAAAGAGTTCTAAAAAACGTTCTAAATGACGATTTCTACGCAATCTCAGAAAGTGCCCAACCTATTTCAAAAGTAATGGTTGGGAATTGATGATGACAGCCCTTGCTGCAACATATACTCTATTTCATGTCAGTGTCATTACCACCTAGGGGTTGCAGATTGAAATTAGGCTGGGCAGTTACTTATAAGATACTAATGATCTCTAAAAACATTTCCTAAAAAATCGAAATTTAAAAGGGGTGAAAATGAGCGAAAAGCGTTCTAAAAAACTTTCTAAATTGCGATTCCTACGGAATCTCAGGAAGTACCGAACCGATTAAAAAAAATAATGGTGTGAAAACGATGGTGACAGCCCTCGCTCCAACATAGGCTGTATTTCATGTCGGTGCCACAACTCCAAAGGGGGTGAAGGAGCAAAAAACGATCTATATTGTGTTTTTTGTAATACTGCAGGAGCCTGCAACTTGAAACTATGCATGGTTGTTACTTATAAGATATAAATGATAGCTAAGAACATTTCCTAAGTAATTCGAAATTTAAAAGGGGTAAAAATGGACGAAAAACGTTCTAAAAAAAGTTCTAAATTCCGATTTCTACGCAATATCAGAAAGTACCCAACCGATTTCAAAAGTAATGTTTCAAAATTGATGATGACAGCCCTTTGCTCCAATATAGGATCCATTTCATGTGGGCGTCAATACCACCTTGCGGTTGCATTTTAAAAAAGTCCTTCCCGCCAGTGCCGGGAGGAAGAGGTAGCTTCCATATTCCTTATTTTAAAAAAGCCAACTTATATCATTCAAACACACGAAGCACAATTTAGTGGAAACCGAATATAGGAGATTCAATACTAATTTTTATCAATATAATGAATGAGAATTTCGCGAAATTAGTCAGCTTTATCCAAGCTGCTTTTCTTTAAAGTAACTTATATTTGGCTGCCAAATTCGGCGATTTCTTAAAGTGCCTGCCATTTTAAGACAACATGGTGGATGAGGCTAACCAGTGAACTTGGTCGAGACCTCAGTAATTGCTGTGCACATGCTCACTCACATCGGAATCGGTTGATATATACGAGTGCTCTCGCATGCAAAGATCAGATTTTTCAAAATGTCACATACAATAGAAATTGAAACTGCTATATCTGAGCCATTTTTTAAGGTAAAGACAAACAAAAAATGCTCCTGAATCCTTATATCAAATCCTTAAGAAAGAAACCTTTTTCAATTTCTAATTTTTTTGCACCTCACTTTAAATATATATATATATATTTTAATTTAATGGCCGCCATTTTGAAACAAGATGGCTGATGAATTTGGCCAGCGAACTTGGTCGAGTTATTGATGTATACTATCCACATGCCTTCTTACATCGAAATAGGCGAATACGTGTGTTATCGAGTGACAGATACAAGATGGATTCAAAATGTTAGCCATGCTAGAAATTCAAAGTGCTATAATTCAACCATTTTTTAAGATATAAACAAAAGAACAAATTTTCAGAAACAAAAACTGCTCCGGAATCTTTGTATCAAGGCCAAACACATAAAAAAATCTTTTTCATTTTCCAATTTTTTAATATCTCATTTTAAATTTTAAATTTAATTTTTTTTTAAATGGCAACCCTTTTGAAACAAGATGGCGAATGAAGCTGGCCAACGAACTCGGTCGAGACATTGTTATGTACTATCTACAGACCAAGTTACATCCAAATCGGTTCATAAATACGCCTGCTATCGCGTGACAAAAATCAGGTCGTTTTAAAATGTCAGCCACAATAGAAATTCAAAATGCTATTACTCAGCCATTTTTTTAGATATAGACGAAACAAACCCTGTTCCGGAATCTTTGTATTAAGGTCAAACACATACGAAAAAAATCTTTTCATTTTCCAATTTTTTGGTATCTCATTTTATTATTTTTTTTTTAAATGGCCGCCATTTTGAAACAAGATGGCGGATGAAGCTGGCCAACGAACTTGGTCGAGATATTTGTATGTACTATGTACACCCCAAGGTACATCCAAATCGGTTCATAAATACGCCTGTTATTACGTGACAAAAATCAGGACGTTTCAAAATGTCACCCACGTTAGAAATTCAAAATGCTATAACTCAGCCATTTTTTAAGATATAGACGAAACAAAAACTGCTCCCGAATCTTTTTATCAAGGTCAAACACACACAAAAAAAAAGAAAACATTTTTTCAATTTTCAATTTTTTGGTACCACATTTCAAATTTAAATTTTCCTTAAAAATTTAAATGGCCGCCATTTTTAAACAAGATGGCGGATGACGCTGGCCAACGAACCCGGTCGAGACATTGGTATGTACTATGTATAAACGAAGTTACATCCAAATCGTTTCATAAATACGCCTTTTATCGCGTGACAAATTTCAGGACGTTTCAAAATGTCAGCCACGCTAAAAATTCAAAATGCTGCAACTCAGCCATTTTTTAAGATATAGACGAAACAAAAACTGCTCCGAAATCTTTGAATAAAGGTCAAATACATAAGAAAAAAATATTTTTCCATTTTCAATTTTTTGGTACCACATTTCAAATTTTAAATTTTTTTAAAAATTTTAAATGGCCGCCATTTTGAAACAAAACGGCGGATGAAGCTGGCCAACGAACTCGGTCGAGACATTGGTATGTACTATGTACATACCGAATTACATCGAAATCGGTTCATAAATACGCCTTTTATCGCGTGACAAATTTCAGGACGTTTCAAAATGTCAGCCACGCCAGAAATTCAAAATGCTATAAACTCAGCCATTTTTTAAGATATAGACGAAACAAAAACTGCTCCGGAATCTTTGTATAAAGGTCAAATACATAAGAAAAAAATATGTTTCCATTTTCAATTTTTTGGTACCACATTTCAAATTTTAAATTTTTTTAAAAATTTTAAATGGCCGCCATTCTGAAACAAAACGGCGGATGAAGCTGGCCAACGAACTCGGTCGAGACAGTGGTATGTACTATGTACACACCGAATTACATCGAAATCGGTTCATAATTACGAGAGTTACAGTGTGACATAGTTCAGATATATATATATATCAATTTTGAACGGAGGGTGGTTTCGGGGTCAGGGGGTCATGATCGGTGAAAATATACCAAAATTTTTTGAAATCGCTTTCCTCCGAACGGCTGCAATAGGTAGCCTTTTGTAATGAAAGCTACCTAAAACTGTTTAAAATGTGATTTTTGTGATACTGAAGGGGCTAGCAACTTGAAATTTGGCATGGTAATTACTTATGAGATGTAAATACTTTCTGAGAAGAGTTCCTTAAAAATTTGAAATTTAAAAGGGATGAAAATGAACGAGAAGCGTTTTAAAAACTTTCTAAATAGCGATTTCTACGCAATCTCAGGAAATATAAACCGATTTCAGAAGTAATGGTTTCAAATTGATGGTGACAGTCCCCGCTCCAACATAGCCTATATTTTACATTGTTTGCACTACTACCCGGGGGTTACAGGAGCAAAAAATGTTCTAAATTGCGTTTTTTGTGTTACTGAGGGGGTCTAACATTTTAAATTCTGAATGGTACTTACGTCAAAGATGGAAATGCTTTCTAAGAACTGTAAGAAAGGAAATTCCGAATTTAAAATGATGAAGTAAGCGAAAAGCGTTCTATAAGCGTTCTAAATTGCGATTTTTATGCAATCGTATGAAATACAAACCGATTTTAAACATAATGGTTGCAAATTTAATGGTGATAGAACCTGCTCAAACATAAGCTATATTTTATGTCGAGGGTTACAGGAGCAAAAAACTTTCTAAATTGCGATTTCTGCGGTACTGAAGAGGTTAGAAACTTTAAACATAGCACGGTACTTGCTTATAAAATATAAATGTCCCCTAAGAACAGTCGAAAATAAATTCGAAATTAAAAGGGGTGAAGCGAAGGGAAGGAGCGAAAAGCATTCTAAAAGAGTCCTAAATTACGATTTTTTATAGAATCTCATGAAATAATAAACCGATTACCGAAGTTACTGGTTGCGAATGAAGAGTGATAGTCCCTGATCCGATACGGGCTATATTTTATGCCGGTGTCACTACTACCTGGCTCGCAGGAACAACAAAAAAGGCCTTTAAAAACATCTAAATTCGATTTTCTATAGAATATTAGGAAATACCAACCGATTTCAAGGTTAATTTTGGCAAATTAATGGTGACAGCCTCTGTTTCAACATTTTTCGAGACATTCTATTGGTGCCACTTACACCAGAGAGGTGGTAGACTGTTAGACAAGAAGCTTGGAATTTGACGTGATGGTTAATTTTAAGATGTAAATGTGTTAAGACGGTTTCTAAAAAATTCAAAACTTCAAATGAATACTGAAATGAGCGTATGAAATGAGCATAAAAGTCTCAAAATACACTGCTCAAAACAATTAAAGGATATTTGAAGTTTTATATAAAATAAAGATATAAACGAAATTTTTTTTGCCGAAAATAGAAGAAGAGAATCACAAATGCAATTTTTTCTGGTTTTCAAACCGTGGAGTATGCAAATTTTGAGTTCGACGTCAAAAACGTCGCTTCAGCGACAACGAATGAAATTTGACTTTCAACTGGATAAAAGAGAATGAAGACAAGGATGATCGGCATTCAATGATTGCTTTGTTTCGATGAGTACGATGTCTCAGCGAAGTCATTTGACAGATTCAGAAGCTTTGAGAATTGTTGGTAGGTTAGAAGGGGGCCAAACTCAAGCCGAAGTAGCGCAAGCCATACCGTTTTTTGGAGAGTGGATGTGCAGGCCGAAGACCAGGGCAAGGTCGTAGACGGGCAACAACGCCCAATGAAGATCGGTATTTACCGTTAATAGCTCGGAGACACCGAACCATGAACGCTACTCTTCTCCAACAACACCTTCGCTCGGCTACAGGCACCACGATTTCAACTCAGACTGTCCGAAACCGGCTCCATGCTGTAGGTCTGTATGCTCGCCGACCGATGGTATGTGTTAGATTAACATCAAGGCATCGTCGCGACCGCAGGGAGTGGGCAACCGAGCATGTCAACTGGAGGAGAAATGAATGCAGCAATATTCTGTTTTCTGACGAGTCCCGTCTTTCTGTGCATCCGGATAATAGGCGTATTTTCATCTGGAGGGACCGTGGCAGTAGGAATAATCCTGCGTTCGTGCACGAAAGTGTCAGATTTGGCGGTGGAGGAGTGTTGGTATATGGTGGCATCTCCATTGACGGGTGCACTGACCTCTACATCATTCGAGATGGAGCTCTGACTGGTCACCAATATAGGGATGAGATCCTCAGACCTATTGTAGTCCCTTACGTTGCAGCAATCGGAGATAACTTCATTTTAATGGACGATAACTGCAGGCCCCATCGTGCAAACCTGGTGGAGGATTTCCTTTTCGAGGAAGGAATCGTTCGAATGGAATGGCCAGCGTGTTCTTCAGACATGAATCCAATCGAGCACGTTTGGGACGCTCTAGGAAGACGAGTTTCTGGCCGCCAACAACCCCCACAAACTCTCCAAGAACTGGAAAGAGCTCTTCTGGAAGAGTGGGGCAGAATACCCCAACTCGTCATTAATAGCCTCATTGAGTCCATGCCTCAAAGGTGTTCAACGTTGCTGGCCGCCCGTGGAAACCATACCCCCTACTGAAAATGATTTTCTTTGAAGAAAACACCTTTTCTTATTCTTTTATTCTCATATGCACAAATTGTGTTTTTTTCCTTTAGTACACAAATGCGCAATAAAATGCATTTTTTCTGCCATACATGTTTAATTTATTCTCATATAACCTACTATGTCTGTCGACCATATATCAATCAGCTAAACAGTTTACCAGATACAAAATCCACCTAAAACTGCAATATCCTTTAATTGTTTTGAGCAGTGTACTTTCTGAATTATCATTTAATTGGAATTAGTTTTAGTTCTTCTTATTAATTAAAATCTCATTTCTGTCTATTGCACTTTTATTATGAAGTTTAGTCAAACTGGCTTAATTTGTAATTTTTGAATATTTCAAAAAGTGTTCTTCTAATAAAAAATAGTCATGCATATATCACTTGGCATATTTCAACTATTACGCGAGCAAAGCCGCGGGGTTTGCTAGTACAAGATAATTTCGTTGGTTGTATTTTGGAACCTAATAGATGTTCATTTCAACTCGCAGCGAAAGTGTCGCTAACAATTTTGAAATTACACTAGACACATTGTACCCTATATACATAACATACAAATGAAACGAATTTATGAAACGAATTTATGAAACGACTTTATGAAATGATTTTATGAAATGGCTGATTATGTTTCATGGCGATTTCTCCTAAAATATGTATGTTATGCAGTGAAAATAACAACAAAAATCCATATTTATCTGCAGATTTCAAACCTGGTATTAAAATTTCAAAATTTGAATTAGTTTTCGAGATATTAATTTTTTTCTAATTTTTAAACATTTTTCTCTAATGACGGCAACTCAAATTTTAATTATAACATACATTTTTTTTTCATTTTAGAAAAGGTTAACATTTTAAACTAATTTGGCGACCAATTTGGTTTCCCTTAAATTTATGCTAAGATATGTATCATGTTACTTTTATCCATAACAACAATCTTTCACCAAATCGGAAGATTCTGATAGAGAAATCAAGAACTTGGTATTTTTATGTTAGCGGGGCGCAGGTGATAAATCGCCAAACATTTTCCCCGTCGCATTTTTTTTCTTTTTTTGTATTTTATTAATTTTATTTAAATATAATCCTTTCATTCATTTTATTTAAAATACAGAACTTTCATTTAAAACTGAAACATTTAAAATTAATGACTTTCACTACTTTCTTTTTTTTAAACGAATTTTTTTTAAATTGTATTTACACGTGAATATTAAAAGAGAAAGGAAACTTTAAAATAATAAATAGATTAATATGCGTTTAAAGCAGTAAATTGTAGTAATTACGTCACATTTAAAATGGCAAAATAATAATAATGCGGGACATGCAAAATAATAATAAACTATTTAAATATATCTATGCGGGACATTAATTTCATATTTCGAGACGATCTTTTTAATTAATGTTCCCAATTCTAAGACACCGCGAATAATAATATTTCATTTCTGAAAACAAAAGTATTTTCATGTGAGTGCTAAAAAGAGAAAGAAAACTTTGGTGAAACTTAGATCAGATTTAAAATGTCTGTATTGTATTATGTTAATCGTTTTATAACGCTGTTAAAAATACCGTGAGGCAAAGACTCTGTTTAGTTAATTCATTTTATTTTAGCTTCTTTTCAAATGTTTAACTGATCTTCTTTAATCAAACACGAAAATAACCACTGGATGTCTTAACAGCAATTGATTCGGCCTTAAATTTTCGCAATCAATGGGATTTGAATGGAAATCTGTTTACAAGGAGACCGCCACAGGTTTTTTCATTGTAATTCAATCTTCTTTAATCTTTTTAAAGCCCATCAAACTAGCGTGGTTTTAGATTCTGCGGTGTCTGAACGGGGTTTGGCGAGCGTAGCTTGCAAGGGACAGAGACCCCCAATATCACTAAAAAAATACGGCAAAATCACTAATAGAAGGGAACCGCGTAGATTCCAAAATACCTTTATTTGAAGAAATAAACGCAACACGTGATCACTTAGGCAAACGCTCAGCTGAAGATTCTTTTTCCAGCCTCTGTAGAAATGGAACGTCAGTGTTAACGACACGTGGACGGCTCATTGAAAGCTCAGACTAGTCTTAATTTTCCGGCAATACTTATTGTTACCATTTATACAAGATAGACGATAGAAAACCTAATTAATATATTATTGCTTGAAAGTAAAAGAAATGACAAAAACAGTGGCTCATTCACGCACAAATGTTAGAATCAGGACAAGACGTTCAAGCACAAAACTCAAACAATCCATTTGACCCAGGACGACATTCAAAAGAGAGTACCTAGGCACTTATGCTACAATGCTACAAATATGAAAATATGATTTTGCGATTATAGCAAATTGTTGACAATGAAAGTTATTGACAATGAGGATATAATGACCGTTTATTGTAGCACATTTAACATATATGTGAAAGCATATAGATATTAAAATGTATAAGGCGATCAAATGTTTACTTGAGTGCTACAGTGCCATCACAAGTTTTTTACTATAATTTTTTATGTAATAAATGAGGAAGACGTCATTTTTACTTTTATCAGTCTTTACAAGAAGAAAGTATTGGACTCATGGAAATTTTCGACTTCCGGTTTTCGACGGATTTATAGGTTTTAGGGGTCGGAGATTCCGAAAAAGATGTGTCTACGAAATGTCTGTCTGTGAGTCTGTGACTCTATCTGTCTGTATGTGACACGAATTTTGTGGACGCCCTATTTCAAGAAGTAATGCATGGAATTTAATAAAAAAATATATTCAGTTGGTCCCTGATATAAACTGGAGCTGGTTAGTTTTTGGTGCAAATCCCGGCAGATTTACACCATTTTATCGATAGTCATATCTCAAGAACTAATGCACGGAAGTTTATATCTTTAGAATCCTCGTGATGGGCATAGATTGCCATTTATTTTTGGCACTGCGTAAGCAAATTTTGAAGTGTTAACATATACTATATAGCCAAAGGTGACCGGTCACTTGCGATTTTGACGTTTTGTTACATATCTAGAAAACTACATGAGGAATTATCCTGAAACTTCAGGTGTGTAAACAGAATCGCGCAGGTCATGCATTTTCGTGAAGATTTTTTCCCGAAACTCCATAGGGGACCATCAACAAATTGAAAAAAACCCAATATCTTTTGGATAACCCTGTAAAAACTAATGTAGCAAAAGCATTCAAACTGTAGATTATCATTAGTTGATTGTGTTTTATGATCAGCACGAGAGATATCGGCCCTAAGGGGGGGGAGGTGCCCTAAGTGGGGTTTTTTCACCCGTATTTACACTTGGAAAAACAAGGTTCGAAGAAAATCACGAAAACTCCGAACGATTAGGCCGACGGGCGCGATTGGGATCGAACCCAGCACCTCCCGACTACTAGCTTCGAGAGCAGAACTTCTTGGCCACTGGTGGGGCGTAGATTATGATTAAGTGCCTTATTGTAATAAATTGTGTTTTATGAGGATAGCATGTATATTCGTACAGAAATTAAAGCTTTCATAAAAAAAAGTCCCAGATTTTGCCAGGTTTTTTGCTCATAATTTGTATAGTTCTTAATATAAAAAAAGTTATTTTCAGAAAATATGACAAATAACATTGTACACAATACCCTGCAATCAGAATTAAAATACAGTAAAAATTGTATGAAAAATGAGCAGGTTTACTAAATAATGTTTCACTGCGCATGCCCGAACGCAATCAAAATATAATGTGCATAATGTGTTAGCTACATGTATATAGCAACTTTTGTGAAAGTCTCAAAAACGTAGTTTGAAAAGTCTGAAAATTATCGTTGATAGAATAAGCTCAAAATCCATTATTCGCAAAAGAAAGCAAAAAAATCAGGGATTGTATCCAAATACAGTATTGCGTGCAATATTGTGTATGCTATACTGGCACTAATCAATGAATATGTGGATACAGCCCTTCATCTTTTTGCTTCATTTTGGGAACAACGGATTTTGAGCTTATTCTATCAACGATAATTTTCAGAATTTTCAAGATATGTTTTTGAGACTTTTACAAAAGTTGCTCTATACATGTAGCTAACACATTATGCACATTATATTTTGATTGCGTTCGGGCATGCGCAGTGAAACATTATTTACTAAAACTGCTCATTTTTCATACAATTTTTACTATATTTTAATTCTGATTGCAGGGTATTGTGTATAATGTTGTTTGTCATGTGTTTTGAAAAGAACTTGTTTTTATATTAAGAATTCTGCAAATTATAAGCAAAAAACTTGGCAAAATTTGAGACTGTTTTTATGAAAACCTGAATTTCTCTTCGAGTATACATGCTTTCCTCATAAAAGTGGACACAAATTATTACAATAAGCCACTTAATCATAATCTACAGTTTGAACGCTTTTGCTACATTAGTTTTGACAGGGTTATCCAAAAGATATTCGTTTTTTCTTTAATTTATTGACGGTCCCCTATGGGGTTTCGGGAAAAAATTTTCGAGGAAATATATGACCTATACTATACTGTTTACACACCTGGAGTTTCAGGTTAATTCCTCATGTATTTTTCTAGATATTTAACAAAACGTCTAAAATCGCAAGTGGCCGGTCACCTTTGGCCATATAGTGTGAGATAGAAGAAAGTTTTGGTACTGGCACACCCGGCTAGTTATTTTATGTAGATTTAATTTCTTGTCAGTCGGAAAAGTAGAACACAATCCAGAGCCCATTGAAGTGGATAACTTATTTCTTAATAATCCTGTATTTTTTTTTTTTTTCTTTTCTCAAATTTGGGTCACATTAAAAAATTTCCACTGCACGTTTTTCGCAATATAGACACCATAGAAGACAAATGTTGAATGAAATGAGCCTACTCGATCCAAAGAGTATACTCGCCGCATCCTCTTCAACAACAGATCGCAAAGATCAAACTTCAGACGACCAAAACCTTCATCGATAAACTCTCCAAGTCCCGTTTCGAGAAAAAAAACATTTTACAAATCGAAAGCAGTTCCACCGAATCATCCACAGATTGCGACAAATTATCTACGTTGAGCTCCATTTTTCCCGGTTAGAATCGACCGATTGTAAAACGCCATGGCTAATGGATTGGAGCCCCTCAAGACATGGCCTTTTACTATCAATCGATTAAACATTAGATTGTTGCCTTTTTCGCGTTCGTCTTTTATTCTGTAATCGATTTTCATGGGCTACATAATCAGTTGAAGACCTCGATTTTCATGGCCTACATAATGAGTTGAAGACCTCGATTTTTGCTTTGCAAGACGATTTTCATTTCGGCATCGGTCTTTGGCTTTGGATTTTTCCATATCTGATAATTTGCGCCTACCCAATTTTTAACTTTTTCAATTTTTAATGATTTTATGCCTTTCGATTACCTATTCAAACAATTTTTAACGATTTTATGTCTTTCTATTACCTATTCAAATAAAAATTCTTCTAAAAGTAAAGAACATCGTTGAATTTCGTTAAAAAAAATAAAATGGGAGCACATTTTCCCCATCCTCGAACGAAAACAACTACCATTTCCAAATGGTTAAAAAAAATAATTAGAAACGTAG
The DNA here is from genome assembly GCA_963932465.1 of Maratus speciosus. Taxonomy (NCBI): domain Eukaryota; kingdom Metazoa; phylum Arthropoda; class Arachnida; order Araneae; family Salticidae; genus Maratus; species Maratus speciosus. Next base: position 338,327,571 of record OZ010791.1, read on the forward strand.
AGTAACAGAATTAGTAGAAAAGGGTAAGTAATTTTCTAATTAAAAAATATTAATAATTATAATTTAATTACGATATTAATAGTTATTACAATTGTAATTATTTGTAAATAAAATATTTATTAATAATTGTTATAATTACAAGTAATAATGTTATAAAGGTAATGATAATGTTATAGTATTATAATTATAAAATTTTAATTATGTTATATATAATAATAATAAGTATTATTATTATTATTATTAGTAGTAGTATAATAATAATTAATAATATAATAATTATTGTATTTATAATTATAACATTGTGTTTTTTATAATTGAAATATTAATTTCAAATTTCTAATAAATAGTTAATTTTCTAATGTAAAAAATAATATTTTTCTAATTAGTTTTCCTGATAAAAGAACAAGAAATGTAGAGTATATAAAATATAAATTATATAGTTGTAAATGATGGATATTTGACAATGTGATTAAAACGGTAATAGTCTGAAAAATTTAGACACCTTTACATAAGAAGCTTTGCGGAGTTATGATATTTACATCGATAATTTTATTTCAGTTTCTCTGTTCTTCAACATACTTTAGCATAAATCCGAGTTCAAAAGTAATTTAATAACCATATTTAACCAATTTTAATAACCATAGTAAACAGTTAAAGCACATCTTAGAGGCTGTAATAGCATAACTGAACCATATGGCAACCAGGTATCGCCCGGGTAGCTCAGTAGGAAAAGCACTGACTACTCAGGTTCGAGTCCTGGCGTGGGCATTTTTGCTTTGTTGAAAAAAAAAAAAACCTCAACTATGCTACTCCAACCTTGAAGATGATTTATCTAGTCCAACCCCTCCCCCCCCCCTTCATTATGACCTAATAACCGGGTGTCCCAAAATGGACTAACTGATTTTAAAATTCAATAATTTGCAAATGGTGACAGCAATTAAAGAAATTCTTTCAGTAGTGTTATGGCGCTGTAAGATGTCAGTTTTTTTTAAAAACTGCGATTCCCTATTTTAGTTCGAAATAGCGGCGATGGCGCTGCAATAGGCGCTAAATCTAGGCCCGATTTTTTGTTTATCTCATCCCTCAGCATTGATGCGAAAGAAGGAGGTTAAATATATAGAGTGGCCCTTAGCTGTGAATGCAATTTTGTTCTTAGGGATCCAATCCATATATTTGCCCTCCTTCTTTCGCATCAATACTGGGAGAAGAGAGTAGCCAAAAAAGCGGTCCAGTATTTAGCGCCTATCGTTTCCAGCGCCATCTATCGTTACAATTTTGAGATAAAATCGAAAATCGCTGTAAAAAAAAAAATCCTTACATTTTACATAACCCTCCTGTAAGATTTTTTTTTTAAATAACTGTCACCATTGCAAGTAGCTAAATTTTTAAATCAATCAGTCCATTTTAGGACACCAGGTACATAGTATACAGGAGTTTCCATGTAAATGTTATCGTTATAGCTCGGAAGAAGGAAACTAGAGCTGAAATTCTCAGTCATGCCCGACAAATAAGAGTGAATTATATCATCCAGATATCATCAGGGTAGCTCAGTAGGAAGAGCACGGCAAGTCAAGGCATCCATATTCAAGTCCTGATCTGTATATTTTTCACTGTGCTAAAGAAAACCTCAACTATGCTACACTTGTGTAGCGTTCCAATTTCGCGTTTATTCTCGACAAAAAATGCACATTAAACTATCTCTCTATTCTAAAGAAAAGTAAATCAAGCTGTCACCGTCAGCCGGTTTTGAATTTTCTGTGACCGGAGGTCTTTATTCGTTAATATTAAGAAAAATATTACATACAAAAATATGAAAATCGGTGATATTGTACTGAAATGTCTGATAAACACACTGATGCAGACAATTTTCAAATCGAATAATTATTTTAAGAGATATTTAATGTTAAAGTTGGCCAAAATCGCTCCATTAAAAAAGTTTTATAGGAGCAAAAACTATACATAGGAAATTAATCATTTTTAGATAATTTTATACATTATATGTTCCCGGGTCAGACTGCATTTACTTTTTTAATTTGACCTATTTTTTGAAGTTTTATTTCTATTTTAAATTCAAATTTTCAGCATTTCGAGAGATATTTTTTACAACTTTTAGAAAAGGATATTATTTTAAATTATTGCCAAATTTAAAAAAAGCACAAAGAATATTATTTCCTTGAAATAAAAAATTTATTTACACGTGACAATTATAATGAGAATTAAATGATTACGTATTAAAAGCAGGAAAATATTGATAATTAAAAATTGATAATTACAGTAGTAATAAAAATTGCCAAACCATAATATTGCTAAACAGTTTAAATTTAAAAATATACTTGCACGAGACATTTATTTCATTCTTTGAGATAATCTTTCTAGATCTTTTATAGATCTTTTAAGATCTATATATATATATATATATATATATATATATATATATATATATATTTATACAGTGTGTCCACGTATAACCTGACCGACCTTTATTTTCGCAACCGTTGGTCCTAGATGCATACTTCCAGTTACAAAAATGGTTTAAATAAGGTAAAGAATTATTTTTAAAGCGATTTGGGTCAAGAAAAACATTTATTAAAAAAATTACGAACCTTAATTTTTTATACGGTCCCCCGGTCCGATAAGTAATATTTACTAAAAATTTACTGTGACACTAACAAGTAAGACAAAAAAAGTCCCATTCATCTAACATTAAAATTGGCCGAGTTATGAAACTTTGAAATGCATGACTTATACCACTTTTTTGCATATCAAAACAGATGATTTCGACTGTGCTTTTAGGGGTCGTGTATAAAGTACTTAAACTTATTTCAAGGTATCTGCGCTTTGAAAGAAATCGTACAAATATTACGATTAACTTTTATTAGTTAAGTTTCAGATTAGTTAAAATAATTGTATTTTAACATATGTTTTATTTTGTAAGGATTTGAAGCTATGATTTCTTTTAACTAAAATTATGTTATTTTCATAAGGTTTTATTTAACTTGCAATGATCGTCTTTCCAGTTTAATATTTGTACTTGAACTTTAACTTACTTTCAAATGTCCGATCGAAGTTAAATTTTACATACTGGCTTAAATCCGATGACAACGCAATATTATTATGATTTTCGAGTCTTACCATCTTATACATACTTATATTAGAGGATAACACAAAACTATTCGATTAGATTACCGTCAAGAAGTTTAAGAGAGAGATTTAGATTAGATAACATAAACCTGCGATGGTTGTGTTTTTTAACTTTTATAATTACATGTTATGTATTTTTTAATGCTGAATAAAAAAATTACCTACACTTTTAACCATCATGTCAAGATTTTTCGCAAATCCTAAATTTCAAGGTTAAAAAATAGCGAAAAATCTGATACTATAAAATAGGTGTAAGACTATTTTATTCAGTTTAATTTTAATTCTGTAATTTATTAGATTTTTTTCGCTTATACTGGGTTTCTTACAGCTAAACAGTTCTGGAGTCCGATGAGGTTAGGAGATGAGGGGGGATCAAATTTAACTTTTAGCTTTTTAATTTTGAAATTTGCGATTTGAAAAAATTCATGACGTGATGGTTTAAAATGAAGGTCATTTTCGGATTCAGTGCTAAAAAATACATAACAATCAATTTTCAAAAGATAAAAAACATGCCACAACCCAAAATTTGAACGATAGTGTAATCTAACCCCATTTTAAAATATGTATCATTTTGTAAAGAATTGAGGCTGTTGTTTTTCATCCTTTTATTTAACAAAAAATCTGTTATTTTTATCCTCTTATAATATTCAGTACAAATTGTACATTTTGCAGTAATATGCCAGAATGATTAAAGATTTCAAATTTATATTGCAATATTAATTTTACTCTCAACTATTTCTTTAATATATCTGACGAAATTATATGTCTACTAAATTTGTGAATGACCCCTAATATGCAGCAAAAAATATACTCCAACTTTAAACAGCTATTACTCAGTCAATTTTAATCGTAGAATAACGCAACTTTTTTTGTCTTACTTGTTAGTGTAACAGGGAAATTTTACTAAATATAACATATAGGACCAGTTGAACCGTATAAAAATTTAGATTCTGTAATTCTTCACTAAATTGTTTTTTTGCTTCAAACTTTTTTTTTTATCTTAACCCTGCAAATAATTTTGACTATTTTTGTAACTAGAAGTATGCATCTAGGACCAACGGTTGCGAAAATAAAGGTCGGTCAGGTTATTGTGGCGACCGGTTTTGGTTCAGTGGATTTCTTAAATTAACTAACACTATCTTAAAAATAAATCAATTGGCACTTACTCAATTAATTCCACGGGATATCAAATTTTCTCTTCTTTTAATTGGAAGACACATATTTACATCTATTATACACTATAATACATTTTATTTACAAAAGCGAAACGCGTTCTTAAAAACAGAATATTCTTTCAACAACACCATCTCGAAGAAAAGACAGAGAGTGCGCGCGATGAGCCCAGGAGGGGTTACCTTACGTAAACAATAGATCCATTGCTATCCCGTTATCGCCCATTTGGCGTCAAAACATATAATTCTCCACACACTCCCCACCTGGACTCATGAGAGTACATAATGATAAATCAACATAAACATTCTTATAATAAACTTGACCTTAAATGACAACTCAAATGATAAAATAGAAAATTTTCAATCTACAGGCGTTGAAGTATAAAGAATTAAACATAAAATAATAAAGTCATGATCAATATAAATAAATAAAAAAAAATGATGCTCTTATAACATGTAGCTACATGAACATATCTGGCCAGATATTTTACCTGAATAAGATTAACTGAATATATATATATATACATAATATAAACAAATTAAATACCATTATTAATTCAATTATCTTTTCAATTTGAAATAAAGTACAATTATGCATAAATGAAAGATTTTTACTAAATAAACAACAAATTGCAAAACACACCCAAAAAAAAAAAAAAAAAAATTTCCAAACATGAATTTATAAAACAAACACACTTTGATATTCAAACACTAGTAGAAAAAATAAATTTCAAATCAAGTACTGAAATCACTTATCATTCAGATATCTAGTTCAAAAGGATACAAAAGTTGTATTGGTTTTCTCAGCAGTCCTTTAGCAGTTTTTATTATGCAAGCACGAATAAGTTTATCTCTGCCAATAATGACTTCCTTAACTATTCCTAAGTCCCACAACAGTTTAGATTTAGCAGTACCATCTACTAAAACAACATCGCCAATTTTTAAGTTTTTGTGTCTTTCAGGAGTTTTAAATTCATGAACTGAACTTAAATTCAATAAGTATTGTTCCTTCCACTTAATCCAGAGCTGTTTCAACAACTTACTTTGATATCGTTTTCTCCTTAACAAAGTTTCTTTAGTAGAAATTTTATTTTCTAATTCGGCAAAATGTAGAGGAAAACTGATGTTCTCTCTTCCTAGCTGAAGGAAATGGGCCGGGGTAAGTGGCTCTGGCTCGCCGAAATCACTTGTTGTGTAGGTTAGCGGTCTCATATTTATTATGGCTTCTATTTCTGTCAAGATTGTTGCCAATTCTTCAAATGTGATGAGAGCTCTTCCCAAAATTTTTCTTAAGGGTTCTTTTACACTTTTTACGAGCCTTTCGTAAAACCCTCCCCACCATGGGGCACGCTCGACGATAAATTTCCATGTCATACCTTTATTCGATATAAAATCCTGGAGTTCTTGATCTTTAATGATTTTCTCAAATTGTTGTAATTCTTTATCAGCAGCCTTAAAATTCTTTGCATTATCCGAAAAAATCATTTTACAGTTTCCGCGTCTTGAAATAAATCGACGAAAACACAAAAGGAAAGATTTTGTAGTCATATCCCTGGCTGCTTCCAGATGTATTGCTCTTGTTGTGGCACAGGTGAACAGTACAATATATGACTTTGACGTCTCTTTATTCTCTGTTCTTACGATTATCGGTCCCGCAAAATCCAATCCTATAACGGTAAACGCAGGAGATTCTGATATTCTTTCCTTCGGAAGTTGGCCAGTTAGTTGGTCAGCTGCTTTCGCATTGTATTTTTTACAAATTAAACATTTCCTGACACTTTTCCTAATTAATTGTCTTCCTTGAGGAATCCAAAATTTTTTTCGGATTTGTGCAAGTGTCAAAGAAACTCCACTATGCAACAATTTTCTGTGTTCTTGCATAATCAGCAACTCGGTAAATTTTTCATTCTTTGGCAATATGACTGGATTGCTTTCATTTAAACTAAATGAGCTTTCATTAAGTCTGCTTCTGATTTGTAAAATTTTATTTTTATCCAAATATGGACATAACGAATAAATTCTTGAGGTCTTCTTAATGGGATTTCCTTCTTCTAATGACTCAATTTCTTCCTTATAATTTTTCATTTGTACTTCTTTAATTAATAATTCTTCAGCTTCTGTCAATTCTTCAGCAGATAATACACCTTTATGTTTAATTGGACTTCTTAGATTGAAGACAAATCTTTTAATTCTTGCCACTGTTCTAATTGCCTTCAATAAAGAACTAAAACGCTCAATCTCTATAAGTGGTTTCTGTTGTTCTGATGAACAAAGGTTTTGGGAAATTACTTTTCCTTTAGCTTCTAGTTGCTTCATATCTTCATCTACTTCTGTATCTTCCTTGGGCCATAAATTTGAATCCTTAATTAACCATGGAGGCCCTGACCACCATAGATCATCGCTCTCTAGGTCGAGAAGTGAGAGTCCTCTCGTAAGCCGGTCAGCAGGATTTGAGCTACCGGGACAATGTCGCCAGTTCATCGGATTTGTCAAAGTTTGTATTTCCGATACTCTATTGCTGACAAATGGCTTCCAAGTACTAGATGAACTCTTGATCCAGTGAAGTACGATGTTCGAGTCAGTCCAATAGTGTACTTTATTTTCACTTATCTTGAGAATGGACATTACCCGTTTTCCAAGTCTTGCTCCAATCATAGCACCCATTAACTCCAAACGTGGTAAAGTTAACTTTTTTATGGGAGCTAATCTGCTTTTTGATGTAACAAAACTTGTCTTTATGCTATTATTGTTGTTATATCTAAGATAAATAACACTTCCATAGGCTTTAATACTTGCATCACTAAAACAGTGGGCTTCTACATTATCAAAACATTCGATGTCCTGGAAATAATACCTTGGGATTTTTATTTTACTAAGATATGGAATCTGTAAGCACCAATTATCCCATTTTTTCTCTAAATGTTCTGGCAATTTCTGGTCCCAATCGATACCGTGTTCCCATGATGATTGAAAAATCATTTTTATTAAAATCGTGAATGGAGATAAAAACCCAATGGGGTCAAAAATTCTCCCAGCCGCTCGAATTACAGTTCTTTTAGACTTTTCCTGACAATGAACAAATTCTAAAAGACTATGATTATCAAATCTAAAAATATCTTCCTCCGTGTCCCATATTAAGCCTAAGATTTTAAATGGAATTGTATCAGCTGATGTATCAGGGCAAACATTCATATCTAATGATTTTAAATGTTCCTTTAAAATAGTAGAATTACTTTGCCACTTCCGCAAGGACATATTTGCTTGTTGAAAAATATCTAACGATTCTTTTGAAAATTTTAAAGCTTCACTAACAGTATCTGCTCCTAACAAAAGGTCGTCAACATACATGGAAGATTTAATTTTGGAAGAAGTTTCCGGATACGAAGTTGCATACTTTTTCACATGATGCTTAATTACTGCTCCTAACAGGAATGGACTCGAAGTAACGCCAAATAATACGCGGCACATTTTCATAATTATAAAGTTTAATGGAGCATTTTTATCTTGAGGGAGTTCTTCGATCCACAAAAATCGTGTCATATCTCTGTCAGTCTCAGCAAGGCTTATCTGCAAGAATGCCCTTTCAATGTCTGCCACTACGGCAATCTTATTGCTTCGAAATTGTAAAATTAAATCAAATAAATCAGAGTTCAAATTCGGACCTGGAAAGAGTATATCATTTAGAGAAGGTTCAGAAGGAGCGTGAGATGATGCATCGAAAACGATGCGCAGTTTGGTTGTTTGTTTGTCCGTTCGAATCACAGGGTGGTGGGGTAAATAGTATGTCAAATTACCATTGGTCGAATTTATTTCCTGGGGTTCAACAACTTCTACTATTCCCAAAGCCTTATATTCATTAGTTATATCTTTATATTCTTTAAACAATGCAGGATTATTCATAAATCGTTTAATTAAACTTTCAATTCTCCTTTTGGCAATTTCATAATTATTAGGAAGATCAAGATTATCATATCTCATAGGTAGTTTAACTTCATATCTGTTGTTCTTAAATTCAATCGAATTTTCAAATTGTTCTAGTATTTGTTTATCACACAAATCTTTGTTCGTATTATCTTCTTGAATTCCCAACCCTTCTATAGTCCAGAATTTTTCAATTTGAACTGAAATTTTATCATCTTTATTATTATCCCAAATAGATATGTACATAGCGCTTACTAAATTATTTCTATTAACTTCCTCTGAGAATTTGCCGTGAAGTGTCCAGCCTAATTTAGTTTCATTCAGAACAAGAGTTGGTGAAATACGTTTATATTTTCCTGTCATAATTGACCAATAGTAATCGCTACCAATCAATAAATCTATTTCATTATCACCATCATCTAATTCATTAGAAACGTCTGATAACTCTATGCCCATATTTTTAATTTTTTTATATAACTCAGAACTTGGTGCTCGTATTATATCGGAACAGATTCTTTCCGTTTCTAACGCTTCCAGACATATTATATTGTCCGAATTATTGTCTTTTAGGAAAATCTTTACTCTATTATGATTATCAACAATAGGTTTCTTTCCAGCAAAGGTATGAATTTTTAATGATTCCTGCCCTGTCACCTCTAAATTTAAACGATTAGATAAATTCTTCCCAATAAATGTTCGCTGCGAAGCGCTATCTAATAATATTCGAACATTAATATTTTGATTCTTTCCAATCATAATTCCTTTCAATGTTTGAAAATAAATATATTCATCTGGATTACAACAAAGTGATGAAACTGTTATTTTTTTCATATTTCTTATTTTCCTTTCCCCCCGGTTCACGCTCAGTCGAAAGAAGGTCAATTTTATTTTCATTCGATGATCTTTCTTTTTGTTTTTTGTTACAAAGAGAATTTTGATGCGTTCTCGAAAAACAAATTGTGCAACGAATTTCAGTGTTTCTGCAATTCTGTTTTCGGTGGAACCGTTTGTAACATCTAAAACATTTAGCTTGTTTTAATAAAGATTCTTTTCGTTGTTCCAAATTTAACTTACACGAATTTGCGTCGTGTTTTTGAGAGCAAAAGGGGCAAAGGTTTTCACTAATTGTGTTTAATGTGAATGCCGAAGGATTTTTTATTTTTCCTTGGTGAAAGTGTTTGGGAGAATTTTGTTTAAATTTATTTTCATGGGATTTAGTATTCTCAAAACTGATAGAAGTAACATTAATAGCCTTTTCTCGCGCTTCTGTTTCACGTTTCAGAAACAACAATAAATCATTTACACTAACATCCTTTTTATCGCATTGTTCTCTGTGAAATTGTAATACGAGATCATTCGGTATACATTTATAAATAATGGGTAATAATAAGCAACCATATTGGTCTGACTTCACATCAAGCGCTTCGAGACATCGTATTTGTATAGTTATCTCATCAAATAATTTTCTCAAAGAATGTATGTCATTTGATCTTCGTACTGCTTCTAAGTTTAATAATTTGTTAGTGTGCTCGGAAATTAAAACATCTCTTTTCCCAAAACGGTCCTTTAATATATTTATTGCCGTTACATAATTTTCACTTGTTAATGGAAGCCCATTAATAGCGGCAGCTGCTGAATCAGAAATTAAAGATTTTAAGTAAGTAAACTTTTCAATTTGCTGAAGAGCTTCATTTTCGTGAATAGCAACTTTAAACTGAGGCCAAAATTCTTGAAATTCGCAAATGTCGCCTGTAAATTTATTTAAAGAAATTCGCGGCAATTTCGTATTCGACTTTAATTGACTGTCTGATATGGAGGGCGTAGTTACTTTTGGTTCACTCGTGATTTTTTCAAATATCTACTGGCTCTAGATTTGCAAGTCACAATAGCTTCCTTATATTCTATCGAAGTTTCTATATCTGTTTCTAAATTATCGGTTTCAATTTCCGATTCAATTGACTCATCCAATTTTTCTATTGAATAATTTGTGTTCAAGTAATGCTCCTAAAGAGTCCTCAACTATTTCCGGTTTGGAATCACTTTCTTTTTTAATTTCACTATCAATCCTTTTTATCAATTTCGTTACTGTGGTTCTAATTGATCCGCGTTTTGCTATGTTTCGTTTTAAAACTTCACTTTGATTCATCTTTATATTCACTCATTCAAAGAATTATGTCTTCCAATATATCGTAAGTTTAAGAGAAATTTTAAATAATTTACCCGTTTAATGAAATGCCAGTAGCGTAGTTATCAATTTATATTCCCGGCCGATGCACCAGTGTGGCGACCGGTTTTGGTTCAGTGGATTTCTTAAATTAACTAACACTATCTTAAAAATAAATCAATTGGCACTTACTCAATTAATTCCACGGGATATCAAATTTTCTCTTCTTTTAATTGGAAGACACATATTTACATCTATTATACACTATAATACATTTTATTTACAAAAGCGAAACACGTTCTTAAAAACAGAGTATTCTTTCAACAACACCATCTCGAAGAAAAGACAGAGAGTGCGCGCGATGAGCCCAGGAGGGATTACCTTACGTAAACAATAGATCCATTGCTATCCCGTTATCGCCCATTTGGCGTCAAAACATATAATTCTCCACAGTTATACGTGGGCACACTCTGTATCTATTGCGCTATCGTACCAAAGAAACGCATCTCATTGGTTATTGAACAGCATTTGATGCATCACCAGACATGTAAGGGGGGTACCCTAAAGAGGACCTTTTTCTGTTGCCAAATACGGCCAAGGTTGTCGCCAACTTGGCGATATATCGCCAAATTTGGCGACCAAAATTATTCGTCAAAAGTGACGCAACATTGTGATATCTCTAATATTTCGTCAAATTCCTGTAGACTTCCATTGTAAATCAATAGGTTTACTTACTTACAGAAAATCAACATAAATTTGAGGTATTTTGAACCGATGCAGATGTTACTGAAGCGGCTACAAGAGTCGCGTTGCTCTCGTGTTGAGAATTCGAAGACAGCGCAAATAATATTTCCTTTCTAACAACAAAAGTATTGTCACGAGAATATTAAAAAGGGAAAGAAAACTTTGTAGAAAATTACGTCAGATTTAAAATGATACATTTAAGCGATACATTTTAAAGCCGATCAAATTAGCGTGTTTTTAGAGTTTGCGATGCCTGAACGGGGGTTGGCGAGCGTAGCTTGTAGGGGGCTGAGCCCCCTAGTGATTTAAAAATTATACATTTAAAAACATCATTTAAGGTGATAAGGCTGATCAAAGACAAGTTATAGAGTTGTATGTTATAGATAATTGTCAACTTGAAAGCAACAATTTTCTGAGATCATGAAACAATTCCATATAAAAAGATTTGCGCATGCATGAGTATTACTGTGCTCATTATTCGAGATTCAAAGAATCTCTCACTGGTAAACAAATTCATCAAAAAGAAAAGGAAAGAAAGAAAACTACAATTTTAATACCATGATAAATATTTTAAGCATTTCCGGTATTAGGTACTCTGCACATTTAAACCCTTTTTACATAACTTGTGGAACTTTTTAATTTCGTATTTGTCCTTGACAAAAAATGTACATTAATCTGTGATTTCAAAAAATCCTACATTTTAGAAACATCATCATGTATACATAAGAATAAAATAGGTATTGACAAAAGAGTATTTTTCTTTCGGTTCAAATAATAGTTCTTAATGTTTGCTTTGAATTTTTTTTTTAATTTTATTCAAGAATTCTTAGAAATGGAATATCGAACCCTATTTAAATATCATATTCTACAAAAATATAGGTTTGAAAAGCAATGCATACAAAATAGTTCTTTTCCTTTTTAAAAGAAGTTTTAGCTTCGCCTACACTTCTATAAAATAAACATGTTTTGTAAATTATTGTTTGTACAAAAAGAAAATAAAATTGCCTTTATATGAGAAAACGGATACTATTCTGTGTAAGTTGTTGAATAAATGGACAAAGATAGGATTTTATAAAATTTTTATCAATATTATTTGAGTTGTCTTAAATAATTAAAGGAATAAGACAAATTTTATATGCACATAAAAAAATAAATAAAACGTAAAAAGTAAAATAATTAAAAATGACCAAACTTTTAGGTAGATTTTGTATGAAACACTACCTGTTACATTCTGCCCTATGTTAGAATTTCCGAAAAAATTTTGCAGATCACCGCCGATCATGACTCCTAGAACGCCAAACCATCATCAGTTGAAAATTTTATCTATCTATCTTTATATATATATACCGGGTGTCCCAAAAAAGACTGATGGATTTTAAAATTCAATAACTTGCAAACGGTGACAGATATTAAAAAAATTCTTGCAGGAGTGTTATGTAATATGTCAGGAGTTTTTATGCTGCGATTCTCAGTTTTAGTTGCAAATAGCATCGATAGGTGGCGCTACCAGCAATAACAGCTAAATTTGGGCTCGGTTTTTCGACCTCTCTCTTCTTCCATGCAAAAAAAAGAGATTAAAAGGTATTGAATGCATCCCGAAGTATCAAAAATCGAGTCTGGACTGAGCGCCTATTGCTCTAAGTGCCATCCATTGTTTGAAATTCGAACTAAAATCAAGAATGACAGTACAAAAACTCCTGACATCATACATAATCCTCCTGCAAGAATTTTTTCAGTATCAGTCACAGTTTGGAAGTTGTTGAATTTTAAAATCCATCAGTCATTTTTGGGACACCCAGTATATATATATATATATATATATATATATATATATATATATATTTAAAACCACAAACAAAATATCAAAATCCATCACTCACTATAGCTGCATTGAAACTCACATCGAAAATACTATAATAACCAACATAAACTTAACTCTTAAAATCAAACTGAATAACCAAACTAAAGAAAATATATATAATTGCAAGACATAACAGAACAGAACAGAAGGCGAGCGGTATGGCTAACGACATACACTGCAGGGTTAAGTCAGACTTTACGCATGCTACGTCCCCCTTCACTCGCCGAGACCAAAATTGAAAAAATGAAAAACTATGAAAAACTAAACAGAACTACAACATCCACCAAAATATCTCTCTAACTCATTAGATCAATCAACTCATCAAAACCTCCATTCTCATCCATCACTAAGTTCAATTCAGTTCCGTACCTGCTACTCTTAATAAAATCACTAGTTATTCTCCTGATGAAATTGCGAGGATAACCATGCTTGAATCCCAATCGGCATCACTCTAAAATATCACTAAACATATCTTTAACTCTGGTACTCAGTCTTTCGATTCGTATTAATCCATTTCTGAGTACATTTCTTTTAATCGAAACATGCACGTTGGAATCAAAATATATCAGCTTTAAGGTATTAAAGTTGAAATCATTTCGCTTGTCAAATAACTTAGATATCAAATTTTCACTTTCTATGCTTAGGTTCACATCTAGAAAATTAATATTTTTACAATTCTGGGATGAGGGTTCCAGACTCAGAGACGTAGGATAATATGTAAAATCAATATTTTCAATATCATTGTTTAATTTGACTATCAAAACATCATCTATATATCTGTAGGATAATGTGTTACTGTTTAAATTATTATTTCTTTCATATATATGTAAGTAAATGTTTGCCAAAATGAAACTGCAACTCCCCCCCATTGGAATACCCCTAATCTGTTTAAATATTGTATTTCCTTCGTAAAGGTAGTTTTCTTGTACTACTAACTGAAATAAATTTATGAAAAAATCATAATGAACATCCAAAGTACTATATGTATTATAAAAATCTACTATTTTATCTTTTAAATCTGTTGTGTTATAGAGGTCTGCAAAATCGTAAGCGAATAAACCAGTAATATTTTTTAATTTTTTCAGATTATCTAATAGTGTATAGCTATTTTTGATAATAAAAGTCGTCTCTCCCCCCATCACTCCGTCAAACACTCCATCCAGCACCCCCAGCAAAGCCTTGCTAGCAGCACCAATATATGAACCAAATCCACAAGTCACACTCCTGAATTTGATAGGGGTTTTATGGAATTTAGGCACTAGCATGAGATAAGGGAAACTTTGACTCATTTGTTTCAGCTTAACTTTTTTATAGAGGGCTTTAATTCTATTTTCTATTACTGCAGCTTTCGAATTCAATGGTAAATAGCTATTTTTATTATTGTAGCAATCATTCAAAAGTTTACCGTAAAGTACCTTACATATCAGTGCATAACTTGTATTTGCTTTATCCACATAGGTGATTATAAAATTTTCCTGAATTTCTTTAATTGAATGTGTAAGTTTGTTGTATTTCTCTCTATTAACTCCGTCAAAATCTCTGGAAAATTCTCGTTTAAAATCTCTTAATATATAGTACTTCCACTCGTCAAAAACACTGGATGGCAAATTGTATCTATACATTAGTTTATTTATAAATATATCTATATTAATAGTAAAACGTTTAATTGCAACACTTTTAGTGAGAGTACGTTTCACACGATATTTAGTTCCGTACTCCATTAACCTCCTCAACTCCTCATCCTTTACTATCTTTAGATCTCCAGTAATAACATGTCCATAATACTTGTCTTTATAATTAACAAATTCAGAATCATTGCAATGGCAGATACTCCCTGCAATACTTTTCTTTAGATCTTTAGCAAATAAATTATAATTAAAAAATAATTTCTCCCCAAATATATATATATATATATTATAAATATATATATATATATATATATATAACTTTTGATGGAAAAGATAACTTCCATAATTCTGCACAAATCTCTTCCAAACTGATACATAAAATCAAGGGGTAGAAAATCTCGGTCAAGTTTGTTAATGGGAAAAATCGGACCAAGGGGGTGGAAATAGGGAGAGGTTTTGTAAAAACTGAATAAACCCCATTACTAGGGTGGAGTGAAAAAAACGAAAATCGGAAAATCAAAATCTAATACCGCGCAAAAGTTGTGTATGGTCTTTAGTAATAAAACTTCGCATTTTTTTCGAAATCAAATTTTATCTTCCGGTGCCCCGGGTCCCTCAATTTTCGCCAAACTCCCCAAAAACGCCTTGTAGAAGTTATAAATAAAAATAACAATAAAATTGGAAAATAAAAATGTCATACCGCGGAAAAGTTGCGCATGGTACGTAGTAATATGTCTGCACAGTTTTTTCGAAACCACATAATACCTATTTAAGATTCAAGAATCAATTTATCTAAAAATGAAAAAAGTCGTCTGTTTACAAATTTATGTGAGAAATTACTCCAATGTAGCTTTTTTAAAATTTTGTATTCAACCATGGATAAAACAAAAACAAAATTAGTCTTCTTGAATTTCGCTCCCCATTTAGGAAAAAAAATGAATTTAATGAAGAAACATAGATTTTCTACTATTCCTTATAGATGGCGTTTAAAACTTTTCCCAAGGGAGTTAAAATCGAAATGTTTTAGCGGGAAAAATTAAAATTTTATAAGCATTTATTTTAATTCATAAATATAAAATGCTTTTGGATAAATTCGTCATGAGACTCTTGGAACTCTTTTTTTTTCTTTATATAACACACTTTGACAACTTAATGGTGGAATTAACCCTCCTATATGCAGGGCTTAATTTCTAGCAAAAAAAGTACCGGAGCCCTAATATTCTGGAATGCTAAAACCGTAGTGTAGTACGCCCCCCCCCCCTACCCTCGCCCTCACTCTTATCTGCATATTTATAGTTCATACATTTTTTTCAAAATTTAAAACATCTTTTTTTTAATTTAGCAAAATAAACATTTTAAATATATCTACTTGAACATATTTAACTGTCAAGTATTCCACTTTTTAGTTTATCACTCCTTCCTAATAGAAATCTTTGCCTAATTTTAATGTTAATTAATCGCAGAATTCTGCAATTATGTAAGGTAATGATTATGACTCGGAAATAGTGTTAATACAAAAAAGAAACATTCCATACTTTTATAGAAAAACGCGAAACACTGTTCGATTGCTTTCTATAAGAATAACAAACAATACATGGCAATTTATATCTAGAAGGGAAAATTTTGAATGTAAAACAGTTTGAGCTTGAGCCCGCTCACGCCCAAAGACTGATGTAAAAATTGAGCCCATCTCCTACGTGTACGACACATTACGGGACATACAAGTGTTTTGATAGAAAATAATGGAAAAACTCGGTAATGAGAGGGAAAGGAGAAAAGGTAATTTAGGCTTCGGGTTTTCGGAAGAGGTATAGCATTGGGCTCCGGAGCCCCCTATTTATGAGCTCCGGTGAATTTCGATAAATATTCAAATATTTACTAAAAACAGAGAAGTACCGGAGCTGAGCTCCGGTGGGCTCCGGCGCAAATTAAGCCCTGCCTATATGACAATTTGTTAAATGTTTAAGAATTTTTGAAATATTATATTAATTATGGATCTCTCTAAACTCCTTATTTTTTCTCACACACACAGAATTTGCAAGCCTTATGGTGTAGACCGTACTCTAATACGACGATTTATTAATCTTTTTTTATGAATTTTTGAAATGCGAACGGATTTATGGGACGTCCTGTAATAAAATTTCGAGTATGATGATGATACTGATAGACAATTTTTCAGTTTTTTGCTTTATCTGTTAGGATATTTCAGCTTAGCAAAAGGCTAATCATTTTTTTATCTTCATTATGTAATCTGCTTATTTTTTGATTAAATTTGGAAACGTAATAAGAGTTTAGTTTGATAAATACAAGGAAAACGTTGAGATTCTTTTCATAAGTTATTTTTATAACAAAACTTTGATCAAAAACATTGATCAAATCGGAAAAGAATTTTCCATTAAAGCAATATTTTCGTTATATTCTGAAAAAAAAAACGATTACCACATTTTATCGGTATACTTTTTCCTTACTAAAATGGACTTTTTCATCTGAAAATATTTTTTTGATATTGTTACAGACGCAATCATTTCATGCAAGAATAAAATGAAGATTTTAGAAATGGCATTTATCGATATTTATTACGGACGTTGAAAACAATTTCACGACAAAATTAATAAAGCTGTTATGAAAAAGATTTACTCTTTTTATAGGTAAAAAAACTGATACACAAAATCTGGATATTAATATTTGATGAAACTTTATTTTATTAAAGAATGAAATTTCTATATGCTGAAATATCTAAACAAAATGGCACTATGATTTTCTAACAAAAATCGTTGCTAAAATTCCTTAGCAACTTCTTATGTAATCTATACTAATATTATAAAACAGAAGTATTTGTTTGTTTGCTTAAAGGAGATAAAATCTAGAAATATCAAACCCATTTCAGACATTCTTTCGGTATAATAATAGAGATAGTCTTTGCTTAAATATAGGCTACTTTTTTTACATCTTCGTACACCTGCCAATAAGAGTGTGCAAGAGCAAAAACTATTTTAAATTACGGTTTCTTTTAAACTGTTTTAGCTAGAAACTTGAAATTTCAGCTAATGGTTACTTTTGTGAGATATATTGCTAAGAACAGGTTTTTAAAATCGATATTTAAAAGAGCGAAATAAGTGAAAAAGTTCTAAAATCAGTATAACTCTGAAACAACCGAACCTATCAAAAATTTCTATTAGTATGATATAATGGTGACCATCTCTGCTTAAGCATAGGTTACTTTTTATCTCGCTATTTCAGCGTATCAGATGATACAGAAGGAAAAATTGGTATAAAATTTCCATTTGCTTGAAACTGTCGGGAATTTCTCAGAAAACTGGTAGTCTATATGGTGTATATTTTTAAAACATAAAGAACGGTTTCTAAAAAAATCAGAATTTAAATGGATGGAGCGATTGGAAAACGTTATAAAATCATGATTACTCTGAAACTATCGACTCTTGAAACTAAAAAGTGAATATGAACTAGCGTCACATTGATGACCATTGTTATAGTGTTTCCATATAACAATTTATGGGTGCGAATACGGGCGAAAATAAGGCCTACTCTGACAACGACATTCGGTGCGCCACCATACTAGATTCATTTGGAAAATCCGCACGGCCACATAGACGAAGAAAGAAAACATTCATCATAGTGTTGTCATGTTTTTGTTTTTGCTGACTTAATTCATGTATCAAAATCATGGAGTTCTCAAACTGTAATAAATAGTTAAAATATTTTATAAAATATATATTTTAATTAAGTACCTAAACAACAAAGTTTTGCAACGTCGTGGATTACATTACTTTCTAATAATTACACACTAAACTACAGAGTGGTTATAATTAAAGTTATGTAGCGTCTACTACGGAACTTTACTACTAGTAGTACTACTACTACTACTAAGTACTACGTAGCGTCCGCTCTAGCTGACAGATATCGATGAAACTTGGAATATAAGTTATAAGGACCATGGGGAAATGAAATCTGCAATAAAAAAATAGTTCAAATTTCGACCGATAGATGGCAGTTTTCATCTACGAGAAAGGACTTAATGCAAATTTGGAGCGGTTTAAAAAGCCAGTAGTCGCTGCCGTGAAGTTATTCTGCACCATGCTATTAGAGAAGAAGGTACCAGTGTTACTGATGAAGTTGGTTTATCAGAACGGCAGTAATTTGTCAATTACGCTGCGAAAATATCGACGCTTGAAAGGCTTACGAAAAGGGCCAATGTCGAGGCAAGCTTTGAAAAATGTCTAAATTTGAAGAGATTGGGGAGTTAGGTGTGCTGCGAGGAAGAGGACGGAAATGGATTTCAAATGAAACTACCGAAGAAGCCGCTCTTGCCGTTATCAAAAAGAGCATCCGGTTCCCTATATTCTTCGACAAGTACGACAGTGGTGTCACGGGATTTGTCTCTCTCTTGGTCTACAGTACGAAAGGTTCTTCGATCCATTATAAAGTGGTATGGATTCGAGTTGTGCAAGTACTGCAGGCCCGGACACTCACCTGGTCACCCGAAATTCAATTTGCGAGGACGTTTTTGGCCAAAATAACCGTTGACATTGCATCGTCTTGGAACATTTTGTGATCATTTTACCCTAGACGGAGCAGTGGATACTGAGAACTGTCGCGTATGGGGTACTGCAAGTCCTAATATTGTGCATCAACAGTATTTGCACCCTGTTTACATTACTGTATGGTGTGGCTTTATGGCTGATTTCGTTCTTGGTCCCTTTTGTTTTTAGGAGAACACTTCTCAGGGTCCTAAAAGGTTTACAGGTACCCATTACGGGTACCCAATACTGCGACCTCCTTCAGTAGCAGGTCATTCCATCCTTACAATAGCAAGAGTGTTTAGAGACTACCGTATTCGTACAAGATGGTGCACTATCTCACATAGCCCGAACAGTAGCGGCACTGCTTCGTGCCCACTTTGGAGGTGATAGGGTAATTTCGAGAAGTTTTCCGATAACTTGGCCTCCTCGTTCTCCGGACTTGAATCTCTGTGACTTCTGGTTGTAGGGATTCCTGAAAGATTGTATGGAGGAAGCATACAACTCTGTCTGATTTGAAAAGAAAAAGCAAAAAAGCTCGTCATGTTGCTGCAACTGATCGAGAAACCCTTCGCGCTAGTGTTGAACACGCTTTGAACATGTGCTTGACGCAAATGGAATGCACATTGAACATATGCTGTAAATAAAAATTTTTGTGTTTCCAATTTCAGATTTTTGGTCTTCATGCGCCTCTTTCTCACCTGGTGGTCGAAATCTGAACTAAATTTTATTATTGCAGATTTCATTTTCCTACGGTCCATATAACTTATATTCCAAGTTTCATCGATATCTGTCAACCAGAGCGGACTCTACGTAGGTCTAAACAGGGTAACTTTAATTATAACCACCCTGTGGAATAAACTTCCTGATAAAAATGGTTATCAGGTTATTTTTAATTTTTTAAATGATTCAGTATTGTCATACAAATAATATTGAGTTTCACATTTTTCTTAGTTTAAAGAATATTTTCTAAATGTCGCATCATGATGGTAATTATATAACCACAAACTGAGATAAATGAGTTTATTTCACTCAAAAGGGAACCACTTTTGGTGTGGGCCGCACCTAGCATTGAGACGGCCCCACCAGTGGCTGAGAGGTTCTGCTCTCGAAGCTGGTAGACGGGAAGTGCTGGGTTCGAACCCAATCGCGCCCGTCGGCCTAATCGTTCGGAGTTTTCGTGGTTTTCTTCGAACCTTGGATTTCCAAGTGTTAATACGGGTTAGGTTCCCTTAGAAAGACCCCCACGAAGGGCACTCTCCCCAGGGCCCATATCCCTCGTGCAGATAATTGGCCGTCATAAATACAACCAACCAACCAACCAACCAACCTAGCATTGAGACCTGGTGTATTTTAAAGCCCTATATTACGAAGTTTGAGAATCGATAAAGTTTTCCTGTTAAAATCATATTTTTTGATTATAGTACAACTTCCGGCACAACTTTCTGAAAATGAAATTTTCGAAACTATTAAACCAATTAACACTGAAGTTTTTTTTTAAAAAAAAAGAAGCATTTAAAAATACAAATTAGTTAATAATAAGTATAAAATAATGAAAAATGTTTGAAAATTCCTTCAAGAACCTAGAAATTTGATTTTGAAATATTACAACATTATATTCACATTTTTGGCGGGAAAAAGTTGACCTTTTTTTCAAAAGTAGAGTTTTCTGGCAACCCTAGCCAAATGTACGTAGCTTCTTCTCGTGTGTTTCTTCTCAGTCTTGTTCTTAACTAGAAATTGTAATGTCTGACCTAATTAGGTACCGTAAAATTCTTTAAATTGTATACAAATATTACTTTACTTTAAAATTACTTTTACCAAAAGACACAACGTTTACTACACCAAATTTTCTTTTAAACATTCGAAACTTTATTCTTTCCGACTTAAGAAGAAAATAGTTTACTTTTATTGTATTTCTCTAAAAAATAGTTTTTAATGATGATGAAAGCTTCTTAACAGAAATACATTTACTATTTATATATTTATCATCTGCATTGTAAAAAAAGCAAACTCTTTTTTCTTATGCTATCAATTATCAAGCAAATCGCGATCTGATTTAATTCTAATACGTTCCATACATATGCTCATGCTCAAGTGATAAAGCGGGCAAAAAAATTATAGCTTCGTATTTGGCGACTTAACACCCTTTTGGCGTGAAATAAGCAAATAAAAATTCAATAAAAAAAAATAAAAGTATAAAATATATATAATATGATTTTAACAGAGAACTTTTATCGATTCTCTAGCTCTTATGTATAGGGCTACAAAATGCACCAGGTCTCGATGCTAGGTGGCATCCGCAGTGGTTCCCTTGTCAGTGATCAAAACTGCATTTGATCAGTGATACAAACAATTAGCAAGCAAAAAAAAAAAAAAAAAAAAAAAAATCTGCTGCCAATTTTCTAAGAATATGAAATTTTTATATAATGTATTGGATACATTGATTATTTTCACTTTAAAATATACAGAATAAAACTAAGATATTAGTTCGATAGTCAACTTGCGGTTATTTTCAAATATTTCCGAAAATCAATGATTGAAGCATTTTTCATTCTGTTGAAAAAAAATATATATCCATAAAAGAAACTTGAGAATAATTTCAGTGTGTACCTTGTGATAGAAATAGTTTAGTATGAAAGCTTTTGCAACAACTCACGTAGAGATCCGAGAATTCTATTGCATGTATCGTATTCCGAAATTTCTTTTCACAGGATATACTGAAAATGATACCTATATTATAAAGAAAACGATATCCGTGAGTAACGCTGACGTCATATTGACTGTGGCAACACCTGACCAATAAATTTCTTTTTTAATTTATTTTTATTTATTTATTTATTTATTATAAACATTACTCAATTTGATTTTTACACCGTTAATTAAGAAATGTTCTTTCAAATGGAACTTGTTTGAATGCTGTACTTCAGTTTTTTTTTTTTTTATGGGTTTTAAAATAATTTTCAAGCATTATTATTATTTTTTTTTTGAAGATTTCTATTGCGTGCAATCCGATTACGAAATATTAACAAGTTTCCATATAAAACAATATAAATGGTTCTACATTTAATTTCGGGACTATTCCAAAACGAAATTAAAACTTTCTACATAAATAAATAAATAATATAACATAAATAAAACGCAAATTTAACAGTAATGTAATCGAACTATGCACTTAAATATTGAAATAATCAGAATCAAAACGACCGCTGTAAGTCATGAAATCTTTGGAGATATCTTAGGCTATTAACTTCTGGCATGCGGCTAATACAAAAGTGTTGCTTTTAAAAAGTTTCAAAACTTTATTTGAATACATAATTGAAATTTTTCATATAAAAAAGCATTTTTCGGTTGTTAGTGGTCAATTTAAAAAGATGTTAAATGAAAAAAAAAACTATTAATATTTTCAATTAAAAACAGTGGTTATCATGTATGGTCTATACACTGGGCAGTATATTCTATAACTCGACAAGCCAGAGTTAGATCCTCTGGTATATATAGATATATAACAACGTTTATTTTGCTTAATAAGGCTTGTAACAGATTGGGGTACTTGCTAAAATTAAATTAAATTGAAAATTAATATTATTTTTATATTAAAACATTTTATCTCTGTTATTTACGAAGATTAAAACAATAATGCCATCCTATCATTTTCGTAAATAACCCTAATAGCCAAGAATAAATTTTTACAAAATCAAATTAGATCGTCAGAAAATGCACCACGATATTTAAAATATACAACTTAAAGTACCCCGAACAACAAATTACCTATTTTAAATTTAAATTTTCATTATACTTGCTTATAATGTAGTTTAAATTAAAATGCAGTTAATGTTTTCGTTGTCTGAAATTGCTTAAATTTGTTGACGGGGAATTGAGATTATGAAATATTCTTGAATATCCACATATCGTAATTTAATATATGCATAAAGTTGTAAATAAATTTAAATTTTGAAAGTTGAAATAGTTTTTCGGTTTGTAATGAACTTTCGAGTATTCTAAACTTATTTGATGTATGGTTATAGAAAAGCAAACATGAAATAATAATTATTAGGGTGGAGCGAAAAAAATGAATTTTTTAAAATCGAAAACGGGTAGGTGCAAAAATTTGCCTTTATACTAGTACATCATCTGCGTGCAATATTACCGCAGAAAAAAAAATGGCTTCAGTCTGCGCTTTTGGTCCAAAAGTCGAAATTTTGGGTAAAATTTGACATTTTTCCAAAAAATTAAAGTAAATTCTATAGAGATTGTTATTAGTTAAAAGTGTTATTTAAACCTTTATTATTGATGACTTAACATTATTAAACTATAATACTATATCTTTGTTCTGTATAACAGGATCAAATCTGACAACTTTTGGTGAAAAAAGGCGTTGCCACTCTGTCGTGTCATACAACTAATTGTTGCTTAGAATAAAGCTCTTACCTAGTTGCTTTCAAAACTACCCAGGAGGCACCACGGGAGGTGGTACCATGTGGCATTTCATGTCACAACAGTGCATAGCTCGACCACCCTACCATTTGAACTCAATGTTTTATTTATACATTGAATTGTGATTTTTTATCAAAGACTGGCATGAGTTTTCTATGTATCAACCTAGTACATCTCTTTGGATGCACAGTCTTTGGATGCTGCTGCTGTGATCTCCTTTACGTATTTTTCTACTGTTTGTGTAAGAGAAGAGAAACTGTGTAATGCAG
The DNA here is from genome assembly GCA_963932465.1 of Maratus speciosus. Taxonomy (NCBI): domain Eukaryota; kingdom Metazoa; phylum Arthropoda; class Arachnida; order Araneae; family Salticidae; genus Maratus; species Maratus speciosus. The sequence continues at coordinate 338,351,446 of OZ010791.1, forward strand.
TGCGGATGATATTAATGTAGTTTATTCAGCCGTCTATTATCTTCACCAAAATTGCACTCAATAAATGTATATTGATTAGAGGTTCTGCTGCCACAACACTTTTCCAATAAATTAGATTTATAATTATCCGCTTCAAAGTTGATTGTCGATATTTCAGATTTGCGTATGACATCATTTACTCTCATTTTTCAACTATTATGTGCTGAGCAGCTAGCTGTTTAATATGATGGCAATCGTCAGAGTGCATTGAAATAAGAATTTCCTCTGCGTATGCAAAGCAACCATCGTCCTAAATAACCTTTTTTTAGTATTTGTTTTATTCCGTTTTGTGTGTTGTTTAGTAGCCGAGTAATTTCCCATAAGTTTTTAGATCCCTTCTTTAGCTGTGGATTATATTTGATTGTAAATTATCCTGGGGCCAAACTTGGATAACATAGTACTTTTTGAGTGAACGTAGAGACTCTGATAGGTATTGAGTGCTCATCGAAGGCGGAAAATTCTGTTAGTCATTGTCATCCACTCTGTGTGTTGAGTGTGTCCATCTGAGTGTCATCCACTCTACATTTTTAGAATGAACCATTACAATTGATCATATGCCGCCTCCAAGACCAATGAATTTCCTTTGCATCATTTATTAGACAAGATCATTGGTAAAATTAGATTCTAAGCCACAGGATTCGCCGGACTAATAGGAAAATCTTTGTCCACGTGCTTATTCCCTTCTTATTTCAATTTTTGAAGCCATAGCGAGTAATTTTCAAACATTATTTCCTGAATTCGAGAAAAGGGTACTCCGCACATACCAGAAATACCTGCTAGACATTTGCAAAGTTATTTCATCATGATATTGCTCAGAAGAACTAGCGAATAGGAACTAAGAAACTTGTCCTACGCAAGATGGCTCACAAAGGCGCATAAAATTATTCGCCCTTATATAAGCACTGATTGATCATCAGAGTCTGGTTCACTCACAAAGTATGCCAAGTTTATGCCGCAGGGTGGTTTACACCAAATATAATAAACATTTAAAAAATTGATGTAAAAACATATGAGAAATTACTCGGCTACTAAACATCACAGAAAACGGCAAAAAAAACAAATACTAAAAAAATTTATTTTGGACAATGGTAGCTTTTCACATCGAGAGCAAATTCTTATTGCAATTTTGATGGCGATCGCCATCACATTAAACAACAATCTTATCAGCATATAAAAAATTCAAGAGGTAGAGTAAATGGTGGCATACTCAAAGATGAAATACCTAAATGTTATAAAATTTTGTCGGAACAGAACTCCTAATCACTATGCAGTAACTGGATGCAATTTTGGTGAAGATACTAGAGGGCTGAATAGATTTCATTAATTCCACAGCATTATTCTGCTTACCTTATCATACACAAGCAGTAGAAATATATGTGAAGGAATGTCACAGCAGCATCACCCAACGTCTGTGGATACAGAGAAGAGATGGACTAGGTTGATACATAGAAAACTTATGCTAGTCTTTGATAAAAAATCACAATTCAATGTATAAATAAAACATTGTGCTCAGATGGAAGGGTGGTCGAGCTATGCACTGCTGCGTCATGAAATGCACCCACCTCCACGTGATATCTCCTGGGTAGATTTGAAAGCAACTACGTAAGAGCTGTATTCCAAACAACAATTAGTTGTATGACACAACAGAGTGGAAACGCCTTTTTTTCACCAAAAGTTGTCAGTTTTGCTCCCGTTATACAGAACAAAGATATCGTTTTATTGTTTAAATATGTTAAGTCATTAATAACAAAGGTTTAAATAACACTTTTAAATAATAGCCAGCTCTATAGGAAGTTTTTCATTTTTTTGAAAAAATATCAAATTTTACCCAAAATTTCGACTTTTGGACCAAAAGCGCAGACTCAAGCCATTTTTTTTCACCGATAATATTGCACGCAGATGATGTACTAGTATAAAGGCAACTTTTGGCACCTACCCGTTTTTGATAAAAAAAAATTCATTTTTTTCGCTCCACCCTAATAATTATGAATTAAGATAAATTTTAAATAAAATAAAATCCTGTTGTGTTTATAATAACGATTAGTGATATTTTCAAATACAGCACATTCTACATTGATTTTTTTTTTCCTAAGTACATTTATAACGGTAAATATTTGTTTAGAAACCAACTTATTTTCTTAAATTGTATGTTTACAACTTTCATTAGAGAATGCAATAAAGAACATTACCATTAAAATTAATAATGCACCTAATCGAAAATGTTAATAAAGTTTTGGGAAAACGTTGCATAATTTCATGAGTTTACACATGTACTTGTTTAATCTAATGAACTGTTTGATCATATTTACTATATTGATAAACATTTTCCCCCTTTAAATAGGAAAAACTTCTTTTTACATAAATCCTTAATCAAATTATTCAAAATAAATGTCTATGACTAATAGAATATTATTAAGAGTTGATGTTACACATGATTAGAATATTTAAGATTTTGCTTTTTAATTTCCATTCTTTAAACTTTTTTCTTACCTTTCTTTTTGGGAAAATTTTCAAATAATTGGGAAAGATGTTATCAAACTGCATTATTATAAATAGCGAACGAAGCACCATAAATAAAAAAGGGTTTCCTTTAGAAATAATAATAACACATATTTCGTGGATGCTTTTTCGTACATATGAATGCAAATGTGTTATTTAATAGGATTTTTTCTATATAGTGTTAGGGATTTAGGTAGTTTCTAAATGTGACTAGATAACCAACTTAGGGACCGCATAGTTATGGAATTAAGAAGTCGCCATAATAGATTAAATGTTTGAAGCAGCTTTTTACAAAGTTTCTTAATTGAATGCTCAACTATAACCGAGTCTGGAAATTAGGTCTTGCATTCATTCTCATTTTTCCTTACCAGGAAATTATTTATTTAAATAACGATATTTTTCATATTATTGAATATAAACATTCCTCCAAATGGACCATTAAAAAAATTAAATAATAAAATTTTATGTTAATTTTTTGAAATTTTATTATCGATCAGACCTATTTTTAACGACTTCCAGCGAAGTAGGTTGTACAATTCGCTTTCATGTTTTTTACTTTCTTCTATCTTTACAAGAAGAAAGTATTGGATTCATGAAAATTTTCGACTTTCGGTTTTCGACGGATTTACACGTTTTAGGGGTCAGAGATTCCTAAAAACATGTTTTTACAAAATGTCTGTCTGTGACTCTGTGAGTCTGTCTGTCTGTCTGTCTGTCTGTCTGTGTGTATGTGACACAAATTTTGTGGGCGCTCTATCTCAAGAACTAATGCACGGAATTTAATAAAAATTTATATTAAGTTAGTCCCTAATACAAATTGATGCTGATTAGTTTTTGGTGTAAATCGCTCAACAGGTGGCGCTGCTATGCTGCATTTCCCGCGATTTCTGCACTAGCTCTATCTCAAGAACTAATGCACGGATTTTCCTCAAACTTCAGATTTAGTTAATCCTTGATATGAATTGGTGCTGGTAACGTTTTGGTGCAAATCGCCCAACAGATGGCGCTGCTATGCTGCATTTTGCAGCATTTACACGATTTTCGTAATAGCTCTATCTCAAGAAATAATGCACGGATTTTCATCAAACTTCAGATTCTGTTAGTGCTTGACATGAGTTGACGTTTTGCACCTTGTGGTGTAAATTGCTCAACAGGTGGCGCTGCTATGCTGCATTTTTTGGGATTTCCGCGATAGCTCTATCTCAAGAACTTATGCTCGGGTTTTCAACAAACTTCAGATTCAGGTATACCTGGATATGAATTAGTGCTGTTTATGTTTTGCAGTAAATCGCTCAACAGGTGGCGCTGCTATGCAGCGTTTTTCTCGACTTCCACAATAGCTCAATGTCCAGAACTAATGCACGGATTTTCATCAAATTTCAGATTCAGTTAGTTCTTGACATGAATTGATGTTTTGTACCTTTTGGTGTAAATCGCTCAACAGGTGGCGCTGCTGTGCTGCATTTTTTGTGATTTCCACAGTAGCTTTAGCTCCAGAACTAATACACGGATTTTCATCCAACTTCAGATTCCGGTATACGAATTAGTACTGTTTGTGTTTTGGCGATTCCGGTTTACGATTCCGGTATATGAATTAGTACTGTTTGTGTTTTGGTGCAAATCGCTCAACAGGTGGCACTGCTATGCTACATTTTTCACAATTTCTCCTACAGCTCTGTTTCAATAACTAATGCACGAATTTTCATCAAATTTCAAATTCAGGTATACTTTTATATGAATAAATTGATGTAATTTATTTTACTATTTAAATGATTTAATTGACGTGATTTATATAGAAGAAAGTTTTGTGATGGCCACAACATACTAGTTTTTAATCTATGTTCACGCATAACTTTTAATGGATGGTCCAATTTTCATACTTTTTTTGTTGGAAAGGTCTCATTCTGCAGATGGTCACGTTCTAATATCGCTGCTACCATGTCAAACAATCCAATGTGAAAAAATGCATTTTTTATATTTTGTGCCATTTTGTTGTATTGTGCATGATACGTACAAATCAAAATCGTCACGTTTCTAGCTTGCTTAGAAACTTAGATAATGACTATTTCAAAGTATCCAATATGCACTTTTTTCTCAAATTTACCAAGTCAAACTGTCCAATATGCCATATTCGATCCTTTGCCGCAAATGTTTGGATATTTTTCTGTTTCTAAGCATCCGTACCATGTCAAACTATCCAATTTGAAAATAGTATTTTTATCAGGAAGACAAAAATTGTTTTATATATGGATTGAAATCTAACGCAATTGACATTGTTTTTTATGTTTACTATAGCAGATGTTTTCTATTGTTAATGGAATGAGAGAATCTTTAGTTCATTTACAGCGACACTCAAAAGAATCCCGTTACATAGAGCAGTGTCTTTTAACCCATTAATTCTCGCTCCCGTCATATTCACGGGCTGTGACTTTTATTCAGATTATTCAAATTTGTTTGATTCCCACCATTTTTATACAGTTGTGTAATTGGCTTTATTATGGTATCATTTTTCCCGTCATTAAACAAAGTGAACATTTCTTTTTCAAAAAAGGTGGTGCCAGTAATCAATTTGAATTTTTAAACCGTAATTTAATGCGATCGTTAAGGGGTTAATGGTATTACGATATTTAAAACATAATGAAATTAATACAGATTTATCAAGTGTATTAAAATATGTTTTATGCAGAATATGATGTGCAAGCCATTTATTATAATTTACAGGTTCATACAAATGAATTTTGTTGCATAATGGTTTATAGAAAAACCAGTGTTTAAAGCATATTTTAATAATGTTCAAAAATTCCAAACAAAGTGAAAATAACATCCGTAATTGATTTACATTACAAGTTGCTTACTGTTTAATATGACATGTATGATAGTATTGTTAATTTACAGGGACACACAAAAAAAATCGGTTACGCTGCTGTCTATCTTAGCGATAGTTGTTTGAAGTGCGTTTTCAATTATAGTAGGAGTTTTTAACTATTTGAATATTACGCGGTGCATATAAATTCTATAGATCATATACAGGGCTATACAAAAGAATGTGTAAGCATTACTTTGTATGAGAGTGAATTTCTTAAAGGAGGTTTCTGAAATTGAGTTATGCAATTTCGTTTTTTATTTCTTTTTACTATACTAAAATATGTTAGTAGAAATTCCTAATACTCAGGGCTACACAAAGAACTGAAAACACTGCCACCTATCACTGCTAATTTCTGGAAGTGTGTTTATAACAATTTTTTGCCGGAATTAGATTTTACCATATTACGTAACATGTATAAAAATCTGCAGATAATATATAGGGCTATACAAGAAGGTCGAGTATATTTCCGTTTATTGGCAGAAATTGCTAAAGGTTGAATGTATAAATTGCGCTACTCGTTTTCTAATTAAACTAAATTGTCGCAAATTATCCAGATTATATACAAATCTATAGATCATTTACAACTGACAAACAAGACAACATTTACAACTTCACAAACTGATGCGAGTAGTTTTTCTATCTATGGACGGTATAGTTTTTTAGTGAAATATTTTGTGTAGCCCTGTATACGAGCTATAGCATTTTTATACACCATGCAAAAAACAATTAAATTTAAAAGCGCATACCAAAATTCAAAAACGTACTTTCAGCAATTATTGCTCAAAGACAGTAATGTAACACATTTCTTTTGTGTGTCCCTGTAAATGAACGACAAATGCTATGAATGCATGCCCTATTCTATCATAATATTCTTGTAATAAAATTCAGGGATTTATATCAGTTTTAATACATTTGAAATAGAGCAAAGTCATTAAAATATTTTCCAAACGATTTTTCCCCATATACCATAATATAATGGAAATCTTTTGAGTGCCCATGTAAATGAACTATTAATGTTACACACTTCATATGCAATACCGAACGTGCCATTGTAAGCACCATTAACGTTTTTCAATTGCATGAAAATCGGAGTATATTTACGTGAGTTAGAGTATGGACAGAAAAACCGAATTCATAAACACTTTTCAACCTTTTTGGAAAGTGCTAAAAAGTATAATAGGTTGAAAATTCACATTCAGTAAATTCTACCAATAGACGAGCATAACTGAATTATTTTGTACAACCCTGTATATTATCTACATATTTTTATACATGCCACATAATAAGTTAAAAATTTAAATCAAGCTAAAACACGCTTAAAACTACTAAAACGATACTTCCAGAAATTATGATCTATCATTGTCCATCTTTCTAGTTTTTGTGATTTTACTTATATTACAGAAACCTCTTATATACTAACTATAGTTTAGCTTTGAAATGCATAACACAATTAAAAACTACGTTTAAGCAGTTCAGAATCATACTTAGTAATGCTAACGAAGTATATTAGGTAGTCCTGTATACAATCTATAAAATTTATACGTACCACGTAGTATGCACATAGTTTGAAAACGCAAACCATAATATAAAACGCATTTCCAGCAATTATCGCTAACAGACTGCACTTCAAACGAAATCTTTTGCGCGTCCCTGTAAATTAGGAGTGCACAACCTTTTTAAGAGAAGGGCCACTTACAAAATTGTCTGGGTTGTCGCGGGCCACATCAGTAACACGGAAAGAATTCTGTTTCAGGGAGGTGATCTATGGCCTATAATCGGATACAAATATGGTTTCAGAGGAGAGGGGGGTTACCTCTCTAGGTACCCCTACTAAGTCACCATATCCAATTCAGTTGGCAAGAATATATCAACAGTTTACTTTTGTATGTATAACAGAGATATAGCAAGGGGCCATTCAAATATTACGTAAGCACCAAGGGGGGGGGGGGTTGAATGATGCTTACGTAAAACATTTTCAAAATCTCTTAATTTGTAAAAAAAAAAAAAAAAAAAAAAAAAAAAAAAAACTATTAAAAATTTCAAATTAAAAAAAAAATAGCAAAAGAGTATTAAACTTGAAGTTCTGATGTCAGCTATTTTGACCGCACAAGGAAAACCTAAACGATCTCTTTTATCTAGAGGTGGCTGATCATGTTTGATGCATGAGAGCTTATTATCTCTGAGAAACTACTATTTCCAATTGTGAGAATGGAATAGAATTGAATGAACCGATGTGATATGTTGTATTGTGACAATATGAGTTTTCCGGGAAAGCTTCCAAAACGTAAGTAAAATTCCACCTTCTTTGTTTCCATCCCTCCTTTGTCAAGCGGTTGAACCCCATAACCATAGTGACGGACTGCTCTATTCTCTGGTGTCTCGTGAGTTTTGAAAACCTCTCAGTACTGTAGTGTAGTGTTGTTTAAAATAAATAACATCAGAAATATGTTTTCATTTCGAGAAATCTTGTATAAAAAACTTTTTGAAAGTTTCAAAAAGTCTACTCATAACTTTAAGTTTACATAATTACTTGTAAAAATTAGAAAAAAGATAGATAAGATAAAATGACCGTGTAGCTTTGGCGTAACGTACTTAGTATGGCAATAAATAAAGACCAAGGAAATGTCAAAAAACGAGTTATTACTTTTTAAATATGGTGTAGCCAAACTAAACCTTATTTCTTCTTTTCAAATAACTCGAAAATTAATGCATCCATGGGGGAAAAAAATAAAAAATATGTAAGTTTTGTAGCAGATAATCTTCTGTTTTCAAATTTTGTACCTTACTAAAAATGAAATGCAATCCAGTTGAATTGAAAACAATGTATCTCAAATTCAAAAACAGATAAATAAGATTTCCAGTGATCTAAAAAAAGAAAAACAATCCTTAAAAAGGAAACGACAAAATGCTGAATACCAAAGAAAACATAGAACCACCAAACGAACAAAGCTTGAAGAAATCTGCCATGATAATCCAGACATTAAAAAAATTAGCTTTGAGGGAATCAGTAGGAAGACCAAGTTTAAATGTAGATCAACCATTATTGTTTAAGGCAATAGCTGACATAGCTATTATTGGCAGTGCTGCAGATGCAGAAAAAAAAAAAAAAAAAAAAGAAGCGAGTCAATACGAAATGTCAAAACTCTCGATAACTTGACTGCAGAACTGAAAAAAGTTGGTTTTGCAATAAGCAGGCGTAGAACATATCTTCGTTTGCTTCCAAAAAATTCCTCAACCATCCAAGGTCGAAGATATGTCACCACAGTGCCGATAAAACTTTCTTGGGCTCAGGCTGATTATCACCGATGTCACATTGATACCTAATTTGCAGTAATATCCATCCGCTATTTAGAAACGTTAGCTTCAATTCTTGGACCCATGTAAGTGTTTCTTCTTTCACAGGATAACAAAGCGCGTGTACCTTTGGGAATTACAGCAGCCAATAAACAGGCTCTGATATTGATGCATATGGACTATCGTGTATCCTTACCCGACCACTACTGGGTCATCGCTAAACGCCACAAACGTATCCCATCTGTTTACGCTGGTATTGTGATTGCTCCTGGCATGGCAGGTCAAAGTAAAGCCATAGGTTTTTCTGGTCCAACGTTTATAGCTATAAGAAGTGGGAAACACAGTTCTTCCGCAGCAAATACTCATGCTCAGCACTTTGAAACTCTGTTAATACTCAAAGACTTTGAAAAATTAGTGAAAACAGAAAAGGGTTTCATCAAACCTGTAATCATAGTTACGGTTGATGAAGGTCCAGACGAGAATCCCCGCTCCCAGAAAGTTAAATCGTTTGCTATTAACCATTTCAAAAAGCATGATTTGGATAGAATTTTCATAGCGTGCAATGCTCCTGGAAGAAGTGCATATAATTGAGTAGAAAGGCGAATGGCACCACTCAGTCGAGAACTGTCTGGTCTTATACACCCTCATGACCATTATGGTTCTCATCTCGATGAGAACGGTCGCACTATTGATGAAGAAATAGAGCAAAATAATTTTGCATATGCAGGTAAAACTCTCGCAGATATCTGGAATTCATTAAACATTGACGGTTATCCTGTTACTGCCACATATGTTGATTCAGATGATTTGAATTATTACTGTTCAAGAAAGCGTGTGTGTGTGGGTGGGGGGGGTTGCAATTTTCTTACGTAATTATTAAGGAGGGGTTTGCGATTTGCTTATTTTTGCTGACAAGGGGGGAGGGGGGGTCAAAAATTGTCAAAAACATGCTTACGTAATATTTGAACAGCCCCCAAGGATTATTTTCAAAGAGTGGTAATGTTTCTTGACTTTATTCGGGGGAGTAAATTTTGTTTTATTAAAAGTGCTAAACGAGAAACATAGGCATGAAAGTGGCTGGTGCAGAAAAAAAATGTGAACTTTATGAACGAAGAGGGGAGGAGGAGCCTATCAAAAAAATTTAAGATTTTTTCGTGCCTGATCGACAAATTCACAATTTTTCCGCTCCTGATCTACAAAATTCACGATTTTTCCGCGCCCGATCGACGACATTAGGGATTTTTTTCGCTCCTGATTAACAAAATTTGCGTTTTTTCGAGCCCAAACAACAAAATGAAGATTTTTCCGAGCCCAATCGATAGAAGATTTTTCCGTGCTGATCGACAAATTTTGCGATTTTTCCGCGCCAGATCGACAAAATTCGCAATTTTTATGAAGCCGATCGACAAAATTAGCGATTTTTTTGCGCCCGATTCTCAAAATTCGCGATTTTTCCGCACTCGATTGAGAAATTCGCTACTTTTATGCACCCGATAGACGACATTTGCGATTTTTTCGCGCCTGATCGACAAAATTAGCGTTTTTTCCGTGCGCAACCAACAAAATTCACGACTCTTGACTGACTTTGATGAAATTTGTATTTTTTTTTCCTGCGGCAAATTGACAAAATTTGTGATTTTTTCTCGTGACAAAAGAACGAAGCTCACGATTTTTCTGCAGCCTATCAACAAAATTTTCGCACATCATCGACAAAATTCGCGATTTTTCTGTGCTCGATCAACGAAATTCGCGATTTTTCCGAGCCTGAGGGACAAAACTCACGATTTTTCTGCGTCTGATCAACGGAATTCGCGATTCTTAACTGACATTGACGAAATTTGTAATATTTTCCCGCGGCAAATTGACAACATTCGCGATTTTTTTCCGCGATAAACGGACGATACTCGCGATTTTCTGCAGTCGATCAACAAAATTTTCAATTTTTCAGCGCATCATCCACAAAAGTTGCGATTTTCCTGTGCCCGATCAACGAAATTCGCGATTCGCTGACTTTGACGAAAGGTGTAATTTTTTCCGGCGGTAAATCGACGAAATTCACTATTTTTTCCCGCGATAAATGGGCGAAACTCACGATTTTTCTGCAGACTATCAACAAAATTTGCGATTATTACGCGTCTGATCGACGAAATTTGCTATTATTACTCGCCTGATGATGAAATTTGCGATTTTTCCGCACCCTATCAACGAAACACGCCACTTTTCCGAAGCTGATCAACGAAATTTAAGATTTTTCAGCTCCTAATTGAGAAAATTTAAGATTTTCCCGCACCCTATCGGACAAATTCACGATTTTTTCTGTCGACTGACGAAACTCGCAGACGATCAACATAACTGACGATTTTTTCCATGCCCGATCGACGAAATATGCAATTTTTCCCGCGTCTCATCGACAAAATTCGCGCTTTTTCGTGTCGGATCAACGAAGTTTTTCGCAAGCTTCAACGCCAACATTCGCGATTTTTACGACCCTCATCGATAAAATTTGCTATTTTTCCGAAACCGATTAATGAAATTTTCAATTTTTCCCGCGACACATTGACGAAATTTCACGATTTTTTCCAGCCACCATATGCACAAAAAATGCAAATTTTTCAGTTATAAATTTACGAAATTCGCGGGCCACACGTTAACCCATCGCGAGCCACTTTTGACCCACGGACCACAGGTTGTGCATCCCTACTGTAAATGAACGATAACTGTTGTACACGTCATATTCTAACGTAAGCATGTTGCTGTGCACCTCAGTAATGTATATAAATTTCATTATTTTTGAAACAGTGTAACATAATTAAACTAAACGACAAACGTTTCTTTCCCCATTAAGCGTAATGTAACAGGATTATTTTGAGTGTCCCTGTAAAGGACCTATAAATGCTACACGCTCCGTTTTCAGTACCGAACATGCTATAGAAAGCGTCAAAATCATAAATAAGTTATATGGAAATCCGAGTATATTTAAGAGAGTTAGAGCACGATGAGACGACAGAAAAGTAAGCCAAAAGCCATAAAACTTTTTAACGATCAAGAAAGTCTTAAATAAAAAGAAAAGTGCCCAGTTAAACTGATTGCATTGAGCTCACAAGCTATTCATACTATTTGTATATTATACACTTATTTCAAAGAATAATGCCCTTCGAAAAATAAATGAAGGGGGATTTGCCCCCGTTTTCCCCCCTTTTATACTTAACCAACGAACCTCCTTAACATAATAAACTTGTATACCAAATTTGAAGCAAATCAGATAATTCAGCATGAAAAAAACATTTCGCTAAATTAAGGGGGGTATTAGCTCTCCCATTCCCCCCTTTATGCTTAACCAATGAACTTTCGAATCTAATCAGGAAAGTTCCTTATCAGAATGAACCTAGAAAAAAAATAAAGTAAATTGGATAATTCTGCATGAAAACCCATTTATCTAAATTAAGGTGAAGGGACTTTCCCTCTTTTATACTTAACAAATGAAACTCAAAATCTAATGAAGGAAGCGCCATATCGGAATAAACCGGTATGTATAAATTTGAAGCAAATCGAATAATTCTGCATGAAAAAAACCATTTATCTAAATTAAGGGGTGACTAGCCTCCGTCCCCCCTTTATACTTAACCAATAAACCTCCAAATCTAATCTAGGCAGCTCCTTAACATAATGAACCGGTATGCCAAATTTGGACCAAGTCGAATAACTCTGCATGAAAATCCCATTTATCTAAATTAAGGGAGGGCATCTAGTCCCATTTCCACCCTTTATACTTAACTAATGAACCTCCAAATCTAATCTGGGAAGTTCCTTAACATAATAAACCGGTATACCAAATTTGGAGCAAATCAAATAATTCTGCATGAAAAACCCATTTATCTAAATTAAGAGGGGTAGACTAGCCCTCTTTTCTCCCCTTTATCCTTAATCAATGAACCCCCAAAACTAATCAGGGAAGCGCCTTATCAGAATGAACCTAGGAAATAAATTTGAAGCAAATCGGATATTTCTTTCAAGAGTTATCGCGTTACGTACATACGTTCATATTTACGTACGTACATATAGAACCGGCGGGCACATTTGCTCTCAGGCTTTGAAAGCTTGTGAGCTAAAAAAGGGATTACCCACTTATCATTCCCCACGTCTGGGGGAACATTTGCAATTATTGTATTAAAAGAACCTGTTACGAATTTCTTCCAAATTTTCTTCAAATTCATTTGTTCCAATTTTTTTTTTTTTTTTTTTTTTTTTTTTTTTTTTATGTGGGATTAAATAAATGAAAGATTTCTATTCGAAAATAGTGGTAGAAAGCGATCCACTAGCTTCTTAGAATAAATAGCACGAAGTTTACTATTTATAATTACGGGTATTAATTGCCTGTTGTTGCTCACCCCATTATTTGAGATATTTTTGTTTTCTTATATTTTTTTAATCAACAGAATGTTTAAAAATAAGCTTTTTTCTTTATTAATTTACTGTATATTCGTTATTAAAATTATTAAAGAAAATTCTTAAGAGTTTTATATTGAATATGTAAATACCAATTTTTTTATAAATTAAACTATTGAATACGGCACATTTGCTACTATGAAACGGCGAATCTGGGAAAAGCACAAAATTTTTACAAGTCAAACTATCCAATACGGCATATTCGCTACTGTGGAATGGCAAACCTGGGAAAAACACAAAATTTTTGTAAGTCAAACTATCTAGTGTAGCATATTGGATAGTTTGAAGCTGAAAAAGTTCAACGAAGCTGAAAACGTACAAATAAGCATACTATATCAAACTATGCAATATGATTTTTTGGCGAGTAAAATTATTCAATTGATTTATCTCAATAGCATTATGCAAATAGTATATAAAACAGCACTCGAAAAATATAATAATTGTTTACTGCTGCTCGGAGCTGATTTTGAATCCACAATTAAAACAGTTTTTTTGCCCTCCTGAAAAGTGGCTATTTTCATATTGGATAGTTTGACATGGTACCGACGATATCATTAGGATCTAAAAGTGATATACTATTTGTCTGTCAGTCAGTTAACATATTATTGTTTACTTCGTAGGTTTTAACTTTTGTGAAAATTGACAAATTGTTATTTAAGTATTGCGCGGCAGCGCAATACTTATTTATTTCCAGTGTCACTTCTCAATGTTAATTTAACATGGAAAAGCCTATGGAGATCATAACTTTTTCATTTCTTCTTCCCACCTTTTTGTCCCTGATGCCACTCATTTTTTATTCTTTACTAATTCTAATGATATTATAAATTTAAAGTGTAAAAACGTTTGCCTGACGTCAGGATCAAAACGAATGGTAAAATGCCTTTGCATATGCTGGGTGAATTATAACCCAGCTAGAAACATGCGCCAATTTCTTTTTTTACATTATTCAAATATTTTTCTTAATAATTCCAATTTTCGTTTTTTCTTTTCATTGAAAAGCAACGGACATTTTTCATAGAAAATGTAACTTACTTTATTGTTTACTTCATTGTTGCAAAAATTTCAAAAGCCGTAATAATAATTTATTTCTTTTTAGTTGAAAGATTTTTACGTGAAATATTAAATTGAGCTAGTTTTTTTTTTTTTAATTAAAAAGGTGAATATGGCGTCATAGTGGAAATAAAAAAGATATTTTCAGAATAAGTTTTTGCTTTGGTCAAGTTTATATTTTAGTAAAAAGTTTCGAATGGATAGTTATTTTTACGCAAGTAGCGAACTTAGTGGGGAATTACATAACTTAAATTTAATTTTTTTTTCTTTTTCAGAGATGAGAACTATTTATACCCCAAGTTAAACTTAGGTAATAATTTTCTGATGTGTTTACATTACCCCTTGGGAGAGAATAAGGTTTTAAAATTTAAGTAAAACTTTTATTTTTTATTTTTTACTGTATCACAGCTATAATATTGTTAAATATTAGCAGTAAGGATTCAACACAATTTACATTTACATATATAGCGTTCCTGAGTGAGAAATAGGGTATCTAAATTTAAGTGAAGTTAATTTTTTATGTTTTGGTTATAGATTTTTTACGTTCAGATTAGAAGTTTTTGTCCAAACTACCGCAACCTACATTACTACAGTGGTGAAACATTTTGAATTACACATTGATAAACTGCATCCCATATTGTGATGCACATCAAAGCCTGATGATGATACTCTCTATTAATTTTTTAATGCGTTCGTCTGAGTGCAGTAGTTATTAATAAACTTGACATATTAAACAAAAACATAATTTGAAGAACAAATTAAAAAAACAAAATTTATTTCCTACATTGTTTGCCCGAGAAGGGACAGATATTAAGTTATTTCATTCAATTAATTCTACATTTAATGTTAAATTTTTGTAAGAAATTAGTTAAGCCAATTAAAGATGAAAAAATAAAAATAAAATTCATACAATATGATACTTAAAACACCCTAAAAAATTAGATTCCGTTCAAATGAAATCGAAATAAATCTTAGACTTTTTTTTAAGTTTTGTATTTTGCATGCATCGTATTATTTTATGTACAATTGTCATAAACCTAATACAAAATCTGCAATACAAATATTTTCAATTAAAAATGGAAGAAGTCTAAGATTTATTTCGATTTCATTTGAACGGAATCTAATTTGTTAGGGTGTTTTAAGTATTATATTGTATGAATTTTATTTTTATTTTTTCATGTTTAATTGGCTTAACAAATTTCTTACAAAAATTTAACATTAAATGTAGAATTAATTGAATGAAATAACTTAATATCTGTCCTTTCTCGGGCAAACAATGTAGAAAATAAATTTTGTTTTTTTAATTTGTTCTTCAAATTATGTTTTTGTTTAATTAATTTTGAGGTATGCTGTTAAGGTAAACTGTTCTACTTTATGTTTTTAAAATACTCGTTTCGTGTATAGTTTTTTTTTTACAGGGACGCCTCAAAATTTTATTAAGTTAGGAATTTTCACTAAGTTCGACCTTTACCAGAAAAAAATATTGTTGAAGATTCATTTCTATTCCTTCCTGTCTAGGGCAATATCATCCCTCAATTTGTAGTACTTCAATGATTCGTCAATAGAATTCTTCCAATTCATCTTTGACTTTACCCTCCTTCGCCTACTTGTCAGGCTCCAGTCTGCAAGAACTTTTGTTAGGTGATTCTCATTCATTAAGCAAACCTGCACATACCAATTAAATTTATTTAAGTTCGATCGTAAAGCATATGACTTCCATGATTTCAAGTTTTCTTGAATTTTTTTCCAGTCTTGATGTTCTTGAAGATGTTCGACAAAACCCATTTCAGTAGAGAGGTTTTTTTTCTCTTTTTTTTTCTTTTTTTTTCAGGGGGAGAGAAAATTTAAGGTGCCTACCTCTGAGCCATACAGTAAATGCTTTACACGATTTTAAATTTTTACACGATTGCCTATAAATTAGTCGCTTAGTTTGGGGAAGAATATTATTATTCCTTAATGTTGTTAAAAACACCTATATTTTGGAATATAAATAAGTACATATAGGCTTACTTTTCTACATAAAAAAATAATATTATAGACACAATTGTAGGAGTTTTTTATTAATTGCGTTAAAATATGGAACATTTTCATTTATTTCGGTTTTCGAGTTGTTTTCCGGTTAAAGTACCCTATTCTCTTGAGGAGAACATCATTACTCCACAATATAATTTAAGATTTAAAAAAAACTATACATTAGAAATTAGAATATAAATAAGCACATATAGGTTGACTTTTCTAAATAAAAAATACTATTAGAAATGTAATTTTAGAGTTTTTTTCATTAATTGTGTTAAAATATGGTTTATTTTCTTTTATTTCGGGTTTCGGGTCTGTTTCCGGTTAAAATGACTCGGTCGTGTTTCTATAGATTTCAAATTAATTTTTCGGGTCCGGATAAGATATAATCCGACCCGTAGAGGACTGTGATGTGGATAAAGACGGGAGGTACAACGTGCGAATCCAATCGCGCCCGTCGGATTAATCGTTCGAGATTTTCCTTGAACTTTAGTCTTTTTTCTCCTTACGTAAATATGAGTTAGATTTCCCTAGAAAAACCCTCACGCAGGGCACTCCCCCTCGGGCCTATATCGAACGTGTATAAAATCGGCCATCATAAATACAAACACCATACAAACGAATGTAAAATCAATCGTTTGAAGTCGGGGTTTTCTTCGTTAAAAAATTCTCGTTTTTATCACGATTAAAAAAGAAATTTCTTGTTGAATACATATGTGTATTTTATTTGTTTTTTTTATGTGAACATTCTTTATTGGTGTATGTTATTCCGTATTTAACTTTTTAGCCGATCAAGCTTCTGTTTTTCTGAGAAAATCACTAGCTCATAATCGCGCCTTATTTCTCAAGTGCGTGATACGCGTAGAATGAGTTCATTCTTCTAATGGAACTTTCTTTCAAAGTGGGATATCACGATACAAATTTTACTCAGAAGAAATCGAGAGATGTCGTCTATCAGCGTAAATCATAAATCTTAGTTTAATGGTAGATTCTAACATGCACGTGAGACTTGATTGAACTTTTCTATCCCTTATATAACAGTGTTTTGTTTGAAGTACTCTTCTCTTCTTTGACTTACATCACATTATCTATAAAATATTGTGTTTTCATTAGCCGAGAATCCTATTTTCAAAAAATGAGTGTTATTATTAAAGAAGTTTTGTAGTTACAACACAGCACAATTTAACTTATGTAACTACAGTTAGCACTGCAGTTACAGAAGTTAACTTAAGCACTTGTAACTCCAATTTAAACTCATTTGACAAAGTAATTCCGACATACGATATTAATTAAACAAGTAAATTTTGAAATAAATTTATATTTTGGTTAACGAGGATAATTCGTTCCTGAATCACATTCGTTGACCAAAGCATAATTTTCTGCAAGCTTCAACAGAAATCAATTTAATGCATTCTGTATTCTGTCCACAATATAAAAATAAGTTTTATAAATAAAACAAAAATAATACTACAAAACGGCAAAAGTTTGATCAACTTGGGAGAATGGATAAAGATAAATGAAAAATAGAATGTTTCCATTCTATTCATATAGGCGACTTACAGAAAAGTTTTACAATTTTCCTACCAAATTTCCAAACTTTTTTCAGGGTAAGTGTCCTATTCTTCAATTCTGGTAAGTGCCCTATGCTGGGGTTGGGGTAAAAAAAAGAAGCTGATTGATTGTCCATTTTGTTTTCAGAGTGTTTTTAAAATGATTCATAGATATTTCTTCAACGTAGGCACAATTTTGCTCTTTCCAGCTTTGTTGGTATACCACTAATTTTTCTACATCTTCATTTGTCTAGAAATGTAATTCTTTGTACAAAGATCCAATTCTGATCTTCTATGTCAGTTTATTTCCTACAGCAAGTTTCGTATCAACAATATCTTAAACACTGGAAAGCATTTTTTTTAGGTAGCTTTCTTTACAAAAAGCTACCTATTGCAGCCGTTCGGAGGAAAGCGATTTCAAAAAATTTTGGTATATTTTCATCGATCATGACCCCCAGACCCCGAAACCACCCTCCGTTCAAAATTGATATATATATATATATATATATATATATATCAATATATATATATATATATATATATATATATATCTGACATATGTCACACTGTAACTCTCGTATTTATGAACCGATTTGGATGTAATTCGGTGTGTACATAGTACATACCAATGTCTCGACCGAGTTCGTTGGCCAGCTTCATCCGCCATTTTGTTTCAAAATGGCGGCCATTTAAAAATTTTAAAAAAATTTAAAATGTGAAATGTGGTACCAAAAAATTGAAAATGGAAAAATATTTTTTTCTTATGTATTTGACATTTATACAAAGACTCCGCAGCAGTTTTTGTTTTGTCTATATCTTAAAAAATGGCTGAGTTATAGCATTTTGAATTTCTAGCGAAGCTAACATTTTGAAACGTCCTGAATTTTGTTACGCGATAAAAGGCGTATTTATGAACCGATTTGGATGTAACTTCGTTTATACATAGTACAGACCAATGTCTCGACCGAGTTCGTTGGCCAGCTTCATCCGCCATTTTGTTTAAAAATGGCGGCCATTTAAAATTTTAAGAAAAATTTAAATTTGAAATGTGGTACCAAAAAATTGAAAATTGAAAAAGTATTTTTTTCTTATGTGTTTGACCTTAATAAAAAGATTCGGGAGCAGTTTTTGTTTCGTCTATACCTTAAAAAATGGCTGAGTTATAGCATTTTGAATTTCTAGTGTGGCTGACATTTTGAAACGCCCTGATTTTTGCCACGTGATAACAGACGTATTTATGAACCGATTTGGATGTACCTTGGTGTGTATATAGTACATACAAATAACTCAACCGAGTTCGTTGGCCAGCTTCATTCGCCATCTTGTTTCAAAATGGCGGCCATTAAATTTTTTTTTAAAAAATTAAATTTAAAATGAGATACCAAAAAATTGAAAAATGAAAAAGAGTTTTTTCGTATGTGTTTGACCTTAATACAAAGATTCCGGAACAGGTTTTGTTTCGTCTATATCTAAAAAAATGGCTGAGTTATAGCATTTTGAATTTCTAGTGTGGCTGACATTTTGAAACGCCCTGATTTTTGCCACGTGATAACAGACGTATTTATGAACCGATTTGGATGTACCTTGGTGTGTACATAGTACATACAAATAACTCAACCGAGTTCGTTGGCCAGCTTCATTCGCCATCTTGTTTCAAAATGGCGGCCATTTAAATTTTTTTTAAAAAAATTAAATTTAAAATGAGATACCAAAAAATTGAAAAATGAAAAAGAGTTTTTTCGTATGTGTTTGACCTTAATACAAAGATTCCGGAACAGGTTTTGTTTCGTCTATATCTAAAAAAATGGCTGAGTTATACCATTTTGAATTTCTATTGTGGCTGACATTTTAAAACGACCTGATTTTTGTCACGCGATAACAGGCGTATTTATGAACCGATTTGAATGTAACTTGGTCTGTACATAGTACATACCAATGTCTCGACCGAGTTCGTTGGCCAGCTTCATTCGCCATCTTGTTTCAAAAGGGCTGCCATTTTTTTAAAACAAAATGTAATTTAAAATTTAAAATGAAGTATTAAAAAATTGGAAAATGAAAAAGATTTTTTTTATGTGTTTAGCCTTGATACAAAGATTCTGGAGCAGTTTTTGTTTCTGAAAATTTGTTCTTTTGTTTATATCTTAAAAAGTGGTTGAATTATAGCACTTTGAATTTCTATCATGGCTAACACTTTGAAACGATCTTGTATTTGTCTCGCGATACCACACGTATTCGCCTATTTCGATGGAAGAAGGCATGTGGATAGTATACATCAATATCTCGACCAAGTTCGCTGGCCAGCTTCATCAGCCATCTTGTTTCAAAATGTCGGCCATCAAATTAAAAAAAATTATTTTAAAGTGGGGTGCAAAAAAATTAGAAATTGAAAAAGGTTTCTTTCTTAAGTATTTGACCTTGATATAAGGATTCAGGAGCATTTTTTGTTTGTCTTTATCTTAAAAAATGTCTCAGATATAGCAGTTTCAATTTCTAACGTGGGTGACATTTTGAAAAATCTGATTTTTTGCCTGCGACAGCACTCGTATATATCAACCGATTCCGATGTGAGTGAGCATGTGCACAGCAATTACTAAGGTCTCGACCAAGTTCACTGGTTAGCCTCATCCACCATGTTGTCTTAAAATGGCAGGCACTTTAAGAAATCGCCGAATTTGGCAGCTTGTTGCAAGTTACTTTAAATAAAAGCAGCTTGGATAAAGCTGACTAATTTCGCGAAATTCTCATTCATAATGATTTAGTATTGATAAACATTAGTATTGAATCTCCTACATTCGGTTTCCACTTAATTGAGCTTCGTGTGTTTGAATAATATAAGTTGGCTTTTTTAAAATAAGGAATATGAAAGCTACCTCTTCCTCCCGGCACTGGCCGGAAGGACTTTTTTATCTTGCAACAGCCTGGCCATAACTTTCCCAGACATAATTAAGTGTTCTATTTGACACTTGGTCTCAGGCCATCGGAATATTGTAACAATCCTCGCAAAATTCTTACGCAGTCAGACTGATATAGGAAGCTGCATGAAAATAGCGAAAACAAAAATAAAAAACTTAGCAACTGTAACGCAGCTGTGTTGTTTTAGCTCAAACATCCAATAAAACATTCGTTAGCCGAGGCATACAAACCACGAAACTAAATTTCTTTAGCCAAAAAAATCGTTAAACGAGCTATTTGTTAGTCAAGGTACCACTGTACAGTAAAAGTAAAAGTCTCCAAGCAACAAAAAAGACTGTGCATAAAAATAAGTTAAAGTCTGTTTGTGGAAATTGGATCAGTAATTTAATAGCTATTATGGAACATACAATGGTCTATTTCGGATTTTCTGAATAAAAAAGTCACAGTTCATCTTACTTAAATTAATAAGATAAATAAAATGATACTTTATTTGGGGAAATCAACTGATTAATTTAAGTGCTGTGGTGAAACTAATTTAAGGTGTGCCAAATTTCTCTACTTCCTTATATGCAACATAAGGACACTCATCTTAAAAAATCTAAGAATTATCATGTCAAATTTACTATTCAAAATCAAAAACTGCAATTTTATATTAGGTAGATTCATTGGCTTTAAATATACAACGAAAAATGCATAAAATTCAATCTCGCAGTCAAACTCATACATTTTTAAAAAGAATACTTCTGATGTGTCTTTCAAATCGCAAGATGTGAGTATTCACTGTAATCCAAAATAACTTATTTGAAGTAACGAACAGATGAAACCGTTTGCCAAGTGCGATGCGTTGAAGAATTTTAATAATGTTGCAAGCATTGGAGAATTTTAATAGTGTTGCAAGCATTGGAAAATTTTAAGAGTATTTAACCCTTGACCAGTACATTATTTTTAATCTTTCATCACCTGTATTTCAAAGCAAAGCATTGCCTTAATTTAATGGCAGAACTCTTGTTATTAAATAAAGTGAAATTTATTTTAAAAAAATTAATGGTAGGAAAAATAAAGTATTCCGAGAATACGTCACGTGTACGCAATACTCTTCGCGAATAGTGTTGCCAAGTGTCCCGCATAAATCGGGGCTTCAAATATTCTGGTCACCACTAATTTCTTACAGTTTATTTCACCTTTTTTAATCGCCGATAATTCTGCCATTAGATAAGGCGAAGAAAATTAATTTAAAATACTGGTGTCCAGACATTTGAAGCCCCGATTTACGCTGGACACCTGGCAACACCATTCGGAAAAGAGTTAGGAGACAATCCAAGATTGGCAGATACTACACCGTTCATCATGCCATCATTAACCTACTTTGGATACATTACAAGAGAGTCAAAGTGTTGATATCCGTAGATATATCAGTAATCGTAAGTACTTTAATGGCAGATAATCGTTCTCTATGCTAATATGCTTAACGGTGTATATCAGTCATTAGCAATATGGCAGCTAGCTTGCGTCTTTCTGTATTAAAAGGCATTCCACAGAAAAGAGTTTTATATAGCCTTCACAAGTTTGGACAGAACACGTATAGATTATGTTGGGCAAGTTGAATGCAAGTATCGTCCCTGAGTTCTTACAAAGCATTACTGCAAGAATAGGCATTACTGTTAAAGTACGCGATTGACATTGCTGTTAAAATCAAACATCTCTGTTCGAGGCCGTAGCCAGAACAATATTTCAGAGAGAGATTTGCGGGCTCAAAATTTTATTTTTATTATCATACTTTATAATCTTTTTTACTAATCAAATAGAAGAAGTGTTAAAGGACTTAGTTATTACTGACTTAATAAAATCTTATATTGTGAATTCAAGTAATTCAATAACGTAATTACAAAAGTAAATTTATTCTCTGAACCTTCTTCGTTGCAAATAATTGTGCTGATGCTGTTTCACCAATGTATAACGTTTAATGTCAACCAGTAATATTTTATGACTTATATATATATACTAGAAAGGTAGCCCGTCAAAAATGACGGAAATTTAGATATAAAGATATATACAACTCATGTGCAAGAATATGAGTTTTCTCGTTTGTTCCGCAGTGATAGATGAAAATAACACATTTTAAGAACGAAACACATTTATGAAAAACTGTGTACAGTAGAAGACCACTAATCTGCACAGTTTGGTTCCAAGTGTTCTGCAGATTTGAGAATTTTTGCGGTCATGTCTATTCAGTCTTTGTTTACATTTTTTTTTAATTCATATATTGGACAATTTAGATTGTTAAGCCTTAAAAATAAATAAATTACATACTTGAAGTAAGGTAAAAACTATCAAATTATCGTATACGATTTCATGAAATGGTATTATATGGTATTATATGTGTGTGCTTCACGATCTTGGTTACGACTTCGGCGAAATTGGCTGCAACTTGTCATAATTCTAATAGTGTGGGCCTCTATAACAAAAAAGTAACCAGTTTTTAGTAAAATTTCTGATATAAAGTAGTTTTCAAAAACTTGTGTAAAATTGCAGGCCGTTCTCATGTTATGCCAGTCCTGAGAATAATATTTCTAACACTGAAGAGTTTCCATGTATATGTGGAATTTAGAAAAGCTTCTCCGAAAGAAAGGTCCTGAAATGACATTGTAATTCCTCTAACTTCAAAGTTTAATCGGGCCCTGATGTTGTTTACTGAAATCTAATAAATACAGTTATTTTGAATATTACAACAGAATTAAACAGCTAAACTTATTTAACTTAAAGTCGCTGTTACTTCCCGATGTTATTTTTTAGTATTAAGAAAGAAAAATTTTTAATTTTTTTTAAATCATGCACATTTATAATTTTTTTCCGTCTTTAATAACTAAATAATGAAAAAATATGCTTTTGTTCTGATCTCATAAATATGACAATAAAATAATGTAACTAAGGGACATTGCAAAATTAAATCTTTGTGATTTCAAACCATAAACAAATGATAACTCCACCATTTTACCTACTATGACGTCATTAGAATATTGTCCATTGATTGTTGGAGAACTTACTTTGTGAATGATTACCTCAATGAAATATTTTCTACAGTTCACGATGAATGAATCATTTGTGTTTGTTTAGGTTTATGGAATGAGACATTAAGCCGTGAACCTAATTTCAACTAAGGCTATCCAAGGATATATGTATTTTTAATCGAAATTAAAAACAATGCTTTGATCTCGAAATTAAAAGTTTTAGTTTGTATAATTGGTTATTTCTGTTAATTATTTATTTAGGTAATTTTCCATTATAGCGCATTTTAAAAAAAAGCTTGGCGTAATTCGGGCATCAGAAAGTGAGATATGTTGCCAAAATATACAGCTATGAAAACAAATCTAATGAACTTTTATTTTTATTTATATATGCACTTATATACATACAAAAATCGTTTCTAAATATATATAATATTTTTTATATACAAATTACGGCACAGATTTCAGATATGAACCGGGATACCTATGGCTTTAAAATGGTGTTATTTTGCGGCTATCGTTTTGGTACAGATGTCATATTCGCCCCATATTGGCGCGATTTTTTTCGGTTGCCAATTTGGCGAAAACATCAACAGCATAAACAACATAATCCGGGTTACCACATCAAGCAAAATAACGACACTTTGGCGCAAGTTAAGTACCTGTTGCCTATATGATATTGGCGACAGAAAAAAATCGCGCCAATATGGGGCGAATATGACATCTGTTCCATCGTTTTTTATTTATTATTAAATTGTTTATTTACTTTTATTTTCTGTTTTTAAATTATATAAACTGTTTTGTTCTATAGTTATTATTCAAACTTTTATTTATTTATAGTTATTTCCTTTTCAAAATGATAGCAAATAATTTAAAAATATATAAGTAACTGGTATTCGAAAGCGAGATTTCTGCCGAATTGGCGTCAGAGAAAAATCACGCCAACCCCGATGCGTATATGACATCTGTGCAAAAATTACTTGTGTTTCTTTATAAAAATGGGTAAATAGCTTTTCTTTACATTAAATAAATTGTATACATGTGCAAAAAACTGCTTGTAAGTATGAAACAGTAAACAGGTTGTCAGAAAATACGTTGGCAAACTTCTTTCTCGCCAAGAAACTTTTCTCCGAAGTATTGTACGTACATAAGCAATGATTGCTAGAAATGCATTTTTAATTATGATATGCGCTTTTATGTTTCACTACATTTATGCATAGTTTACCGTGTGTATAAATGCTACAGTTCATATGCAGGGCTACACAAAAAATTCGTAAGGGTTACTGAGTATGAGAATAAATTGCTTAAAGGTGGTTTTTAAAGGAGTTATGCAGTTTTACGCTGAACTACATTTAGTTTACTAAGAAATCTTTGTAGAATATAGATAAATTGATATACAGGGTCACGCAAAGTATTGGATACATAACCGTCTATGGATGATAATATCTGGAAATATGATTTCAGTAGCTTTAAGAGTAATTTAAATTAAATTTTAGCTAAATAGTGGCATATAATAACGATACTATTGGCTATGGACGGTAACTGCTGAAATCAATTTTAAAAAAAATTATGCATTTTCTAAAATGTTTACTTCGTTATCTTATTTACCTTATTTCCCTAAATAACGAAGTTTTGTTAAAGCATTCAGGATGTGTTGAAAAGTGTTTCATATTCTATGCTTAACGCATGATTTTACTTTCTTCTTTAATCTTATTGGCACAGATGTCATATTCGCCCCATATTGGCGCGAATTTTTTCTGTCGCCAATATCATATAGGCAACGGGTACTTAACTTGCGCCAAAGTGATTGATGTGGTAACCCGGATTATGTTGTTTATGCTGTTGATGTTTTCGCCAAATTGGCAACCGGAAAAAATCGCGCCAATATGGGGCGAATATGACATCTGTACCATCTTATTTTGCATTTATTTTATTCTTAATTTTTAGTCTTATACTGCTTTATAGAAACTTTGGCACAGTTGTCATATATACCCCATATTGGAGCGATTTTTTCCGACGCCAATTTGGCGAAAACATCCACAGCATAAACAACAATATCCGGGTTACCATATCAAGCAAAATAACGACACTTTGGCGACAGTTAAGTACCCGTTATGTATATGACATCTGTGCCGAAACTTTAATATTTAATGTTTAAACTCTTCGCTCCACTCACCTTGCATATAGTATAAATTATAACACAGATAGCGCAAAATTATAGACAGTTTGATACTTTTCCACTGTAGGGGCTTTGGCTTTTTTAAAAAAAGTTCGGTGTAATTTGGGTATCAGAAAGTGAGATTTGGGTACTTTTCCGTTATGCGGATACCATTGTCGCCAAGCGTAATAGATGGCGCAAAATGAAAATCACGTGAATTGAGGCATTTGAAAAATAAAAGAAAAAATATTGTCGTACTAAAGTGAGCATTTAAAAAATATAACATTGGAAAATTCCAGACTTTTACGAACTATTTCATTAAATCACAAATATATACTTAAAATAATTGAACAAATAACTGTTATAAAATAAAGCAATAAAATAAAACTCATATTAAACTGCTGGCATAAAATTACAAATATCTTTTAGCAGTTTGAAATAATTGGCGCATTAGCATACATAGGTACTTTTCCGTATACGGACAGCATGCCAAAATGTATGGTAATACGCCAATTATTTCAACCCTGATCGTAGATTTTTATTGTAAACCATGCGAAACATTGTGATTTGTTATTTATGAAACGTGAATCACGTGAATGATTATTGTTTAACCTTAACCTTGGAAAGCTTTTTAATCTGCTATTAATCGATTTAAAAATGCTTTTTTTTTTATAAAGTTGTAGTTTACTTTTACTGCTGATGCTGAGATGGATTTTATCATTTGGCAATAACCAGATGATGAGAAAGTTGTGATAAAACTGTTTCAGGAATTTGGAATTCTGCATAATAAAAGATTGTGTTCAAAAAATCATGAAATGAAATTATGGATGAGTTCTGGAAATCCGAAATTGAGTTGTAGCTTACGATCATGCGAAGAAAGCGTAGGAATACGACAAAAAACTTGGTTCAAAGGATCGCGGGTGTCTTTTCTTAATGCTTTGAGGATTATATATTTATCGTGCAAAGAGTTGACATCGATTGAGTTTTGTGAGCTGCAACTTGATATGAACCACAACACAACAGTGGAATGGAATAGTTATTCGAGAGAAGTTTGTGCAAATGCTTTATGTTCACGACCAAATAGAAAAGGCACAGATGTTATATTCGCCCCATATTGGCGCAATTTTTTTCGGTTGCCAATTTGGCGAAAACTTCAGCAGCATAAATAACATAATCCGGGTTACCACATCAAGCAAAATAACGACACTTTGGTGTCAGTTGCGTATATGACATTGGCGTCCTAAAACAAATCGCACCAATATGGGGCGAATATAACATCTGTGCCATAGAAAAATTTGTGGACCTAATAAAATTATAGAAGTAGATGAAAGTCTTGTATTATTTATACAGATTGCTGGAAAGGATATAAAACAGATGAACTGCTAAGTGCTGGTTATGATCATTTCACAGTAAATCACAAATACAATTTTGTCGACCCTAATACTGGATGTCATACTCCAAATGTTGAGAGATTATGGGGCATCGCAAAATGGCGCAACAAAAGACATCGGGAAGCTGTTCGTCATCATTTAGAGTCGTATCTCATAGATTTTATGTGGCGACGCCTTCATTCAAAAAATGAAATGTTTACTGCAATGCTGAAAGATATTTATAATTTTATGGCAGCAGTTTAATATGATTTTTTATTTTATTACTTTATTGTATAACAGTTATTTGTTCACTTATTTTAAGTATATATTTGTGATTTAATAAAATAGTTCGTAAAAGTTTGCAATTTTCAAATGTTATATTTTTAAAATGCCCACTTTACTATCGTGAATGTTTTTTCTTTTATTTTTCAAATGTTTCAATTTACGTGATTTTCATTTTGCGCCAACTATTGCGCTTGGCGACAATGCTGTCCGTATAACGGAAAAGTGCCAGATACATTTTGGCATGGTGTCCGTATAACGGAAAAATATTGAGATTTGTTGTCAAATCATATAAACAGCTATGAAAACAAACTTGATGAGCGTTTTTTTTTTTATTATATGTTTATTTTATATGTGTATTATTCATGTTTTTATGTACAAATTACATCTGTTTCTGTATAAAATTAGAGAAACGACTTTTTTAATCGTATAAATAAATCGTATAAATATCGAAAAAAAAATGCGTGTGTATATAAAAGGAAACAGTGGATAGGTTCCCGGAAAATGTTGCCAAATTTCCTTTTTCGCCAAGGCACCTATACTGTAAAAGTACCTAAAGCACATTAAAATCGCGCAGTTAGGAGCTCATACAGTACAGCGTCGTCTATTGGCGGTTATTTTATTAGTAGCATCGGGAGGAAGATGTAAAGATGTACTTTAAATTCTCACCCATAGATTTTGAAAAACTATCTTAAAAGAGCGGAGTTTAAATTTTGGTGACCTCCTTTATGAAAGATTAATAGTTTTAAATGGGAATTTCACCAAATCAGCCAGCTATCGCCAAGTTGCCAACATTTGGCGCTACTGTGGTAACCCTGCATTAGTATTTTTCAACAATTACTCATTTCAATGAGGTGGTCCTACCGGAATCGTGAGGGACACACAGAGACTTGGATTTTATATAAATAGATATATCTTTTCAAACATTTGTGAAAACAAATGCAGTCCCAGGAAATTGTTTTGGATGCACAAATTGGATGATTTATATCAAGCTGTTGCAGCCATTGTATTTGAAGACATTGAAATCCCGCTTTTACAGAGTCCCATTCCTGCAAATTGCATGGATTTTAAAGATGTCCAGAAATTATAGATATACTAGTATATAATCTCCGTCAAAAATGACGGAAAGTAAATGATAAATCTTCAAAATAATAGTTTAAAAAAATTTCTGACTTAAAAAAAAAAATGATGCCTCGTGCATTTTGTTAATCAAAAAGTATTATCCTTTGGTTTTTTGTGATTAGAATAAAGAAATTATGTAAACTACAATTTAGTCACCAGCGCTTAAACGCGCCGTTTCCAGCTACACATACTAGGACGAAAATGCTTTTTTAGGTTCCCTCTACATTAAAAATTTGTTGTTTCGCGTGATTTTTTTTTCACTACAAACTATGTTAAAATTCATAATTTTATCTGCAAGATAATTAAATTATGTTGTACCGATAAGAAATATTCATTTTATTTGCAATGTCTTCAAATCTGACAAAATGCATTGTAAAAAAAGGTACGATTACAACAGAAAGTTTACGCCAAAAGAATTAGCAAGAAACATAAGCTCCTAATTTATTGGGAATTAAAACGGCCTACAGAGGCGCTGCTCGCAGCCTTCGGTACAGAAAAAATTGTCCCTTTAATTTCCCTTTAAATAATGCTAAAGTGCTCTTGAAATAATTCTTCATTGTAAGTGCATTTAAAAGTTTTAGATATTCAAATTCGGATGATTTTTACTTTGCCACATAAGACAGAAAACAAATGTCACAGGAAATCTGAAATTGGGCAAAAAAATAATCATTCTGAATAAATTAAAAATACATGTAATGCAGTGTGCTTGCACAAGACCTTCCTGGAACGAAAGTTATATCTTTTCTCCACCAGATGGCGATAGTTATCCGTTATTTTTAAATTAGAACTTGTTGTTGTTGTTGATGAGGATTTGGCCCTTAAATTTAGAACTTAATTGGATAGTTTTAAAGGTTTTAAACAAAGTTAAAATATTTAAAGGTTTTAATATACTTTTACAAATATTTTAAGACCAGCATCGGCGTTAATCTGTATTTTTTTTTAATGAAGCCTTCAAAGAGTCATTCATTTGTTCGTAAATTTGCTGGAATTTGAATCTGAATGGAAACAGTAGCATTCGTTTAGATCTGATTTCTATGTTTATAATAGCTTAATTTTTATTTAGAGCTTAATACATTATAAATGGATCTGATACACATGTTTTATGTGAAAATATGCTGAACAGACATGATTTCAAGTAGAAAAAAAATATAATTTAGCTGTTGTATGTTAGGATATGTTTTTCATTAAGCCTAACATGGCGTTTAGTTACGGTAGATTCGCAGACCAGAGTGGTTCACACCGGCACGGTTACCAATAGTTTCCTGCACTCATATTTTATTATAAGTAGATATTTTTTGCAACATGCGGTCGAAATCGACCAATAAAAAGATGCTAGTGTAAAATTTAAATTTTTGAATATTGACTATAGTTGATTCTTGATCTTTTTAAATCTTGACTGATACTACTTAATGATGCATAGTTGACAGACATTTCGGGGGAGGGTCAAACCTATCATTTCATTGTCGCTCGTCTACCATGACTTTCAACTCAAGGATGTACTGTTAGATAGACATTTCCATTTATTTGTTTTATATCAAGCATTCGAATTACCAAAACTGTCAACCAAAATCATAAGATGACTGTTTTTTCGTTTACTTGCATTATTGTTTAGTATGTTGTGTAATCTACCCTAAAAAAATTCTTTACAAATTTTACTCATATCCACTATACAGATTTCCGTTTATTCGTAATTATTCATTCGTTGCTTTTTTAAAAAAACTTTTTTTTTCTTTTTTGACGCCACTGCAGTTAAGTACAATTTAAAGAAATGAGGAAGAATAATTAAAAATACTTCTTAATAAATTAATTGCAACGTATGTAATTTTTTTTATATAAAACAAGAATAAAAACACGTATTTCACATACAAGGAGAGTAAACGAGACACTGCATAGGGAAAATTTATCAAAGATTTTATATGTGGCACATGAAACAGGAAATCATGATTAAAAACTGAGTTAGGGCTCTGCACGAATGGCACATTTAACAATATTGAAGCATAATAGTTTAACTGAGTCAAGCAAATAAACGTACAAAGAATAATACATTTTCTTCGAATCCATGAGTTAGAAGCAAAATAAGTAATTGCTGAAATTTTAAAACTTTATTACTATTACTATTATTATTATTATTATTATTATTATTGCTATTATTATTATAATTTGCCGTAGCAGTATTAGTAGTAGGTAGTAGAACTTATTTTCTACGCTCTCAAAAACTACATATTCTAGCACTTTAAGAATCTTTGTATCAATGAGATGTACATCAATGTGCATATACATACATTTAGAGTCTTTCTTCATTTCTAATTTCCTACATCATTTTTTCAGAATCCATATTTTATTTCCAAGGTCCCTACAAGCGCTTAAGACAGGAGATCTATTCTGTTTATTTCATTAGTTCGAGTTATAGGAGAATTGTAAAATTTTATCTATG
The DNA here is from genome assembly GCA_963932465.1 of Maratus speciosus. NCBI lineage: Eukaryota > Metazoa > Arthropoda > Arachnida > Araneae > Salticidae > Maratus > Maratus speciosus. The sequence goes on from OZ010791.1 coordinate 338,382,490, forward strand.
CGTTTCCAGAATACCATTTGTGTTAAAACAGTTTATATAAAAGAAACAGTATTATATAAAAATATAATTATGAATATACGCACAATATTTTTAAAAATATGTAATTAAATAAGTAAATAAATGTCAGTATAGTTATTATTATTGTTGTTCTTGTCAGCGATATTATCCAATACAAATACTTTATAAATATATATGAGTGTATCTGATCGCGTGTACATAAAACTTACAATTATATTACATAACGATACTTTTTTTATAGTTTGATATCCTTGTAAAACTTTCATAAGAATTTGTATCTGCTTATATACTAATATAATGAAAAAGACGTTTTTCGAATGAAATTTCAGTTTCAGATTTCGGAAGATTAGTATGTTTTCAAAACACATTAAAAGAATATTAAGCTAGGAGATTTCTCACTTAGTCTTTTTTATTATTGAATCACAAGTTACTTTCCTTGAAAACGAATCAATACACAAGAATGGAAAATCCTTAAAACATTACACAATGTATGTACTAATCACAACGAGGCTACATTTCGTAAATTTAATGTCTTTTGAACTCTACCGTTTTGCCAATTTGCTAAGTTTGTTATATAAATAATTCATGTTGTATTTAAAAAAAAAAAATTATAACATTCTGTCAAACAGAAAGAAAAATGCATGCATTACAAAATAAGGATGATCATAATTATGCAAAATGTTCTTAATCTAAGGTTTCAGTTTGAAACTGTAATAAAATAAAAAACAATGGACCAAACACTATCCAAACTTGGCAACTGCACTGCTGGGGTTTCGTGAGATTTACTTGTAAAGGTAAAAAAAAATTATTTAAAATATTGCATGTAAACTCACCACAGACGTAAAATGGTGTTGTTTTCTGAATTCTCACCGATTACATTTGTTTACAAAGCAATTCGCAACTTTCAAACCGTCGTCGCTTCCTCTTCCACTGTGTTGCCACGATTGTAAAAGTGTTACTTTGCCACGGTTGAGGTACCTGGTTCGACTCCAGATGATTTCATTGCACACATTTTGCGGCGTTCCCAGCGGTAATCTTCGATGCTGTCTTTTGCTTGTGTCAACTCTGCCCTCATCCCGACGAAAACCTATAAATGGGCATAGTTCTTCTCAAGCACACAAGTTCCGCGTATCTATTCATTTAAATATATAAATAAACCATCAGCAGTAGGCATTCTGGTACATCCAGTAGGAAATTGCATACAAATACCAAACACATCAAGGAAAGATCTCATCAATTACTTGGCACATCAAAAGAAATTACCTCGGACTTCAAATTTTAATCTTCGTCACCAGATTACCAGCAGGAGTCAGACTGACTGGAGCAACTAACATATAAAATTTATAGCTTCTACTCTTATCCGCAGATTTTTAATTAATGTGGTTTTTCGTGTTAGAGATATCTTGAAAGAACAATTTATTACGGTTGCTTCGCTGAGTCATAAACAAACAACAACAAAAATATATACGCTATAAGGAAAGGGTACTCGCCAGACCTAGAGAGTATACGATAAAGCTTTACTTGAGAAGCAGAGGATGTACGGCGCTTCTTAAAATAATCCAGAAGATATTTGGCGTATACCACAATATACTCAGCACTACAGCCCTGTCCCCGACACTATTGGCTTTTAGCTGTTATGCTTGGAACTATTGCGGAAAACGCCATACTGCGTGTACAGTCAGTATAAAAAAGATACACCTTCCTTTGTTCGCTGACCGTTTACGATAAAATCACACCAAATATTCATTAGAGTCGAAAGATAATTTTATCTCAGCATATGAATGCAATTTTCGAAATAGGGATCCTCTACATATTAAACATTGCCTCAACTTCAATTTTTCAAATAGTAACACCCACTTTTTACACCATATTTGAGTTCCATGGATCAAGGTAGCCCGAAAAAAAAATAATTTATATACTTTTTATTAAATATCCATAGAGATTTAAAAGAAAAATATTATGGGTAAATCCACAATATTAGAAAAATTAAATTAAGTTCGCAAAGAACAATTGCAGATTTAAACCAGTAAAATTGTAGATCCCCCACCGCCCCAACATACATATAAAATAAACAAAAACATTTTAAAAGAATTTTCATATAAATTTTCTAGTTGCAAGTTTCAATTTTCTTCTACGTAATTTAACGGTAACAGAATATGGTCCCTGCGAACCTCCGAAAAATGATATTTTGCTATATCTTGAAAAATAATTATACTATAAACTTACACCCCCATGTTTTTGACTATGTCCATTCTGTTTATGTAAAAATTTATGTAGGTCATTATTCATAGTTTTGAATACGAATTTATTAATAAGTTTCATTATTAAAAATATGCTTTTGAGTAAAAAAAAAATGCCTAGAATATGTTTGGATTCAATCAGTGTATTTTACTGACAACAAAAATTTTAAATCGGTTGATATTTGGGAATATATACATTACTAGGGGGCTCGGCCCCCTACGAGCTACGCTCGCCAACCCCCGTCCAGACACCGCAGACTCTAAATGCACGCTAATTTGATCGGCTTTAAAAAGATTTCGAAAGATTGAATTATAATTTAAAAAACAGTGGCGATCTCCCTATAAACGAATTTCTATTCATTTCTCTTTGATTGGGGAATTTTAACGCCAAATCCTCTGCGGTACTACTTGATTATCCTGTCGACCAATTTCGCCAAATTATATAAATCGCCAAACCACTCGCCAAATTATACAAATTGATATAATTTTTATTTTAAATAACGAAAGAACAAATAAATTCGTACAACATTAATAAAAACACAAATAAAACGTCGAAATAAAAATAACTTGATGACGTATACACGTGTAACAACATTTCAAAATAAGCTAATATAAAAGGAATTAAGTAAAGAGAGTCTTTGTGTCCTGGTATTTTTTAACAAAGCGAAAAGAAAGTTCTTTTAAATGAGACATTTTAAATTAATTCTCAAAATATCAAATAAATGTCTAGCGCAATTTCTAAATTTAAACTTTTTTGCAATATTATTTTGCGTTCATTTTATGTAATAACTATAAAGTGACGTAAATATGACGTAATTTCTCCTAAGACTTCTAACGCATGTTAATGAATTTATTATTTTACAATATCCTTTCTCTTTTAAAATTCACGTGTATACTTTTTATGACGTAATTTTTAATAAGTTCCTGCTTTTTATGCGTAATTATTTAATTCTAATTTGAAAGTTTTTTTCCTGTTTATTATAGTCACGTGTAAATAAATTTTTTATTTGAAGCAAACATTATTGCTTGCGCTTTTTATACAGTTGGCAACAGTTTAAATTAGTACAATTTTCTGAAATCTGTAAAAAATATCTCTAGAAATGCTGAAAATTTGAATTTAAAATAGAAATAAAACCTGAAAAAATGAGTCAAAATAAAAAAATTAATGCAATCTGCACTTCGGCAAATTCTAACGCATAAAATGATCTAAAAATGATTACACTGCCATGTATAGTTTTTGCTGCTATAAAACTTTTTTAGTGGAACGATTTTGTCCAACTTTAGCATTAAATAACTCTTAAAATAATTCTTCGATTTGAAAACTGTCTGCATCAGCGTGTTTATCAAACATTTCTGTATAAAACCACCGATTTTCATATTTTTGTATGCATTATTTTTGTTAATATTAACGAAGAAAGGCCTCCGGTCACAAAAAAATCAAAACCGGCGGCGGCGGCGGCGGTGACAGCGGTAGTTACTTTTTTTTTAGAATAGAGAGATTATTTAATTCTAATTTGAAAGTTTTTTTCCCTGTTTATAATAGTCACGTGTAAATAAATTTTTAATTTGAAGCAAACATTATTGCTTGCGCTTTTTATACAGTTGGCAACAGTTTAAATTAGTGCAATTTTCTGAAATCTGTAAAAAATATCTCTAGAAATGCTGAAAATTTGAATTTAAAATAGAAATAAAACCTAAAAAAATGAGTCAAAATAAAAAAATTAATGCAATCTGCACTCCGGCAAATTCTAACGCATAAATTGATCTAAAAATGATTACACTGCCATGTATAGTTTTTGCTGTTATAAAACTTTTTTAGTGGAACGATTTTGTCCAACTTTAGCATTAAATAACTCTTAAAATAATTCTTGGATTTGAAAACTGTCTGCATCAGCGTGTTTATCAAACATTTCTGTATAAAACCACCGATTTTCATATTTTTGTATGCATTATTTTTGTTAATATTAACGAAGAAAGGCCTCCGGTCACAAAAAAATCAAAACCGGCGGCGGCGGTAACAGCGGTAGTTACTTTTTTTTAGAATAGAGAGAAAGTTTATCACTTAAATTTAACATTACCATCCTCAAAATTTGATCTCCATGAATAATTAACAAAATACATAAACTACACTCTTTTTCGGGCGAATTTGATCCAAGGAACACAAATAAAGGGTCAAAAGTGGGAGTTATCATTTGAAAAAATGAAGTGGTGAAATTTTTAATATGCAGCCGACCCCTATTTCAAAACCTCCATATATATTCGGATAGAAGACAATATTTCGAGTCTAGTAACACCTTTGGTCTGATTGTTCGTAAACGGTCAGCGAATAAAGTCAGGTGTATCTTTTAGGTACATTTCGTAAGAAATACTATCTATTGTATTCTCCCCTACGTTGAAATTTCTGAAAAATCTTTGAAGATCTGCGCCGATCACGACACTCTGAACACAAAATCACCACCGGTAAAAAATTTATATACATATATATATATATATATATAGTATGTATGTATATAAGAAAGAAATACATATAAAAATACATGGACTCTCTCTATCTGAACACTGTCTAATGTGAACACCCCGGTATTATGAACACATCCTGATGATCCTGGACTCCATAGACTTAACAAAAGATGAACTCTCTGTATTCTGAACACCCTCTAATCTGAACACCCCGCTATTATGAACGTTACTTTTGGTCCCCATTCTACCTCACCTGTCCATAAACTGAACGTGTGTTTGCAGTCGGATTCTGCGGAATTCCCCCATCATGGAAATTCGTAAAAAATAGTTGCAGATCAATAAAAAGGTTTAACGAACTCGTCGAAAGAATGTTCCCAGTTTTACGGATCCGAAGCTCAAACTTTTATATTGACAAGAGTTTTTGATAGAACCAACTCTTACTGCATGAAAAAAAAAAAAAAATAGAAACGGAAAAAACGGAGGGTAGAGGAACAAAAAAATTCATAACTTCGTCAATTAACAAGGTATCCGATCAGCTTACATTTATTATACATCTTCTTAATATTATATACAACTTTTATATTGACACGTTTTTGATAGGACAAACTCTTACAGTAAAAACAAATTAAACAGTAATAGAAGTTGAAGAAAAATTTTCGGGTTAAGGGTGTACTCAAATCCAAACTGCTTATTTTCTGACTTATTTTTAAATTCATTTTTCCTCTCAAACGCATCCAGTAGGCAGGTTCTTTTAATCAGAAACTTTATAAACCGTATTAATCGATTTTTTGATAAAAGCAGAATATATTTCAAAAAATGTTGTCAAAGTGGAGTTTTTAACCGAATTTCACGACGCGATAGTGCTGGAAACGAAGAAAATGGTCGTTCTGGGAAAATAATTGTTTGTAAATCAAGTTCTAATTAATTGAACGAAAAATAAAAACACAGGCCGCTTATAAATCTCTTCAAAGAAATCACGTCAGCAAGTTGTATGTTTTTACTTTTAAAAATGAGTCTTAAAATGTGTCAGAAAATTTCGAGTTGCTGTGCGTGGAAAAATATTTTTTTTAATACCACCTTAACATGATTCTGATAAAACCAGCTCTCACAAAAAATGAAATTAAAAACTAGTCAAAAGCGGCCAGTTAAAAATGTTAAACTGTGTTCCTCTCTAACCTTTATTTAGTTTTTGTTGGTGAAATTAGTGCTTAACTTCGAGATCTACCTCCGCCTGTAGGCCGAGCCGGCATGGAATTTTTTTAAATACGGACAGTACCATGGCTGTATGTAAAGGACCATAGTTGTATGCAAGGAAGATGTCGCGTAGAACATATACTGTAGGGACTTACGTTTCGTAAGATTCTTTATAATAGCAATAGTGTTTTTTAATACTCTGGTGATGACTTTAAAAAAAAAATTAACTCAATAAATTTGTACTTTCTTTACATGAACACTTTTCATCGAATGTTAAAAATAGAAGCGTTTTTACGAAAGTTTAAAGCTAAACTTTAGTTATGACATTATTGGTGATCCTATATTGCAATAATATTTCTACTCAGATGTGTTCTTAGATTATTTTTCTCTTTTAACGAATAAAATTCTACTCATATTCAATATAAGTGAAAAAAGATTTATTGAACCTAATCAATATAAGAACAGCAATTATTTAGTACAATTTAATAAGAAAAAAATTAAAAATTTACCCATGTTGAATAAAACATGCATTGCAATAATATGAGGACATAGGTATTTTACAATTCCATGGTTTTTTTTTTATTATTATTTATTAATGATTAAAAATATATAAATGGGAAATTTCAGCAAAAACGTTTTAATGAGAATCTGAGGAAATTATAAAAAAAAAACCACTCTATCAGTGTAACGAATATATAAGTCAGATCTTTCAGAGCCTGATTAACTCTATGTTGGGCCTGAGGCACACAGGCCATGTCTGGTCCCATTTTCTCAAACAAATTCATGCATTATAATTTGGACAAACAGTTTTACTTGCAGTTTACAACTTAAACCATAACTTTACGAAAAAACAATATATTATAGGCACGTGTAAAAATGCATTAAATATATAAGTAAGGTAAAATCTTCTGCACTATATGGTCTTAAGACTGAATAAAACATGTTAGGTGTAATATCCGTTCTTCTTGGAATTTTGAAGTTTACATTGCAGTTCGTCGTCGTTAGTAAAAAATACTGAGATTTATTTTGCATGAATGGGAAAAATCCATTTCTTTCTGTGGACTACAAATGGAAATTTGTATTAATTTTTATTTTCAGAGAGTGCACAAAATGCATTTGGGGCCCCCTGAAGCTGTGGGCCCGGGGCACATGCTCCATGTGTCCCTGTGATAATCGGGCTCTAGATCTTTGTCTCTCAAGAGTATAACCAAAAATGTTTTTGAAAAATCTATCCTTCTCTTTTATGCGACGATGAGAGATAGGATAATATTTCATCATGCCATTAACCGTTTGATAATGCTAAATATTTTCGATGAATATCGCAAAGTAGCCTCAAAAGAAAAAAAGGGCAGGATTTCGTTTCTTAGTTGAAAGTTCCCTTCTCATGTCTCAAACTTTTAAATTTGTATTTTTACATAAAACAAATTAAAATAAGATCCTTGAAGATTCCGAAATCAATTATTTTAAGAGAATAGAATAAGTCGAAATAAATTATTTTATTATAATAATATTTTAAAGTTTCTGACGCGTTCTACTTGATTATCAAAGCTATCCTAAATTTTATTTAGAAGAAAACTCTTATATAGAAAGTTTCTCAGCACAAGATCAAACGAACTGCTTACTATTTTTTTTTTCGTGTAAAAGTTCTAACAAATTGCGCGCATACATAAACGTCTGGGAAAGTTTCACAGTTGTTTCGTTTTTTATACTTCTATCATGAATACATAAATGAATTAAAATAAGGCCTTCTTTAGCGGTATTATTTTCTTACAATCTTTGAAGCGATAAATAATTGAATGAGCTTAATGAAACTTTTCATCTGCTTTTGTTTTAAATGTGCATACTGAACTCTGAATTTCATGCATAAACTTTTGGAAAAACTTGCATAAAAATTAACCGGTACACTTTTAAATACTACTGATTATTTAATGTAAACTATTTAAAAAGAAGTACCTTGTTTATTTTCTGAAATGCTTCTTTAAAAAAATTTTAATTTTTATATTATGACGATAATTTTTTTTAACACGAAGAAATATAAAGGAAATTAACCAATTCTTGCCTGCATTTACATTCAAGTTTGGAAAAGCCTATTTATTGTGAAGCTATCAATTTATAATGTGAAAATAGTTCCAAGTGTCAAATATTATTAGACACTAGACAGAGTTAGAAAGGTGGATATCTCATTTCATTTAGTCCCATTTACTCAGAAAAAAGGACAATATTCAGGCTTATATTACAGCAAACAGATTCTATCAAATGAAAAAGTGATTAACATACCATGGTCTGTACATAACGTAAAGATGAAATTCGAAATGTTTAATGCAATGATGGTCAATTTATAATGATTGAGAAAACCAAGTTAAAATAAAAACCATGCTTTATATTTTATTTATACTGGGTGATCCAAAAGCTCGTTACAACTTTAAAAACTCATAAAAAAGGAAAAAATTATGATAAAGGTGTGCGGTTTGCAAGAAAGGGTTCACAAGGTAGTCGGATTTTTCTTTTAGCAACAAAAAAAATTAGTTAAAAAATCCCATGTAGAGGGCGCTGACGACCCGAAACACAACGAACAGGACAACAATACGCTCCATTCATTTGTTCTTCCTATAACAAATGTTCAACATGACCTCCAGAACATTCTACAACACTATTGTTGTCTTGTTCATTGTGTTTCGGGTCATCAGCGCCCTCTATATGTGATTTTTAAACTACATTTTTTTTTTTTTTTTTTTTTTTTTTTTTTTTTTTTTTGCTGCTAAAAAAATCAGACTACCCTGTGAGCCCTTTCTTGCAAACCGCACTCCTTTATTATAATTTCTTCTTATTTTATGAGTTTTTAAAGTTGTAACGAACTTTTGGCTCACCCGGTATGTTGTGGACATCACGAAATTCATTTCTATATCAGTGATTTCTAAATTTCATTGTTATACTGCCCTCCTAATAAGTACATTTAGGTGAATTTAGGTACATAGAGTCTTTTAAATAATCAATCCTATGCAAAATTCTAACTTTTATATAACATATATACGCTATAACAGTAAGAGATAATTCTAATGGGACAGGAAACAATGCCAAAATAAAACCTTCTAGAAGAAAAAATAGTAATAATTGTTTCATTAGTATGCTTTTATTAAATTCTGGTTCTAAATATAGTCATAAAAACAGTTATATTTCTAACTTTTTATGGGGTGTCCTATACTGACACAGATAGTGTCCATTACTGGAACAAAGGGTGTCCGTTACTAGAACACTTACCATTTCATGTGTTTTGTTATTTACAATTAAATTTTGATTCATATTGGGAAACGAGACTATGAGAATGGTTAAATATTATTGATATATTAATATAATATTGAAAAAAAAACTGGAATATAATAATTATAACTATTAATTAAAAAACAATTTCAAAGAAATCCCTTAAGGATGTCCTTTACTGGCACATCTACCCTATATGAAGTTCGGTTCGATTCCATGTGTAACTTCATATACTTTTTGATGATATGAAAAGGATACATAGATACACGAACACACAAACTTTTCATAGAAACGTGTTTTTCGAGACCTCTGATCCCTAAAACGTGTAACTCCATCGAAAATCAGAAGTCAAATTTTTTTTTCAATTACAAAACTTCTACTACAGATAGAAGAAAGTAAAAGGGAAAATTAAAAAGTTAATTTTGCCCGTCGTCAACTTATATGAAGGTAATTCAAAAAGAGATGAGGAATAAAAAGCATGTATGGGTGTTGTGTTTGAGTTCGAATGTGTTTTTATTGTTTGGGAATCCAGGAAAAGTCAAGAGATCTTTTCGCTAGCACAGAAAACAGATTTTGTTTCAAGCGTTGTAGAAGAGCAGGAACTACATTTTTACTCCTTAAATGATATAGCTGCCTAAAGAAGATTGTATATTTCCGTTCTGTAAGTCTTTGAAGATTTTGTTTCAGGCTAGAAAATTAGGCTGGAAGATACTGTTTTGGTCATTAGGTAATAAATTTGTCAATGGGTTTCCGTTGAAGGGGTACTGGCAGCATTGTTTAAAAATTCAATCTTATGATAGCGTCAGGAGAGCATATAGCCAATAGTCATGATATGGGGAGTGGATTATGTACTCAGGTAGTCTCTGGTTTTAAAAAGGGGAATTTATAGCAAGTACAGTTGCCACCTAATTTTGCAACTTTCAGGGAGTTTAAGATTTTTGAGCTTCTCAGAGGTACATTCCTAATTTTGCAACTTTCAGGGAGTTTAAGATTTTTGAGCTTTTCAGAGGTACATTCCTTATTTTGTACACTGTTTTGAGCATGAGGCTCAGTTTTTATTACGGATGTTATGAGACTCTAATAGTCATGGAATATGTAAGCTGTGTGAGACTTCTGCTGTCTTTCTTTACCAGCTGCGATGCAGCCCTATATTTATGTCGGTTGTTTATCATCCTATTGCTCAACTAGAGAATCAAGATTTCTGCTATGTGTTTCTCGACCACCAGTGAGGTAATCTATATTTATGGCGGTTACTTGTAATCTAGATTCTCAGCTAGAGAATAGGTGGCCTAGAATGTTCCAAACTTGCTCTATTGGGTTCATTTTCGGAGAACACGCAGGCCATTCCATTCGTATTTCTTCCTTGAAAAGGAAATCATCCACTAAGTGAGCACGATATGGGCTGCAATTGTCGTCCATTAACACGATGTCATCTTCAATTACTGCAGCGTTAAGGACTACAATAGGTCTGAGGATCTCATCCCTATATCGCTGACCGGTCAGAGCTCCATTTCGAATGATGTAGAGGTCGGTGCGCCCATCAATGAAGATCCCAGCATAGACCATCACTCCTCCATCGCCAAATCAGACACTTCTTTGCACGAGCGCAGGTATGTTTCTAGTGCCACATTCCCCCCAGATGAAAATATGCCTATTATCAGGATGAAAAGAGAAACGGGACTCGTTAGAGAAAAGAACATTGCGCCATTCATTTCTTCTCCAGTTCACTCTGTTGCCCATCCCCTGCAGGCGCCACGGTGCCTTGCTGTTAATATAACACATACAATTCGTCTGCGAACATACAGACCTATAGCGTGGAGTTAGTTTCGGACAGTTTGTGTCGAAACTGTGGTGCCAGTATCCGAGCGAAGGTGTTGTTGAAGAAGAGTGGCATTCATATTTCGGTGTCTCCAAGCCGTTAGCGTTAAATATCGATCTTCACTGGGCGTTGTTGCACGTCTATGACATTTTCCTCGTCTTCGGCCTGCATTTCCTGTCTCCAAAAAACGGGTCCAAATCCTAGAAATAACACTTTGTGAAACTCCAGTGACTTCTGCTACTTCGGCTTGTGTTTGACCCACCTCTAATGTACCAACAACTCTCCAAGCTTCTGATTTGGTTAAATGACTTTGATGAGACATTGCACGCATCGAAACAAAGCACTTACTGAATGCCGATCATTGTTTTTCGCTTTGTCTTTCAGTAAGTTGAAAGCCAAATTTCATTCGCTGCCGCTAAAGCGTCGATTTTGACATCAAACTCAAAATTTGCATAACGAAGCATTTTCCAAAGTTTGAAAATGAGAAAAATTTCCATTGGTGACTCTCTTTTTTTCATTTTCTACAACAAAAAAAAAAGACTTTCAATATCCTTTAATTGTTTTGATCAGTGTAACTTGTTTACGATGTCACTGGAGATCATCTGCTAGTGCGTGCAAAAGTAAATCCAGAGCTGGAGATTAACATTTTTATGCTTTATGTTTTCCTTAGCTACATGGTGTTAGCATTCTTAGGTGCATCACAGTGATGTGTTGAAAGTTATAAAAAATGAAATTTAAAATTATGTTTATGAAACATATGGTTGAGTTTCAACATAAAGTAATTACCATTTGAGACATTTAATGTGCCAATAATGAATTTTCGATTATTTTGACGTATACCAGCTGCTCATCTTGTGGTAAGTCCAATTTATGGTCGGACTTTAGATAAATTAATAATAATAATAAAATAACTAAACTTTTAAAATAAAAATAGTTTAGACTGGATCTGGATGTGGTCTGAATTGTAATAACATCATGGAGTGGTAAACATGTAACTGTATGGTTCAAAGAATGGTAATTTATAAGTCAAAATATAAGCTTTTGGTATGTACGAATTATCTTGCATGGTTGTTGAGTTATTTGCCTACAACTTTGCGGTGCATTTCCTGTTTCTTGTGTTTGTCATTTGACTATACGTTTCTCATACTGAAAAATTTAATGCTAAACAAAAATGATTTAAATTGTAATTATCATTAAAACAAAAAATATGTTAAATTTGTTTTTATTTTGACTATTGTAAATTTTATATACATTTTATTTAATAGCTTTATTTAACTTTACAGAAATTGATATAATCGTAAGTGCCTTAGAAGTTTGGGAGGATATAATTGGATTAAATTTTAAACTGACAGAACACAATGCAGAAATGGAAAATCGAAAGTTTTATTATAAATGATGAACTTATAGGTTTTAAGAAAATTTATTGAAGTTTTTTATTGAATGAATCTTGGGAAATTATTTTCATAGAATGATCCTGTACCATAATAAAATTTCAGGTGTATCTAAATATATTTAAAATCAAGAGCTAGATATACATTGTCTAATAATAGTAATATTAAAGTAAATACTTAACAAGAGGTATGATAAGACACATATTTACATATCTTTATTATAATACATTTGATGTAGGAGAAAGAGCAACATAACAGTACACCGTTTTAAATTTCTGGTAAAATCGAAAAATCGATTAAATGGATCCAATAAACAATTCAGTTTTACATTGCCAAAGATTGGGCAGTTCTGATTTTGGGATATTTTCTTCCGCTGCTCTTTTTTTCGTTAGTTTTTAATGCTATAGGCAACGTTTCATCACCATTTATGTTTTTTGACCGTGTAGATCATTTTCAGATAGTAAAAAAGTGAGTGTTAGTTGACATTTGAAAATTTCGAAATTTTGTCACTGTAACTGTAACCATGAGAGCTAAATGTTTTTCACCTTAATCTCGAACTTATTTTGAAATGCCTAACATCTTTAAATTTCATACCGATTGCTTAAACGCTTCAGCCATTAGAGCCTCGTGTATGGAAATGTTTTTCTTTTATGACCAACTTGTATTTAAAGAAAATAAATCAAGAATCTAAAATGCTTGGGCTTCTTTTATTTGCGAACTCCCGTCTGCCCCATCGATAATGGGGCAACACCGATCGCTGATAGATACCTCATACCTTTCCATATTTCTAGTTCTTTGTTGTCATATAAGTAAAACACATATATGATAGATGGATGGTCAGTGGATGTTTAACAGCGTAAGGTCCCCTAGGGGACATGCAAACAATTATAGAACTCTATAATTGTTATCATACTATAGTTTAAAAATGATAAAATAAGTTAATTTATCACAGAGAAAAAAAATCCGATAAAGTGTGTGGAAATATAAATCAAACTAATTTAAGAAATACTTGTATAACTGCATAAAGCAAAAACACCCAGTCTTGTAATTATTTCATAAGAATAAAATTTAAAATCATAAATTCAAAAGGAATCATATTCTCTCCACTTTTTTTCACGTAAAAAGTGCTGAAATTCACCTTCTCGGAAAACACTTTATTTGCACGTTGAACAAAATTCTTTTCTTTATTCCAGGTTATTTTATGAATTAATTACGCAAAATTTATCCCGTGCATGCCTTCAAGCCATTCTTAATGAGAAGTAATTGTGATGCCATTCTGTTTGAAACACTAGTAAGATCACGCCCGAATATATCTATATGCCCTTTAAATTGAGTCATTTGGGGGTTCAGATTATAGTGCTTCATGTAGAACTTGGGAATTTAAAGGAAAAGTCATTGATTGGAGAAAAATAAAGAAAAAGGTAATTGATTAATACAAAAAAAAAAAATAATAAAAGAGCAAATGTCTTAACCAGTATAATTAGTTATTTAAAGAAAAGAAATTACTACTATAACATTGGCGGAAAGGACTTGAAAAGATTTTGGATTTTATAAGGTTATTTTTAACCAGATACTAGACTAATTAATTAAACGCAATTCGAATTTCAAACGGTATAGTAAAATTGTTTAATATTTTAGTTTTAATAATTCCTGTAATAGTTTGCATTTCATGGAAATTATTAAAAAATAGCTAAGTAAAAGTACTGTAACATTGCTATTTATTAATAGAAAGCCCTATATAACACAATGGTCAACATAAAATGGTAAGAATGAATTCTATCTCATTTTCTTATTGTCTAAACTTTACTTTCATTTAACCCTTTAATTACGGGACAGATCTGGCGGCTTTTTTTTATTCAATCGTAGCACAAGTTAAAAAAATTTTCATTGAGGTAGATTTCTCTTAAAATATCCTAGTATAAATGTATGGCAGATATTATCTCTCTATTCTAAAAAAAAAAGTAACTTACGCTGTCGCCGCCACCGCCGGTTTTGAATTTTTTGTGATCGGAGGTCTTTCTCCGTTAATATTAAGAAAAATACTGCATACAAATATATGAAAATCGGCGGTATTATAGAGGTTTGATAAACACGATGATACAGACAATTTTCAAATCGAATAATTATTTTAAGAGATATTTAATGCTAAATTTGGACAAAATCGTTCCATTATAAAAGTTTTATAGTAGCAAATACTATACATGGGAATTAATTCATTTTTAGATCCTTTTATACGTTAGAATTTCCCGGTGTGCAGACTGCATTCACTTTTTTAATTTGACTCATTTTTTGAGGTTTTATTTCTATTTTAAATTCAAATTTTCAGCATTTCGAGAGATATTTTTTACTTATTTTAGGAAGTGGTTTTAATTTAAACTGTTGCCAACTATATAAACAGCGCAAATAATAATGTTTACTTCAAATTAAAAATGTATTTACACGTGACTATTATTAACAGAAAAAAAACTTTCAAATTAGAATTAAATAATTACGTGTGAAAAGAAGAAACTTATTGAAAATTACGTCATAAAAACTATATTTACACGTGAATTTTATAAGGATATTGTAAAATAATAAATTCATTAACATGCATTAGAAGTCTTAAATAGGAGAAATTACGTCACATTACACTTATTACGTAAAATGAACAAAAATGTAATATTGAAAAACAGTTTAAATTTTAAAATTACGCGAGATATTAATTTGATATTTTGAGATTATATTAATAAGATAAATATTAATTTTATTGAACGCGTTTAGACTGCTTTCGAGCGATTATTTAGTTTGTAATTAAAATAAAAAAGATTACAAGCTGAAAATGAAGTGTCATCAACAAAAAATATGATTTGAAAGAGAAAAATCTGTGAAGCAGAAAATAAAGAAATTGCTTAAATGGCTTAGTTAAGATTCGTTGACCTTCTGTGTCATTTCCGTCAAAAGAAGACATTGGTATTTGTAAAATATATTTGCATTTTGATGTAGATTTGCTTATTATATTAGCTTATTTTGAAATGTTTAAGTGATTTTATTTAATCAAAGACGAAAACAGCCATTGTATCTTTTAACAGCAGCTGATTTTTCCTTAAAATTCTCCAATCGAAGAAAAATGAATAGAAACCCATTTATAGGGAAATCGCCACTGTTTTTTAAATTATTATTCAATCTTTCAATATCTTTTTAAAGCCAATCAAATTAGCGTGCTTTTAGAGACTGCGGTATCTGAACGGGGGTTGGCGAGCGCAGCTCGTAGGGGGCCGAGCCCCCTAGTATTTCAAAAAGTAGTACGAATAGAATAAAACCACTGGGACATATATGTCCCGAACCGTAGTCAAAGGGTTAAACGTACATAAATTGTATTTTCTTACCTTGTCACCATGTCGCACAGTGGAGTATTTGAAACAAAATCGTTAAAATCATTGCTGTTGACATACTATTTGTAAATACACTTAATTAATGTTATGTACAAGTAAAAGTATGTATTTACTTTTAAAAATATATATATAATACAAAGTTTACTTAACTTTTTGCTGTTTATAAGAGGAAAGTAATATTTGATATAGTTGTTTTACTGACAAATAATTTTTAATAAAATTTGATTAATTATACTATATGTAAATATTTAACTATCCTTCTCCTTCTATATATAAAAAAAAAGTTTTGATTTGGAAATGGACCAATGAAAATCTGCGTAGATATTCCCGGCAAATCGCCATCCAATTTGAATGCTTAAGTATGGCCTTTCTTCGTTAATATTAAAAAACCTGTTGCATACAAAAATATGAACATCAGTAGTATTATAGAGAAATGTTTGATAAACACGCTGATGCAGACAGTTTTTAAATCGAAGAATTATTTCAAGAGACATTTAATGCCAAAGTTGGACAAAATCGTTCCATTAAAAAAGTTTTATATGAACAAAAACGTACATACGAATTTAATATTTTTAGATCATTTTATGCGTCAGAATTTTCCGGTGTGCAGACTGCATTTAGTTTTTTAATTTGACTCATTTTTTGAGGTTTTATTTCTATTTTAAATTCAACTTTTCAGCATTTCGAGAGATACTTTTTACATATTTAGGAAAATTGTCTTAATTTAAACTGTTGCCAACTGTATAAACAGCGCAAACAATAATGTTTGCTTCAAATTAAAAAATCATTTTACACGTGACTATTATAAACAGAAAATATAAAAAGCAGGAACTCATTGAAAATTACGTCATAAAAATTATATTTACACGTGAATTTTAAAAGAGAAAGAATACTGTAAAATAAAAAATTCGTTAACATGCGTTAGAAGTCTTAAATAGGAGAATTTACGTCACATTTCACTTATTATGTAAAATGAACAAAAAATAATATTTCAAAACAGTTTAAATTTAAAAATTGCGCGAGACATTTAATTGATATTTTAAGATGATCATAAAATTTCATTTCTAACAAAAGTATTTTTACGTGAATATTAAAAAGAGAAAGAAAAGTTTGGTAAAAATTACGTCAGATTATAATTGTCAGATTCAAATTATAATTCAGTCTTCCGAAATCTTTTTAAAGCCAATCAAATTAGCGTGCTGTTAGAGTCTGCGGTCTCTGAACGAGGGTTGACGAGCGTGGCTCGTAGGGGGCAGAGCCCCCTAGTTTATATAAACGAATGTATTACTATGTATGAGGAGCTCACCACCATAGTAGACCAGGTCCATTTAGAAGGTGCATAAAATCTGTTTTATTCACTCAAACTGTGAACAAAGTCTGTAAAGAGATTCCACATGAGAAAGTATGTGAAAACTTCCTTGGTTCACTGCGGGAGTAGATAAAACAGATTTCATGCACCTTCTAAATGGACTATATCATTTTTTTTTTTCAAAATGGTCTTTGTCTACTACTGTTGTATGCCCTTCATACATTATTTGCATTTATTATTCAGCAAAGTTGAGTCTCTGAAGTTAAGTTGTAATACAGAGGTTCTGGTTTTTGAATGTTATTAATAGAGTACCAAAACAATTTCTATTTAAAAATGACAACTATATGCGCAATATATTTTTTTTAATTGACCTACTAAACTATAAGGAATACGACTGTACTTCAAAAACGGTCTGGAATACCCCGGCACACCTTTAAAAAACTATAAATTTAAACCAATATAGATAAATGACATCTAAATTAGAGCTAAAAAGTCTTAAAAACAACATAGTTTTAATGATTATTATTTTATTATTTTAAAAATACCTTTTAATAGATATTTAAGAGTTTCCGATGAGGCCTTTTTCAACTCAGATACAGATATAATTGTCCCTTTGACATCGTGCCCATGGTCCTGACACATATGAGGGGCTCACAAACATAGTAGACCAAGTTCATTAAAAAAAAAAAAAAAAAAAAAAAAAAAAAAAGAATGAGATAGTCTATTTAGAAGGTGCATAAAATCTGTTTTATCCACTCCCACAGTGAACCCTCGTGAAGCCTCCCAAAAATATACAATTAAACATAATTTCAAAGTTGAAACGCAACCATAAAGCACGTCTTCTCACAAAGAAACTTCCTCTTTAACTGAGTCTAGGAGCAGATGTTACATAGAACGATGTATCAGTTAGTCAGCTATTATAAAGCGTTTTACAGTTGTTTAGAAAATTTTAATTCTTGCATTTTCGGCCAGTTTTTTGCATCCAATACTCCACTGTGCATCAACAAGACTTTACGTTTCATTTTCAGTTTGGTTGGATTTGAAAAAAATAAAAATCTTTTCGACATTTTATTTTTTCGACACTCTGGTGTGACCAGAGTGGTGACATCTTATACACGTGTCAGTGGTAACATCTGGAAAGTCGTTTAACGAAAAATGTGTGGCATTGTGCAGATTACATTAAAGGGTGTTCTCTCACACATACTTCACTAAACAAAATGCCGTTTAATAGATATTTAAGAGTTTTTCGATGAAGCCTTTTTCAGCTCAAACACCGATATAATTGTTCTTTTGAAATCATGTCCATGGTCCTGAGACATATGAGGGCTCTCAACCGTACTAGATCAAGTCCATTTTGAAATATTGAGATAGTCCATTTAGAAAGTGCATAAAATCTGTTTTATCCACCCTCACAGTGAACCGAGTCTGTTTTCACATACTTTATGATATATATGCCATCTGTTTACAGACTTGGTTTACTGTAGGAATGGATAAAACAGATGTTAGGAACCTTCTAAATGGACTATCGCATTTTTTCTTTTTTCAAAATGGACTTGGTCTACTATAGTTATGAGCCCCTCATATATAGACAGTCGATTAACATATACTAGATATAAGTAGGGCTCTTTTTTCGGAGCCCGAGCCCCAAAAATTTTGTGTCATCAGAGCTCGAGCTCGATACCGAAAGTGCGTAGCAGATAATTGTTAAGAATTAGAATTAACTTTTAATTCTAAAATCTCATGACGGCGTTTTTGATTTCCCTGTCTTGGAAAATGTGTCTAAAACTGTAAATTTGTTATTTATACTTAAGTACTGCAGAAATCTTCAAAAGTTACAATTCTTATTCTTTTAAAATATCATTGTACAACTATGGAAGAAAGAAATGACCTCTGTTTTCCCGTAATTCTGAAAAAGGACTTCAAACAGGAAGAGAGATATATCACGGCTTCTTTATATTACTAATAGTGACCGTTAGAGACTTCAAAATCAAATAGAATATTTCTCTTTATATCCCATCATGAACCAATCGATTTCCTTTCAAACTTATTGCTAAAAGGTTGTAAAACACTTTAGCAAGTTTTTTTTTTTTTTTTACTTTTTTTCAATTTGTTATTAAATAAAATTTTCCATTTGAGTCCGATCCCGTAGACTAATAAAAAAATTAGCACGATTCCATCACTTCTCTACCATATACCTCTTGTGCTCTTTGTTTAATCATTGCTATGAATAAAAATCCATAATATATATATATATATATATATATTATTAAAAGTAGAAATTGTCGTTTAAGCAAATTCTTAATGGTAATTCAAATTTATACAGCTTTTAATAGATGCAGAAATTTACGCAGCATATTCAGAAGCCGAGACTGATTTGAAAAATATATTATATTCATCGCCCACACATTATGTCTAAGCATTGTGTGAGCGTTTTTCCCCGAAATTTTGAGTAATTGAAAAAAAAATTAATAAGCCTTTATCTTCGTGCTTCAAAGAATGGCCCATCTTTTCCTCCGAAATTTAACCCACAGTTTAAACAGTTTCAAAATTCTGTCAATGTAGAACTAGTCTGAATGCCAGAAGTTATCAAAGTGATTATTAAGAGCATCTTCATCAGCAAATTGATATTCCGCTTAAAAAATCTTTTGAAGAAAGCAAACCAAATAAATGTCAGATAGGTTACTGCCTTATGTTGAATGTGTTAAGACACATATTTTTTCTTGTTTTCGAGTAATCAACGCTTTGTGAAGTTTCACAGTCTCATAGTAGAACACCACTCCTCTGCATCTTTTTTTTTTATATATATGCATTACCGACGAATCTACGGTATATTACGTCTGAGTTCTTTTGGGGTAATTATCAGTAGACACTAGAGTTTATCTTCCGATAAAATGAAAGAAGTCCATAATTAAAAACAACTTTATTACTCCATCAAGCACAAAGCAAAACTTATTGTGCGTAAATATCGGACTTCGCTGCTTCTTTAAACTATTTCGAAAATTGATTTCATGCATTCCTTTTTTATCCATATTGTCCTAAACTTTCAAATTTAATTAAATTTATTTTTCTGTCTTGATTTTGATAAAATACAATGAAATTTATTATTAACAAATATTTTAAAATATATAAACACTAAAAGAAAAGAAACAAAGAATTCCCGAGTCAAGCCCTCCCCTTCCATTCCTGATGAAAAAGATAATAAACTTTCATTTCCTCATAAAAAAAAAAATCCAGGCCGCCTCGACCTACAGGCGCAGGTAGATTTCGAAGCTAAGTACTAATTTCACCAACTAAAACTAAATCATGATTAGAGATAAATCCACTTTAACAATTTTTTTCTGGCCGCTTTTGACGAGTTTTTAATTTCCTTTTTATATTATATTTATCAGAGCCATGTTAAGGCAGTATTCAAAAAATATTTTTCCATGCTCCTCAACTCGAAATTTTCTGATACATTTTCAGATTCATTTTTAAAAGGAAAATCATGAAACTTGCTGACGTGAATTTTTAAGGGATTTATAAGCGACCTATTTTTTTTATTTTTCGTTCAATTAATTAGAACTTGATTTATAAACAATTATTTTCTCAGTAGCACAATATTTTTAGTTTCCAACACAATCGCTTCGAGAAGTTCGGTTCAAAATGCCCACTTTGACATCATTTTTTAAAATATGTTCTGCCTCTATCAAAAAATCGACCTTTACAGCAAATTATATAGTTTCAGAATAAGAAAGCCTACCAATTGGATGCGTTTGAAATAAAAAATGAATTTAAAAAGCAGTCAAAAAATAAGCAGTTTGAATTTGAGTAATACGATATTTTTTTCTTCAACCCCTATGTATTTATTTTTTTATGCTGTAAGAATTGGTCCTATCAAAAACTTGTCAATATAAAAGTTGTAGATAATATTCAGAAGACGTATGATAAATCTAAGCGAATTGGATATCTTGTGAATTGACAAAGTTATGGATTTTTTTCTTCTCCAACCCCCCCCCCCACCCCCACCCCACCCGTTTTTGTTTTCGTTTTTATTTTATTTTTGCGGTAAGAATTGGTCCTATCAAAAACTTGTCAACATAAAAGTTGTAGATAATATTAAAACAATTTATAATAAATTTAATTGGATTTGATATCTTGAGAATTGGCGAAGTTATGAATTTTTTCCTCCCCAAAACCCTAATTTTTTCGCCCCTTGAGCCCATTTTTAGTTTTACATACATAACGTTTTGGCCCTTTTGTTAGAAGTAATAAAAACTTTAAACTGAGTCTATATGTATTATAATTAAGAAGTTATGGAGGTTTTTCGTTTTTCACAAAACCCCTCCCTATTTCCACCCCCTTGGTCCGATTTTGCCCATTAACGAACTTGACCGAGATTTTATGCCCCTTGATTTTATGTATTAGTTTGGAAAAGATTTGTACAGAATTATGGACGTTATCGCGTCCATAAAAAAGTGATATAGATAGATAGACAAATATATAAAGTTTTTTACTGGGGGTGATTTTGGGTTCCAGGGGTCATGATTGGTGTAGATCTGCAAAAATTTTTCCGAAATTCCAATATTGGGGAGAATATAATAGGTAGTATTTCATACGAAATCTACCTAAAAAAAGGTAAGCAAACTTTTTGGATTTCATTATGTCTTATTTGTAACATATCTGTGTTATTTTTTAAGTTGCGATTGCGATGTTTAAAAATTGTCTTTCACGTGAGTTTCTGAAAAAAAAAATAGTTCAATTTAGTTCACGTTTATATTCTCCATTATAAAAGAAAAAGGAAATAAACGCGGCCTTGGCAGCGAACTACAGGCAAATGTGTTCAAAAATCTTTCCTCTCAGTGGATTTTGTTTGGCGGGCGTACATATATCCAAATCCAAACATCATATCAAAAAATATGTTCAAATTTTACAAAATATTAGTGGTTTAAAATCTGCTAAGTCATAAAAGCTCAATTTCGGGTTTCGTTGTACATTTTTCCTCCCATTTTATCAATAAGCCAATCACACTGACCTAAATGTTGCAGATCGAATTTTTCATTCTTAATCCTTGGAAACCACAACAAAATTGCTAGTTCACCTTTGTTGATTATACAAATACTTCTGAAATTTTAAGCTGTATTATTTCTTTTTTTAGAAAGAATAAAACTTCTTACATACAGGGTTTGGGCCAAAAATGTGGAAACACATCGTGAAATGCATACTTGAACGCAAATGTTGATTCTACCCAATCCTGTAGGTGGTGCTTTTGTATTAGTGTTTTGTGTAGTTGTGAGCGCATTATGTCTGAGGTAAAATAATTCGAACTTGGTCAAATTGTTGGTGCTCATATGGTTGGGTGCTTCCGTTACCAAGGTAGCCGAAGTGTTTTATGTTTCAAAAGGCCCTGTATCGATGATTTATACCGCATACAGAAAAAGCGGAAAACATCATCCGTTAAGTCTTAATGCGGACAAAAGTGTGTGTTGGATGATCGTGATAGACGATCATTAAAGATCATTGTGACGAAAAATAAGAAGACGACAGCAGCAAAAGTCACTGATGATCTAAAGTTCGGGCTCACAAAGCCTGACAACACCAAAACAATATTAAGGGAGCTCCGTAAACAGAGATTTTCAGTTGCAATTCTAAAACCACTCATCAGTGATGCAAATGCCTGTAAGAGGAAAACGTGGTGCTGAAGACATAAAACCTGGACTATGGAGCAATCAAGTGGTCGGATGAGTCTTGTTTCACACTGTTTCTAACTTCTGCTTGAGTTTACGTCTGACGGACGCCGTCCCAATCCTACGATGCAGACTAACTGCTTCCAAGAGTGAAACATGGCGGAGGTTCGGTCATGATTTGGGCAGCCATATCGTGGTATCTACGAGCCCTATGATTACAATTCAAGGTCGATTACTGGCAAGAATTATGGGACCATTTTGGCGTATCATGTCGATTCCATGGTATAGTGTTTGTTCCCCAATGGTGATGCTATATTCCATTACGACAACGCCCTTGTTCACACACATCGGATCGTTCAGGACTGGTTTTGTGAGCATAAGGGTGATTTGTCGCATCTCTCTTGGCCAACACAGTCACCAGATCTCAATATTATTGAGATTTTATGGTCTACTTAGAAGAGAAAGGTGCGTGATAGCTATTCTCCTCCATCATCAAAATCTGAACTTACCTCTATTTTAGAGGAAGAATAGTATAACCATACGAGACTTGTATTTATCCGTTCCGAGAAGACTGCATGCTGTTTTGAAGGCCAGCTGTCTTCCTACACCGTATCAGGCATGATAGTATATTTTTTTTAGGTGTTTCCATATTTTTGTCCAACCCCTGTGCATATATATTTTTTATAAAATATATAAATAAATAGAATTATTATACTTATTTTTTACTTTTATATCCATACTGTTACCAACAATAAAGAAATGTATGGCTATCATTGAAAAGTGCTTTGTCTAGGTCTTTTCCTCCTTACACTCAAACAATTGTACATTTTATCATTTTACTGTTTTCTCTTTCTTATGTAATTAATATATTTGTTTTTAAATTTAATTATATTTCTCATATTTAATCCCATCCTAAACGCTTCTCTATATTTAATAACAATTATACTCGCTTTTCTCCTTCTGTAGTTTAGACTACAATTAGTCTTCTCTCTTATGGCTCCCTATGTTTAAGAAATACATCTACTCCTAGACAGAGCGTAAAGGTGGCATCAACTAGGAAGCCCCGGAAATGCCTAAACTGTTAGAGTTAATTAAGGTGATTTTTTTATGTTTAAAAATAGTAGTAGGAAAAAAAGTGCAAAAATTGACTGTTATGCTTTTATTATATCTTTGAACGTTAAGGATGCCAGTTTTATGCAAATATTTTGCTTTTTTTTAACCTGGGTGTCTAAATCGCTTTATTTTAATCAGTATTATTAACATGTGATTATTTTTGTAAAATAATAACATTCCATGTACATATTTGTCGTTTTTGTATTGATCCAAAGAACTGATTTCAAATAAAATGCCGATCAAATATAACAAACATGTCAAATAACTTAGCTGAAGTAGATTTCAAAATGAGCTGTCTCTTCAGCAATCGATCCGGCGAAAAATCATCTTTTTCGGTATTTTCCTTTCTTTGTCAAAGTTACGCACTCATGAGTTACAAATTTAGCATTCTAAAAATATTTCATGGATCAAGCTAAATTTGGAAAAAGATCACTTAATAATTAGGAGTTTGGATTTTCGAAATACTTATCTATTAGTAGTAACTAATATACTTTAAAATTTGATTAAATTTCAAAGGCTCTCAACTTAACTATGAAGTGCAACCTACAAAGGAGACATAGGAATAAAGGATAAATTTATAAAAGGGAAATGTGATGTGGAAGAAATTAAAAATGAAATCATAAAGCAAAAATGCATGACAAAAATTAAAAACGTACATATTATTAATACAGTATTATTAATATACGTATATTATTAATACAGTTATTATTCCACTTGTTATTATATTAATGAAACGAGGTGGAACCCGTCGAAATTCGACGAAAGAAATGCTTTAAAGGGAGGTTTTAGATTGAATTTATAATACACCTACAAAAATAATTACGATAAAAAATCAATAGTGCGTTGACTGGTCTAACTCTTAAAATAAATATTATTTTTAACAAAAGTTACCAAAATGCTATTCCCACTAACTTCAAACTTTTAAATTATCGAAAATTGTTCGTATAAGTAGTCAGTAACATGTAAGCAAGATTAATTATGATGAAGTTATCAATTGAAGCTCTGATCTCTATGGTATCGCGGAAAGAAACATCTGCAAAAATTACATTACTTTAACACAATTATACATATATACAGGGGCGGCCGGTCCATTGGGGCCACTGGGGCCAGGCCCCACTAGAATTTTCTGTTCATTTAAAAAATTTTGATTCATATTTTTAATTTAAAACTTTAAAAAAAAGGACTGTTTACTAAAAATATATTGCAAAGAAACTCCTTCATACATCGTGCCCACTCATCCGTTATCGACTCTCAGCATCTATTTCTTTCTCAGAGGCAATAAATCACTTTACTGGCCACTACTTACTTCTGAACACCAAGGTTACTGTATCGGGGCACAAGACATTTGTGCCCATTTGGCGCGATAATGAGTATTTCCCTCCCTCACGTGTCATTCAATTTTGGCGATGTACTGCTCTTTTAGAGCTAAATCTTCCGTATTTTTTTTGCAATGGGGGGCACTGGGCGAGAGTGCCCTTGATCCAAAGTTTGTTATACGGGGATTCTCAAAAATATTCGTCGACATTTGTATTACTATTGCTGCTTATTCGTTGAATTACGCGATCTTTAAGTACTCTGTACTCTCTTTAAACGGAGACACATGTTATTGTTAAGGTGTATTCCAATCCAAACTGCTTATTTTCTGATTTATTTTTAAATTCATTTTTACTCTCAAACGCATCAAACTGGCAAATTCTCTTATTTAGAAACTACATAATGGGACGTGCTTGTCGATTTTTTGAAAAATGCAGAAAATATTGCAAAAAAAATGCTATCAAAGAGGGAGTTTTGAACCGAATTTTCTGAAGCGGGAGATCTGGGGATGAAAAAAGGGGTCCTAATGAGAAAATAATTGTTTTAAAATCAAATTCTATTGAATTGAGCGAAAAATGAAACCACACGGCCTCTTAAACATCACTTCAAAAATCATCTCAGCAAGTTTCATGTTTTTACTTTTAAAAATGAGTCTGAAAGTGTCCCAGAAAATTTCGAGCTGTTGAGGGTGGAAAAATATTTTTTCGAACACACCCTTAAATTCTTGAAATAAAAAAATGAATTCTGTGGATGATTTATTATGCCCTTTTCAACAATGAATTTGGAAGAAAAACTTGAAATTAAACGCCTGGGACCTTATCAACCGAAGAATTTTGAAATGCAACGAAAAGATGGGGGAAAACTACGCTATTTCTCTACACAGTGGTATCAAAAATTTCTGTGTATTTCAACAAGTGAAGAAAAAAAAAAGCATTGTTCTATTTTTATTTTTTATTGTTTGGAGGGGTGAAATTATGGAGTATGGCCGGCTGTAACGATTTGAAGCATTTTTCTGAAAGAGTAAAAAAAAACATGAAATGAATACTACTCATTTAAATAATGCTTTTAACTATAAAACCTTCGGTTGGTTGTATGGTTGTATTTATGACGGCCAATTATCTGCACGGGGGATATAGGCCCAGGGGGGAGTGCCCTTCGTGGGGGTCTTTCTAAGGGAACCTAACCCGTATTAACGCTTGGAAATCCAAGGTTCGAAGAAAACCACGAAAACTCCGAACGATTAGGCCGACGAGCGCGATTGGGATCGAACCCAGCACCTCCCGTCTACCAGATTCGAGAGCAGAACCTCTCATCCACTGGTGGGGCATAAAACCTTCGGAACTGTCAATATTGTAGTGCAGTTGGATGAAGGTTACAGGATTTCATTACAAAAACATAATGAAATGGTTGAGAAGAACAGGTATGTGCTAAATCGTAAACCGAGGTATGTTTTTAGAATTGGTCACATACGCCTCAAAACTGGACACTATATTAGAAGACCATTTAAACAATGCTACAGTATCTAAAAATACTTAAAAAACTATACAATATGAGCTGTTGGATTGTATATATGAAATGTATATGCATGAAGTTGAAAATGAGATTTCTGCTTCTAATTTTGTAGATTTACAAGCTGACGAAACTATATTGATGTAAGCTGCACTTCGCAATTTGTTATCATTTTACGATATATAAAAAACAACAAACCCTTGAAAAGGTTTGTTCAATTTATTGATGTCTATGATAAAACAGCAGAGGGACTTACTATAATCTTAACTCAAAATTTAGAAAAGTTTTATTTAAAAGATAAGCTTGTTGCGCAAGCATATGACGGTGCGCTGTTGTGAGCGGGTGTCATACTGGAGTTCAAGAGTGAATGAGAGAAAATTTTAAAACATTTTTGAAAAACTCTATGGGACAGGAACGATTAAGCACACTCTTGCTGTTCTTTCAGTCCACAAAGATTTTATTAGTACAATATCAAAATTTGATGTAAAAGTAAGTGAAAGATTTGCTAGTCGAAAAAATCGACGTGCCTAATTTCTATTTAAATAATGCATTAAATTTTAATTTGTGAATGGATTAAATCTCTGCAAGAAAAATATGTATTTTTTCTATTAAATTATGAGATAATTATTTTTTGTTTGATTTGTGAATTTGTTTTTTAATTTAATAATGTTTGACCAGAGTAAGTTTAATGTGAATAATGGTAATTAAATTTAAAGTTAAAGATTTGCGCATCTAAAAACATACCAAACTTTTATTTAAATAATGTACTAAATTTTAATTTCTGAACAGTTTCAATGTTTGCAAGTAAAGTTTATATTTTTTTTCTGTAACGTTGTGAGATTGTTATTATTATTACTATTATTATTATTATTATTATTATTATTTTGTATACTTGTTTTTTAATTAAATAATGATTGATCAAAGTATGTTCAATGTTAATAATGGCAATTAATGGTATGTTAAAAATTGTAATTAATTTGATAAATTTGAAATTAACGTTGATTACTTGAAAAAATAATTAATTTTTTTTTTTTTTTTTTTTTTTACAAAAGTAAGAAATAAAAGTTTTAAATAATAGTTAGTTTTAAATAATTTGTTTTCATGTTTAAACAACAAATATTAATACATAAAAATTTACAATATGTTATGAGGACCGGGCCCCACCAGTGAAGATTGGCACGAGCCGCCACTGCATATATATATATATATATATATATTCTCAATGAAAACTAAATTTAACGTCAATTTCACCGTCGCAAGATTTAAATGCGTACTTATCATATTCATATTCACCATTTTAAAAATATTTTAACGCCGCAATAGATTATTAATATATATATAGTTCCAAACTTAACGTCACATTTTCGGGCTACAACATTGCATGTGAACATTTGCACTCTTGACTTGAGGTTCGAATCTCAGTACCGCCGAGTACAAAGTTTACAAACTTATGTCTTTTAGATGCATTCATAGTAAAATGTTTAGTTTATCAAAGAAAATGTTAATTTCCTTATATATATATATTTTTTATAAATCTTCATCTCTTTATAAAGAAGAAATATGTGTTTGACTGTAGGAAGTAATCTCAGAAAACGCTGTACTGATTTAAAAATAATAATAATGTAAGATAGGTTAGGGGATGGAGACTTTGTTAGTAATAAATAAAATTACATTAAGTAAAATAAATAATAATAAATAATATTTACACGAAAATGAAAAATAAAAGTTAAAATGTAACATGTACAACCTATAAAAGTAACTACATTGTTTTTTACGATGGCAAACGAGTTATATAAATGTTTCACTTGAATTTATTTCATATCCTGACACGTGGAGATACATTATAACGACGACAACAGAAATGCTTATATAACTCTATAATGGAAAGTTCTTTTAGTCATATCGTGCTTTCGTGATCTGAGCGAATGCGACCAATATAACTTCAGAGTAAGTTGTTGGCTTGTTTCAATGCAATCTAGAATCTTCACGAAGATTTTTATCACGTATAAGAACAATATTTTAGTTCTGCTATTTTTGTTATGTGTATAATGGCTGTTTCATTGTAACTTTATAAACATTTTGAAGATTATATGTATAATTCTAAAAAAATCATGCGTAAATAAGAAAATAAATATATAAAAAATTCCAAAATAATAGTGACTCAAAAAAAAAAAAAAACCCTTAGAGAAAATTTGGGAACTATGTAATTTAATTACACATAGACATTAACATGTTCAGATATTAGTGTCACGGAAAGGACCAAGATTTGCAGGCCCTATCAGCCAATGCAAATATTGAAATTACATGCGACTCTGTTTCTATAGAAAAGAGAGCAGCTATTTCTTAATCAACATTATCCTACAATTCTCTGAAATGGAGATTGCACACATATTTGTGCAAACATTTAAAAATGCAGCATCTTAGATTATATATTCGCAAGCTATGGAATATGATCCCTTAAAAGACAGTTACATTTAAATGTAAACTCAGTAAAAAGTTTAATGTAACTTGGAAGAAAAGAAAACAAAATATTAGTAAAAAAAATCATAATTTTACAAATATAATTTTATCATATAAAAAAAACAAGTTTTTATAAATAACTAGGGGGCTCAGCCCCCAGCGAGCTACTCCCGATAACCCCCGTTCAGGTTTCGCAGCCTCTAAAAACACAGTAATGTGCCCTGTTTAAAAAATATTATCAGGTTACGGAAGATTGAATGCTATTGTCACTATAACGGTGGCTATCTTCTGTAATCGAATTGCCATGTTTTTTTTTCCGTTTGAATGCGACATTTTTCAGTTACCATGGTCTCATCCATCGCTGTAGTAACAACTGAGGCCGTTTTCGGGATTCATCACTACGACCAATTACATATTTGAAAATCGGCTTGTATAAAATGGTTAGGTTAAAAATGTTGCTATCTTTCTGACTTTTTACAACGACGCTATGCATAAAATTCTTTTAGGTTAGAGGTTAAAAAACTCCGTCTGCTTGGGAATAGCTTTCAGAACCACGGTATTGAAAAGCATTGTGTTTGAAATTTTATGCTTCTATTATATATTTTGATTGAGTTTTAGATATTTTCAGGAACAGGTCTATTCTCTATTTTAATACACCATCATAAATATTTTCATATTATTATTACAACGTATATTTTTATATTAATTAATAAGAATATACGAATTTTCTAATATGTATTTATCGAGTAGTAATTTATAGAAAATAAATCGGAATTATTTTGCGTATACATTTACCTGTATTTATGTTGCATCAAATGATGTAATATATAAGAAAATTTGCTAGGTGCACTACATTTATGCGAGGCTAACAAAAAAGGCAGGCTACCGCGGTACATTCCTCATAGCTTTTTTACAGACCCCTGGAATGACGTCATGATCTTTTCGTAAACCTGCATTGGTGCATTTTAGCATCACGTGACTCCAGCGATCTGTAAAAAAAAATGAGCGTAAAGCACCGCGGCAGCCCTTTTTTTTTTTTCGTTAGCCTCGCTTTTATACCAGGTGACGTCACATTAAAATGCTCCGGAATGAAAATCGTTTTAATATATGACGTAATTTTCACTATCAAATGTGTTCATGTAATAAATTACTTATTTTAAAGTTTTTTTTTTTTTTTTTTTTTTTCTCTTTTAAGATTCACGGGAACATAATTTAAAATTGTTTGGGAATATTTTTGAGCTTTAAGATATGATCTAATATTCACCATTAAAAGTTTCTTATGCGTAATAATGTAATTATGTTAGGTACTTTAAATGTGACGGCATTTAATATTTGGTCATTTTACATATGACGTAATTATCACCTTTAAATGCATTTCGTGTATAATAATTTTATTATTTTAATGTTTTCGTACTTTAATATTTTACGTGTAAATATTTTAACGCAATTTTTCCTATTTTCTGCTTTTAACACGTTTGTTTGTTTGTTTATTTGTAGGAGGTAATCACTGGAACTACTGAACCGAGTTCAAAAGTAATGGTACCAAAATGATGATGTTAGTCCATATTCGAACATAGGCTATATCTTATGCCCATGCCACTACTCCCGAAGGGCATGCAGAAGCAAAAAACGTTCTAAAAATGCGATTTTTTGTGTTACTGAGGGGCCTAGCAACATATTTAGAATGGTAGTTATAAGATATAAAAGATCTCTAAGAACATTTCTTAGAAAATTCGAAATTTAAAAGGGGTGAAAATGCGCAAAAAAAGTTCTATACTATCTATACTAGTATTATAAAGAAGTAAATTTTGTTTGCTTGTTTGTTTGTAGGGGATAATTTCTGGAAATATAGAACCTAGTTCAAAAGTAACGATATCAAAATGACGGTATTAGTCCCTGTTCCAACATAGGCTATATCTTATGTCGATGCCACTAAGCCTAAGGGGTTGCAGAAGCAAAAAACGTTCTAAAAATACGATTTTTGTGTTGCTGAAGGACCTAGAAACATTAAATTTCGCATTGTAGTTACTTATAAGATATAAATGATCTCTAAGAACATTTCCTAAAAAATTCAAAATTTAAAATGGACTGAAAATGGGCGTAAAGCGTTCTAAATTGCGATTTCTACGCAAACTCAGGAAGTACCAAACCGATTAAAAAAATAATAGTAGCAAATTGGTGGTGATAGAACCTGCTCAAACATAAGCCATGTTTTATATCGGTGCCACTACCACCAGAATGTTGCAGTAGCAAAAAACATTCTAAATGGCGATTTCTGTGATACCGAAGAGGCTAGAAACTTGAAATACTATGGCATGGTATTAACTTATAAAATATAAATGCCCCCTACGAACAATCGAAAATAAATTCGAAATTTAAAAGGGTTGAAGCGAAGGGAAGAAGCAAAAAGCGTTCTAAAAAGTCCTAAATTACGATTTCAATGCAATCGCAGGATAATAAACCGATTTCTTCTAATAAACCGATTGCGAATCAATGGTGACAGTCTCTAATCCTACACCCGCTATATTTTATGCCGGTGCCACTACCACCTGGGGTTGTCAGGAATAACAAACGTTCTAAAAAAGCCTTTAAAAACTTTCTAAATTACGTTTTCTATGGAATATTAGGAAATACCATACCGATTTCAAAATTAATATTGGCAAATTAATGGTGACAGTTCCTGTTTCAACATGGGCATTGTATGTTGGTGCCACTACCACCAGAGAGGTAGTAGACCGTTAACAAGAAGCTTGGAATTTGGCATGATGGTTAATTTTAAGATGTAAATGTCTACTAAGAACGGTTTCTAAAATACTCGAGACTTGAAATGAATACTGAAATGAGCATAAAAAGCTTCAAAATACTTTCTAAATTATCATTTATTTAAAATTAGTTTTAGTTCTTACTAATTTAAATCTCATTTCTGCCTAATGCAGTGTAATAATGAAGTTTAGTTTAGTCAAACTGTGGCTTCGTTAGTAATTTTTGAATTATAACGAAAAGTATAATTTCTTCTAATGAAAATTAGACACACAAATATCACTTGGCATATTTCAACTATAACGCGAGCAAAGCTGCGGGGTTTGCTTGTAATTTATACTAATATTATAAAGAAATAAAAATTGTTTGTTTGTGTGTTTGTTCGAGGTAATCTCTGAAGCTAACGAGCCGATTTCAAAAGTATTGGTATCAAAATGATTGTGTTAGTCCCACTTAGAACATAGACTATATCTCATGTCCGTGCCACTAATCCAAAGGGAGTGCAGGAGCAAAAAACGTTCTAAAAATGCGATTTTTGTGTTATTGAAGGGCCTAGAAACATGAAATCTGGAATGGTAGTTATTATAAGATATAAATCATCCCTAAGAACATTTCTTAAAACATTCGAAATTTAAAGGGGTGAAAATGCGCAAAAAGATTTCTTTAAAACGTTCTAAATGGTGATTTCTACGCAATCTCAGGAAGTAACGAACCGATTTAAAAAATAATGGTGTCAAAATGATGGTGAAAACCCTTGCTTCAACATCTGTACAAATATTATAAAAAAGTACAAATTGTTTGTTTGTGTGTTTGTTCGAGGTAATCTATGGAGCTATCGAACCGATTTCAAAAGCATTGGTATCAAAATGATTGTGTTAGTCCCACTTGGAACATAGGCTATATCTTATGTCCGTGCCACTAACCCAAAGGGAGTGCAGGAGCAAAAGACGTTCTAAAAGTGCGATTTTTGTGTTATTGAAGGGCCTAGAAACATGAAATCTGGAATGGTAGTTATTATAAGATATAAATCATCCCTGAGAACATTTCTTAAAACATTCGAAATTTAAAGGGATGAAAATGCGCAAAAAGAGTACTAAAAAACGTTGTAAATGGTGATTTCTAGGCAATCTCTAGAAGTAACGAACCAATTAAAAAAAATAATGGTGTCAAAATGATGGTGAAAGCCCTTGCTCCAACATAGGCTATATTTTATGTCGGTGCCACTACACCAAAGGAGGTGCAGGAGCAAAAAACGTTCTAAAAATGCGATTTTTGTGTTTCTGAAAGGCCTAGAAACATAGAATTTGGAATGTTATTTACTTATAAGATATAAAATTTTCTCTAAGAACATTTCTTAAAACATTCGAAATTTAAAGGTGGGGGAAAAAAAAGTCGCAAAAAACGTTCTAAAAAACTTTCTAAATGGCGATTTCTACGCATTCTCAGAAAGTAACGAACTGATTAAAAAAATAATGATGTCAAAATGATGGTGACAGCCCTTTCTCCAACATAGGCTACATCTTTTGTCGGTGCCACAATCCCAAAGGGGGTGCAGGAGCAAAAACGTCCTAAAATGCGATTTTTGTTTTACTGAAGGGCCTAGAAACATGAAATTTGGAATGGTAGTTATAAGACACAAATGATCTTTAAGAACATTTCTTAAAAAAATCGAAATTTACGAAGGCTGATAATGTGCGAAAAGCGTTCTAAAAATGTTCTAAATGGCGATTTCTACGCAAACTCAGAAAGTAGCAAACCTATTTCAAAAGTAGTGGTTGGAAATTGATCATGATAGCCTTTGCTTCAACATAGGCTCTATTGCATATTGGTGTCACAACCACCTGGAATTTGCAGGAGCAAAAAACGTTCTAAATTGCGATTTCTGTGATACTGAAGAGGCTAGAAACTTTAAATATGACATGGTTGTTACTTATAACATATAAATGCCCTCTAAGAACTGTCGATAATAAATTCGAAATTTAAAAGAGGTGAAGCGAAGGGAAGGGGCGAAAAGCATACTAAAAATAGTCCTAAATTACGATTTCTATGCAATCTCGGGAAATTAGTAAACCGATTACAAAAGTAATGGTTGCTAATCAATGGTGACAGTCTCTGATTCCACAGAGGTTACATTTTATGCCAGCGCCACTACCACATCGGGTTGGCTGGAGGAACAACAAATGTTCTAAAAAAAGCCTTTAAAAATTTTCTGAATTACCATTTCTATGGAATATTAGGAAATACCAAACCGATTTCAAAATTAATGTTGCCAAATTAATGGTGACAGTTTGTGTTTCAACACAGGCATTTTATGTTAGCGCCACTGCCACCAGAGAGGTGGTAGACCGATAGACAAGAAGCTTCGAATTTGAGATGATGGTTATTTTTTAAATGTAAATGCGTACTAAGAACGGTTTATTCAAAACTTCAAAGGAATACTGAAATGAGTGTATCAAATGCGCATAAAAGCTTCAAAATATTTTCTAAATTATCATTTATTTAGTTTTAGTTCTTTTTATTAATTTAAGTCTCATTTCTGCCTAATGCAGTGTAATAATGAGGTTTAGTTAAACTGTGTTTTAAATAGTAATTTTTTAATTACTCCTAAAGGTAAAAATTTTTTAAGTAAAAGTTAGACATATGAATATCACTTGGCATATTTCCTCTGTTACGCGAGCGGTGTGGGGTTTGCTAGTCTATAATAATAAAGAAAGAAGTTTGTGTGTGTGTGAGTGAGTGAGTGAGTGAGTGTGTCGACGGTGTTCTGAAGAGACCACTGCACGTAGAGCTACAAAATTTGGGGAAAAAATACGTCTATATATGAAGTTTTGCACCTCGAAGACCGATTTTCGAATTTTTGATTAGATTTTTTTTAATTTAATTTTTTATGTGACTTTTAGCGCTTTTTTAAGTTTCCAGGCGATTTTTCCACATTAGTGAAATCAATACGGTTTCTTTCTTTCAACCCAATATAGTAAATTTTGTTCTCTTTTCAAAAAAGTTTATTCGAAATTCGTACAGCGATTTTTGAATTTTTAGCGCATTTTTTATGAGATTACTGAACAGCAGTTAATGCGTCTTCATACCTATAAGGGATGTTACCATAGGTCGGACACAGTTCTGTCGCCAAATACCGCCAAGTTTGTCGCCAACTTGGCGATATATCCCCAAATTTGGCGAGCAAAGTTAGTCGCCTAAAGTGACGCCAACTTGGCGATATCTCTAATATTTCGCCAAATTCCCATAGACTTCCATTGTAAACCAATATGGATTACTTGCTTACAGAAAATCAACAAATTGTGATATTTTAATGCAACAAAAACTAATATTAACTTAAGGGATTATAATTCGATTTTTCTACATTAGGAAAAAGAATATGGTTTCTTTCTTTTAACCCAATATCGAAAATTTTGTTCTCTTTTCAATAAAGTTTATCCGGAATTCGTACAGCGATTTTTGAATTTTTAGCGAATTTTTTTATGCGATTATTGAACAGCATGTAATGCATCTCAATACCTATAAGGGGAGTTACCGTAGGGGGATAAAGTTCTGTCGCCAAATAACGTCAAGTTTGTCGCCAACATGGCGACCAAAATTAGTCGCCAAAAGTGTTGCCAACTTGGCGATATCTCTAATATTTCGAGAAATTCCCATAGACTTCTACTGTAAAAAATTAGGGTTTACTTGCTTACAGAAAATCAGCAAATTGAGATATTTTAATACAACAAAAACTAATATTAACTTAAGGGATTATATTAATTATACTTAAGGAAGTCCAAGTAAATTAATTACGAATAAAAGTAACATGATCTAATGCTTAGCATGATTTCCAAAACATAAATTTTAAGAGAGCCCACAGGTCAAAGGAATTAGATTTGAAACTTTTATCCAATTATAGTAAATTTTGAATTTCGTGATTTTTGAACTTTTTGTGATTTTTAATGCGATTTTTACGTTTCTTCGCGATCTGCTGCAATTTTTTGACATTCCATTTTTGACCTAAAGTACATTCTGCCCTCATTTCAATAAAGTTTATTCGGATTTCGTATAGTAATTTTCGAATTTTTCGGGAATTTTGTATGTGATTTTTAGTGTATTTTAGCGATTTGCTACTATTTTTCCACATTAGTGAAAGGAATCAACTTGCAATCTTCGAACACAATACATATTTTTTTTTTTTTTTTTTTTTTTTTTTTTTTTGTCTTTTCAAAATTTGAGAAGCGATTTAAAATTTTTTCGCGATATCTTATTGTGATTTTCAGAACTTTTTCGTAATTCCTGCTGTTTTTTTTTTTTTTTTTTATGTACCCGGGCAACGCCGGGCAAGTTCGCTAGTATCTCTCTATTCTAAAAAAAAGTAACTACCGCTGTCACCGCCGCCGCCGCCGCCGGTTTTGATTTTTTTGTGACCGGAGGCCTTTCTTCGTTAATATTAACAAAAATATGAAAATCGGTGGTTTTATACAGAAATGTTTGATAAACACGCTGATGCAGACAGTTTTCAAACCGAAGAATTACTTTAAGAGTTATTTAATGCTAAAGTTGGGCAAAATCGTTCCACTAAAAAAGTTTTATAGCAGCAAAAACTATACATGGCAGTGTAATCATTTTATGCGTTAGAATTTGTCGGAGTGCAGATTGCATTAATTTTTTTTTTTGACTCATTTTTTCAGGTTTTGTTTCTATTTTAAATTCAAATTTTCAGCATTTCTAGAGATATTTCAGAAAATTGTACTAATTTAAACTGTTGCCAACCGTATAAAAAGCGCAAGCAATAATGTTTGCTTCAAATTAAAAATTTATTTACACGTGACTATTATAAACAGGAAAAAAACTTTCAAATTAGAATTAAATAATTACGTATAAAAAGCAGGAACTTATTAAAAATTACGTCATAAAAAGTATACACGTGAATTTTAAAAGAGAAAGGATATTGTAAAATAATAAATTCATTAACATGCGTTAGAAGTCTTAGGAGAAATTACGTCATATTTACATTATAGTTATTACATAAAATGAACACAAAATAATATTGCAAAAAAGTTTAAATTTAGAAATTGCGCTAGACATTTATTTGATATTTTGAGAATTAATTTAAAATGTCTCATTTAAAAGAACTTTCTTTTCGCTTTTTAAAAACTACCAGGAGGACAAAGACTCTCTTTACTTAATTCCTTTTATATTAGCTTATTTTGAAATGTTGTTACACGTGTATACGTCATCAAGTTATTTTTATTTGGACGTTTTATTTGTGTTTTTATTAATGTTGTACGAATTTATTTGTTCTTTCGTTATTTAAAATAAAAATTATATTAATTTGTATAATTTGGCGAGTGGTTTGGCGATTTATATAATTTGGTGAAATGGGTCGACAGGATAATCAAGTAGTACCGCAGCGGATTTGGCGTTAAAATTACCCAATCAAAGAGAAATGAATAGAAATTCATTTATAGGGAGATCGCCGCGGTTTTTTAAATTATAATTCAATCTTTCGAAATCTTTTTAAAGCCGATCAAATTAGCGTGCATTTAGAGTCTGCGGTGTCTGGACGGGGGTTGGCGAGCGTAGCTCGTAGGGGGCCGAGCCCCCTAGTAATATTATAAAGAAGTAAAGTTTGTTTGTTTGTAGGAGGTAATCTCTGGAACTACTGAACCGATTTCAAAAGTAATGGTATCAA
Source organism: Maratus speciosus (assembly GCA_963932465.1). Classification (NCBI taxonomy): domain Eukaryota; kingdom Metazoa; phylum Arthropoda; class Arachnida; order Araneae; family Salticidae; genus Maratus; species Maratus speciosus. Next base: position 338,420,046 of record OZ010791.1, read on the forward strand.
AATGATGGTCTTAGTCTATGTTCGAACATAGGCTATATCTTATGTCCATGCCATTACTCCAAAGGGGATGCAGGAGCAAAAAAAGAATCTAAAAATGCGATTTTTGTGTTACTGAAGAGACTAGAAACATGATATTTGGAATAGTAGTTACTTATAAGATATAAAAGATCTCTAAGAACATTTCTTAGAAAATTCGAAATTTAAAAGGGGTGAAAATGCGCAAAAACTTTCTAAATCTATACTATCTATACTAGTATTCTAAAGAAGTAAAGTTTGTTTGCTTGTTTGTCTGTAAGGGATAATCATCTGAAATACAGAACTGATATCAAAAGTAATGGTATCAAAATGATGGTATTACTCCCTGTTCCAACATAGGCTATATCTCATGTCCATGCCACTAACCCAAAGGAGTTGCAGGAGCAAAACACGTTCTAAAAATACGATTTTTGTGTTGCTGAAGAAACTAGGAACATGAAATTTCGCATGGTAGTAACTTATAAGATATAAATTATCTCTAAGAACATTTCTTAAAAAATTCGAAATTTAAAAAGGGCTGAAAATGGGCGTAAAGCGTTCTAAATTGCGATTTCTACGCAAAGTCAGGAAGTACCAAACCGATTCCAATAAAAATGGTTGCAAATTGGTGGTGATAGAACCTGCTCAAACATAAGCTATGTTTTATATCGGTACTACCACTACCACCAGAATGTTGCAGGAGTCAAAAACGTTCTAAATTCCGATTTCTGTGATACTGAAGAGGCTAGAAACTTGAAATAATATGGCATCGCATTCACTTACAAAATATAAATGCTCTCTAGGAACAATCGAAAATAAATTCGAAATTTAAAAGGGGTGAAGTGAAGGGAAGGTGTAAAAAGCGTTCTAAATGTCCTAAATTACGATTTCAATTTCAATGCAATCTCAGGAAATAATAAACCGATTGCGAATCAATGGTGAGAGACTCTGATCCTAAACAGGCTATATTTTATGCCAGTGCCACTACCACCTGGGGTTGGCAGGAACAACAAACGTTCTAAAAAAGCCTTTAAAAACTTTCTAAATTAAGATTTCTGTGGAATATTAGGAAATACCAAACCGATTTCAAAATTAATGTTTGCAAATTAATGGTGACAGTCCCTGTTTCAACAACACTGCAAATAGAGGCGTCTTAAATTCAGACACATATGTGACTGAAAAAGTATTTCAGACACTTAAGTGTCTGAATATGAAATTTCAGACATCATAGATGTCTAAATTTAAGACACGCAAGTGTCTTACTGTGATCATGGTATGGATGAACTAAATAAAGTGTCTTAAAAATGATAATACGTCTGAAATTAAGACATTTAGAAATCAGACACTTAAGTGTCTGAATGTAATACAATTGTATCATATGTATGATGACTGTATATACAATTGCAATATAAATGTAAGAAGAATTAGAAAACGCTTTCGAATGGTTGAAAGACGTTTAAAATTCCATGCATTAAATTTGGTATTACTTTATAAAACAAGCAACGTGATTAGACCATGGGGCGTTTGTCAAAATTGCAATACTAGTTCGTTTACTAAGTTTTGGAATTAAGTTATTTTTAGTGCAATAAAGTAATGAACGAATTGCCTTTCACAAAATATAAAGTTCTCCAAATAATTGTATTAAAATAACGTACCAGCTAGGCACCACCCCCTCCCCCCGACACACATGCTCACCTAATAGCTTAGCGTAGGTTTTTGTGCACCAGAAGCAATTTAAAATACTGCGACCCTACCTTAGTGGCTATTATAGTTTCATGCTATAATTTTTATGCAACAGTTGCTGCCCGCCTTAACTAGTTTCTATCGGGGTAATTCTCCTCTGCTTCCCATATGCTAAGTCAATGTCCCTTAATAAAAATCTTCTGCCATATTTACACATTACTGTTTTATAATTAGATAATAAAAAGTATGGTATAAAGAGTCGCTATATTAAAATAATCCCTGGATTTACTAAGTTTAATTTGAAATGTAGCAATTTATTACTAATTTATTAAAATTTGATAAGTTATTTGAAAATTTGACGACAAAATATTTATTTTATGCCTTTGTCTGAAAGCGTCCTAACTGTAATAATTATATCTTATAATAGATAATTGTAACGCATTAAAAAATATACTAATGAAGAAAAAAAAATTGTATTCGTTATTCCTACATTATTTCATTTCCCGATGATAAAAATCAACTGAAATTCATTCTGCAAATCAGGACCGAGTTTGAGCTGCCAGTCGCTCAGCCCAAGGTTATAGTCTAATAACCTTGCTCTCAGCCAACGATTGCGTCATTAACGGAAATAATGGGCGCGGAAAAATATGCTGACAGGGTATTTCTATTGTGAAGATGTGTCTAATGTAAGATTGTTGGCCGATTAATATTTCAAGTGACGGTGATTTTAAACGACCATTAGCTTTGTGATAAGCTCCTGATTTCTTTAGTTAAATGCAGTTTTCTTTAGTTATGCAGTGCTTGACAGAAATATTATTACAATATTGAAACACCATGTATTTTTAATATTTCAAGTGACGGTGATTTTAAACGACCATTAGCTTTGTGATAAGCTCCTGATTTCTTTAGTTAAATGCAGTTTTCTTTAGTTGTGCAGTGCTTGACAGAAATATTATTACAATATTGAAACACCATGTATTTTTAATATTTCAAGTGACGGTGATTTTAAACGACCATTAGATTTGTGATAAGCTCCTGATTTCTTTAGTTAAATGCAGTTTTCTTTAGTTGTGCAGTGCTTGACAGAAATATTATTACAATATTGAAACACCATGTATTTTTAATATTTCAAGTGACGGTGATTTTAAACGACCATTAGCTTTCTGGTAAGCTCCTGATTTCTTTAGTTAAATGCAGTTTTCTTTAGTTGTGCAGTGCTTGACAGAAATATTATTACAATATTGAAACACCATGTATTTTTAATATTTCAAGTGATGGTGATTTTAAAAGACCATTAGCTTTGTGATAAGCTCCTGATTTCTTTAGTTAAATGCAGTTTTCTTTAGTTGTGCAGTGCTTGACAGAAATATTATTACAATATTGAAACACCATGTATTTTTAATATTTCATGTGACGGTGATTTTAAACGACCATTAGCTTTGTGATAAGCTCCTGATTTCTTTAGTTAAATGCAGTTTTCTTTAGTTGTGCAGTGCTTGACAGAAATATTATTATAATATTGAAACACCATGTATTTGGATGTACACTACGTATTACGTTCTTCTTAAAGAAAGAAATGTCTAGTTATTTTTGACTGTGTGTTCACAAATGCATGCGGATTTTTAAATCTCGCATTCGTAATGATTTTTATTATGTAGCGCATTAAAAAAATATGTTGTATCACGATAAAAGTATGCTGTATCAAGAATATATTTAAAGTGCATATAACTTTTTTAAAAATAGTGTTTTATCGCTTCTTCGTGAAATACTTTATTTCATGTTTGTAAAAATGGATTACACTGGTAAAAGGTAAGAAATAACCCTTTTGTACGATTATATGAACTCTATTTCAAGCTGAAATTTTATAGGAAAATAGTGACTTTTATTAGATAATTAAACATATAATGCTATTTAAAATCTAAATTATTTTTATTTTAATAATTTGCATATTTGGTTCTTTTTTACATCCAATAAAATTAGTTTTATTTTAAAAGGCTTGTGTGTTCATTTGTTTGTTTTCAATAAATGCATATCATTTTCAAAATAATGAATTTGTTCAATATTTCTCTAGACCTCTATTTTATAAATAAATATTTTGTAGTCCAGAAGTAATTTTCCCTGCTTGTTATTAAAAAAACAATGCATATATTTAGATATTAATGCTTGCTAAATAGCTTGATCAAATTGCAATTATCATTTAATCTATATAAACAAATGCCCATACATAAATAAAAAGAATCTAATTTCAAATGATATTTCATTATTAAGTTCTTTTTTTTCAACTTTCAATACTTTATATTATACTTAATTTTACATATTAATTTTCATTTTTTGCAACAATGACAAGAGTATCATTTCATTTCATTCTCTTACAGAGTATATTTTCGAGGTAAATGTTTCAATATTATAAAATTTAACCTTATATATGATTTATTCCAAGCTGTGCTAAAAAATTATTTTAAAAAATAAAGTTGAATAAAATCCTATTGAAAAATGTGCTGATATTTAATATTTTGGGAAGGTAATGAGGTTTGAAAATATAAATATCCTTATAATTATGTTTGATCTGCACATATATTTTTATATTATCATCATTTTTTTTCCTTTCAATTTTCAGTACATTTTGTATTTATGATATAATTTTACATATTACTTTTCATTTTTTGCAACAATGACAAGAGTATCATTTCATTTAATTCTCTTACAGAGTATATTTTCGAAGTAAATGTTTCAATATTATCAAATTTAAACTTATACTATATGATAAATGTTGTGATTGCTTTATATGATGGATGTAGAACATGAAAGGAAATCGTGAAAGCACCAGAGTGAAGTTATTTGGAATATCTGAATATTTTATAAATATTTTTTAGTTTTTCCAATGGAAAATAAATCCTACCTCTATAGTATTCATTTTTTTTTTTTTTTTTTTTTTAATAATTCTACCGAAAGTTTACTTAAAAGGTACAAAATCTGCTTTGATTTTCTGTGTTCCATCTCAACAACATATTTAATTTTCAAGCCGCAGAGTCATCTTGAAAATATACTTTAAACAAGGAATAGAAATCGTTGTAATTAATCAAAGCTGTGCTAAAAAATTATTTTAAAAAATCAAGTTGAATAAAATCCTATTAACAAAAATGTGCTCATATTTAATATTTTGGGAAGGTAATGAGGTTTGAAAATATAAATATTCTTATAATTATGTTTGATCTGCAAATATAATTTTATATTATCATCATTTGTTTTTCTTTTTCTTTCCTTTCAATTTTCAGTACACTTTGTATTTATGATATAATTTTACATATTAATTTTCATTTTTTGCAACAATGACAAGAGTATTATTTCATTTAATTCTTACAGAGTATATTTTCGAAGTAAATTTTTCAATATTATCAAATTTAAACTTACATATGATAAATGTTGTGATTGTTTGATCTGAATATTTTATAAATATTTTTTAGTTTTTCCAATGGAAAATAAATCCTACCTCTATAGTATTCATTTTTTTTTTTTTTTTTTTTTTTTTTTTTTTTTTAATAATTCTACCGAAAGTTTACTTAAAAGGTACAAAATCTGCTTTGATTTTCTGTGTTCCATCTCAACAACATATTTAATTTTCAAGCCGCAGAGCCATCTTGAAAATATACTTTAAACAAGGAATAGAAATCGTTGTAATTAATCAAAGCTGTGCTAAAAAAATATTTTAAAAAATAAAGTTGAATAAAATCCTATTGAAAAATGTGCTGATATTTAATATTTTGGGAAGGTAATGAGGTTTGAAAATATAAATATTCTTATAATTATGTTTGATCTGCACATATATTTTTATATTATCATCATTTTTTTTCCTTTCAATTTTCAGTACATTTTGTATTTATGATATAATTTTACATATTACTTTTCATTTTTTGCAACAATGACAAGAGTATCATTTCATTTAATTCTCTTACAGAGTATATTTTCGAAGTAAATGTTTCAATATTATCAAATTTAAACTTATACTATATGATAAATGTTGTGATTGCTTTATATGATGGATGTAGAACATGAAAGGAAATCGTGAAAGCACCAGAGTGAAGTTATTTGGAATATCTGAATATTTTATAAATATTTTTTAGTTTTTCCAATGGAAAATAAATCCTACCTCTATAGTATTCATTTTTTTTTTTTTTTTTAATAATTCTACCGAAAGTTTACTTAAAAGGTACAAAATCTGCTTTGATTTTCTGTGTTCCATCTCAACAACATATTTAATTTTCAAGCCGCAGAGTCATCTTGAAAATATACTTTAAACAAGGAATAGAAATCGTTGTAATTAATCAAAGCTGTGCTAAAAAATTATTTTAAAAAATCAAGTTGAATAAAATCCTATTAACAAAAATGTGCTCATATTTAATATTTTGGGAAGGTAATGAGGTTTGAAAATATAAATATTCTTATAATTATGTTTGATCTGCAAATATAATTTTATATTATCATCATTTGTTTTTCTTTTTCTTTCCTTTCAATTTTCAGTACACTTTGTATTTATGATATAATTTTACATATTAATTTTCATTTTTTGCAACAATGACAAGAGTATTATTTCATTTAATTCTCTTACAGAGTATATTTTCGAAGTAAATTTTTCAATATTATCAAATTTAAACTTATATATGATAAATGTTGTGATTGCTTTATATGATGGATGTGGAACATGAAAAGAAATCGTGAAAGCACCAGCGTGAAGTTATTTGGAATATCTGAATATTTTATAAATATTTTTTAGTTTTTCCAATGGAAAATAAATCTTACCTATATAGTATTTTTTTTTTTTTTATAATTCTACTGAAAGCTTGCTTAAAAGGTACAAAATCTGCTTTGATTTTCTGTGTTCCATCTCAACAACATTCTTAATTTTCAAGCCGCAGAGTCATCTTGAAAATATACTTTAAACAAGGAATAGAAATCGTTGTAATTAATCCAAGCTATGCTAAAAAACAGCTGTGCTAAAAAATTATTTTAAAAAATCAAGTTGAATAAAATTCTATTAAGAAAAATGTGCTGATATTTAATATTTTAGGAAGGTAATGAGGTTTGAAAATATAAATATTCTTATAATTATGTTTGATCTGAAACATATTTTTATATTATCATCGTTTGTTTTTTGTTTTTTCTTTCCTTTCAATTTTCAGTACTTTATATTTATGATATAATTTTACATATTAATTTTCATTTTTTGCAACAATGACAAGAGTATCATTACATTTAATTCTCTTACAGAGTATATTTTCGAAGTAAATGTTTCAATATTATCAAATTTAAACTTACATATGATAAAGGTTATGATTGCGTTATATGATGGTTATAGAACATGAAAGGAAATCGTGAAAGCACCAGAGTGAAATTATTTCCAATATCTGAATATTTTATAAATACTTTGAGTTTTTCCGATGGAAAATAAATCCTACCTATATAGTATTCATTTTTTTTTTTTTTTTTTTTTTTCATATCCTACTGAAAGCTTGCTTAAAAGATACAAAATCTGCTTTGATTTTCTGTGTTCCATCTCAACAACATATTTAATTTTCAAGCCACAAAGTCATCTTGAAAATATACTTTGAACAAGGAATATAAATCGTTGTAATTAATCCAAGCTATGCTAAAAAACATCGTAATTATTCCAAGCTGTGCTAAAAAATTATTTTAAAAAATCAAGTTGAATAAAATCCTATTAAAAAAATGTGCTGATATTTAATATTTTGGTAAGGTAATGAGGTTTGAAAATATAAATATTCTTATAATTATGTTTGATCTGCACATATATTTTTATATTATCATCATTTGTTTTTTTTAATTTCTAGCGAAGTAAGTTATTTTTAACGTCATGTTAACAGAAAGAAAATGTTTTTGACTTCAATCTCAAGTTACTTTTTATGTATTTAATATGGGGAGAGGAAGAGAGACCCATAACAATAAAGAATGACTTTTTTTTGGTGAGGTTGGGGGGGGGGGGGGGGATCGGATTTTTTAGGATTATTTTGTTTTGTATTTGATAATGTAGCAACTCAACGCACGTTATGTTAGTTGCATTTAAATTTAGTATGTTTTTATGACCAAAAATAAATAAAATAATAAATAAACTTGCATTGAGATGCTACAAGGTTAACCCTTAGTATCATCGTGTTGCACATCTGCAACATACCCAAAAGTCAATGTTACTTACACAGTAAGCTTTAAAATACAATTTCATTTATTGTTCCTATTTCCCAATACAGCAGAATATAAATTAACCAGAGAATTTTAACAGACAGAGATAATGAGTTAATTTTTTATATCAAGGATTTTCTTTATCTTTTGAGCAGTTTCACATATTACTAAAATTAACTTCGTAAATTTCGTCAAATTAAAAAAAACTTAAGACTATCGAAAATAGATTTGTACAGTGATATTTACTATATTATTTATCGCTTAAAAAGTGTCAAATAGGCATGCTGTCCATCCAGAATCCTATAACTACTGTTCGCCTTAGCCGCCGATATGCGGTTATCAAATGTTTCTGTATTTATTTGTATGATAAATAGTATAATAATAAAAACGAAGAGACATAAAAAAAAGTAAGAGTTTCTTCCTCAATTTTTTTTAATCTCATATACTTCCAATTTTGTGGAATTTAGTGTTATATTTTATTTAACACAGATATGAAAATGCAAAAAAAAAAAAATAATAATTCACTGGAAATATCTAATTTAAATGGGAAGAAAATTGTTCAACAAAACAAGGATGGGTTTCATTCCGAAAGGGGTGAATCATTTTTTATAAATGGGAATAATTTGTTACCATAAAGCAGAGCTGATTGCAGCGTGGACAAAGTGGGCTGTTTCTATGGGTCTTTTGCTTTACGGGGCCCAAAATTTGGTATTAAATTTCCATAAAGCTGATATTTTAAATTTATTTTGACCTTATACATATTTTAATAAATATTTTGTACTTTTATATCATTATTAGGTTAAAGAAAAGGATGTCCAAATATGTATTTGATGACATCGAATAGGCTTAATTTTTTTTTGTAACAATATATGAAGGCGGTGGGGGGGGGGGGGGGGGAGAAGGAATACCAAGTCTCTGGCCTAGAATTCATTTGAAGCTGTCTTTAAAAGTAATTAACATTTTTGACGCCATAGGGCATATATGATATCACTTAAATACATATTTAGGTGAATATACTGATTATAATCATCCCAAGGTCAAAACATATTTAAAATATCAGCTTTATGAAAATTTCATACCCAATTTGGGGTACCCTAAAATCAGGGGGCGCAGAAATATCCCAGTTTTCTCACGCTGCAATCAGCTTTGCTTTATGGTAACAAATGATTCCCATTTGTAAAAAATGATTCAATGTGGTCAAACATGGCTGCGTATATGGTTTAGAAAGAAAAGTGGTCAAAGATGGCTTCATATTGGCAAAAAATAACGGGACAAAGATGGCCGTAATTAAGACATTTGAAATGTCTGAAATTCAGACGCAAGAAGTGTCTAAAAAATTTAAGACATTTTAAAATGTCTGAAAATCGAACACTGCTGTTTCAGACACTTAAGTGTCTGAAATTCAGACGCAAGAAGTGTCTGAAATTCAGACGCAAGAAGTGTCTGAAAATTTTCAGACATTTTAAAACGTCTGAAAATTGAACACTACGTTTCAGACACTTAAGTGTCTGAATTTCAGACATTTTAGTTTACAGTGAAGGGCATTGTATGTTGGGGCCACTACCACCAGAGAGGTAGTAGACCGTTAGACAAGAAGCTTGGAATTTGGCATGATGGTTAATTTTAAGATGTAAATGCGTACTAAGAACAGTTTCTAAAATACTCGAAACTTGAAATGAATACTGAAATGAGCAATAAAAAGCTTCAAAATACTTTCTAAATTATCATTTATTTAGAAATAGTTTTAGTAGTTCTTATTAATTTAAGTCTCATTTCTGCCTAATGTAGCGTAATAATGAAGTTTAATTTAGTCAAACTGTGGCTTAATTAGTAATTTTTGAATTATAACGAAAAGTATAATTTTTTCTAATGAATATTAGACATACAAATATCACTTCGCATATTTCAACTATTACGCGAGCAGGATTTTCTAGTATATAAAATTATAAAGAAGTAAAGTTTGTTTGTACGGGGTAATCTCTGGAACTACTGAACCGATTTCAAAAGTAATGATATCAAAATGATCGTGTTAGTCCATGTTCGAACATAGGCTATATCTTATGTCCATGCCACTACCCCAAAGGGGATGTAGGAGCAAAAAAAATCTAAAAATGCGATTTTTGTGTTGAGACTAGAAACATGATATTTGGAATGGTAGTTACTTATAAGATATAAAAGATCTCCAAGAACATTTCTTAAAAAATTCGAAATTTAAAACGGGTGATAATGCGCAAAAAACGTTCTAAATGGCGATTTCTACGCAATCTCAGGAAGTACCTAACCTATTTCAAAAATAATAGTGTCAAAATGATGGTGACAGCCCTTGCTCCAACATATGCTATATTATATGTCAGTGCCACTATCACAAAAGGGGTGCAGGAGCAAAAAACTTTCTAAATATGCGACTTTGTGTTACTGAAGGACCTAGAAACTTGAAATTTGGCATGGTAGTTACTTAATAGGATATAATGATCTCTCAGAATATTTCTTTAAAAAATCGAAATTTAAAACGGGGGATAATGCGCAAACAGCGTTCGAAATTGCGGTTTCTACGCAATCTCAGGAAGTACCGAACCGATTTCAAAAGTAATGGTTGGAAATTGATGGTGGCAGCCCTTTCTCTAACATAGGCTCTATATTATGTCGGTGTCACTACCACCTGGGGGCTGCAATAGCAAGATACGTTCTAAATTGCGATTTTTGTGTTACTGAAGGGCCTAGAAACATAAAATTTGGCATGGTAGTTACTTCTAAGATATAAATGATCTCTAAGAATATTTCCTAAAAAATCAAAATTTCAATAGGGGTGAAAATGCGCGAAAAGCATTCTAAAAAACGTTCTAAATTGAGATTTTTGTGATACTGTAGGGCCTAACAACTTGAAATTAAGTATGATAGTTACTTATAAGATATAAATGATCTCTAAAAACATTTCCTAAAAAAGTCGAATTTTAAGATGGGTGAAAATGCGCGAAAAGCGTTCTAAAAAGTTCTACATTGCAATTTCTACGCAATCTCAGGAAATATCAAACAGATTTCAAAAGTAATGGTTGCCAATTGATGGTTACAGTCCCTGACCCAACATAGGCTATATTTTATGTTGTTGCCACTCCCACATGGGGGTTGCAGATGCAAAAAAAAAAAAAAATTCTAAATCGCGTTTTTTGTAATACTAAGGGGTCTAAGGTTTTGAAATTTGGCATGGTAATTACTTAAAAAATGCAAATGCTTTATAAGAACCGTTGAAGGAAAATTCCAAATTTAAAAGCATGCACTGAGTGAAAAGCGATCTAAAAACATTCTAAATTACGATTTTTATGCGATTTTTTGGTGGGGATAGAACCTGCTCAAATATAAGCTATATTTCATGCCGGTGTCAGTACCACCAGTGTTGCATGAGCAAAAAACATTCTAAATTGTGATTTTTGAAATATTCGTTCTGATAAAAGGTATACAAACATTTTTGAAATTGTTTATTTGAAGGAGTGAATATAAAAGACAATAAAAAAACCATAAATTTTGCATCATGAATGAACTCGATCGGATAATTAGTTGCCGAGATATTTGTAATTCTATTTTTCATACTCTTCGATTTTTCATGACCCTGTATTTCATTCAAATTTCAATTCAAAGATATATTTTAATTGGAAATGAGACGCTTAATCCGACGCTGTTAGTTAATAGGATTATAATTTTTCGAGTTATAAGGATGTTTCTTTTACGCAATTCGGTACTACTTGATTATCCCGCTGACCAAAACACTATCGCCAAACTATAAGATTAAATGCCAATAATGGCTTATCGTAAATGTCAAGCATTTAATGCCTCTCCATACCTATAAGGGGGTTTATCATAGGGGGGACCTGTTCTGTCGCCAAATACCGTCAAATTTGTCGACAACTTGGCGGTATATCGCCAAATTAGCGGTATCTCTAATGTTTCGCCAAATTCCCATAGACTTCCATTGTAAACCAATAGCATTTACTTGCTTACAGAAAATCAACAAATTGAGATATTTTAATGCAACAAAAAGTAATATTAGCTTAAGGAGTTATATTAATTATATTTAAGGAAGTCCAAATAAATTAAATTATGAATAAAAGTAACATGGTACAATGCTTAGCAAATATCACATGTTTTATTTTCAATTTTATATTATCTATATCCATGATGGGTAAGTATTACGCTGGCCCCCAACGACTAGTTTGCCAAGATGTAGTCAATTTCACTTGTTGAGCCATTTACACAATCAATCTGTTTCCTCTTTCATTACGCACCCCATATCCACGATTTCCTACTGAAAACTCGCCTTTCTTTTTTTCCCAAATTCTAGCATTCCAGTCTCCCATTATTAATTTTATGTAGTATTTTCACTTTCATGCATTGAAGCTACTTCTTCATAGAAATACTCAATTTCTTCATCAGTATAACTTATTGTTGGTGCATAAACTTGGGTAATTTGCAGCTTATATCTTCCGGACACTTGTATTACTAACCTTGCAACTCTATCTGATGTACTATCATATTCTACGATGTGATTCTTCCACCTTTTATGAATCAGAAATTCTGCACCACTTGTTTTTCCATCTTCTGTGCCTCTGTAGTATAATACATGTCCACTGGCAAGATCAATCTTCTCCTCTCCTTTTTTTCTTACTCCACATAATCCTCGATTCTTTCTAATTCTTCTTCAAGTTACTGTAAACGATTTTCCGAAGATAGGGATCTCCATTATACGTAGCCAAGGTCATCAACTTATGGCAGCCAAGCCACGCCTGGGGATTCTTAGCACCCTCTGTTTTCATGTCTTTCTGCTCGCTGCCGTAACCAGGAACATACAGACTGCCTGGAATTAAGGGCCGTGATTTGTTTTGTGAATTAATGGTAAAATAAGGGTGGGGGGGTAGGTGGCCAAGCGGGTTGGAGGAAGAACATCCGCGTTCGTTCACCATGCACTAGGCAAGGGTACTAACAGTCTGCCCCGGTGAAAGGTGCGGATTGGACATTAAGTCTCTCCTCCCAGTCGATTCCTTAAGTCCTCCTCGAAGGCAATTAAAGGGCTTTCTCCTGGTTAATAAGTAGAGGCTATTAAACAGCCCATATACCGGGTGTCCCAAAAATGACTGATGGATTTTAAAATTCAATAACTTGCAAACGGTGACAGATATTTAAAAAATTCTTGCAAGACGGTTATGTATGATGTCAGGAGTTTTTTTAGTGTATTCTTAATTTTAGTTCGAATTTCAAATAATAGATGGCACTGACGGCGATTGACGCTCAGTCGAGGCCTAAACTGACGTCTCTCCGCATTGAACAGAAGGAAGGAGATTAAGGCTATGGAGTGGTTCTCATTCGCCAGCACAATCTTGCTCTTAGGGCCCGATTCTCAACTCATTCGATATGATTTCAATGGAATGCATTGTTGTCATGGAAACAACAAATTCTTCGATAGTGGAATACAGCGTTAAGAACTGGGCATGAATTTAACCTTTAACTGATGTTACCGGTCTCTCAAACCGCAGATTTTTTCTGTTTTTATAGTTTAACTTGCAATTTTCAGTTTAACTACAAACACTACCGAAATTTTGTTCCGTTTGGAACTTTATTACTATCACCAGAGACTTTTGAATAGGGGAATTTTAATTATAACAGTCCGAGTCCTGTGCAAAAAGTTTAGTACAAAAACACCATTCTATGAGTTAATCGTGCCTTTTATTCGTCTTTCGTTGCAGCGGTCTCACAGACCGCTTCACACTAGTTATGTGAATATTTCTGTGACATCAGTTAAAGGTTAAGAAGTAGTATTCGATTTTGCAGGCGATTTTACATTGATGAAGTTTTATTTTCCCGGATTAAATTACTTTTTATGGTCTGATTAAAAGAATATTTTATGCATCGTGTTTTAAAAATAGGTGAAGAGATTTAGAATTTTTTGTTGTTGTTAAAAATTTCATAATTTTCATTACATTCTAATAAATTTTAGATCTTTTAAGGAAGTTCATCAATAGGTTTTTATGAATGTTGGATAATAATCGTGAAAATGGTTAATAGTATATTGTTGCTCAAAATAACTACTTAAAAACAAATATTAGAATTTACCTTGTTTAACCCTTTTGAATAGGGTATTATATCGTTGCATTAAAATTAAAAAAATAAAATGAATGCTAGTTAATTAAAAATTTTGTTTGACAGTTTGATATTAAAATATTGTACTACATGCAGCTTCATCTTGATGTTAGGCAAAAAAAAAAAAAAAAAAAAAAAAAAAAACTAGTAAATATTTTTTTATCTACATCTACTATTTAAATTGTAAAAATGTGTTAAAAGAATTCTTGGAGTTTGAATTTTTACGCTTTGGCAACTCTTTCTACACGCAAATGCTAATATGCATATATTTTTAATAACAAAGATATCAATGATATATAATGTGATAAACTAAGTTCAAATTAAATTTGACAAGTGTCTAAAACTTAGTAGTACTTAAATTATTGAAGGCCACAAACAAATTTTTATTGAAATTTTTATCTTGATATAAATTAAGACCGTATTTCTAATAGCACATTTGTTGGAATGCAATTGTAATTTTAAAGCTCTTTAGTTTATATATTTTTAAAAAATTCATGAATCGTAATAATCAGGGCTTGGCAAATGTGATCGCCACTTGCAACCAATATTTTTTACTCTATGATCAAGATTTTTAATCTGGCGATTTTTGTAGTGTTAACGAAAGAAAAAAGTGTAAACGGCATTTTCCATTTCATAAACAGAAAACGACATTCTCTGCTGCTTTAGCCAGTTAGCATGTCATGTCATGTGATTAGAATGTGGAGAGAGGTGGGTCGTTCTTACGCGTTGTTTACCCATGTTTTTTGCAAGAGGATTCTGTTTACAGTTTTTCAGGGAAATTTGGTAGTAGTGGCCCGGAGGGGGGGATTGAGAGAGAATTTTAAATATTAGAACAATAGCTTTATTTAATGAAGAATGTTCTATAATTATACGTGTTTAGTGTTTGAATTATCATCCATAGTAAATGGAAATAAAATTCCACTGAAAATCAGAATGACATTTTTTTGGAGGGGGGGGGGGGGGCAGGTACTTATCCTTAGCGATTTCATTGTTGTATTAAATCAATCCTTAGATTGTTGTATTAAATCAATACTTTGATTGTTGTATCAACCCGTAAGAACGACCCACCCTCTCTCCACATTCTAATCACATGACATGACATGCTAGCTGGCTCGAGCAGCAGAGAATGTCGTTTTCTGTTTATGATATGGAAAATGCCGTTTACACTTTTTTCTTTCGTTAACACTACAAAAACCGCCAGATTAAAAATCTTGGTCGTCGAGTAAAAAATATTGGTTGCAAGTGGTGATCGCATTTGCCAAGCCCTGCTTATTACGATTCATGATTTTTTAAAAAATATATATAAACTAAAGAGCTTTAAAATTACAGTTGCATTCCAACAAATGTGCTATTAGAAATACGGTCTTAATTTATATCAAGATAAAAATTTCAATAAAAATTTGTTTGTGGCCTTCAATAATTTAAGTACTACTAAGTTTTAGATACTTGTCAAATTTAATTTGAACTTAGTTTATCACATTATTAACCATTTGGAAAAATGGTTATTGTTCTCGTCAGGGTAGGAAATGAAAAGCATATCTGAAGATTTTTATTGGTTTAATCCGCATTTTATTCGTTTTGTGATTGGCCTATACAGTAATCTGTATTTCCCTTTAGTTTCAACAGAGATGGACAACAGAGTGTTGCCACTATGACAAAAAAGTAATAAAAACTACAAAAAAAATTAATAACCCAGAAATAAATTGAGATACAGCTTTCAAACATACTGCATTTAAAAGTACATTTTTTTCTCTACACGACTATGTAAAAAGTAATATTGTGGGATGTTTAGAAGTTTAAGAATGAAATTTCATTTAAAATGTGTCATCAGATTTCTTGGAAATCTGACGACGGAAAAGTCTTTTCCCGAACAGCCAATGAAATGCTTGGCGTAATGTATGATCAACTCCGTGCGATTTTTTTAGGTCTTAAATTTTAGTCTTTGAAAAAATCGTTTTCCAAATTGTCGTTGTAATTTGTTAAATTGCTTTTTTTCTTTTTATATCATTGATATCTTTATTATTAAAAATATATGCATATTAGCATTTGTGTGTAGAAAGAGTTTCCAAAGAATAAAAATTCAAACTCAAGTATTCTTTTAACACATTTTTACAATTTAAAACAGATGTAGATAAAAAATATTTACTAGTTTTATGTTATCAAACATCAAGATGAAGCTGCATGTAGTACAATTTTTTTTTTTTTTAATTAACTAGCATTTATTTTACTTTTTAAATTTTAATGTAACGATATAATACCCTATTCAAAAGGGTTAAACAGGGTCACTTCTAATATTTGTTTTTAAATAGTTATTTTGAACAACAATATACTATTAACCATTTTCACGATTATTATCCAACATTCATAAAAACCTACTGACAAACTTCCTTAAGGTGTCTCAGGACTCTTAAAGCTTCAAATTTTCGAAATTTTAATTTTTTTAGATGTTAAACTATTATCTTTTCTGAACATTTTGATATAATTATATTCTAGAAATTCCGATTAGAACGGAAGTTATGGTTTTTAGGTAGATTTCGTATGAAATACTACCTATTACATTTTCCCCTATGTTGGAATTTCTGAAAACTTTTTGCAGATCTAAACCGATCATGACCCCTAGAACCCAAAACCACCCTGAGTAAAAAAACTTTATCTATCTATCTATATAATATATATCACTTTCACAATTCTGGACAAATCTCTTCCAAACTGATACATAAAATCAAGGGGCATAAAATCTCTGTGAAGTTTGTTAATGGGCAAAATCGGACCAAGGAGATGGAAACAGGAAGGGGTTTTGTGAAAACTGAAAAAAAAAAAAAAAAAAAAAAAAAAACCCGTAACTTCTTAATTTTTGTACATATCAAATCAGTTTAAAGTTTTTATTACTTCTAAAAATAGGGCCAAAAATTTATGTATCATAGATTTTCGATAAAATAAAAAATGGGCTCAAGGGGCGCAAAAAATAGGGTTTTTGGGAGAAAAAAATTCATAACTTCATCAATTCTCCAGATATCAAATCCAATTTATTGTACATCTCCTTAATATTATCTACAACTTTTATATTCACAAGTTTTTGATAGGACCAATTCGTACCGCGAAAAAAAAAATAAATAAAAAAATAAAAACGAAAACAAAAAAGGGGGTTGAAGAAAAAAATTCATAAATCCGTCAATTCACAAGATATAAGATCCCCATAATTTTATCATATATCTTCTGAATGTTGTCTGCAACATTTATACAGACAAGTTTTTGATAGGACCAATTCTTTCAGCAAAAACAAATTAAAAATACATAGCTGTTGAAGAAAAAAATCATCTTATTAATGGTGTATTCAAATCCAAACTGCTTATTTTTTTACTCATTTTTAATTTCATTTTTGCTCTCAGACGCATCCAATTGGTAGATTCTCTTATTCAGAAACTATATAATGTATCGTAATGGTCGATTTTTTGATAGAGGCAGAATATATTTCAAAAAATGATGTCAAAGTGGGCATTTTGAACAGAATTTCCCGAAGCGATTGTGTTAGAAACGAAAAATATTGTCCTACTGAAAAAATGATTGTTTATAAATGAAGTTTTAATTAATTGAACGAAAAATAAAAACACAGGTCGCTTATAAATATCTTCAAAAATCACGTCAGCAAGTTTCATTTTTTTCTTTTAAAAATGAATCTGAAAATGTGCCAGAAAATTGCGAGTATTTGAGCATGGAAAATTATTTTTTTATAATACCGCCGTAACATGATTCTGATAAAACCAGCTATTATATAAAAATGAAATAAAAACTCGTCAAAAGCGATCAGATAAAATTGTTAAAGTGGGTTTATCTCTAATCATGATTTAGTTTTTTTTGGTGAAATTAGTATACTTAACTTCGAAATCTACCTCCGCCTGTAGGCCGGGCCGGCAGGGATTTTTAGAATTATACCCGCGCAATAGCTGAAGCGGCATTTCCGAAGATTTGAACTCATTTTTCTCCAAATGACGTTTTTGGGCATAACGCGCAGGATATCTCAAAAACTTATGAATATTTTTTCATGAAATTAAAAAAAATATATTTTTCAGTCTGTATAAACTGAACCTAAAATTTCCTTTTTATTGTTCAAAAAAATATTTTTTTAGGTAATTATACTGTTGAAATTTTCAATATTTTGTATTAGGTAAGTACAACTTTGTATTAAAAATATAAAAATGCTTTAAATACAAATTTATTTAGGTTTAGGGTAATTATTGTAATCTAAAGTATAATTAGGCACAAAAAAAGTAATTTTAGTGACAAAATTTATTTTGTAATCCTGCGCGTAAGCTGCCATACCAATTTTCTGCTCGACAAATATCTGACAGTTTGGAGCCCCCTATAAATGCTAATTCTGCAACTTGAATTTTTTTTAAATACATGAAAGGAAAGAACATACTTATATCTGCCATCCCAATTAAATTTGTGTTTTTAAATCATGTGCATTTTAAAATATTAAATGTTGAAAAATGATCTTTTTTTTTCATTTTTTCCAATTTTAAGAGTCTTGTCCTGAGACCCCTTAAAAGATCTAAAATTTTTAACAACAAAAAATACTAAATCTCTTCACCTAGTTTTAAAATACGATGCATAAAATATTCTTTAAATCGGACCATAAAAAGCAATTTAATCCTGGAAAATGAAACTGCATCAATGTAAAATCGCCTGCAAACTCGAATACTACTACTTAAATTCATTCACAGTTCTTAACGCTGTATTTCCACTATCGAAGAATTTGTTGTTTCCATGGCAACAACGCACTCCACTGAAATCACATCGAATGAGTTCAGAATCGGGCCCTAAGAGCAAGATTCTACTGGCGAATAAGACCCACTCTATAGCCTTAATCTCCTTCCTTCGCATCAATGTTGATTGACGTCAGTTTCGGCCTCGACTGAGCGTCAATCGCTATCAGCGTCATCTATTGTTTGAAATTCGAACTAAAATCAAGAATCACAGTAAAATAACTCCTGACATCTTACATAACCCTCCTGCAAGAATTTTTTAAATATCTGTCACCGTTTGCAAGGTACTGAATTTTAAAATCCATCAGTCATTTTTGGGACACCCGGTATATTATATATATATATATATATATATATATACTGGGTGTCCTAAAAAGGACTGACTGATTTTAAAATTCAATAACTTGCACACGGTGACAGATATTTAAAAAAAATCTTGCAGGAGGTTTATGCACAAGGTCAAAAGTTTTATTACAGTGATTTTCAATTTTAGTTCGAATTACAAACAATAGATGGTGCTGTAAGCAATAGTCGCTAAATACAGGCTCGATTTTTGGTCCTTTCTCTTGTTCTATGCGGAAAAAGGAGATGGAAATGTATTATCCGGGCCACGAAGTACCAAAAATTGAGTCTGAATTTCGCAGCGCCATCTACTGTTTGTAATTCGAACTAAAATCGAAAATCACTGTAAAAAAAACTTTTGACCTTATGCATAACCCTCCTGCAAGAATTTTTTAAATATCTGTCACCGTTTGCAAGTTATTGAATTTTAAAATCAGTCAGTCCTTTTTAGGACACCCGGTACATACACTGGTGGACAAAATTTAAGGACCAAGAATAAATGTACACATAAATGAGAATCTAGGTGAGATTGTGGGTCAAGAGCAAACAATAGTATTAACAGAATGTTACACAAGATTTAATACAAAAATTTTGTTGAAAGGATGTATATAGAGTATTCCCAGAGGTTCTTTTTCTGAAACGTGAATATTGTCCGAAAACATGACTGTACAAAGAAAGCAAAATACTCACAATTCACAATTGTTAGTGCCATATCAATAAGGGATGTGGTCACCGTGTAATGCGAGACAACTTTCAACCCCGCGTGGCATACTCAGAACAATATGATTCAGTAGTTGTAGAGGCAAATTGTCCTATTCCTCCTTCACTGCACAGATGAGGGTTTTCTTGTTTGTGGGAGGAAATTGTCGAGCAGCAATATGTTTCCCCAAGGCATCCCATACATTTTCAATGGGATTCAGGTCAGGAGAATGTGCTGGCCAGTCTATGTGATGTATAGATTCGGCCTCAAGACAATCTTGTACAGGCTGTGTGCGATGACAAGATGCATTATCGTCCATAAAACGATACTTTTCGCCGACAGTACCTCGAAAAAGTCGAACATGTGGAAGCAGGAAGTCTTCAATGTACCGTCTACCAGTCATGGACCTTGGTCAAACACATAGAGATCTGTGCAGCCATTGAACATTATGCTTGCCCACACCATGAACTTGAAGTCGCATATCGATCTCTTTCTAGAATATTTTTGCGACAGTAAGCACTACCAACCTCGCGCCATATCAGTTTATGCCTACAATCAGACGATAGACTGAATCTACTCTCATCTGAGAAGATCATGGTAGACCAGTAGTCATCAATCCAATTGCGATGCATACGGCACCACTATAAATGGGCGCTACGTGGGCGTCTCGAGAGTAGGATACTCACAACAGGTCTTCGGGTGTATAAGTCCACCCTTTTTCAAACATCTTGCAACAGTTTTCCCGTGAGATTTTAGCTCCTGTGGCAGCACAAAGCTGATTTGCTAATTGACCAGCTGCGCTGTGTTTGTTCTTTTTTGCCAAAATAACAATATAGCAATCTTCTTGGGACGTCGTACTGCTAGGACGACCTCTTCCCGTGCGCCTAGTACATATTTCACTCTTTTGGAATGTCGCCTGTAGCCTAGATGATAGGAATATCTGGTGTCCATATCCTAGTCTCATCACTCTATAACTTCATTCTGAATCCTGACTTATATTCACATCTTTATTTTCATTTAGTTTAATGTCATATTAGCTTTTCATATATCACAGTTATCTTTTGTTTATAATAGTTATTTATCTTTTTACTATAAAGAAAAATAAAAGTAAATATTTTTATTTTATTTTTACTTACTGTTATCAATATAGTTAGTCCATTAGATACTACAAGTTCTTTTCTTTTTCTGTCCTTAAATATCGTATTCCTTTAACTACCGGCAGAAACAGTTTTTATCAATCGCGGCACTCATTTCCGTGCACACGGTTTACAAATCACGCGGCGTACTGAGGGATTCTAACAAGGCTAACAAAAAAGACTGGCTACCGCGATGCATTCCATATGTCTTTTTTTACAGATCGCTAAAGTGACATGGTGATCTCTTCGCACGCCTTCATTGGTGCATTCAAGCATCACATGACTCCAGCGGTCTGTAAAAAAAGATACGTGGAATGCACCGTGGTAGCCTGTCTTTCTCGTTAGCCTCAGATTTTAACATATAACGACAGATGGTGTGACTGTCTGTCTTCTCCTGTGTTTCTCTCCCATGATTGGGCGTCAGCCATTGGATCTTTCCCGAAGTTCGGAAGTGACGTTATGTGCTGGAAATGAGGCTGTGTAATGATATGCATTTTATTGTGGATGGAGTATATATTCCGTCGCTCTCGTGAGTTCGCTAGCTTCGTTTAGGGGTGTGTTTGCGCCGTGCATGCGCGCTCAGAAGTTTATGCCATGGAGTAGGTCTTATCGAAGAAAGGAATTTCAAAATAATTCAATTATTTCATTTATTTTTATGGTTCAAAACAGGTAAAACCAACGACTATATTTTTTTATCCTTCCAAAAAATTGTTTTCGTAACAGAAATACATGCCTATGTTCACTCAGATAAAATCCAAAATATTCAGGAAAAGCATCACGTGACTTACTTCATCTACTTTAGCCCGTTCAGCGTTTAAACTTTGACAACCAAACCCACCCAAACTACTCAGAAAATTTTTTATGGCCGATTTGATCCCGTGATTGTGCGTTTTGTGTTTATGTTTAATTGGTTGTGCTTTGTTTGGTAGGTTGATTGATACAATTTAACGATTCAATTGGTGATCTAAAAATTTTAACAATTTTCTTTTTATTTATTTAAAAATGATTTATCAGTTGATTTATATCTTCCATGATAAATAGAATGCTGTTAATAAACCAAGATTGCGATATCAACATATGAGATTTGTTTGTAATCTACTATACTGGATGGATTTCAATGGAATTTGCACTGTTAGACAGTTTTTCAGAGAATGTTTTAATATATATATTTCTTATTTTATGATTGCATATTTTAATACCGTGTGGATAACAGACCAAAATACATCATAAAACATGAGAAATAAATGGCATTCAAAATTCTGTTAGTATAAGCAAAATACTTACTTATACTTTCAGCAGAAAATTTATAAACATTCTAATCATACTTTATTCACTACAAAACTAGACAGCAAACCTATATATTTTCTCTCTTTAAAAAATATATGTACAGATATTTTTAGTTAAAATAATCTACATCTATTACATTTTATTTTGATAATGTTCAAAGTAAAATATGATTTCCAGCCTAGTCTCGATAAAAATTCACTCCTAAAGTACTCAAAAAAAAAAAAAAGAAAGAAAAGAAAGAAAACCAAGGAATTATCCTACGCACAAAAGGATATTGTCGCACAATATATATTATTTTTTCATTTGCTTAATATATATATCGCTATACATATACATATTACATATATAATCACTTAGAAACGAAACTTTAAATATTAAATGGCGTTCAGATGTAAAATTTTCATCTCGAAATACCTCATTTTCACATATTTAAATAAGTATTTTATTATTATAATAAAAATACACATGCCTCTGTATAATAAAAATAAAAAATAAATCTTTATCAAAAATATCTTTATGGAAAATATAAAACAACCAATTAAAAAAAAAAAATATGAACACAATGTGGGGCTGGAAGGATTTGAACCCAGAGTCCCCAGTCTCGAGTTCAATGCCCTATCCATTCAGCCACCTAGCACACGTTCCTTTTGCAACAGAATATCTTTATAATTAGCACCATAATTAATCTAATCTAATCCATGATCTGTTCCTGAACACACTATGCGTTATTCCATCCATGATACAGACCCACTCCATGTTCCTGTCTCCTGAGCTCTCGCGCGCGCAGCGCACGTGCATCTTGAACACGCTCTAGGACAGGGACGGGCGAACCCATGGCACGCGTGCCAAAAGTGGCAAATGAAAGAATAATTTTGGCACATTGTTACTTGTGACTCTAAATCAGTATACCGTGATACTACACAAAATGCACAAACTCCAAATGATCTAAACAAGACTAAATTTGATTTATTGGAAATTGAAGAATTTTAATTACAGCTTTTTAAAATACCGTAAATTATCACATTAGTAACTGTACCACTGATAAAATTATTTCAACTTAGAATTTAATTTTTTTTATGATTATTATAGTGCAATATCTCACCTGTATGTTACCCATTTGATTTTGCTTTTCATCTTAATGTTATTATTTAAAGTTTTTTTTCGTGATTTTTTCCCTCCACTAAATTTGTTGACACGTCAAAGTCCTGTAAAATATTTTTGGAAATAAATTGGCACGCGGTTATAAACGCCAACCCTGCTCTAGGAAACCATCTGCTCTGCTGTGTTGTGTTGTGTTGTCTTTTGACTCTGAAACACCGGTCAGGTTTGGAAAAAGACTGGAGTAAGTTTGTTTGTGTTGCAGAAGTATTTTTAAAGAAATGAAATGTATTTAATCTGGTTTTTATCTTCATCGTCTTTTAATCATTATCATCATGTTAATTTGATGACACATCTGTTTAAAGTGAAAGTGTTAAGTCGCTTCTACAGAAAGATGATGTCGTCGTGTTTAGAGTGTGATCAACTTCGTCAATTAGTCAAGCCGTTTGTGTTTACATTGTGTAAATTGAACTATTCAAGGCTTTGACAGATGGATGTTTAATACGGTGGCCGGAGACACGTTTCACATCTTTCAGGCTAATAGGTTTTTATTTAAATTCATCTTTTTCTTTTCAGTGTAAACTCTTTTCTCCATATACACTTATCACTTTTAGTTGTTCCAATTTAATCGGTAACATTTTTCACATCCTTTTTCTTGCTTACGTTGTCCCTTAGTTATGGAGCTTCAGTGTAAGGAGGCGTTTAAATAAACTGCCGTTTTGAAGTTGCCGGTGGCTGATAATGAGATTCGTTATGAATTAAGCACAGTACGAGTTTTGTGAAAGTACATACTGATAACTGTTATATTTAAAATAAGTGGAAAGTCTAATGATGTATTACAATTTTACTGTAAAAATGCTAACATATTTTAAGTTTTTTTATTGTAACTGTAAATTCCTTAGCAAATTGCACCAAAAACTATACAGTCTATTGATAAATAGCAATCAAATGAAATATGTAAAAACTATTGAAATCACTTTCAACTCTTTAATGTTATTGTGGGCCTTGGAATTGCCATCAAACCTTTAATTTCCAAATAAGTGATTTTGGCATTGGAAATATATCAGTTTTCTCTTTCATTTATAATCTAGGTCTGTAACCTATGAAAATTTGAAGTCAAGATCGTTTTTGTTAAAAACTAAATCTTACACAATGTACAATTTTATGTACAGATACAGGTAAAAACCACAAGTTCTAACATAAACATATGGAAAAGTATTTAACAACTTCATAATGACAAGCTAAATTTTCAGAGTTTTAAGCCAATACAAATTTTTATTTTTATAGAAATGAAGATAATAGAATAACAACACTAATAAAATGATGTGATTTTATATCTATATAGTTTTACCATTCATTTAAATATGATGGAAAAATGATGTTCATAAATGTGAATGTACAAGAAAGAGTTAAAATAAAAAGAGTGAAAGGATTATATTTTAAATAAAATTAATGAAATATAACAATATGCAATGAGAACAATGTTTGGCGATTTATCACCTGCAGAAGACTAACACTAGAAAACAGGAATTCTGCTTTTTCAGAATTTAGTGTCACCCCCGATGAAAGTAAAATATATATATGTATATGAATATAGATAGTACAAAACATATTTCAGTTTTAAGACTTAAAACACACGCTTTTATTTTATATAAAATAACGTCATTCGCATCTGCCGAAGAATTCCATATTTACAAACCAATCTTAAATAACATCTACAGTAAAGTACGCATATGACGTCACTATCGCTGAATAATACACAAATCCAGGAAAAAGCGATGTATTCATTCAAGAAACTCGACAAAAAAAATCGTCTATCTATTGATTCATATGCCTTCATTTATTTGTAACATTAATATAGATACTTAAAATTAAATACAGTTTATAATAGCTCCCCGTTTTATCAGATATCATTCATTTATATTTTTTCAAAATAGCACATATTTTAATTACTTTTTTTTCAGTTGTTATGGGAAAATGGCTACAAAAAAGATCATTATTATTTTTCCTTTACTTTCTACAGAAATGGAGTAATGCAGTTGCCAACATTAAACAAATGGCACTAAAAACTACAAAAAAATTAATATCTTAAAAATAAATTGAGACAAATTGCATTTAAAAGTACCTTTCTTTCCCTTTATGATGGTATAAAGATTCAAAATGTGTGATGCTTAGAAGTTTTAAAAAAATTGCAGTAGGGATTACCCATATTTAACGGTGTAATGATACATCTGCTTAGTTTTACGGCTGGCTTATATAACATAACATTATTTTTTAGAGACAACACCTTTAATTGCTGTCCGAAAGAAATAGCATATCGGGGGCTAATTAGAGGTATAGAATTAATAATATGAACTTGCGAAGCAATATTATCTATGCACAAATACAATCAAAGAAATTCTACAGATTAAATAACAATCTAGGAAAATATTATGCATACCTATCACTGTAGGTCTTCATCAGGAAAATAGACATATTACTTATATAACATGTTATTTTTTAGAGCCAACACTTTAATTGCTGGCCGAAAGAAATAGCATGTCAGGGGCTAATTAGAGGCTTAGAATTAATAATATGAACTTGCAAAGCAATGCTATCTATGCATAAATACAATTAAAGAAATTCTATAGATTAATAACAATCTAGGAAAATGTTATGCATAATTATCATTGAAGATCTTCATCAGGAAAATAGACATATTGCTTATATAATGTTATTTTTTTAGATTTACTTTAATTGCTGGCCGAAAGAAATAGCATATCAAGGGCTAATTAGAGGTATAGAATTAATAATATGAACTTGCGAAGCAATGCTATCTATGAATAAATACAATCAAAGAAATTCTACAGATTAAATAACAGTCTAGGAAAATGTTACGCAAAATTATCATTGAAAGTCTTCATCAGGAAAATAGACATATTGCTTATATAACATGTTATTTTTTAGAGATGACACTTTAATTGCTGGCCGAAAGAAATAGCACATCGGGGGCTAATTAGAGGTATAGAATTAATAATATAAACTTGTGAAGCAGTGCTATCTATGCATAAATACAATCAAAGAGATTCTATACATTAATAACAATCTAGGAAAATGTTATGCATAATTATCATTGAAGGTCTTCATCAGGAAAATAGACATATTGCTTATATAATATGTTATTTTTTAGATTTACTTTTATTGCTGGCCAAAAGAAATAGCATATCAGGGGCTAATTAGAGGTATAGAATTAATAATATGAACTTGTGAAGCAATGCTATCTATGCATAAATACAAAGAAATTCTACAGATTAAATACAGAGTCAGATAATATAGACAAACACGCGAACGCTGTTCGCAGAAAATTTCCAAAGTTTGCAGACAGTTTTTTTTTTTTTTTTTTTTTTACAAATTTCTTAATTAAAAAAAGAAAAAATTAAGACCTCAGGCAGAGAATCGGTGCGACGCACGTCGCAGCTTCTTGAGAAGGTCTGCAGGCTATTTTTCAATTGGAAAAAAAAAAAAAAAGTTTGCTAGAAATTATTTGCCATGTACCATGGTACAGTATTTTTTGGACGAAGCGTCACGGCACATACGAGTTTAAACCTTAAAAAATTAGGCTTTACATATTAATTTAACAGATTAAAAATAAATTTTGTGTTAAAAAATTAATGTTAAATGTTGATCTCTTTTAAATAAAGTTTATTTGGTTGGACATTTTAGCGAATGTTTGTGCGCTTGTTTAGTGTTTTTCCGCAATTTTTTTTACATTCGAATGTGGAGTTCAGTTTTAATATCTAGTAAATATTATCCTCTTTTCAATAAAGCCTAATTCAGAAAACTGAAAGGGGGGTGGGGGGGTGTTGAATACATGTAACGTAATGGGAAGGATTGGAAAGAGGGCGTTTGTCCTTAAGTTCTGCAGGCTGTTTATAAAATTTCTACTTGTGTTGCAGACTGCAGAAAAAAATTCTGCTGCTGGGTTCAAGCAAAAAAAAAATTGCTTTGCAGAAATTTAAAAAGCTAAATTGAAGAGATTTTTTTGCTGGTAGCGGCAATATAGGACTTGGGAAGGGCGTGGCGTTTTTTTGCAGAAAAAATTTAAGAAATTATTTGAGTTCGCAGACAGTTTTACATTTTATCTAAGTCTGATTAAATAACAATCTAGGAAAATATTATGCAAAATTATCATTGAAGGTCTTCATCAGGAATATAGACATATTGCTTATGTAACATGTTATTTTTTAGAGATGACACTTTAATTGCTGGCCGAAAGAAATAGCATATCGAGGGGCTAATTAGAGGTACAGAATTAATAATATGAACTTGCGAAGCAATGCTATCTATTCATAAATACAATCAAAGAAATTCTATAGATTAAATAACAATCTAGGAAAATGTTATGCATAATTATCATTGAAGGTCTTCATAAGGATAATAGACATATTAGATTTCAGATTACAAAGAAAAACAATTTAAAGGATTGTTATAAAAAGATAAATTCTAAATAAAACACAGAAAATACATTCATGAAGAAAATGTTTGTACCTGTAATTTTAGCAGAACATTCATATAAATTTGCTTTTCTCATACAAAAAATCCCCAAAAAGTAATTTTTTCACTTCTGTGGTTTAATGACTCATGCTAGAGAGTTTACATTTCTTTTTTCTCAACTTGCATAGAAAAATATTAAATTATTCAGCTTTGTGTTTCCAATAACCAATCTTAAACATAAAAATAATAATAGTAATTACAATATTTAACCCTTTAGTTCCCACATGTAATCTATTGGAGCAATGTTCATTTTTTCAATTGATTTCAGTTATTTAGCTTCTAAATGTGACAAGATAGAATTTTAATGGGAGGAGGGGAGGGGGTCATTTGTTTTTATTTGGTTGTTATAGTACCCACACTGTAGTGTGCATTGGACACTGGCGCAATATTTATTTAACAATTTTCATACACACAAGACTTCTAAAACTGTTTTACTAACAATAAATTGTAAAAAAAGTGAGTATTCACCTTTTACAAGCCATAGTAAACACATAACTTATGCAATGTTGTAGTGTCGCTAGTCAAAAAGGCATGAGAAAGTTTCCAAAGTAATAAAAGCATTTGGTTACAGAGGAAGTGTTGATATGGTATCAAGACCTTCATTAGTTCTTCAAAAAGTAAATATATAGGCCTGAACTTGCTTGTGACATTCTTTCAAAAATTATAGATCAAAAACTAGTAAATTCATCCTGCAGGGTATAGTGGTAACTGGAGAGTTAAAAGTTTTGGAGAATAGATAGAAAAAAGTATTCAAGTATATAATATCTTAAATGCAATTTGTTTGAAAACTGTACCTCAATTTATCGATTTTTTAAATAATTTTCAAGCACGAATTTTTAAAAATTTCTCTATCGCATGTAGCTTGACTAAGGGAAATTAACCTGTTTGGACATAAAACAATATATGTAATTCAACATTTGTTTCCAGTTAATATTCCACATTAAATTAACAGTTCATCAATAAATAAATAAAATATAAAAATGCAAATTTTACAAATATGTAATTGAACAACACTGAAATAATCAGAAAGAAAAAGGCTATTATAAATAGCAAACATTTGATTATTAACATTTTGCATGTGACTAATACAAAACTTTTAATAAATTTCGAAATTTTATTTAAATGCATAATTGATATTTTTCACATAAAAATGCTTTTTAGTGTTGATAGTTGGCAATATGTAAATTAAATTACATAAAATCTATTAAAGTTTACAGGGGCAAAAAAAAAAAAAAAAGATTTTCACCTATTTCCTGTAACACAGGAAAGCTGGGTTGGATCCTCTCATTTTCTTAATAGAAGATTTGCCTATAGAAAAGCGAAACAATAGTGTTTTTTACCATTTTTTTTCTGGAACAGAAATGAAGATTTTAGCTCTGGGTTTTTTCCTGTTATTTATTATCATTTGGCAAATCATATCTACCAAAACCTGTCTATGGTTCATGGATGGCAAAGATAATCATCAGTTCTCATTAAAAGTAAAACTAGAATCTGTGCTGTGTAATTTCGACAAAGAAAGATTATATTTTACTTTACCAGTAAAGAACAAGCACATCAGTCAGATCTCTTGCATATTCAACAGGTTTTGCAGAAGGGAGGTGCATTGTGAAAAGAGAAATATAGGTAAGGAGGGAATGAAATTTGAAGCGGAAACACCTGAGATTCCATTTGTGAAGAGCAGAGCCACAGCATAAGCAGAGATAATGTTGAAAAATAGATAAAATCACTAATGTTATTGTTATATAAAGAGCGATTATGACTCTCACACAATAGAAGACTAACAATTTCCTAACCTTAAGCAAATGCTGGTTGACTAAAAACAAAAGAAAATATTCATTTCACGTTAGGTCTCTAAAAATAATAATAATAAATAAACATTCTAATCATAAAGTATGCTAATGGCAACATATGAACAGGTCGTCACTGTCAACGTCAGACATAAATCATCAAATATCACAGATTTTCTTAAAAAGTAACATTCTAATACTACGGGGGGGGGGGGGGGGGGCAATCATGTTTCAAACCTGAAACATGATTTCTGTTTCTCTTCATTCTGATCAAAATAACATAAAATGACTTGAAATGGAATAAGTAATTTTTAAGGGGGAAAAGTTATTTTTATATTTTCTATTCGAGAATAAATAATATACTTAATTTCAGAAAGAATGAGCCTGAAACCGAAGACTGGTATAAAAATCGAGCACAAGCATGGGCTTTCGAGCTTGGACTGAGCCCATCTCATCTCTAGTTTATAGTGCTCCAAAACAGTTTAAGCCTACAGACGAATTGCGCTAAAGCACTAAATAACTATGAAAGGACTTTGAATTCGACCAAATCGTTTTACAGGGATAATCTATAGACTATAAAGAATAGGAAAATGTTAAAAACAAAAGCAATTTTTTCAACAACAAAAAAAGCAAATTCCCTTCTTAAAGTAAAACATGTTTGCTTTAAGAAGTTAACAATTATTTTTAATGTTACGAAGTATGAAAGAATTTTTTTTTTTTTTTACACTTGTTGAAATGACAGTACAAAAATAAATTTTTTATACAGCTTTCATATCCATAGAAAATTAACCTATGTAAAAAATACCCAGCATGGTAGAAGTATTCTAGCAAGATTTTAAAAGATGTTTAAAAGAAATCTAACTTTTCTTGCAATTTGCACTTTTAGACAAACAAGATTAAAATCAATTTTATACACAATTTTTGTGTATCATTTGTGATGTTAATATATAATATGTGCATAAAAGAAAATATTCTTTGGCCACTCACTTCTTGTATTACAGTAGACAAAATATCTGATAGCCAATGAATTAAGATTATAACGCATAATTGATATGGTCAGATAAATGACAAGTCGTATTAAAAAAAGCATTTTTTAACATATCTCTCATTTACCTGATCATATCTATTGCACCATAAACTTAGCTCAATGGATGTCAGTTAATTGAGAGTCTGTCGTACTATAAAAATAAAACCAAACAACATGATTAACATCAATTTGAAATTGAAAAAAGATTTATTATGCTACTTCAAATATTTCAGTATAATATTCACATGTTTTATTACATATATCACATAAATAAGAAAAAATATGTGCATTAGACAATATCAAATTTATAGGAATGATTCATATTAAAATAAAATTTATGTATAGATAACTTCTTTATAAAAGAATGAGCAATACAAAATGTAAAAAGGTTAAAACAAAGAAAAAAAACATGCCATTTTTCTTCTGCTATTCATTCACAAAGAAGGACAGAATGGTTTCTCTGCATTTACATGCATTGAATTACTAAAATTGTAATTCTTACAATGTAATTTTTGGAAGTACTATTTTAATACGCAGAAGATTTTAATAAGTTTAGTCGGTTTTAAATGAAAATCTACAACTTAAAGAGATAACATAATCTAGTTTTTAATACAGCTAAAGGTTAGAAATAAAGAAATATTAAGCATACAAATTAACAAAAGGGCTTCTAAATAAAAGAGAAAAATTTAAGAATAAAACATTACAATATTATTACATGAAATATATTATGACAAAATAATAATATACTTAAAATACAGTCAAATATTTCTAAATATCAGAACTTAGCTTTATTGAATGTGATTTTTTATAAATAACATTATATTTTTATCCATTTGATAAATATAATAAAATATGTTTGTAGTAAAATTACTATAATAATACTCAGATTTTGGCAAAGCCTAGTTCAAAACTGAAGCAAGGAAAAGAGAACTTTTCAAAAATTCCCCTTAATAATAAACTTATTCTTTCACTCCATCAAAAGAAAACAAGAATGAAAAATCATGCACCATTATGAAACACTTTCCAACACATTCAGAACACCAATAAATCTTCATGGTTTAATAAGCTGAAAGATGATGTTAACTTTTGGAAAATGCATAACACACTTGAAAACCAATTTAGTAGTTACCATTAATAGTCCAGATATTATCCTCTTTAGTGCAGCTCTATAAATACCTTATAGATTTGTATATATACTCTGCAATATGCTCAAATTTAATTTAGTTAGGAAATGCATAGCACAGTTGAAAATTCCTCTTCAACTATTTCCATCAATAAACGTAAATGTACTCTATATATTTTGTGAAACTCTGTATATGATCAATAGAAATTAAATATGAAAAGTAATATGCAAAAAATTAGTCACATTTAAGAACTCATATTACAACTGAAAATGCACTTCTAGCTTGTAACAATTATTGTTCATAGACAATACTATAGCCAAATTATTTTGTGTGTCCCTGTAAATGAACAATGAATGTTATGTACACCTTATTCTGTAATTACCATCTTGCAGTGCACCTCACTGATATATATCAAGCTCAAATTGTTTGAAATAGTGTAACATCATTAAAATATACCACAAATGATTTTTTTCCCATACACTATAATGCAATAGAATTATTTGAGTATCCTTGTATATAAAATATAAATGCTACATACTTAATTTCCAATACCAAGCATGCCATGGTGAACCACAACAACATACGAGATGCGACTATTTAATAACAAGACTAGTGATGCTACCGAAGAATTGTGCATGTGCCAAATTTGTACGACCAATAGTTGTGTGGTGCAAAGCCTCCTGTATTGATTACTGCTTGTAAATTAGTTGTATTCCAATTAGTCTGGCTGTGATATTCATTTGTTCTGGACCCTGTTTTAGTGTTCTGCCGGGAAAATGTTGAGTGTTTCAAAAGAGCAGCAAATTAATGTGAAATTTCTTTTTACACTCAGGAAAATCCACTACTGAAACTCATAATTTATTAAGAGAAGTATAGGACAATGAATATTTAACACGAGCATGCATTTTTGAGTGGTTTAAGCATTTCCAAGAGGGCTGAGAAGACACTGAAGCTAATGCTCGCACAGGTTGCCCTTCCACATCAACAACAGAGAAAATTTTCGATATTCATAGGTTTGTGTACCTTCACTGGGTTCCTGGAGGTCAAACTATTAATCAACATTACTATCTTGAGGTCCTTGCTCAACTCTGTGAAAAAATATGAAAAATATGTCTCTCGAATTGTGGAAGAACAAGACATGAGTGCTTCATTAGGACAACACACCGTCTTGCACTGCATTGTCTGTCAAGATGTTTCTAGTCAAGTATAACATCCCAGTGTTGGACCATTCGCCTTATTTGCCTGACCTGGCATCATGTGACTTTTATCTGTTTTCCAAGGTCAAATCTGCATTAAAAGAATCAGATTTCAGACCACTGAATCTGTGAAAGAAAAAGCAGCACACGCCACGAAGGGGCTCACATAAGAAAACTTCCAGAACTGTTTCAAACAATGGAAAATTTGCATGGAGGGTAAAAGGTAAGGTTGTAAGGGTAAAGGAGGGGTGTATATTGAAGGGGATACTAATAAAATATGTATAAAATTAAAATATTTTACAGCATTAGTCTCGTTATTTAATAGCCACACTTTGTATATCGATTATATGGAGTATATTTACGTGAGTTAGGCTTGGGTTGGGTTGATTTTTGACGGCCGATTACCAACCCGAGGAATATAGGCCGGCAGGAGTGCCTTCCATGGAAGTCCTTCTAAGGGAACCTAACCCGTATTTACGCATGGAAATCCAAGGTTTGAAGAAAACCATGGAAACTCCAAACGATTAGGCTGATGGGTGCATTTGGGTTCGAACCCAACACCTTCCGTCTACCAGCTTCAAAAGCAGAACCTCTCAGCCACTGGTGGAGCTTACATTAGTTAGAGCATGGATACATGACAAACTGGTGGGCAAACTGAATTCATAAACAATTATAAACTATATTAGAAAATATTAAAAAAAAGAAGGAGCATTAGTTTGCAGAGTAATCATAAAATGAAAAATGACCTAGGAGGTCTCAAATGCTACTACATTTTTCTTCTACTATTTTTGGGCAGCATATTATAAAATATCAGCTTTTCTCTACTCATTTACAGCAACAAATTTCCCAAAATAAAAGTCTTAAATTTTGATTCTATCAAGTAAATAGTAAAAAAAGAAAAGAAAAATGATAGATAAGCAAAAACTAAAAAAATATAAATAAAATTTAATAACAAGGAAGAAATAACAAATTAATTTTAACATTATAAAAATATATGTTCAGCAACAATAATAATAAAGTCAATTACATGCATATGCGCATATCACATAAGTAATTTTTTGAAGAATTAACTGAGTGACACAACAATTATAGAAAAGGGTTTCGAATGTTAATATAAAATTTACTATAATATCATTTTTTAAACATTTTTGAGAGTGTAGAGTAAAAGAATTACAATAACATAAAAAACTCAAAGATTTTACTCTACAAATAACTGTGTAAAGAAAACTAAATGAATATATATCTTTTCAATTAATTCAATAATTAAGTTAAATTTGAACAGTGCCGTTGTGCCTTGTTACCTTTGTACTTAATATACAAATATCTTAAAAATAGTAAATTAAGACAATCCTTTATTCACCCCCCCCCCCCCTCCCTCCACACACACACACCTTTAAATTAATTTTAATCTATCCTTCTGGAATGCAAACTTTTTTTGGTGATTTATTCTGCCATAAAATATAATAAGTCAATGCAAAACAACCAACCAAACTCATTTTTCAAAATGTTAAGTTTTCAAAGTTTATTCACATTTTGAGCTTTTTACATTCCTGAAATATAACTAATATATTTATTTTTGTGCTACAGATATATACTAGCTGACCTGTACAGCATTACATGGGCCCATGATAATAATCTTAAATGAACCTGAAATTTGTATGATTTTACATCTTGAACACAACTTTGTATGAATTTATATTTTTAAATAAAAAATTCTCAAAAAAGTATTGATATTTAGCAATAAAAGTGCTCGTAAGACAAAATTTTTTTTGTTTTTTTTTTTTCATGTAGGATTGTTTTATATTTTATAAAAATAGTTCTTGCCTGAATCCTTTAAAATTTTTATCAATTATAAATAGAAGGATTTTTCAGCCAGTATAAAAATTTTGTGAAAAAATATTAATATCTAGTTGTAAAAGAAATGTGTTTTCTCTCTCTCTCTCTAAAGGGTATTATTTTAAATTGTTGCCAATTTTAAAAATAGCCCAAAGAATAATATTTCCTTCAAATTAAAAATTTATTTACATGTGACTATTATAAACAGAAAAAAAAAAAAAAACCTTTCAAATTAGAATTAAATGATTACATTTTAAAAGCAGGAAAATATTGAAAATTATGTCATAAAAACTATATTTACATGGGAATTTTAAGAGAAAGAAAACTAAAATAATAAATTCATTAATATTCATTAAAAGTCGTAAATGGAGGAAATTATGTCATTTTAAAATGGTCAGACAATAACATTGCCAAATAGTTTAAATTAAAAAATATATTTGCACGAGACATTTATTTCATATTTTGAGATAATCTTTTAAACTATTGTTGTGAATTCTAAGACAGTGCAAATAATATTTCCTTTCTAACAACAAAAGTATTTTCATGTGGATATTAAAAAGCAAAAGAAAACTTTGGTAAAAATTACTTCAGATTTAAAACGATTCATTAAAATGTCTTATTTAAAAGAACTTTCTTATAGCGTTGTTAAAAAATACCGGGAGACAAAGACTCTGTTTACTTAATTTTATATTAGCTTATTTTCAAATTTTTCACTGATCTGATTTAATCAAAGACGAAAACAACCCGTTAATAGGGAGAGCACCACTGTTCTTTTAAATTATAATTCAGCCTTCTGAAAAAATTTTTAAACCAATCAAATTAGCGTGCTTTTAGAATTTGAGGTGTCTGAACATGGGTTGACGAGCATAGCTCGTGGGAGGCAGAACCCCCTAGTGTTTCAAAATTTTTGTAAGTATTGTAAATCTGGCTTCCTAAGATTCTGTAAAAAGATTGTGTCAAAATACAGACATGTAGTTATTTTAGCATAATAAAACAAGTTGGAAATTGCTCGTCAAACGTGGCAAATGAGGTGCGTTCGTACTATAACTAATTTTATAATTATTTTTTGCACCCCATATTGTACTGAATGTGTATTTATTTGCAATTCATAAGTGCATAGTCTGTAACATCATTAAAATGCACTTGCAATAATTTTTTCCCATTCCCCTTAATGTAACGGAAAACTTTTGACTGTCCCTGTAATTAAGCTATACATCCGATTTTCATGAAATTTGAAATGGCTCGACAAAATGTCGCAATAATTATATGTTTAAAATTTGAGACCATTCGGAAAGCTTTAACATCATTAAAATGCACATGCAATAATTTTTCCCATTGGCTGTAATGTAAAGAAAAACTTTTGACTGTCCCTGTAATTTAACTATACATCCGATTTTCATAAAATTTGAAATGGCTCGACAAAATTTTACAACAATCATATATTTAAAATTTCAGACCATTAGGTTGGGTAGTTTTTGCTCTATTATATGCGGACGGACGGACAGACAGACGGACTGAACGACGACTATAGGTGCTACGTATTTATATAATTACGAACACACCTAAAAAGGGGGCATAAAGTCACACAAATTTCTTGAAAGGGTAAATATAAATATTTTTTTTAACTAATTCTACTGTCAAGAAGCAGATCTCAGCTTTAACCACATACATTTTGTTAATTAGCAATTTGTTAACTGAGCCTAGGGGAGCACTGTCGAAAGAGAGAAAAAGATCAAATGCGAAAATGACTCTTTTTGAAAAAAGTTTTTCAGAAGGGTTAACAACAATATTTTTTTTAACTGATTGCGACTTTTAAGACATAACAGTACGAAATTTATTAATATGTCTTCCTTTTTTTCTTATCCTGAACGGTTTGGTTGTAGTGTGCAAGATAAATGGCGAAAAATACAGCATTTCGTTCTTCCCTTCTATATGCTTGAGAAGGGACTGAACATATCTTAGCGTGCTTCTCAAATTCACAAAAGATCACTTTTTTAACGAGTTTTTAATTATCTTGGCTAATTGTAAAAAAATTTAAAATCTGATCCTCAGGTGCATTCAAACCTGCCTTGGACTATCTTCATACAAATTTTAAGATTTCCATATGCGCTAGATTTCGCTAACAGACACACAAACAATGCAATCTTTTCTTTTATTAGTAAACATATGATAAAGCAAGATATGTCCCGGAGCTGTTTAAAAAAAATATTAAAAAGACAAATTTGACAAAAATAACAAAATAATGAATAGAGGTTAAACTGCACAAATTCAAAAGGTATGTGTTTTGCCAACATTATACTTTAAAATTGTTAAATGCATCATTTACACATCTACATTATATCACAAAAACAATTATTTTTAATCGAAAGACACTAGTATTATGGAAAGAATATTTTTACAGAAAAACAAAGAATAAATCAATGTTTTTAATATAACTCTAAAATTACACAAAACTACGAATACAATTATTTTCTATGCATAGTAAAATTTAAATATTTATTTAAATGTATGATTCAAATCATAGGTTGAAACAACATTTCATACAATCTCCCCCCTCCCCCACACACACACCACCACCACCCCATAAGATGTGAGCCCTGAAATATTTCTACATGTATTCATGATTATTCTGAAACAAATGTATGGTATCAAAAAACTGGCATTTACTAATACATATATAGAAATAACAATAAGATTAAAATTTCACTCTTGGAAACATGTGTATATGAACTATAAAACAATCACAAATCAACATTTGTAGAATCTTTTCTCTATTATTCACAATATAGTTAATTATTAATTAAACAACTGGACAAGGTAATGGTTTTCCTTCTAATCCAGCAAGGATATTTTTAGCTGTCAAAACTGCCATAGTCATCCTAGTTTGTAAAGTTGCACTACCAATATGGGGAAGCAAAACTGTAAAAAAAATAATAATAATAATAATTAAAATAAATAAATAAAAAAAATAAAAATAAAAATTTTCCCCCAAAATAAACTGATGACTTTTAATAAAACCAACAATAATATACAAAATATAAAAATGTTAATGCTAAATATACCATGAACATTTAAATGAAAAAAATTATATGTACAGCAGTGATAAAATTCTTTAGAAACAAATTTGTTTGACTTTTTTTTTTTAAATATTAGGGGGATCGGCCCATATGAGCTACTCTTGCCAACCTGTGTGCAGACACCACAGGCTCTGTAAAAATACCAATTTGCTTTATTTAAACAGATTATCAAATTGCAGAAGATTGAATGATATTTTCATGACTATTGGCATTAATTTCCCTCTGACTAAGAATTGTTTTGGATTTTCAAAATAATTTTATTTAATGTTAATTTTTTTAATTTAAAAATGATAAGTGTTATTAGTAATAAGCAACTTCTTTTACAATATTTATTATATTTGATTTGTTAGCGTGGCTAAAATTTAGGATGGGATGGCAGAATTCCTGCCAAAAATTGTGAAATCCCCTTCCAGAAAATGTCAGTGTGGGAGACTCCAGCCAGCCAATACATCTTGAAAATTATGAAAGCCTTAAATGAAGTTATTTGATATGAAAATATAGTCAATGTGTCATGAAGAACTTATGAGTTTCAGCAACTGGGTCAAATGTAATAAGAAGACTTTAAATTTCAATTATTCTTCATTCACAATATAGATATCAGTATTTATAGTAAACTTGTTTCAATAAAATCTAAAATTTAAGATAAAACTTCTAAATATGCAAATCAGGGGACTCAATGTCAGCTCTGCTACTCATTGTATTTTAATCTCAATTTACATAATATTTAATAGCCTACAATCTGCAATTTAAATTTAAGTTATAGGCATATATGAAGCCCAGTGGTCACAGCATCTGACTGCCGCACTGCAAGTCGAGAGTTCAACTCCTGACCGGGTAAGGTGCACTCAGCCTTTGATCTCTTCAGAGTCGATAAAATGAGTACCCAGCATGCTTGGGAACTGAACACTGAGGGTCTCGCTTTAGGCTGACCACCTGGCCAGGACGTATGCTGCATAGCACCTCGGGGTCCAGGGTCAAGAAAACAGGGATGGCCACTGTCGGCCCAGATCCTTCATGGATTGTACAGCCAAAGAGTTTTAGTTTAGTTTTTATAGGCACATACATATTTAATAGCATGTAAGATTCCTCAGAGCTTTCAGAAATGACAAGCGTCATATTAATCTCGGTTTTATGCCACGATATTCTGATGAACTGCTTATTCTTGTAATTTTTAAGAAAGAAAAATACATTTGTTTCAGGCTATGAAATGCAGTTGCAAGGATACTGGTAAAAGAAAAACAAGAAAAATGAAACATGTATTGTATCAAATAAGAATGTGATAAAACAAACTGTTTTATATTTTTCGAACAGATGTATAAAACCCCATCAAAAGTCATACACCAAATTTCACAAATTCTGACAAATATATTATTAAATTTTAAATTAATCAGTATAATTTAAGACCCCTATTAGGGAATTTTAATATCCATAATTTAATATTTAAATCAGTTATTCAAATGCACCATTTTCTTTTCATTGAATGTTAAAATTTGAAAATCATCTTAATTTTCATAGAAAAGAATTAAGACTTAAAATAAAATGTTCTATATTTTCCAAACAAATCAATTAAATTTAACCAATGCTAAATCCAGGTACCTCACCAACATACCTACCAAATATCGAACTGATTGGATGCTTTTTGTGGCAGTTATGAAACAGACTAACGGATGGAAACCAAAAACTTTTGATGTTTCCATAGTAAGCCTCACTGATGTTTCTGTTATAAAGCTACAATACATTCGTATTTCTATTCTATCTCTTTTACTTTTTTATGGATGTCTTTTCTTTCTTTTTTTTATTTTCTTTTTTGTAAATTCTTATAAATCAATACTTGAATACTGGAGCCATCAAATCTGTGTGATATTTTATCACAATCAATTTAAATTATCGCATCGCTAAAGAAAAATCAGAATTGTTTATGAAATAGTATATTTTTTCATGCACGATGCATAACAGCATTAAAAGTGCAGGCAAAAGTAGTTCAACGTAGATTTAACATATGAAAGATTGGAAGTTGACTTGGGAATTCATTCAGTAATCAGAATTTCAATAATCTGGTGCAGATTTCAGAAAATGGCCCTGAAAACTGTCAGATACACAAACTGCAGGCACCTGCAACATGTTACATAAAATAAAATAAATTACAAAATTTTGAGCGATATGCATAAAGAGATAAAAAAAGAAAAAAAAAACAAATAGAACTGTTACCTTTTCTTTCAACCAATTATCTGTGATACCCATCATTTACAAATGTTAAAAATGAGGTTATGCGTCCCCTTCATTTAAAAAATTAAATTTTAGCCCCTGTATTGTTAGTATCTGATTAACTTTTAATCACTTTAATAGGAATAGATAGAGAGAAAAACAGCCACATTAATTATTAATATTTTATTTGATTTGCAATGTATTAGTAGTTCTACTATTTAATATATAAGAATCATCATCTGTAATGCAATTACAGGAAATTTTGAAGCATCTTCAAAACATGTGAAATGTGGATACTGATATGATAATAGTAAACTGTTACTTTTAATTTTTACTTTAAATTTCTATAATTACAGATAAATAATCAGTTAGGCTAATAAGTGTTAGAAGAAGATCCGCAAGGTCAATAGAAAAAATATGAATAGCAAATTTGTTTAAGGTCTAAATTATAGCAAAATAAGTTTTGAACTTTTAAAATTTAGAATGTTTTGCAGTTTAGGCAGTCTAGCTAAGTATACAAACACATTTAATTTAGAAGTGCTAAACAGAAAGCTCTTAATTTTTTCATAGTAATAGATGAAAACCACCATCAAAGCCACATATCTATTTCTACTTGAAAAAATAATATATCAATATATGGCCAATGTAATTTTATAAAATAAATAACAATTTTTATGACTTTAAATACATTTTTGTTTATAATCAAAATTTACTAAAAGTGTTTTCGGAGATTCAAATGATAAACAAAGGTAATCAAAACAGGGTTTTCATTTACTCACATCTATTATCTAATGCATAAATCCCAGAAGATCTGCAAAACATGACTCACATATGCGAGTCAATGACTGACTTATAAATTGACATTACTTCATCTCCTTCCACCCATCTGATAAAAAAGTAAAAGAATCTAAGAACTATCTCAGTTATTGTCTGGCCTTTCAAAGTTCATGATTGTTCCCACTTTCTCTTGTATAAGTAATAAAAGCAACAAACAAATGGTATATAGAAGATCTTTTTTTCTTCTTGAAATGAGTAGAGAAAATAGAGAGTGTTCTCTACTCATTTTATTGAGAAAAAAGAAGATCTTGTTCTATACATTTTCATCTCCAGTTAATAATATCATTTCTGAAAGAAATGATAGACTGTTCGGTTGCTAACTTAGATAAATTCTCCTAAAAATCCAAATGCAATGTACCGTAATTTCCGGTCTCTAATCCGCATCAGCGTATAATCCGCAGATTATACGCTGGACTATACGAGAATTACTCATCGTTTTCAACATTCCAAAGTACTACTAATAAACACTCTCCTTACTTATTTAGTTGTTCTATTTAAATGATAATTGTAATAAAATAGCTGAAAAATAATAATAATAAAATAATTACAAGTTTAAAAATACAAATAATTTTTTTCATTGAATCTTATATCTAAAATGTTGATGTCTTGTGAATACAGATAATTCTGTAATAATTGCTGTTTTTAAATCATCTTCCGCTTTTTAAATAACGTTCTGTTTAAATTCTGCAGTGTTAAATAACAAGACATTGTTAGACATTGTTATAACTTTAAACGTGATATACCATCAAATATGTTTTGGTTTTTAATATAAATTACAAGGACATAATTCTATTTTATGATCCTATCCATAGAGGGCAGCAGTAAAATTATGAAACTACGATATGATACTGATTCATTCGATTAATGTGTGATGGATTCCCATTGGTTGCATTGTAATATCAATCATCGTAATCTGTAAAATTGCCGTAATTTTGGGAGAAGCTATTTCATAAATGATTGAGATTGCAATTTTTGAAAGGAATGAGTTGAGAAATGTTTTGTTCTTCATAGGCATATGTTGCCAAAAGGCTAAAAAAGAATAAAATCATAATCGGAAGCCACTCCCACTGGCACGTACACATCATATGTGAACCAATCACAAGCAACTCCCGAACGGTCGATAGTAGACAATCATTTGATAACTATTTACATTTTTATTTTATGACTGCCGGTAGAAACTGGATGTCTGCCCTGAACTTCTGCTTAAAAAACTTTTAGCAGATAATCTGCACAAGTAGATAATCCGCACATAAAAATTTTGAGGTTTTTTAACAGATAATCTGCGGATTATAGGCCGGAAATTATGGTATTTATAAAGGATTGACTTCATTTCAATTTTCATATTTTCTAAAATTAACACTACTTTTCAAAGCTTATTGGCAAAACTTTGAGTGTCAATGCCTCTGAGTATGTATAAAAAGTCATCAGTTTTCTGTATCTAAAAGTCTTAAGGGTACATGAGAGTATGAAAAGAAGATAAAATACATCACTTTCCATTATATTAAATTTACTTTTGGCAGCTTCTACTGGAAGTATCCAATTATAGCAGCCATTAATACGTGTGCAATATGTCAATGTTCCAATAAATATGCTTTTTTTCTTCCTATATGAACAATACCTACTACCAATAAAAACAGACTTATGATTGTTTTCTCAACTGACTCACGCTTTTTTATTAACTAACTTGCAACTGTATGAGTCCGAGTGACTTACAAAATTTCAAGGGAAATGCAACTTTGCAAATGTACAAACTTTTAATGATTTCTTGCATTTTTCAAATATTAAAATGCATTATAAAAGTATTTAATATTTTACTGCTTTATAAGTACCAACAACATGTTGGATTTAGTCAGAGCAAATAGTAACTGGTATTTATGTAAGTAGAAATATGACAAAAGAAAAAAAATTACACTCGAACCTTCATATATCGAAGTAGCAAATTGGTGGAAAAAAAATTGATATATAGAAATTTTGATATATACAAGCAATCTTAATTTTATCATAATTACTCTTAAAACATTAAAATTAAAGCTAATTTTCATATACGGAATTCCATTTCTAATTTATATGTGAATCACATTAAATGAAAGTTAATAATTAAAAAAGAAATTAATATGAAAGATTTATTGAGTACTACATACCTTTTATAAAAACAATAATCCAGACAGTAGTTACAATTTTCACAGTTACATTCTGTTAAAATAAACGGTCAAGTGCGAGCATTAATCGCGCACAGAGGGTTCCGTAGAATAAATATATGAATTTGTAATTGTATTATATATATATATATATATAAAGTTGCTAAATGAATACTAAGACTTTGTAAAAAACTATACAACGTAGGGTTGGGTATAACTGTATATATTAGAAAAGTGTAAATGGGTATACCATGAAAGTTCAAAGAGATATGGAATAATATGATATATGATATATAGCTATTCATATAACTCTTTTTTTAATATTATCCTAATTTATTTATGATGAACTTAATTCGGTACTGACAATAAAAGCAGTGCATAGTTAAACTTCATTTGGCTTTTCATGAAACTAAATTCAGCGTAGTAATAACCTTTATTTCTACAGTGTAGCTAAAACAAAACCTTTGTTCAAAGTTTAAATTTGGCATTGTGCTAAGCGCGCTTCGAATTGAGGTCTCAAAGTTGCAATGCCGCCTTGGTCAGTGCCGCATTTTTCCAGATAGGTGTTTAATTAACTTTTAAAGTCACTCGAGGCTTATTGAGAGATACAATCAATGCAAACTATTGCGAATCCCACAGTATTTATGTGATTCATTCTAATTAAATCTTTCGAGGGCCGTTAAAAAACAGACACCTAATTTTAATTCCAAAACAGACAAACGGCACCAAGAATATTTAATTAAAATTTTCCTTTTATCATGTATTAATAAGCAAGTTCGCATTTTCCAATAAATTCATTTATAAATTCTGGTGTCAGTTCATTATTTCATAAGTTTATAAATAGAATTACTGGAATAAATAGCTGGAAAGGATAATTTGGTAGCAGGACTGTTAAAGCTTCAAAATTTAAGAAATTTAAATTTTTTTAGATGTTAACTCCTATCTTTTCTGAATATTTTGATATAATTGTTTCCCTAAAATTCCCATTAGAACAGAAGTTTTGGCTTTTAGAATTATACCCGCTCAATAACTGAAGCGGCGTTTACGAAACTTTAAAGTCATTATTTTCCAAATGGCGTTTTTTGGGCATAACGCGCAGGATACCTCTAAAACTTCTGAATATTTTTTCATGAAATTTTCAAAACATATATTTCATGTTAGTCTGTATAAACTGAACCTAAAATTTTCTTTTTATTGTTCAAAATATATTTTTTTAGGTGATTTTCTGTTGAAATTTTCGAAATTTTGTATTAGCTAAATGCAACATTGCATTAAAAATATAAAAATGCTTTAAATACAAACTTATTTAAATTCAGGAAAATTGTTACAATCTGAAGTATAAGTAAGCATCAACATTTTCATTCTAGTTGCAATATTTATTTTGTAATCCTGCACGTAAATTGTTATGCCAATTTTTTGTTTGACAAATGTCTAACAGTTTCGAGCCCCTATAAATACTAATTCTGTAGCTTGCAAT
This sequence comes from Maratus speciosus, assembly GCA_963932465.1. Classification (NCBI taxonomy): domain Eukaryota; kingdom Metazoa; phylum Arthropoda; class Arachnida; order Araneae; family Salticidae; genus Maratus; species Maratus speciosus. The sequence continues at coordinate 338,464,628 of OZ010791.1, forward strand.
TTTTTAAATACATGAAACGAAAGAACATGCTTATATCTTTCATCCCAATTAAAATTGTGTTTTAAAATCATATACATTTTAAGACATTAAATGTTGAACATGGTCTTTTTTTCATTTTTTCCACTTTTTAGAGTCCCGAGACCCCTTAAATTAGTATGTTTTTAACAATTTGACGCTTATAGCTTTTATTCTGTTACTGGACATTACATTACACATATATATCATTAAAAGTTGTTAACTAGGCATAGAGTATGCCGCCCCTGTCCTTGTGTATGCCCAAATTGACCGTACCTTTAAGGTTTAATATCTCGGCTAATTACCGATGATTTTTTTCGAAAATCATTAGCAACAATGCTTTTATTCTTCTGCAACGATAGGTATATTCAGCGATGCTCAACAATTTTTCTGAATGCCCGTAAATCGAAATTTGTGTATACCAGAAAAATGCTAATTACTCAAGAACTATGTGACCTAGAGTAAGCGCTATAATTTTCCGGCAAGGTTTATATTAACGTCTACTACCTCTAAATTTTTTCATAATTTTAGTTTCAGTAGATTAGGAATTAGATGGGGGGGGGGGAAACATATTTTTGTGCTACATTTTCAACAATATCTTTGAAAATACCTAAAATTAAAAGAAATGTATTTTTGAGTTCAGCGTTACAAAAGCTTTCACAGGATACCCCCACATGATGTATGAAAAGATTTTTTTTTTCAAGTAGCATCATTAGCCCCTCTACTTTTTTACTAAATATATTTATGAATGTTTATTAATCTGAAAATATGTGGGTTAATGGTCTTTATTACTTCCCCGAATTTGAACTTTCCACGTTCCATAGTTTACGAGTAAAATGGCTGTGACAGACAGACAGACGGACAGACACAGGAGTGATCTTATAATGTTTCCGTTTTTACTTTTTAAGTACGGAACCCTAAAAACTACGCCAGATTTGCAAAAAATTCATCAAAGAAATGTTCACATTTATTTAGTCCACTAAAAACTTCATCAGGAACATTTTCCATGAATTGAAGCCCACGGCGTATTGTTTCAAACGCTTCTTGCATTTCTTTTTTCAATGGCTTGGAAATGTTTTCAGATTCATTTACTTCCTCTGGTTCTTCGATTTCTTTTTCAATTTCATGAAACGAACTCAGTATGTCTATGTCTGTAGGATAATCAGCAACAATTAATTTATCCTCGACTGTCAGGAATTTTTTAAGATGAACATCGTCTGTAATGTGACCTTAGGAGTGCAAATTTTCCAAAGACTGCTGGATTTGTGGGAACATGTGTTGTTCTTTGATTTTTGATAATACAACAAACAAATCTTTTGCAAAAGTTTTTTTTTAATGTATATTCCGAAATGTCATTTTCCCACACTTTGGCTAGTTCTGCAATGCATATCCTGAGATCAATCACCTTATGTAAAGGTTTTTCATTTTCAAATGTCCTAATAAATCGTCGAAGAATACGTTTTTTGTAATGAAATTTCAGGTTTTTTATTGCACCCTGATCCATTGGTTGCAAATTTTAAGTAGTGTTCGGGGGAAGAAAAAGCAAATTAACATTTGATAATTTTGAAGACACTTCAGGATGGGCTGGGCAATTGTCTACAACCAAAGCAATTTTTCTATTTTGATCACTCATTTTTCTATCCAATTTCAAAATCCACTTTTCAAAAATTTCAAATGTCATCCATGAGTTCCCTCTAAAGACCAAGGGTGATTGTGAATTCATGAAAAAAAAAAACCCTGAAACTTTACTGAAAAAAAAAAAAGTTATGGATAGAAAACATATACTAATTTATTGCAGGAAGGCCCAATCCTCTCATTATGAAAAATATTACTTGTAATTAATTATGTTTAACAATCATATGAAATTGATATTTCAGTCTTATTTTATGCATTTAACTATCAGGAATAATTCCGGTATTGAAAATGAAATACATACCTGAATTCAGGTATATTACCTGAACACAATCACCCCTGTAAAGATGCTACATTTTTTAATAATCTAGGGTTCTTACTTTTACATACTACCAATAGAATTTTTTTCTTTGCCATTCATGTTAGCACATACCAGTACAGTTATTCTATTCTTACTGTTCTTGCCTCCATGACAATGATTGTCTTTGAAAGTTAGAGTTTTGTTGGTTAAATACTTATAAAAGAGTCATTTCATCAGTGTTAAAAATATCATTGGCCTGATAATCTTTTAGAATTTTTTTCGAGTCGTTGCTTTTCCCAGTCATCACAGACTGCTTAAGACACTTCTACTTTCTCCAGAAATAACCTTTTCTGTGATGCCATGCCTTTTCTTAAATTTGTCCAGCCACTCAGAATATGCTTGAAATTGATTACATCCAAAATGTTTAGCATACTCTAAAGCCTCCAGTTTTATGAGAGGACCAGACATCGGCAAGTTTTGGTCTCAAACGTTCTTTATCCATTTTTAAACGGCCTTGTCCACTGTATCGTAACTGCATGTTTTCGAACGTTTTCTGTTAGGTTGAACACTTTCATAGGGTTCCATTATGGCATTCTGATTTTTTATAAAATAATCAACACCGTGCTTAAGAGAATACAAAATTTAGCAGAAATGTCCTTTTTGCGCATTCTGCTATCTACGTTCTTCAGCAATTGAACTTTATCGACAACACTAAGGAATTTTTTTTTACATTGTAATCGAGAGAATAAGTTCAAAATGAATTTATAAAACACTACTTAACTTTTCAAACACTACTTAACTAAGCAGATTTAGGAGTGAGGAACAACCATCAGATATAATGGAAACTATAGCTAGAAACAGGTTTTATTACAGGACAGGTCACAATCGAAATTTGAAACGAGCTAATGGAATTTAGGAATTCCAGAATTGAATAACAACATGTTTGTCCACAACTCAACCCCAACTGACTCGTGGGGTTCCTAGTGACCTTCACTGAACTTCCTTTTTCTCCTGACCTTCATTTTTTGTGTGGCAGCAGGGAAACGGTCTAAAGTGAAATAAAATCATTTTTCCATGTACTGAACATGGAGATTTGCTAAGAGTTCGATATATAGAAAATTTCGATATGGGGAGGTCCGACAGTATTTTGCAAATGGAATTAAGACAGATTATGAACCCATTTTTACTTCAGTACTAAAATTACTGTACGATATATTTTAAACAGGATGTTTTCCTTTAAACATTAAAGAACAATCTTACTGCTGTTTTTTGCAGGATGAAAAACAAACTACAGGATATGAATCCTCTTAAAAAATAAACCCTCCATATTACCATGCTAAAATTAAAAAAAGAAAAGAATACTAAACTTTCCCAAAGTAAATCAAAAGTAACAAACTGACCAACAGATTTTAGAGAAGATATTTTGGTTAATGCGCTCAATTTGCGATTATGAACATTTCACAAGGTGATTTTGACCCATGATTATTTATAAATTCCTTTAACTATCAAATAAGCTATTAATTGCTAAAAAGGTGTAAAATTAAAACTTTAAAAACAGTAAAATAGTTTTATTTGACTGTTGACATGTTTCAACTCACCCAGAGTCATTTTCAAAACAAATAATGATATTCTGAAATTGTACGGTCTATGATGCAATGAACTGTAATGACATCATTCAGTTTTTCAAATGTGCGTTACATGAAAAACTGAAGGATGGCATTTCAGTTCATTGCATCATAGACCATGCAATTTCAGAATATCATTATTTAATTGTTTCGAAAATGACTCCGGATGAGTTGAAACATGGCAACAGTCAAAACTATTTTACTGTTTTTAAAGTTTTAATCTTACACATTTTAAGAATTAGAAATAATATATTATTACAAGGTGTTAAATTGTTATGTTATATATCAAATAAGTTAGTTTGGTGAGAGAAAAAAAAATCTTTGTCTTTTTGTAAAAATTTAAGTTGAACTTTTTCATCTAGATAACATTAAGGTTTCATTTTAATTTAAATATAAACACCATTAAAATTAATATAAGTCTAAAGAAATCTGAATCTTATAATTTTACAGATATAATATAACTACAGTAAAGTCTGCCTAAAGCAGAATCAATTGGGACCAAAGAAGTTTTTTACCATAGAGAGTATTCCGCTTTTGACAAAGTTTACTGTATGTCTACAGATTCAACAGGACTTAATGAGTTATACAGCCTTACACAAAATTTCCTGTATTTAATTTAATTGCAAATACTGATATAATAAGTATACAATATTTGCATATTTCAGTGAACATGTTCTAATTTTTTTTAAGAAGCAGACACATGTAATTGTGTAATTATTATGTATAAAAAATATAACAAATACAAAATATTTCACAATAATAAGAGACATGTTAGAAGATCAATCACACATTTAATTTTGGTACCATGAGTGAGAATGAAGTGTAAGAGAAATCAGATTTATTTGTCATAAAATGACAGCATGGTTGCTGAAAAGTTGACAGAATAAAGGTCAGATATGGAATTAATAAAAGCCTAAATAAAACTTTCATAAAAATATTATAAATATTAGGCATTTGCTTACCACAATTTGCCAATTTTGTAAGCTTGTGGTCAGTTGGCAAAGGCTCTGGGTCCGTCACATCTAAACCAGCTGCTCTAATTAGTCCAGTAGTAAGAGCTTCATATAAATCATCCTGGTTTACTATAGCACCTCTAAAAATTACAAATGAAAAGGTTCGTGTAAATAGATATTGCTATTTTATTAGAAATTATAAAAATAATCATTAATGATATACTCGGGGGGGGGGGGGGGGGGGAGGAAAAGAAATCAAGAAAATATCACAGAACATCAAACAACCAATTGACTGTAAATTTTACTCTCCCCCCCCCCCCCCCCATACATATTCCTTTAAGACCCGATGTATTTGTAAACAAAGCTAGTCATGCCTATAGAAAGTAAAACATGGACTGCTATCACTACCTGTTTATAAAAAAATGATACTTTACTCTATCTGAAACCAGAACTATCGTTAGATTCGAGTTTTTATTACATATGATTCAGAAACAAAAATTTAAATGTCTTAAAGGGATAGAAACATTCAGAAAAATGAACAGCTTTAAACACAAGAATAATAAACACTTCACACTTTTCAATTATGTGGGTGAAAATGTCATCAATAACTTGTTCGCTGATTTTAGCAATCCTTTTGGTTATTCTTTTTTAAAGATTTGAAATAAGTATCATCAAGTAGAAAAAAATGCACACATTCAAAAAAAAATAAATAAATAAATAAATAAATTTAAAAAAATTTTTTAAAAAATCATTGATTTGATTTAAAATATAAAAAGAAAATAAATAAGCAACTGCTTTAATGAGAATTTATACAATAAATTGTCATCATCAGCAACATTTCATATCAAGGAGTACCTGAATCTTAAGTTTGATGAAAAAGTGTGCATTAGTTCTTGACATAAAGTTATTGTGGAAACCGTGTAAATCCTGCAAAATGCAGCATAGCAGTTGTTGGACGATTTACACCAAAAGGTAAACAAAACCAATTCATATCAAGGATTAACTGAATCAGAAGTTTTATGAAAATCTGTGCATTAGTTTTTGAGATAGAGCTATTGCGGAAATCGTAACAAATGCAACATAGCAGCATCACCTGTTCGGCAATTTACACTAAAAACTTATCAGCACCAATTTATATCAGGGACTACCTGAATATAAATTTTTATTAAATTCTGTGCATTAGTTCTTGCGATAGAGTGCCCACAAAATCTGTGTCACATACAGAACATGTAAATCCGTCGAAAACCAGAAGGCAAAGATTTTCACAAATCCAATACTTTTTTCTTGTAAAGATAGAAGAAAGTAAAAAGGTTATGGAGAAATTAGGAAATTAAAACAATTTATGATCACAGATTTTTTTTTTTTTTTTTTTAATCTCGTTATCTAAAAAACTAACATGTTAGATGCCAGTAACATGAACATTACAATGTTTAATTTAGAAATTCAATAAAATATATTACACAGGATTACCACAGGAAAAGTAAAACATAAATAGGTGTAGTCTACACAACATTTAAAAAAAAAAAAAAAAAAAAAAAAAAAAAAAAAAAAAAAAAAAAAAAAAATCTAAATAATAATTTCCAAAATAATTATGAAAGTAGTAAAATAGTAGCCTACAAATATATGAAAAGTACAAAACAGTTATCTTTACTTTCTAGACATAGAATTTAAATACATTACAAATCGAAAAATTGTATGTGAATTATTTAAGAATGATAAAATAGATATTAAATAAATAAATAAATAAAAACATTTTCTGGGTAATACTTAATATGATTTGCTTCACAGAAAGTGTCCTATTTAAGATAAACTTGCTTAAAAATAAAACAAACATCATTGGTGTAAACAGTTTCATATCTATAAATATTTTCCAGTACTTTCTGGAAAACAAGTTTTTTAAGGGTGGTTTTTTTTTTAAGAATGGGGAGGGGGGGTGGCATTTGAAACAAAAAAAGTTGCCATAGTTGCTTTTTACCTGCCTGTATCAATTCTGTAATGGATTTAACATATGGCAGTGTACTGCATAAATGAATAATATTCACTGGCTGTCAAATTAAAATTTTAATTTTATTAGATTCTTAAAACCTTTTAAAAATATCTGAAATTTTTAAATATTAAAATAGCAAACTACTGGTAAAACAAATTCTATCACTTTTCAGACTATTTATTGTTTCCTTCTTTCTTCTGGTTTATGTACAAGAAAGAGAACAAAATCAACTTTTACTACAAAGGTAAAACTCGCTGAATAGAAAAAAAAAAAGGTGGGAAGGGGGGTGGGGGGGGGAGAGGAGGGTGGCAGTTTCTAATTTATTTTAAAAAATTATATGTGGGTCATTCTCCCAAAAGTGTACATTTTCAAGAAAAAATTCTCATAAAAAATTTTGTTTTTCAAGACAAATGTTATCATTTTTAGAAACTTATCGCTTATTGCAAGTAAAAATCAGTAATGGCTTAGCTGCATTATATTTATTTTTTTCTTAAAGTCATTCACAGAGGTGAACTTTATACTACAGTTATGTTTGTGTAATGAGACAAAACATAAAAAACTGTTTATTCTATTAGATATATAACTAAGGAGAAATTCTATATAAGAATGCATAATGAATTTATTTGGAATGAATATAAAAATCATCTCTTATCTGCAGCTTTTTTTTGTCACACATCTTTTATATGTTATTCAATTCTTCTTTTTTAAAGTTTTGAAACAATCTTTAATTTGCAGTCATTGTAAATTATTGTTAAGCACGTTTCTCTGAAATATAGATTTTCAAAATTAAGAGATTCACGGAGGTGATAATCACAGGGATGTGGAACATGCTCTAAATATTAACCAACATATTTATATTTTGGTTATGAGAATTTTTTTTTTGTTCTTTAAATCAATATCTGTTGATATAATTACATAAGGAATATATAAGCAAATATCTTAGTGTTGTCTTAGTCACCTTGAATTACAGTTCATGGATGTGAGAATCTCCAATAACCATGGTTGCATTTTTATAACTAAATCTAATATCCAAGTATAAAAACAAATTTCTGACTTATAATTTAACAACAGCAAACATACTGGCTAACTTTAGCATCATGGAAAATAAAATCTGATGATAATTGTGCCATTTTTTAACATGAAAATTCAACTTAATGTTTGTTTCAGGGAGGTAAGAATTTATTGTGTGACACTCCTTTTTGTACTCAGAAAACAAAAATACAAAGAAAGTAATTAACTATGCTAAGTTACTTTTCTCTTGAGATAGTAGTAGCAAGACTAATAATTATTTAACTATTTTTTTTTTTTTCAATTAGATAAGTAATCAAACATTTTCCTTAGTAACATTGTGTGAGACATGACACAGAGGTGAGATCTCACTGTGTACTAAGAAATAAAAATTATAAAGTAATTATAAAAAATGTATGCATGCAACATATTTAGTCTCCTTTCACTTTCAATAGAAAACAAATTAATTCAAAAATGTTGATGTTAAATACTGAAAAAGTCTCTGTGACTTGAATGGTACACTTTTTAGGGAATGACCCATAAACACCTGTCTTTATTTGTGAATCATTCACAACAAAGCTATAATTGGATTTTTAAAAAATCTTACAGAATACCATTACTTTAATAACATTAAGGGTTATTTACATATTCATTTTGATACAATAGCATCCCGTAAGCTCAAGCTAATGTGGACTGAGAGGATGAGAAGTTATAAAAAATGTTGAGTTTAATAGAATAAGAGGCGAGATTGTTAACTCACAATAATTCAAAGCATATTACTCTAATGAAAGTTCTAGCATAATACAAGACAAAAAAAAGTACAACACATCTCAAAATAATTGTTAAAAGTATTTAAAAAAAAATCTTACATACAAGAATGAGGAAATGACTAGATCACAAAATGAACAAACTTTAGTGGTAGTAGTAAGAAATCTACATACAATACAACATATATATATATATATATATATATATATATATATATATATATATATATATATATATATAATAGTCTAATAACAATCTTCCCCGCTTTTTTTCCCCTTCTATAAACAGAGTTACCAAATTTCATTTAACTCAAAATAATAATTTTAAAAAAATGTGCAAATATTATTATAAGTAGAAGTGCATAAAAGAAGACATGTTAGGAGAGCTTAAATGAGTTCAGAAAAATTTAAATTACAAAATCACATTTGGTTATTTTTTTTTTCTATGCACACTTCATTTTATCAATTTACTGAAAAAGGTTCTTTTTGAATACAAAATGTTATTATATTCAGATGGTCAAAATCAAATTATCCTATATCTTCACCAATATTTAATAGAAACGAATGACAAATTCATACAAGTATGTTTTCATTTTCAACAACAATATTTTTTTTTTCATGTAAAAATTATGCAGGTCATACTTGATAATTTTTTTTATTAATGTTTTAACATAAGTAAAAAATTATTTTTTAATAAATGAAATAATCTAAATAATGTTCATCTTCATTTCACTGCTTGTTGTTGAAAAAGAAATATTTTGTTGGATGAATGTTTTAGAAAGATATAAATTAACATTTACAAATGGATCTAACATTATCATCAAATTTTAATTCCTGTTACTTCCACAAAGATTAAACAGAAAAACACATAAACTATATATTTTGTTAAAGTTATTTAATAAAAGGAAAAGTTACCTTTTGACTAAAATAAAATGGGTTTATACAATTTGTAATATGAAGGTGAATATGAAAAAAATATATATATATTTAATATGGAAAAAGAAGGGTACAGTAGAACCTCTTTTATCCGAAACTCTCGGTTAACCAAAATCCATTTTAAAGCTTTTTTTTTTACCATCATATTTCTTGTGTGCAAAATCCATTTCGAAAGCCTTTTTTTTCTTTTTTAAACTATCATATTCCTTGTATGCAAGCGATCATTTCCAAACTACAAGTACATATAAATATTTTCGATCCCTTTTCTTGGAGTTCCTTTGAACTTTAATTTTGAACTTGAGCTCCCGTAAGCTGCGGAGTGGAACGAAGAAAACGAACAAATTAGCAATTCTGAAGCTTTTGAATGTTTTGAAAATAGTTTGGCATGGCTGGAGCAGCAGATAGCCTGTGATACTGGTGAACTAATAATATTAAAAAACTCTGTGATAGGGCTTCAAAGCAAAGGCACTGCAACAAACAAAACATTTTTTCAAACCCTTGTGATACATGTAAAATGTACTTAATTTCAAAATTAAAATTCAGGTAATTTATTCTTGTTCCTATTTTGCTATTGCTTCATTTTTATTAAGCACACTTGTTACCATAATAAGAAATATTGCATACTATATTTCTCCTTAAACTTATAATTGAAGCATTTTCGATTATCCGAAAATTTCAATTTTCTGAAAGAGGGTTGGTCCCAATTACTTCGGATAATCGAGGCTCTACTGTATTTATATTTGGATATTATGTATCTAAAGACATTTTCGTTGAGATTTTATTAAAGAGAATTTGTGACGAAAATTGAGTGTTGTTTTCCATGAATGGGACTGTACATATGAAGTATTTTGTATGATCAGTAACAAACTTTGTATGCATGCTGGACGTTAAGGCATCTATGGTCTATTACATTTAGTTTGACGTCTATACCAGGGCTTAAGAAATCCTGTAAATTTAATTATTTATAAATTTTATCAGCAATCATTTTTATTTTGTCTGTTGGCTTAATGAAATTCTAATTAATAAATATTTAAAATGTAAAAATATTAGAAAAACAAGCTTTAATAGAATATAACCTTGAATATGAATAATGTACTGAAACATGTTTTTAATTTTTGTAATTTTAATTCTCCCACATTTATAGTATATACATAGCAGTGGATTTTTTAAGTGCACATACATTGTAAATTATTTTTAATCATTGTCACTATTTATAGAAATGAATTTGAATAACTTAAATCTGTTCTACAATATTATAAAGTTAATTAAGAAGTAATAAAACAAGCAGCTAAAAATCCAACTAACTGAAATGATGGCAACTTACACTTTTATTTATATAATGTTACATTACTGTCTTAAAAGTAAAAGGATAAAATAATCACAGAGTAGCAAGGGAAAAAATATATAAATTACCATTAAACAACATTGAGTGAAAAGTATCACAGAGTCACAAGGGAAAAAAATATAACCAATATAAAACCTCAAGTGAAAAGACAAGAAACTGTCAATGAAAAAAATGTTTCATTTGTGAAAATAGATTTTATTCTTCAATATAGTTTCTTTCAAAAGCAACACACTTATTCTAAATGTCTTCTAACATATCGATACCTTGCAAATAGTGTGACTTGTCACTGACTCCAAAATATGCATCAGTTTCTCATTCAACATCCTCATTTGACACAAATCTCTTCCTCTGGTCTGCCCTCTTCAAGGCAGAAACAAACAATAGTCTCTGGAGGGGGGAGAGGGGAGGCAGAGTTAAAAAAAAATATAGAGATGGTGGAGCAATTCATACTTCAATGCATTCAATTTTGCTATTACATTCATGGGTGTGTAAGGTGGTGCATTGTCTTCCTGAAAGAACACTTTTTTCTTCGTGACATGCATATTTTTTTTTCTTGATTTAATTAAGCAACATGCATTTAAGAAAATACTGCATGAGAAATTATTTACACAACATTATTATCATTTAAACAACACAATGCATTTCTTTAATGGTTACTTCAGTTGATGCTGCAGCTGGATGCCCAGAATGTGCATCATCATCAATGCTTGTATGCCTCCATTTCAACTGGATAAAGCACTGACAACTGATTATTTTCAGTGGGGTAAGATGCACTGTAATTCTTTGCAAGTCATTTTACAATTTTGACAGTGTTTTTCTTTGCTGAAAAACAATGTTTAATCGAAACAAGAAAATGTTTTTGATCCAGCATTTTCATAAAAGCAAAAGCACCTTCATGACTGCAACTTGTAAAGAAGTGGCCAAAAAGTCGTGACATTTTGACATCAATCTTTTGAAGGTTGGTATTATCTAAAAAGCATACGGATATTTGGTTGATGCTGACATTTACTTGTGAGTGCCGGGATTTTTTACTCAATACGGTAACAAGACCATGTCACCTAACACAATCAAATCAGCTTAAAGTACTTTCAATAGTGATGTAAAGCCCATTTAAACTTCATCTCAGTAGCACACAGCACTTAGGGAAAGTACTGTGGTGTTATGTTTTATGAGGAATCTGAATAAAATGAATATATATGAATGTATATATGGGATCAAGTTTTGACAGTCTTTAAGCAAGCAAGTGACCTGAACACTAATTAGACATTGCCACTGCAAATGTTATAATTACATCATGAAGTATGTCACAGAATATACATGAGATATGTGAGGAGAGACTTTGCACCAGTTGACAGACCACCAGTTGACCGGTTGACAGATGAGGTCAGACTGCAATCATGTGATGTTTGTGTTCCGATTTAATATTCAAAGAATATGTTTGTGGTGGATTTATGAACAGATTTGATGTTATTTTAAAGACGTCAACATAGTCTTGTATATTGCTGTTCCTGTATATAATTAATATGTATATATCATCTTTTCTTCTTTTCATTATAAGCTTTTACTAAGCTAAAAGGTGTCAGTGATTTTATCTGTTGTGAGTGAAATCATTTCCACAAATATAAATATATGAATATATATAAAGAAAAGAAATAAAATAGTTATGAAGTGGTAGAGGAATGCAAGTTTTCTCAGCAACAGAAAAACAAAGCTAAGACATTAGAGATTCTATAAACACCCGGTGTAAAGAAAAATAGAAGAAAGTTTAAAAACAGGCAATGATAGCTAGATTTTGAGATTCAATTGTAAAGTGATATTAGGATAATGAAATATAAATTGTACTATATCTAAACACATATTATGTCAACAATAGATTAAAAAAGTACATGAATGCATCAATTCACAGATGAAGCAAGGTATTTTTTTAAATAGAATCTTAAAAAAAAATGATAAACTAAAAAAAATCAAAAATGATGATCTATCTTAAATAAAAATAATAAACATACTAATGATAACATACCGACTGCTGTTGATAAATATAGCATCTCTTTTCATTTTCTTAAAAGCTTCTAGATTAAAGATGCCTTTCGTATTTGGATTAAGAGCACAACACACAATAACAAAATCTGATTGCTTTAAGAGATCTTCAAAAGGAACAAGCTTTGCATTTAACTTTTCCATGGCTAAAGAGAAAAGTAATGTTAAAAACATCACATAAATGTTCTTCTGGTTGTCAGTTTTAAGTAATATAAAAAACAATCTCTCATTTCACAAGTACAATAAAACTCTAATTATATGAATCTATAACAAGCAATAAAAATTTTATTAAATATTTTTCTTTTTTAATGAGAAGTATGTACTACTCATTCATAAAAATACAATTTTCTTGAAATTCCTATTTAAATATATGTTACAATTCATGTTTGATTACAATTTTTGAATTTTATATTTCAATAATTCTAAGTTTATATTTCACAAATTTCAGAGACACTTTTTCTATTCTCACAGTCTAAGAAAATATAAAGAATTTACTTGTATTGTAAAAAGTAATACTGGCTTTTAAAAGCAAAGCAAGCAATGTTAAATATTGTTGATTGAGGGAGTAAAAGTAAGAAGAAAAGGAAAAATAGTTTTTTTAAATACCCCTCTATAAGCCAGTGATGTCACTGTACTTGAAAAATCCAGGGTCCCCGGGACCCGGGATTTTCAAAAACCAGGGTCCTTTTTTTACAAAAGCGGGTCTCCATCAATAATAATTCATATTTTAAAGCAATAAATGAAACTTGTTTATTTGGAAAAGATAAATGCATTAATTATTGTTTAATAATAATTAAATAATGGATTAAAACCAGTATTATCTGCACTCAAATAAGATATTTTTAAATAATCTTAAGAGAAATTTTCTTTTTTTTTTTTTTTAAAGTAAAAATGTAAGATACAATTTTAATTGTAAAATATTGCTTATTTGAGAGTAGAAGATACCAAGTTCCACTAACAAGTATCACTAATGTTCACATTTCTTTTAAAAAGGGGCAAGGCGGGTTTATTGAAAAATATATTTTTGCTGAAAAAAAGAATACTTATGTTAAGTAAAAGGGTACTTTTTGTTGAATGAATGGGTGCTTTCATTACCACTGGATTATTTGTCAGCATAGATCTGTGTTGGAATCAGACATTTTCCTTGGAAGGGGAATTCACATCTAAATCATTAATAAGCATCTAATACTAAATCTTCCGAAGGTGGGAGGCATTTCAATGCAGTAACAAAGGGGGGGGGGGGGGAGGGGGGACAATGGTCCACCCCTGAATACATTACCAAAGTACACTGAAATCATGCTATATTTTTAAGAATCTCATCAAAAAAAATTAAATCCCATTTTGTGAATGTTCTATCTATAAGTTTGGTTTGCACATCTTTTTTGGTGCTTTAGATGCTTTGACTATATTCGCGTTTTTTCCGCGATCCTTTGACGAAATTCGCTATTTTTTCGGAACCTGTTACAAAAATCGTGTTTCTCCCGCGATACTTTGACGAAATGTGATCTTTTTACTAGATCCTTTGACGAAATTCGGCTTTATTCCGCGATTTTTTGACGAAATTCGCGATCTTCTGACGAAATACGCTATTTTGTCGCGGCAATTTTACGAAAATTGCGTTTTTTCCGCGATATTTTGACGAAATTCGCGCTTTTTTCGCGATCCTTTGACAAAAATCGTTTTTTTCCGCGATTTTTTTGACAAAATTCGCTATTTTTTCGCGATTCTTTGACGAAATACGCTATTTTTTCGCGGCCCTTTTACGACAATCGCGTTATTCCTGCGATATTTTGATGAAATTTGTGCTTTTTTCGCGATCTTTTGACAAAAATCGGCTTTTTACCGCGATTCTTTGACGAAACACGCTATTTTTTCATGGCCCTTTTACGAAAATCGCGTTTTTTCCGCAACATTTTGATGAAACTTGCATTTTTTCGCGATCCTTTGACAAAAATCGGCTTCTTTCCGCGATTTTTGGCGAAATTCGCTATTTTTTCGGGATCCTTCGACGAAACACACTATTTTTTCACGGCCCTTTTACGAAAATCGCGTTTTTTTGCTTAACATTTTGATGAAATTTGCGTTTTTTTTCGCGATCCTTTGACAAAAATTGGCTTTTTCCGCGATTTTTTTGACGAAATTCGCTATTTTTTGCGATCCTGTAACGAAATACGCTATTTTTTCGCGGCCCTTTTACGAAAATCGCGTTATTCCTGCGATATTTTGATGAAATTTGCGCTTTTTTCGCGATCTTTTGACAAAAATCGGCTTTTTACCGCGATTTTTTGACGAAATTCACTATTTTTTCGCGATCCTTTGACGAAACACGCTATTTTTTCATGGCCCTTTTACGAAAATCGCGTTTTTTTCGCAACATTTTGATGAAATGAGTTTTTTTCGCGATCCTTTGAGAAAAATCGTTTTTTTCCGCGATTTTTTGACGAAATTCACTATTTTTTCGCGATCCTTTGACGAAATTCGCTATTTTTTCGCGGCCCTTTTACGAAAATCGCGTTTTTTCCGCGATATTTTGATGAAATTTGCTCTTTTTTGCAATCCTTTGACGAAAATCAGCTTTTTCCCGCGATTTTTTTACGAAATTACGCGTCCCGTGGGACGCGTAAGAGCTATTTTTTTGCGTCCCATCTCCGATTTTTCACGTAATTTACGCGCTATAGCGCGTCCGCGGGCGTTCAATGTTTATCTTTAAAATCCCAGCTATTTTCATTACTGCTCTCGATATTGTTCTAAAAAATTGCATTTATGATAAACTGATGTGGAGTCAGATTATGGAAAATTCACCGCTTTGATTTATGTTTGTTAGAAAATGTGATCAAATGAATTTATTAAAATATTTATAATTTTTACTGTGTTTTTTTTTTTTTAAGATATGGAAACAGGAAAAAAAAAAAAGAATTATTTAAACTATCCTGTCAGGATTTCTAAATTGTTTTCTCAATGTATAAGAATAAATTAATATTATATTATTAATTGATTATTAAAAAACATCTTTTTAAAAATGTATTAAACTCTTATTTTCTATTTATATTTTCTACTTTTTAGTGTTTAAAATATTTTGTTGTTACAGATTTATAGGCAGTTGGGACATTTAGGCGAGCATAATTCATTGCATAATTAACTCCATTGCTTTTGTAACTCATATACAGTTGTAACCATTAAGAATATTTGGTGGTTTATCACCTGCAGCAACGTAATGGATGCCTTAAAATTAATTTACTTATTTATAATTAAGTGTTAACCATTACACGGGGACTCAGCCAGTATCTGTTCAGCTTTAGCAAGTATTCTTAGATATAGAACTCTGCGTAAAAATTAAAAGCATTAAAATGTTGTATTGTCTTTGTAAACACATCTGCATATAAAATTTTAGCATATCAGAAAGTGAATGAAAAATCAATTACAAAATACCACCTTTACATACAACAGTTAACTTAAATAAAGGAGTGTAAATTTAACTGAATTTTTTACTGTTTTAATTCTAAGGAATATAGCCATCCACTCTGTACCACATCAGCAAACAGACTGACAATTTGACTATTGCCTTTGTTCATAAAAATGTTTTCAATAGAATTTTTCATCTTCAAAATAATATAACTTTCAACCAGGGCTGAGTTTTAGCCGTCAAAAACTAGTTTTTGACGTGACATAGGTTTAAACTGTCAAAAACAAATATGTAAGTAAACTTAGAATAAAACAGAAAAAATGCTGTTAATATAGCATTGCTTTTGTTTAATGATAATACAATGTAGTTTTAGTAATTGTAATCAAATATGAAATTTTATATATATAGGGTGGAATATTTCGCAAACCCCTTCCTCTCTCGACCAGACAGCAGGCGCCAGATCCCATGATCTGACTAAAGAATTAATATTAAAAACATTTTTTCTCTTGTTCTTTTAGTTTAGTTTTTGAAGTAGTAATGAAAAAAGTTGAATGCAGCAGGTAGACTGCATATGTGTTTTTTTGTCTTGGTCTTCTAATAGAAGAAATGATGTTTAATTTTAAAAGGGAAATTTATTTTCGAATATGAAACCATGCTTGTTTCTTGGCTTCTTTATAGAAGAAAATAGTTGCTGAAATTTTAATTGTTTTTAGAATCATGAGTTCTAGAAGGAACAAAGAAAATAAAATGTCTTGATTTTATAAATTAATTATCTTTGATTCCCAGCGGGGAATATATATGTATTTAACAAATATTATACAAATGTTTCGCTGTAAATAGTTTGTACATATTTAAAAGTGTAAAAATAGAATTCTCAAAGTTTTTAATCATCCTGTGCTTATTTATATTGAACAACACCTGCACCAGTTTCAGTCATGAAATATGCTTGATGACTTTAAAAATGATATAAATCAAAATCGAACTTAGCTCTCCCAAATGTCATTTAATTAAGAATAACATGAAACTCAATGAAAAACATGAAGATTATTCATAAATATATACTAGGGGTCTCTGCCCCCTGCAAGCTACGCTCGCCAACCCCCGTTCAGACACCGCAGAATCTAAAAGCATGCTAATTTGATCGGTATTAAAAAGATTAGAGAAGATTGTATTATAATGAAAAAACCTACAGCGATCTCCCTGTTAATGGGTTTCCATTCAATTCCCTTTGACTGCGAAAATTTAAGGCCGAATCAGTTGCTGTTAAGACATCCAATGGTTGTTTTCGTGTTTGATTAAAGAAGACCAGTTAAACATTTGAAAGGAAACTAAAATAAAATGAATTAAGTAAACAGGGTCTTTGCCTCCCGGTATTTTTTAACAGCATTATAAAACGATTGACATAATAGAATTTACTGCTTTAACCCTTTCAAGGGTGGTGGTTCATTTTTGGACCACTTAATTTTAATTCTTAAATACCACATTGACTCCAGAATACTGGAATGAAAATTTTCCTTTTATTAAGTAAGTGAACAAAAGCATTTTCGTATTTCGAAATTTGTTTGTCCATTCACTGATTTCAACATTTTATGAATAGAAGTACCTTGCCCCTGAAAGGGTTAAACGCATATTAATGTATTTATTCTTTTAAAGTTTCCTTTCTTTTTTAATATTCACGTGTAAATACAATTTTCAATATTTTCCTGCTTTTAACACTTACTCATTTAGTAGTAATTTTAAAGTTTTATTTTTTCCTGTTTTTAATAGTCACGTGTAAATAAATTTGTAATCTTTAGGAAATATTATTCTTTGTGTTGTTTTTAGAATTGAAAACAATCTCTATAATAATAGCCTAAGTCTTAGACTATTATCAACAGTTCCGGGCGGATCCCTTCGCCTTTTATATTCCAGGCGGCCATTTTGGTACTTTAATGTTAGTCAGCCACAGGCGATAAGTCTCCAAATATTATTCTATGACCATCATTTCACTTATATCATAATAGTACAAGTGATGTAACTGCCACAAACAATTACAATCCTTCGCTTTTCATAAGAAAGGTTTCCATTTTGATTAAAGAATCAAAGTTATTTTTTCGAATAAAACTACATAAAAGTTGTCATGATCGCAAAAAATTCTTGGTACTGTTACATTAACCAGGTGCAAATCTCGCCAATAGCCTTTTTTTAAACTCGCCAGTTAGCATTTTTTTATTTTTCAAGTGGTAAATTAAAACGGTACTACTTGGTTATCCCGTCGACCAAAAATCTATCGCCAGACTATAATATTAAATGACAATAATGGTTGATCGTAAATGATATATTCACTTGACTGTAAGGAAGTTACACGTGTTTACGCCATCAAGTGATTTTTATTTCAACTTTTTATTTTTATTATACTAATTTATTTGTTCTTTTGTTATTTAAAATAAAAATTACGTCAATTTGTATAATTTGGTGAGTGGTTTGGTGATTTATATAATTTGGAAAAATTGATCGACAGTATAACTAAGTAGTACGATTAAAGCACTGCTTTGAATTCGAAATTAAATGTCAGGATTTGTTCCATTATTTAATCGGGTTTCGTGTGATTTTTTTTTTACAGCAATTTGGCGAAAACCTCATTTTCGAATACCAGTTACATATGTATTTTTAAATTATTTTCTATTATTTTAAAAATGAAATAACAATAAAATAAAAAAAAAAATTAATAACAATAGAACAAAACAATTTATAATTTTTTTTTTAAATAAAAAAAAAATGTAAATAAACATTTATTAATAAATAAGCAACAATAGCCGGATTACCATGTCAGTCAAAATAACACCATTTTGGCACCATTTAGGTATCCCGATGTGTATATGACATCTGCGCCTAATATATTTCTTTTTGTTTCGTTTAAAAAAAAAAGAAAGAAGTGAAAGCCATTAATTTTAAACTTTTCGGTTTTGCATGAAAGTTTTGTATTAAATAAAATGATAATAAAATGCAAAAAAAAAAAAAGCCTTATTCTTAGCATACATTTAAAGGAGGCCAAACTGGTTGCCAAATTAGTTCAAAATAATAACCTTTACTAAAGTATGAAAAAAAAATATCTGTTATGATTAAAATTTGAGTTGCCATCATTAGAAAAAAGTATTTAAAATTAGAAAAAAAATAATATTTCGAAAACTAATTCGAATTTTAAAATTCTAATACCAGTTTTGAGACCTGCGGATCAATACTGATTTTTGGTGTTAATTTCATCGCAAAGTATTCCATATTTTAGGAGAAATCGCCACGAAACATAATCAGTTGTTTAATCAGTCGTTTCTTAGAATCGTTTCATAAATTTGTTACATTTCAGTCGTTTCATATATTCGTTTCATAAATTCGTTTCATTAGGATTTTATATATATAGGGTATATATGGGGCATTCTCACAATCTTTTGACTTTTGAGAAAAAAAATCTGGCGAAATTAAACTTGCTAAAATAACATTTTAATCTGACAGACGACTGCTATAATGATTCAAAATAAAGAAAAAATGGTCAGCAGTGAAAAAAAAAATTTATTCAACTGAGGTTTAAGTTAAACTTGCGAGTTTAATTTTCCTTACCATTTTACCGCTATAACTTTTTATTTTCTTCTAATTTTTTACTTATAATGAATTTGCATAGTACCCACAGGACATTCAAATAAGAAATAATGACAATGTAGTATTTTTAGTGAAAATTTTGGTATAACATTGTCTTAAACGGGTGTTAAAGAAGGGACGGTAATGTAAAAAAAGGGGGATGGTATAGGAAAAAAGGGACAAAATGGGGAAAAAGGGAACAAAATGGGGAAAAAAGGGACAAAATGGAAAAAAAGAGAACAAAATGGAGAAAAAAGGGACGGTAAGGATGGAACAGCAAGGAAACTTACCACCTATTTTAGGCAGATCATGTTAAGACTAAGCGGTAGCGAAAATGTTCATTGATTTTTAGAAACAGTTATTTACATTGGATTAAATTAAAAAAAATAATTTACCTCGAAAATTGCAGGATTAAACCTTGCGGACGGTAAGACTACCAATAAAGCAACGGTGCTTGAAATTGATATTTAAATGCTTATTTATATTCTGCAGTAAATTTCCTGTCAAAGAATTTTAGATATTCTTTCTCTAGCATTCTACTCTAGCATGAGCAAAATCTTGAAAAAAATTCTGTCGCTGCATCTGAAGGGATTTTCTGTATCGTTTTAAAAGAGGAATGGTAAAAAATTTAAAACCCAGGGACAGAGTTAAAAAAATAATATCAACCCTAAAAATGTGTGCAGGTTAATTTTTAGCTACATATTTATATAAAACAATAGTTGCAGTTTCAGAAAAAAATTATATCGAATTATTTTTATTAAAACAATTTTATCCAGACAGCTCCAAACTTCAAAATCAGCATCAGGGACATGGGACGGTAGATGAGTTTTCCATGTGTTTGGACCCCCAACATCGTCCAAAACTTATTTATCTCGTTAATATTGTTGTGCAATCATGCATTGGGATGTTCCCAAGGATATGAAATAAAAAAAACACAAAAAAGTGTATTAAATAAAAAATTATTATTCAGGGACATGAAAGTTAAAAGATTGTGAGAATGCCCCATATACGTTTGTTTATGACTAAATTTCCAAGTTATGTGGATTTCTGGCGTGGCTTTTTTGCATACTTGGTAGAATGGTATGCAAAAAGTCGGAAATCTCATCCCTGTTTAATCATAAATTTATTTAAATTTGTAATTATTCAAATAAATTATAAATTTTACCTTTTTTAATGATTTTATATTTAATAATTCTTATAATTATGAAACTCTGTAAGCTCTAAAAATTATGTGCTTGGAGTTAAAGAAATAAAATTGTCAGGAGTTGATCAGGAGAGTGTTTTTACCAAGTGGAATCTAAAAATTGAATGCATGGAAAATAAGGGATTGTGAAGCGATCCAGAATGGAAACGCGAAACAATTACGTCTGGGGTTGGTTAGAAGATAGGGAATGCTTCGTGATATCGAATGGAATCGCAAAGCTGTTACACAGACTGGTTGGTGAGCGTAGCGAACAGGAGGGTGGAGAAAGGAAAAAAAAAATTAATATTGAAATACAAACTAAATATTAAAAAATTCTCCCATAGAATGAACATTATTGAGCGTGTGTTTTCATTTTTACTTTAAAAAAATCATTTAAATGTATGAAATTTCAAACAAGATATTTAACCCTCTAAGTGTTTGGGACGTAATATAAACTAACTGTACCACTGGTCCACTAAGCTCCAGGTTTCACAGCAATACAAGCAATATTTAAGATAATAATCTACAGATTTAATAATTTTTAAATATATTGAAGAATGATTAATACTCTCAAGGAGTATATTCATATTTGTAACTAAGTTTTTTTTTTTATAATTATGAAAGAATCATGTTTTCTTAGCATTTAAAACAAAATGCAACGAAAACAACCTTACAATTTTACCCTTTTGCAAGACACTCGGAGGGTTAAAAAAAATCTCCTATAGGATTAACATTAGTGGGTGGGTGTTTTTGCATTAGTGAAGTAGCCCCTTAAGCAACCCCATCCATAAAAACATAGTAGGGCGGAAAGCAAGAAAACTGTTTTGTAGCAATAGCAATATTATTTTGTACAGTAAGGGAAATATCTTTGAATTTGCTCTTTCTTAAGGAAAGTAAATATGCTCATTAGATACCAATTGTGATAGATTAGTTTCCACATCTAACCATAAAAAAATGAAAAAATCTAAATAATTTATTTATCTCTGCAAAATTTAGAATAAACCTACATAATTTTAATGATTACAAATAATTAAGGATTTATTAACTGTTCATCTTAAAAGCATGAATTATTCAAGTACTTAGGCCATCTGGGTTATGTAAAGAACACATTATCCTGGACAGTTGGAGTTTCATTGTAATTTAAACACCCCTACTGATTATACAGTTAATTCATCTTAGGATTAACAATTAAAGCATTTAAAAGTAGAGTGGCATGAGACAATTTCTTAAATACTCAAAACAAGGATTTTCTGGATGTACTACAATGATTGATATGGGATAAAATAGGTAATATTTGTGGAACCATCGCTTATACTAATATTCTTATACATATATATATATACACTATGTATCTACTACTATATTAAGTTTGAAAAAAAAAGGGCAGGGAAATGGATTAATTATTCATCAAATCAATTTTTCCAAAATAAATTAAACATACAAACCTGAAACAAACTAAAGACTATGGTTATTACATTAATACTCAGAAATAGAGTACTTTTATGTTAGATTGGCGATGTGATAAATCACCAAATTTTGTTCCCATTGACATCATTCATATTGTATTAATTTCACTTAAAATATAAACCTTTTAACCCATTTCATTTAAACAGCATAACTTATTTAAGATATAAACATTCAAAATACGTATATTGCATACAATTAAAATACATGCCTTTCACTCATTTTCTTTAAAATATATAACAATAATAATAAATACCATAGCATTTTATTTCAACTTCAAAACACCGTTACTAAATCACACACGTGAAAAAGTAACTACTATTGGCGAAAAGAACCCTGTTATTGGCAAGATTTATCTCTGGATAAATAAAAGTACTGAAAATAGCCTTAAGTTTTCTAAGATTGTGCTTTTAAATTAAAAACTATTTTCATTGGTTCATACGCGAATGACGTCAAAGGCATATTAATACTACAGGAGTTAAAATATTCAAAGCGGGAAAGTTTTTAAATTTTTATCAATGAATTTTCAAAAATGAATGACTCACTACACATTGTTTAGACTTGTAAAATTAATCACAATTTCTGAAATGTTCGTTCGTTTACATCGGTAATCTGTTGTTGGTAGAAAAATACAATTTTTTACCTTTCTAACAATTTTCTGACAAATACTTTTCGAGCTATTAATTTTTTCAGTAACATCAAATTTTTCATTTTCCGAGATTAATCTGTGGCAATGATTAGCGAAAAAACTAATTGTCATCAATGCATAGCTTTTTATTAAAGAGGATATACTGCTACATCTAGATACCCTCCAAATACATTTAACTGAATTTTTCTGAATTAGTGATTTAAACCACTCTGCCTTTAACAGGGTTCCTACACAATTCTGGTAAAAAAATTCCCTGACTTTTCCAGGTTTTCCCTGACCTTTCAGTGATGCCGCGGACGCGCTATAGCGCGTAAATTCAGACCTGCCAACTTTTGAAAATGAGAAATCGTAGCACAGAACATTGAAATTAATCTGGAGGTTGGTTGGTTGGTTTTTCGTGTTTCGGAGACATCTTTTGACATTCGTAAAGGAATAAGGTTTCAGTCTTTCAACTCAATATAGTAATTTTTTTCCTCTGAAAATTTTTATATGATATTTAAAGCTTCTTCTCGTTTTGCAGCATTTTTTTTTTACATTTGTAAAAGAAGCCTGGTTCCAATTTTTTAGCCCAGTGCAGTAAATTTTGACAATATCTCGAATTTTTTTTCTCGCGACCATTTTAGGATATTCACAATTTTTCCCCATAATCGTAATTCACATTTTTCTATCACGATTCTTTGCTGAAATCTGCACTTTTTACCATGAACTTTTGACGAATTTTATGTTTTTTACCACACAAAATTGAAATGTTTAATAATAATTCGTAAATTGAAATGTTTAATAATAAATAGTACAAATTGTGCGATTTTGCACACTATTTCAAATCTTGCCCTTCAAAGATTCCCCCCCCCCCCCCTCCAGAAATTCTTAAAATGGCATCCCTGTTTCTAAGGAAGGGAATTCCTGTATAAATATTTACAGAAACACGATTCACTTGTGGTTGATATACATAAAGAGGGTTTTATGTTAAGAAGTTTGTTTTGCAGACCAGATTTTTTTTTCCCATGAGCATTTCTTAATGTCCGAATTTTCGGATTACTGACAAATTTTTTAAAACTTTCGGAAATGAATACTTTGAAACTTTGGAACAGAATCATTCCTGAAAAATATGCTGCGCGGGATAAAGATCGCAATTAGAAACAAAAAATGCATTTTTTTGTTTTTTGCAAGAATTCGTAGTTTAAGACCGATTTTCGTAGCATCGTAGTTTATAGGTCCAAATCGTAGCAACTACGATTTTTTCGTAGCAGTTGGCAGGTCTGCGTAAATTACGCGAAAAATCGGAGGCGGGACGCAAAAAAATACCTCTTACGCGTCCCGTGGGACGCGTAATTTCGTCAAAAAATCGCGAAAAAAAGCGGAATTTCATCAAAGGATCGCGAAAAAAGCGGATATTTCATCAAAATATCGCGGAAAAAACGCGATTTTCGTAAAAGGGCCGCAACAAAATAGCGTATTTTGTTAAAGGATCGCGAAAAATAGTGAATTTCGTTAAAAAATCGCGGGAAAATGCCGAATTTAGTAAAAAAGATCCCGAAAAAAGTACAAATTTCATCAAAATATCGCGCGAAAAACGCGATTTTCGTGAAAGGGCCATGAAAAAGTAGCGTAATTCGTCAAAATGAGCGAATTTCGTCAAAATATCGCGGAAAAAACGCAATTTTCGTAACAGGGTCGCGAAAAAATGGCGGATTTCGTTAAAGGATTGCGAAAAAATAGCGAATTTCGTCAAAAAATTGCGGAAATAAGCCGCATTTCGTCAAAAAATTGCGGAAATAAGCCGCATTTCGTCAAAAAATTGCGGAAATAAGCCGCATTTCGTCAAAGATTTGCGAGAAAAGCGCAAATTTCATCAAAATATCGCGCGAAAAACGCGATTTTCGTAAAAGGGCCACGAAAAAATAGCGTAATTCGTCAAAATATCGCGGAAAAAACGCGATTTTCGTAACAGGGTCGCGAAAAAATAGCGGATTTCGTCAAAGGATTGCGAAAAAATAGCGAATTTCGTCAAAAAATTGAGGAAAAAAGCCGCATTTCGTCAAAGGATCGCGAAAAAAAGCGCACATTTCGGCAAAGTATCGCGGAAAGAACGCTGATTTCGTCAAAGGATCGCGAAGAAATAGCGAATTTCGTCAGAGGATCACGGATTCTATCATCTTTATCATTATAGATTCCTTCTACATTAAGTTGTCTGTTGTTCTACAACTCAATGCATAATCAGACTTTGCACTAGGCTTAAAAAATTGAAACAAGGGGGGTGGGGGGAAGAGTGCAAACCAAAAAAGATGTGCAAACCCAACTTATTGGTAGAGCATTCCTAAAATGGGATTTAAATTTTTTGCATGAGATTCTTAAAAATACAGCATGATTTCGGTGTACACTGATAATGTATTCAGGCGGTGGATCAGTGAAAAATCCCCCCCCCCCCCCTTTCTCACTGCATTGTCTCCCATCTTCGGAAGATTTAGAATTTCATGATTAGTAATGATTTAGACGTGAATTTCCCTTCCAAGGAAAATGTCCGATTCCAACACAGATGTATGCTGACAAATAATTCAATGGGAAGTGTAATGAAAGCATTCATTCAACAAAAAGTACTCCTTTGCTTAACGAAAATATTCTTTTTTTCAGCAAAAATATATTTTTCAATAAACCCATCTTGCACCTTTTTAAAAGAAATGCGAACATTAGTGATCTTCTACTCTCAAATAAGCATTATTTTACAATTAAAATTGTATCTTGCATTTTTACTTTTAAAAAAGTACAGAAAATATTTCTTAGTATACTTTTTAAATGTCTTATTTGAGTGCAAATAATACTGGTTTTAATTCCTTATTTAATTATTATTAAAACAATAATTAATGCATTTCATTTATCTTTTCCAAATAAACAAGTTTCATTTATTCCTTTAAAATATGAACTATTATTGATGGGGACCCGCTTTTGTAAAAAAGGGACCCAGATTTTTGGAAATCCTGGGTCCCGGGGACCCAGGATTTTTCAAGTTCAGCGGCATCACTGCCTTTCTCGGTAAAAATTCAGCTTTGTAAAACCTTCCACAATAGACAACTTTAACACAGATACATGCTAGAAAAAAGTATGCGCTGTAGGAATTTCCGATTTTTAATTATTTTACATATTGTTAGATAGTTTACATAAATTTTATATAAAAATTTTAGATTGGATGAATAATTAATTCAAAATTTCTTCATTTACGATGATAATAGAGATTCTGATGGAAGTAGTACATAAAAAATTCCCTGACTTTTCCCTGACCTTTTCAAATATTTAAAAAATTCCCTGACATTTCCCTGACTTTTTGCCTACATTTTCGAATTCCCTGACTTTTCCCTCTTACCCGTAGGAACCCTGTTTAAACACCTCCATTGTTGGTACAGGGCAATTTTTTCAAAACTATCTTAATATTCTCTCCTATATTATCTGATTAAATGACATTAGTGCTTATTACCATTGGGGTAGCGTGACCAGAAATTTTGGGGAAGCACATATAATTTATGTGTAGATTGCCACAAAATTTATATAACTTATTAATGTGCATCATAACATGTTCCTACTGAAAATGGAATGAGTAGCATTCTTGTTTACAAGGACATTCAAAATAATTTAGATATACAGTCAATTTCCTCTAATCCGCATCTTTATAATCCGCAAACACCTATAATCCGACTATATTTCAGACGTAAACATACAGTTTTAATCTTTCTTTAAGCAAGATATTGTACACTACCATTAAAAAATGACTGATCTGATGAATTTATTCAGAAATTTTTAATAGATTTTGTGTTCCTTAAAAGGAAATGTTTTATGTATTTTATAAATAACTATTAGACTGCTATATTTTGAATGCATTTGTTAGCTATATAAAAGATAAAATTGCTTTTGAAGAGGTGCTAACTCTGGGGGATAAATATCTTAATTTTTTAGAAAAACAAACTTTTGTTACTGATCAAGAAGTCCTGACTCTTAAAAGGCTTCAAGATTAAATGACAGAGCAAAAAGCAAAAACTATAAAGCAAATCACTATCAGTGCAATGTTTGATAGATTTAAAAATAAGTAGAAATGTTTTCTATTAATTTTGTATCATATCATTTAAATGTATTTCTAGTATTCAATATAGATTTTTATTTATTAAAAAAAGGCATTTTCTTTTATTTCTGTGTATTTATTTGCAGTGTGAATACTATATTTGATGATAAATTCTAAATGTTAGAATGTAAAAAAGAAATTACCTATAATCCGCAAAATTTTATAATCCACAAATCCCTTGGTTCCGGCCTGTGCAGATTAGAGGGAATGTACTGTATATAAATAATAATGTAATGTCTATAAATAATAAGAATTGAAGTACATTTTAATTACATTGCATTACTTCCAGCATTATGAAATTTGCATGCATTATTGATATGTGCTACATCATGCCTTCTAATAAAAAAAAAATTATATACATAGCATTTATATTAGTTTACAGTAACAAAGAATTCTATTGCATTATTGTCTATAGGCAGCAATTGTTTGAAGTATGTGTTTTAAAGATGCTGTACTATTTTAAACCTAAAAAAGTTGTCATATATTATTGATTAATGTCTTCTCTATGGTGAATGGTGCATTAAAATTTATTGTTCTTCTACAGGGCTGCACCAAAAAATTCATATACATTATCTATGTACAATAATTGATAGAAGTGAGTTTTAATTTGTGTTATGCATTTTAAAGTTTAATTCTTAGTTTTTTTTTTTTTTTTTTGCGACTTAAAATCCTATAGATAATATACAGGAAAGCTTAAAAGAATTTGAATATATTATGGCTTTTGAGCAGAAATTGGTGAAAGTGCATTTTCAATTGTGTTATGTGTTTTTCTTCATTTTGTAGGGAGTTTATAATACAAATACATTCTACTATGTATATACAAGGTATATTATCTAAATATGTACAAGGCTGCACAATAGAATCTTTCAAATGATTGTCATTTAAGAGGATGATAATTGTAAAAGTGTGTTTTAATTCCGATCCTAAATTATTTATCATAAATCTATTCTCAGCACATGCAAAGTTTCATATCAACATATTGATAGTGCTGAAGAATGTTTCAATGTTTGCATTTCATATGACATTTCTTTCTTGTTTTAATTTTTTTGAAATAGTTTTACGAAAGAAATTTCTGATGTTTTAAGAAAATATTTATTGTAAGTTATTACTGTGAGTTTAACTTTAATGTTAATTTAAAAAACACATTTGAATGTAATAATGTTACATTTTCAAATCTCCAAAATTAGAGATAGATTCATTCTTATTATAAAAGTAAGAATGTTAACCATTGGGGCATTTGAATCGCCTTTAATAGAAGTAATAATTTGTAATGTTTCTACTAAAGTTTCAAAGGACTGCAAAATAAATATCACAGTAAGTAGAAACGTTCTTTATAAAACCATTATTATTATTGATTTTTAGTTTTATTAATACTGATATTTCTTAAGCCTTTTAATAATGATATAGAAAAGAGTCATTGATAGTAAGACAGACTTTTATAAAACATTAATTAAGAGTTATATATAAATATATATCTTTAAAATCAAAAGATAGCAAACAAGTTCTTTTAAGTAAATCTGACCAAATCTATTGCACATAATTAATTTAAACATAGAATACCTAACTTGAAATTAACAAGGTAACAAATTCAAACAATAAAATAACTGAAACTCCAATTTAGAGATGGCATATAGTAATATTCCACATATATGAAGGTGGAGGGGCAGAGGAAGAGAAGCAGAGATTTTGTCAGGAGGAGGGGATAATTTATGTGATGCATTATTTATTTGTTACTATAGTGTACTAACACGTTCGCTGTCATCTACGAGAATACTCGTAGTTAGCAAACTGGGTGTCCTTGCCAGCTACGAGGTAACTCACTATTGATCTTCTTATCTAAATCACCGATTATGTGCATAGTGCCATAGAAAATACCTGCAATGTTTCATTTGCCAACAACAAGCATACTCCTGTGAATTTATTTGTTGCTAAAAGTAATTTGTCATACATATATTTAAATAATAAAACAGAAAATAATTTAAAAGCACTAAATTGCAGATATGATCTTGGCATGTATTAACAGATGCATCATCATTTGGCAGCGAATGTGTTACATAGGTCAAAAAAGAAATTTAAAATGAAAGAGTTTTTATTTAAATTATGCATGTTTGATACCAGAAAGGCAAAGGGGGGAGGCTTAGATGATTGATTAAATATTGTTGCAATAAAATAACAAATAAGAAAGTAAATTTGAAAAATAAATAAAGTTTTAAAATTTTACTTAGGGCTTTTTTTGTTGGGGTAGATTTAGATAACTTTTTTTTTTTTTTTTTTTTTTTTTTACGCATTAGAAATCTGCCAAAAATGCAGAAGGTTCTCACCCCTTTATTTGCCTTATTTACTTCTAAATCAATGGTAAAAAAGTGTTTTTTAATGACTTTTTTTTAAAAACCCCTCTAAAATTTAACTTTTTTAGCATTTGAAAAAGAGAGGGCTTAGAATCAGGATTTTACAATAATCATTAAATGCTGCCAAATGCTAAAAACATAATATAAAAGGATTTTATCAACATTATCAAAGATTATAAGAGTGTTCGTGGCAAGAATCTCTTGATATGAGTTAAGAGTTTGTCCACAAGAGTAGCTCTCCATTTATTTACATTTAAAAGTATGTTTTCCCAAATATAGACTTCAGTTACCACCATTTTCAAACATTAACACTATATCATTGTCAAATGATAGCTTTTAAAAGATTTTGGTTTATGGTTTTTCATTTGCAATTTTTAGATTGAAACAATTACAAATCACTTTTAATACATTGAAGACTTCTTTTATGCTTATTACATTAAAAAACTACAAGCAAAATAAAGATAAATCAAAACTTTTAAAAAGATGTCATTTGACACCAACAGAAATAGTGTTAAAGGCGCATTCTTTTCTCGGGTTCTATGGGCCTGATTTCAATAGGAATTGATTAAATCAACTTAGCTTACAATTCTCTTACAGTTAACAGTTCCACCTCCCACTGCCAGGGGGTGCATTCTTATCTCGTGTTTTATTGACCTGATTTCAAGGGAATTTATTTCTTTTAACTCTGTTTTACTCTTCAGCGTGTGCACAGCAAGAGTCTATTGGCAGCTGGGACCCATGCCGGAGGTTCGTACAGAAAGAGGTTTGTTTGGAATACGCTGCTGAAGGCAGTGGAGATCCATCCCACAGGTTCATTTTGAAAGAGATGCGTTTGAATCATGAGTTTTAATGATTAGACATACATGCCATAGCACATCTGTCTATGGAAGTCAGCAATTACTCATCCCAGAAGTTTACTTTGAGAGATTTGTTTTCTGAAAATTTTAATATGAATTGGGGTTTCAATCATTCACAGTTTGTTTGGAAAGATCAACGAGCCCTGGCAATGTTGGGCCAGTCAGGTAATATATATAATCGATGGAAAATTTTTTATTAATTGCATAGATAATATTGCATACAGAATCACTTTTAAGTAAGGGGGGGCGGGAGGAAATCACTTTAAAGTAATATTAGCTTCCAAGCTCCTGTACAGGACCCTTCACATAAATCTCATCTTAAGACAAGACATTTCACAAAATGTTTCATCCCAAAATATGACCCCTCACAAAATTTTGTGTCTTAAAAATAGACCTAATAAAAAATCACAATTCCACCTCCAAACTGAGCTTCACACAAATTTAATCAAAAATAATACATGGCCTGTCATAAAACAAACTTATCAAAGAACATATTACTTAGCTCTTTTATATCAAAAAGATAGATACACAGGAATCTGAATATTACGATACTTTCAAATTCACAAAATTATGATTAAAATTTTCACAAATATTAAAAAAAAAAAAACTTTATAATTTCACAAAAACAGGATCCTGTGAGAAAGCTCTGAACAAACTCCTGATTAAAGTTGCAATATATTTAATTATACTATTGTAGTTAATTTATCCATTGCAGACTAGTTCAAGAGTCTGGTGACTTAAAATATCCAGAAATATCACATAATTAAAAAGTATTTAAAAGAATTTAAATTGATTTCAGCTCTACTGCTATAAATCATTCATATCTTCCTTATATGTTGTGTGTTTGTTTGGAAGAAAAATGAAATTGGATCCTTACAATTACTAATTTGTGTAAAAAGGTTAGAAAATGATGTCACAGAAGTCATTGCACAGTTGTGACTTTAAACATGTTATGAATACAAAAATGAAATATTATATTACTTGGCATTAGAAGTAAGTGGCAACATCCTTGACAATTGTCTGCATTTTTTATTAAAATAATTTTAGTTGAAAAATGGAATATTTTACTTTGATGCCATGGATGATTCTGGAAAACATATTTTGTTGTATGTTTCAAAATGTAGTTCTTGATTTGCATCCAGTAGAAGAAAATCTAAGAAAAAGTGCTGAAATATTGGATTTAAATGGTTCGACAATCCTTGGCATAGTTAAACACCATTCAGTGCATCTGAGTTTAAAACTTGATAAGATCAAGCAGATCGTTAACCCCTTGGGGATGAGAGACCGGTATTGTGCCAATTAAGATGCTTAGAATCCTTCATTATTACCACCAGTTATTTTTTATTGTAAAGTTTACCTTATTTAATCAGAGCATTTTCGCAATTCAATTACAGAAAATTTTCTGTTTTGAAAAACAGGTGGAAAAAGATTAAAAATTAAGTAAAAGGCTCTCGTTACGAAGGGGTTAAAGTTGGAACTTTGATTACACCATGTTATAATCAGAAATATTTTTAATACACTAAATTGAACTTTTAATTTTGTTTATTAAGAGCTTACACTAGTCATGCGAAAACGTTCACAAGCTAACGTTAATTTTATTGGAGCTTTATTTTCGAATTTCTCACTTGCATTTTAATACATATATATATTTCATCAATTAGATGAGATTTTTATCCCTAATTAGACTAGGTTTCATTTTCTCGATTTTGATTACAGATTTTTTTTCTGTAAAGTTACTTTAACTTTTGGAACCAGTTCTGAAAGTAAAAGCAGCCACATAAAAACTGTAACGAAAATCAAAAACTAAAAATTAGTTAGATGAACCTTTAAATGCCCGATTAAAAAAAAAAAAAAAAAAAAAAAAAAAAACAATTTAAAAATGTTTTTAGGCTTTCATTTCTTAAATAAATTATGGGAAAAATAATTTTAAAAATCATATTTTGTTTTAAGTATGGTTTATTTCAGAAAAACAGGTTGTTGCCAATTGGCAACACTGTGCTTTAATTGAAAAAATAATTGACCTTCATAAGATTCTACAATATTACACACATTAATTTTAGGAACTATGATAAAGAATAAATTTTACTTACTCACTGCAGAACAAAATAGGGTATTTCGCAAGCTTCCAAACAAAACAAAAAGCACATGTAGCAACAATGGAAAAAATAAATCCATCTTTATTATTAAACAACTCTATTGCTGCCATCTACATGCTGAAAATTTATTTAATAATATTTTCAGTATGTATTTTATTGGCAATATTAGGCATTAGAGCTTCATCAATATTCTAATAGTATTTTAGAAGAATAAATTGGGTATGTTGCCGAAAGGCAACACACGGCATTTAAGAGTTAAAGATAGACCTCAACTAGCATATGAAAAAAAAAAAAAAATTTAATCTAAATGCAAGTGAGAAACTTGAAAATAATGCTCTCATGTGTATAACATTAAAGTGCAAGTGCCTTTGTGTGACTAGTGTACTCTTAAACTGTATGAAATAAATGTATATTTAGAAAACATTGAAAGAATGATTGTAAACTTTGTATTTCCCTACTGGAAGTAAGCTGTGTTTCCAAAGTCTTTATTTCATTCTTAATTGAAATTTGCCTTTCTATATGGAGCAAATATATTAAATCAGCTTTTAAAGAAGTTTAATTTACACAAAGCTTTTTAAATGTTTCTTTGAAATCAATTTCAATAGAAATTTTAGGCCTTCTGATATTTTTTTCTAGTGGTAGCCCCTACCCTATCCCACCCATTTTATTTGACCATGAAAACCCACTAGATTGCATAATTCATCCAATTTTTTTTTTTTTTTTTTTTTTTTTTTTTTTTTTTTTTTGTATAGGGATTTTACACACACAGTTTATTCTGTTTTGTTGTACGTTTAGGAATAAATAATCTTGACTATTTAAAAATATTTCTGATAATAAAGTACCGTCATCCAGGTATCAACTTAAAGGTCTGCCTGATTTTCTTATATTTGAATTTTACGATGTGGTGCTGAATAACTAGAAATGTGTCAAAGAATATCAAACCAATTTAATTTTAATATTTCAGAAACTTTTAATAGATTTTCTTCTATTTAGATACAAATCAAGAGATAAATTTTGAAAAAATAATAAATCTTTTCCAGAACAATTCATAACATCAAAATACAAGATACTCCACATTCCAACCAACATTTTAATAAAATAGGCAAATATGTATTGGCATTTACTTTTAATACCAAGTAACATATTTCATTTTTAATTATTTTAAAGTTTAAAATTCTTTTTGTTCCTAAAAAAATACATAAAATATGAAGATGTGAACAATTTATAACAGCAGCAATCAGTTTAAATTCCTTTAATACTTTTTAATTATTTGATAATTCTGAATTATCTAAGTGTCCAGTCACAAGCTACTATATATTTTTTCATACAATGTATGATTTATATGAGACATAAAATGAATTGCAATAAAATGAAATATTTTTTATTAATCAATATCATAACATATTAAAAACAAAAAAAAAAAAACAGACATGAATAAATTCATTTTAAATATAAAATGAAACAAACTATTTCAAACCTTCAATCTTGGCTCTGTTTCCTGAATAGACAATGTTTTTTATTTTAAAGGCTTTTAATCGTTCAGCAACACCAAAACCTAAAATAAAATAAAAAATATATTTTTTCAAAATAATACACTGCACTACTATAGTTAATTTAAAATTGGAAAATTTAAATAAATATGGTGCAATCATGGTGTTTCAGTTTTGCACTTTCTTTGCTTATTTGCCAATTTTATAAAAAATAAATTATTTGTTAACATCTCAACCACCACAGATTGCAACAAAATGGCTTTTTAGGTAGATGTTTACAAAATGGTTTTCAGTGTTTATTGAATCTGTTCATGATTTCTAATCGCGAAATGTTTGTTAATTTTAAACAAAGTGTTAATTTTACATATTTTTTTAAATACAGGGCAATAAATTATCAATAGTCCCATTTCATAGCAATAAATTGTCTGCAATGAAAATATTGATGGCACACATATTCATGTGGTTAATATCACTGCCTGGCATGCTGGGTAATATTACTGCCATACATATTTGTGCGCCATAGTAGTCAATGTGTGAAAGTGACAAATCACAATTAGCAGAATCCTGTTTTTCATTAAATAATGTGTTTCCATCACTGTTGTGTAAATCTTCTGCGCTTGCATTATCACAAACACTTTCAAGGTCATCAGCCAACTTATTATGATCGCACTATACCAGAACCCACATACAAAAGAGTATATCCTATGTTATCAATAAGGTAGTAAAAACTATAAATGAAACATTTTCTCTCTAATAACTTCTAGAT
Source organism: Maratus speciosus (assembly GCA_963932465.1). NCBI lineage: Eukaryota > Metazoa > Arthropoda > Arachnida > Araneae > Salticidae > Maratus > Maratus speciosus. The sequence goes on from OZ010791.1 coordinate 338,499,210, forward strand.
AATTGGAGAAGCTAAAAGTTGAGTTTCGATCACTAAAAGTTTTAGAATTATTTCCTTTTATGTACCATATTTTCAGGGAATAACACTGTGGTGTTAAACTAGATTTTTCTGGTTTGAAAAAAAAAATGCAGCCAATAACTAAGTGTGGCTTGTAAAAAGAAAAAAAAGGTAAGTTGAAAAAAATAAATCATTTAATCCAGAATCTGAAAAATCCCAAAATCTGCAAAGCCTCTGGTCCTGAGCTGTGTGGATTTTTGAGACTACTGTATATATTTATATTTTTAAATTCTAATATAAAAATATTTTTATATAGTAATAGAAAATATATTTTCAAAAATATTCATTTTAATGAATTAAAATAAATAGCTTATATAATGGAATATGAATTTTAAAAATTAACAGCATTGTAATTTCAATGAAAAATTACACAACTGATAAATTAATAAAGATTTTTATATGTGAAAAATACCGCATAATTTTAATAAATTAATTTGTTTATTTAATATTTATTTGTAACTATAGTTCTAATGAAAAAATATATTTAATGTAAGTTTAGGATATATTATTACTAAATTATAATATATTCATTTTAATAATAAAAAAAGCTTATATAAATTTAAAATTTTAATTATTGAAATTAATTTAAAATTAAATTTTATTCATTTAATTTAGTTAAAATTTAATTTTGTTTAACTTAATTGCAATTAAAAAACTATTTAATGATCTAATTGACAATAAAAAAATACAAAGAAACTGATAATAAAGGTCAACTGTTCTTTATTAACTGACTTAATAAAGATCAAAACAAACATCTAAAAATAAACGTAAAACACATCAAGGAGGACACAACCTGCACAGTTTAATTATTAGTCCAGAACCCTATCCACTACAGTGGAGCGAAAAAAAATATTTTTTTAAGATCAAAAACGAGTAGGTGCCAAAAGTTGCCTTTATACTAGTACATCAAGTGTGTGAAATTTTACCGCTGAAAAAAAATTGCTTGAGTCTGCGCTTTTGGTCCAAAAGTCGAAATTTTGGGTAAAATTTGACATTTTTCCAAAAAAATTAAAAAAATTCTATAGAAAAGGTTATTATTTAAATGTGTTATTTAAACCTTTATTATTAATGGCTTAACACATTTAAACGATAAAACGTTATCTTTACTCTGTATAACTGAAGCAAAACTGACAACTTTTGGTAAAAAAAAAGGCATTGCCACTCTGTTGTATCATACAACTAATTGTTCTTTAGAATACAGCTCTTACCTAGTTGCTTTCAAAACTACCCAGAAGCTATCACGTGGAGGTAGCTGCATTTCATATCACAGCAGTGCATAAGTCGACCACCCTACCATCTGAGAACAATGTTTTATTCATACATTGAATTGTGATTTTTTATCAAAGACTGGCGTAAGTTTTCTATGTATCAACCTAGTCCATCTATCTTTGTATCCACAGACGTTAGATGCTGCTGCTATAACACTCCTTCACGTATATTTATAAGACAAGCAGAGTAATGCAGTGGAATTAATGAAATCTATTCAGCCCTCTATTATCTTCACCAAAATTGCATCCAGTTAATGTATAGTGATTGGGAGTTCTGTTACTACAGTATTCTACAATATTTAGATATATCATCTTTGGGTATGCTATCATTTACTCTACCTCTTGCATTTTTTATATGCTGAGAAGCTTGCTGTTTAATGTGATGGCGATCGTCAGAGTGCACTGCAATAAGAATTTGCTTTCGATGGGCAAAGCAACCATTGTCCTAAATATTTTTTTTTTTAGCATTTGTTTTATGCCGTTTTCTGTGATGTTTAGTAGCCGAGTAATTTCCCATAAGTTTTTAGATCCATTTTTTAGATGTGAATTACATTTGGTGTAAACCATCCTGCGGCATAAACTTGGATTACATACTTTGTGAATGAACCTATAGACTCTGATGTTCAAACAGTGCTTATATAAAGGCGAAAAATTTTATTCGCCTATCTGAGCCATTTTGCATAGGACATGTTTCTTGGGTTCCTATTCACTAGTTCTTTTGAGCAATATTTTGATGAAATAACTTTGCAAATGTCTAGCAGGTATTTCTGGTCTGTGATGAGTACTCTTTTTTCGATTTCAGGAAATAATGTTTCAAAATTTCTCTCTATGGCTTCAAAAGTTGAAATAAGAAGGGAATGGCAGATGCACAAAGATTTTCCTATTGGTCCGGCGAATCCCTGTGGGTTAGAAACTAAATTTTGCCAATGATCTTGTCTAATAAATGATGTAGAGGAAATTCACTGGACTCTGAAATGGCATATGATCCATTGTAATGGTTCATTCTAAACATGCCCCATGCAGAATGAATGGCAACGATGAACTGAGTTTTCCGCTTTTAAATGAGCACTCACTTTTCATCAGAGTCTCTATGTTCACTCAAAAAGTACTATGCAATCCAAGTTTGGCCCCAGGATGGTTTACCATCAAATGTAATCCACATCAAAAGAAGGAATTTAAAAACTCATGGTAAATTATTCGGCTACTAAACAACACAGAAAACGGAATAAAACAAATTAAAAAAAACAAGTAAAACAAACTAAAAAAGTTATTTAGAACAATGGTTGCTTTGCATACGCAGAGGAAATTCTAATTTCAATGCTTTCTGATGGTCGCCATCACATTAAACAGCTAGCTGCTCAGCACATAATAGTTGAAATATGAGAGTAAATGATGGCATACGCAAATCTGAAATATCGGCAATAAACATTGAAGCGAATAATTACATAAATCAAATTGATTAGAAAATTGTTGTGGTAATAGAACCCCTAATCAATATGCATTTATCGGGTGAAATTTTGATAAAGATAATAGACGGTTAAATAGATTATATAAATATCATCCCCACTGCATTACATTGTTTGCCTTCTCTTACATAAGCAGTAGAAAAATACGTGAAGTAGATCACAGCAGCAGCATTCAAAGTCTGTGGATACAAAAAAGAGATTCACTAGGTTGATACATTTAAAACTTATGCCATTATTTGATAAAAAAATCACAATTCAAAGTATAAATAAAACATTGTGTTCAGATGGTGGCGTGGTCGAGATAGATGTCCTGGGAAGTTTTGAAAGCAACTAGGTAAGAGCTGTATTCTAAACAACAATTCGATGAATGATACAACAAAGTTTCAACATCTCTTTTTACCAAAAGTCCTCAATTTTGCTCTAGTTATACAGAATAAAAATATCGTTTTATCGTTTAAATATGTTAAGTCATTCATTACAAAGGTTTAAATAACACTTTTAAATAACAACCATCTCTACAGGAATTTTTTTATATTTTTGAAAAAATGTCAAATTTTACCCAAAATTTCGACTTTTGAACCAAAAGCGCAGACTCAAGCCATTTTTTTTCAGCGGTAAAATTTCACGCACTTGATGTACTAGTATAAAGGCAACTTTTGGCACCTACCCATTTTTGATTTTAAAAAAATGATTTTTTTCGCTCCACCCTACTATCCACTGAGCAAGATCTTTCACAGATATATTTCACCAAAAGTACAGAAAAAGAAGGCATGCAGACGAATACAGTAATGACTTGTCATGCACTTGTGATGAAATTCTCATAGAATAACGAAAAAATATAATCCCATTTTTAATACAGATTATATAACAAACAAGGGTTTTCCTGAAAACAGAGAAAGCTTTATTAGCTTCATCTAAAACTGATTCATATTACATATTAATTTTTAAAAATCACCCAGACCATTTTGGAGAGAAAAAAGGAGCTACTTACATGGCCATAATTACTTAACAAATCGGTTTACAGATCTCAAAATATACTGCACAATGTAAAATTTTCAGAATAGGATTAGATTGCAGATATAAGACTGTTTTAAAAAAATCAGAACAGTATGAGCTATATTTGCTGAGTTATTAAATGGCGGCTTTTCATGTTTCTTTTGATCTCCCGTTAGCTGTGTATGCGAGTTCTGCCGTTCTACGATTTTGGGCTTAAAGCTGCATCACTCAGGAACAGGGTTGTTACGTTTAAAACAGCTGTTTAAAACATTACATTTAAAACAATGTTTAAAACATATTTATTAAAGAATTGTTTGATATTAAAGTTTCCCGCTTTATTTACGCAACAAATACATCATTTTCATATGTGGATCATCCAGAATTTAAAAAGATAGTATCGAGTATAAGACCTGGCTACGAACCACCAAATCGTCATGAAATAGGAGGCATATTACTTGACAAAGTGCATGAATAGGTGCTGGAAACCTATAGAGAACAGATTGTTTGTGCTGCTCTTGATGGATGGAGTAACATTCACAATGAGCCAATTGTAGGAATTACTTTATCTTGTAAAGGCAAAATTTACTTAGTAGATTCAATTGATACATCTGGCCATCCTCATGAATTTAATTATCGTTGTGAGCTTGCAAGTATTGCCATAAATAAAGTAGAGGAACACTATGGTTTGTCTTATTGGCAGCTTTGTAACAGACAATGCTGCCAGTGTTATGAAGATGAGAAATGAACTTAAACAGACTGAGAGGAATAATATGAATATTTTAACTTATGGATGTTCAGCTCATGTCTTCATTAAAATCTCCAATATAAAAGCTCAAGCTGTTGATATTGTTAATTATTTTTGAAATAATAATTTTGCTTCAATAAAGCTTTGGGAAACAGGTGCTAAAAAGCTCGAGTTACCATCAGATATCAGGTGGAATTCCATGTTGGACACAGTGAAGTCTTATATAAGCAATTGGCCATAAGTTTTGAAAGTTTGTGAAGATAATCGAGAGAAAATCAATTCTGATATTTCTAAGAAAGTCATAGGCTTGCAGTTAAAAAGAAATGTTGAAGATTATATCCAAAGGCTCAAATCTATTGCAGTTGCATGTGACAAAGCTCAGAGGAATAATTGTACTATGAGTAATGTAGTTGAAGTTTGGAAAGATTTAAAAAAAAGAAATGTCAGAAATATGTGCTGCTAGTAATCTTACCATAACTGAAAAAAAAAAAAAAAAATGAAAAAGCCACAAAAGACAGATATGAAATGGCCTGACACCTGCACATTTCTTGGCAAACAGTACTGATCCATGCTTTAATGGAGAATCAATTACAATTGATGAGACAGAAAAAGGAATTAAATTTGCAACCAAATCATGTCCTGAACTAATTCCAATAATTATAAACTATAAAGCTAAGTCAGCTCATTCTCCAGTTATATGTTTGACGCTGTTAATAATATGATGCAAAAAGAAAAAAGATGATATGTTGTCAGTTACCAATCATAAATACGCTATTCAAGAATCCAATAAAGTGGGCAATTTTGTAGAAATAACACCTTTATCTTTGTGGATAAGCCTTGAAAAATACGTCGATAAAAATGTCATGCAGATCATAAAACAATTACATACAGCTGTATGCTCTACTGCTGGTTTAGAAAGAGTATTTTCTACTTTTGGCTTTGTGCAAAGCAAAACTAGAAACCGGTTAGGTGTTGATAAGGTTGCCAAACTTGTTACTATTTTTAAAGAACTTAATAATTAAATGTTTTACTTTAAAATAAAAACTTAATTGTTAATTAATGTTTGATATTTATCATATAATGTTTTTCTTCCTTACTGCTATTTGAAAATATTTTCATTCCTTATATTTAATTTATTAATTTTTTTTGTTGTTGTGCTGTTGAATGAGAAAAAAAAACGTTTTAAACAAAAAAAACCACGTTTTTTGTTTTTTATTAAAAGAAACGTGTTTTTTTCCAACCCTGCTCAGGAATACAATCATCGCCAATGATTAGCTTGACCATTGCTGGTGAAGAATGAAGAAAATAGGAGTTATTCCTTATACGGCATGCAAGGTGCTCAGAGGCGAACTTGAGGAGAGCCATTGTAATTGGATGCCTTCCCCAGTCAAAGTGTAATTTTCTGCTCATGAAAATTGTGTCATTTGTAAATATTATCGTGAAAAAATATGATGAACCACTGACATCTCCGCTAAATCTTTTGATATACAGTCGGACCCCTATTTAACGAACCTCTATTTTGCGAATTTCTCTATTTTGCAAACTTTTACTTGGAACCAAGAACATTTTGCAAATTTCTTCGTAAACTAGTATCCGTCAGGCCGAAATGTCGGAGCATGGAGTCATATAAACTTAAGACATAACATTTTAAAATTTAAAAAAAAGTTTAATTTTGATGATTACTGTTTAATAGTACAAAATTAAATTTGAAATAACACCCATTGAATCCTCATTTTCTAGTGTTTAATTCAGTCATCAGTTGCCGCAGGTAATGCTCAAATGCTAATTTGTGGCATGATAATCAACAAAATGAACCATCATAACCTGTGGCAAACCTGGGGGTTGAAATTTTGGGGTCATAGACAGTATCTTTTACTGTACTCAGTACACCGCTTATCAATCGCCACTCCATCCAGATATTGGTATGTAACATAACTCTGCATCCAAATGCTGAAAAAAGTTCAGCCTGAAGTCCAAACACGCGATCATCTTCACTACATCTTACTTTTAATTATTGTGGTCTGCTAACATTCTTGTCACTGACCACTTTGATTTAAGAAGTACTTCTTGATTATGTTCTTTAGCTTGCTTGTTTTTGGAAAAAATACATGTAGCATCTTGAAATCATTCAAGTTGAGTCGGAAGCAGTGTAGCTTTCCAGCATTGCATAAGGGATGAGTGTAGTCTGAAACTTGACCCACGCAAAGCGAATATAGAGTCTTTCAATACTGTCTTTGCTGATCGTCATTTTGTCTGAATGAGTTTGTTAATGTGAAGCAATTTTCAAAAGCTCTAACCATTTTTTGTCTGCGAAGAGCCAAAATGTCTTTTATAGAATGTCTCTTATATAGAGGGATGTCTTTTATGCGATGTAACTACCTAATACCTCCAAGGATTTAAACAAAGTACCTTTGCGACATCTTTGTTCAAGTTCAGCCATAAGACGACAATTGAAAATTCGTCAATAAAGATAAATAATAGAAGCGTAAAAATACAACGTTAAAAGCACCAAAAAATTTTTAATTTTAAGCATACCGGTTTCGGTAGCATATAGCATAACTTCCTCAGTGCTAAAGGATGGCGGAAATTAAGAGACAGAAAAATTAAGAGACAGAAGTTTTTATGTAATATTTCCAATAATCTTCCAACAATCCAGATTGTTGGAAATATTACATAAAATCTTCTCTCTTAATTTTTTTCCCCTCCCTACTTCGGTTCCATTTCCCACCTATTTTCCTATTGGCTGTTACCTGCAATCCTCTGTGTTCCTATTGGTCAATAAACCTTTAACTTGATCCCCATCTCTCCTATATATGTGAGCAAATTTCTGCCATCCTTAGCACTGAGGAAGGTATGCTATATGCTACCGAAACCAGTATGCTTAAAATTTAAAAATTTTTGTTGCTTTTAACGTTGTATTTTTACGCTTCTATTATATTGCACCAAGCTCCTTCTTTGTAATTAAAGATAAATAATACTGTATCCATGCTGAGCTGTAGATTTCTTTCTGCCTGACTTTTTAAATCAGCGAACTATTTAAAACACGGTGGATTTTTAAGCACTGAGTGAATTAACTTTCCTTCGACATTAAACGCAGCAGCACCTGTTAGTGCCAAAAGAATGACAGCTTCTGATCCTAACTGCTCTATGATTTTGTTACTAATTTCTTTGATTATCCTACTTTTTCCAGCTCTTGCTTTTCCAATAATAAAAGTTGACTTAGGGAAAATTGTAACTTTTGTTTGCAATGACGAAAGCTGTTCTGTGCATAACTAAAGTATTTTCTACTGCTCATCTGTAAATCTGATGTCAGAATTATCAAAACTTTCATGCAGCGTGATTTGTTGTTCTTTAAAATAATTCAGAAATGTTAAAAGTAAAGGCAATTCATCGAATAACAGAGTCTACGGTAAAGAGAAAGAATAACCACCGGGGATGTGTTGAGCGATTTTGATTTGTTTAATGTAGCTGCGATGCAATCAAAAATGAGGCAATCAAAATTGAGGCAAGTAAAAATTGGAACTGGATCCATCGAGCTAACGGCAGAAAACTTCAAAGCCCCTTCAAAGACTTACATGTCTGGCATAGCCCAGACTTATTTAATGTGGTATAAGGGAAATGTTTGTACACATATATAACACACACACATGGGTAATCTGCTATAATCCTCTATCAAACTTGATACTTTTGTTCATCTGAGTTATTGTTATATTGTTATTCGCGCAATTACTCGTAGGCAGCTGGGTTAACTTTATGTGACTTTTCCACATAGAATTATGCTGAATAACTCTTTTCATCTCAATTGCTTTTCTTTAATCGGCATTTTCGAAACTTTTGTGTATAATGTTACACATATAAAAATATGTACATTTCTTAAAATGTACACTACATCTAGGCAACGGTTAAAAAAAATCACGGAATGATTTATGACTTTTAGTGAAGTTGATTTCTCACGAATTATATTTCATTGTTGCATCCCTTTTCCGATTATAAGCATAAAACTATATAGTCATATACATTAACGTCAAAATTTTCGCCAAGCTTGGAGACATTTCGCGAAATTTCGCCAAATTTATGATGAGATTAAAATAAAATATGTTGATATAAATGCAGCAAATTTGGCTGTAGCTGCCAAATTTGGCGAAATTTCCACTGAAATTCAGCACTGATGATTCTTCTCTAATCGGGTTCTTCACATTTTAGCTTAGTGTTTTACCGTAAAATTAGCTAAAATCTTAAAATCAAGAAATAAATAAGCTACCCTTTCTTTACGCCTTTAGGAATTCTTTATTTTGTTATCTACATATTTCTGTTTTCAAGTGTACATCCAGGCCAAAAATGCTTATCTCATTCACTTCAGAATGTTCACTCGCATTTCAGTTGCAACAAATTCACTTACGGTGAATTAAAAAAAAAAGAAGAGTAACCTTCTGTAATTGTGACCACTACCAAATAGTTATATTTGCGCATAAAACAGCGCTCACTAAATTATGAAATTTTCTACCAACCTAATTACGGAAATTTCCAAATACAAACATACATACCTCTGAATAAAAACATACATAAGAATACATACATACATACATACATATAAGTAATACATGCATAACATTATAATTTTTTCGACTTCTTTTATTATCCTTCTTTGCCATGCGGTTAATACTGAATCTGTTAACATGCAACTAACATCCAAAATCGTATTCTCCGTATTCGATTTCTTTTTATTTTTCTTAATTTAAAATTCAAAGTGAATCGCATCGATTTGGTAGGTTACGGAAAATGTTCAATTGCAGCACATTCACTTACAGTGAATTAAAAAGAAAAATTAATAACCTTCTGAAATTGGGACCGCTACCAAATAGTTAAATTTGCGCATAAAACAACTCTTACTAAATTATGAAATCGTCTACAAACCTGATTACAGAAATTTCCCAATACAAACATATATACGTTTTAATACAACTATACATACATATAAGTAATACATACATGACATTATATTTTTCTCGATTTCTTTGAATATCATTCGTAGCCATACGGCTAATACTGAAATCGTTATCATGCGGCTAATAAACGAAATTGTATTCTCCGCATTCGATTTCTTTTCATTTCTCTTAATTTAAAATTCAAAATGAATTGCCCCGATTTGGAAGGTTATGGATAATGTCCATGTGCATTTCAGTTGCAGCACATTCACTTACAGTGAATAAAAAAAAATGAGTAACCTTTTGTAATTGGGACCGCCACCAAATGGTTAAATTTGCGCATCAAACAACACTCGTTAAATTATGAAATTGTCTACAAACACGATTGTGGAAATTTCCCAATACAAACATGCATATGTCTGAATATAAACATACATACATAAGAATACATACATATAAGTAATACATACTTGACATTATAGCATGGTTCGTACGACTCCTGGAATTTTGCGACCAGGAAATTCTTCTGCACCACTATTTTCTTAAAGAAAATCTCTTCTTATAAGAATGCGAAATTTCAGCAGTTTAGCCTAGATTTCTTTTTCTATAAAAACTAGTATGTTGTGGCCATCACAAAACTTTCTTCTATATAAATCACGTCAATTAAATCATTTAAATAGCAAAAGAAATTACATCAATTTAGAACCAATTCGTATGAAAGTATACCTGAATTTGAAGTTTGATGAAAATTCGTGCATTACTTATTGAGATAGAGCTGTAGGGGAAATTCTGAAAAATGCAGCACAGCAGCGCCCCCTGTTGAGCGATTTGCACCAAAACACAAACAGCACTAATTCATATTAAGGTACACCGGAATCTGAAGTTTGATGAAAATTGGTGCATTAGTTCTGGAGCTAGAGCTATTGTGGAAATCACAAAAAATGCAGCACAGCAGCGCCACCTGTTGAACGATTTACACCAAAAGGTACAAAAGATCAATTCATGTCAAGGACTAACTGAATCTGAAGTTTGATGAAAATCCGTGCATTAGTTTTGGACATTGAGCTATTGTGGAATTCGTGAAAAATGCTGCATAGCAGCGCCACCTGTTGAGCGATTTACACCACAAGAGACAAAACGTCAATTCATGTCAAGCACTAACTGAATCTGAAGTTTGATGAAAATCCGTGCATTATTTCTTGAGATTGAGCTATTACGATAATCGTGTAAATGCTGCAAAATGCAGCATAGCAGCACCATCTGTTGGGCGATTTGCACCAAAACATTACCAGCACCAATTCATATCAAGGATTAACGGAATCTGAAGTTTGATGAAAATCCGTGCATTAGTTCTAGTGATTGAGCTTTTGCGGAAATCCTGCAAAATGCTACATAGCAGCGCCACCTGCAAGGCGATTAACACCAAAAACTAATCAGCACCAATCTATATCAGGGACTACCTGAATATAAATTTTTATTAAAATCCGTGCATTAGTTCTTGAGATAGAGCGCCCACAAAATTTGTGTCACATACAGACAGACAGACACACAGACAGACATTTTGTAAAAACATGTTTTTTGGAATCTCTGACCCATAAAATGTGTAAATCCGTCGAAAACTGGAATTCGAAAATTTTCATGAAACCAATACTTTCTTCTTGTCAAGATAGAAGAAAGTAAAAATACTGGAAACTCTCCTGGAAAAAAACCTGTTATATTTTTCTCAATTTCTTTGATTTATCACCCGTAGCCATGCGTCTAATACGAAATCCGTTACCATGCGGCTAAGACCCAAAATCGTATTCCTCGTATTCGATTTCTTTCCATTTCTCTTAACTTAAAATTCAATATGAATTGCATCGATTTGGTAGGTTATGGAGAATAAAAGGTTCGCACTGAAAAAAAAAAAAAAAGTGGTCGTTACGGACGTAGAAAGTAAAACTGCTGAAAGTCAATCTATATCTCAGGTCACAAATATTGACGACGCCATAACGATTCGGATGAGGTTAAAATGCATTATTTACAACAATGGAGCTAATATTTTGTTTAATAACGAGATGAAACTCGTCGTATTTACAGAAAAGAAATTGTTTAAAAAGGAACTCATACATTAGTTAATACTTACTCTCAACAAATATTATTTTTAATTTAAAGTTACCAAAATACGAATTCCATAAACTTCGACTGTTCAACATATTAAATTAAAATGTATTAGTTTACCTAACCAAGATAAGTAATTATGATGAAATTACCCATTGAGGCTCTTATGTTTGAAATTACCGATTGAAAATCAACAAAAATGATTTCACCATGAGCTAATCATAGAATTATATTTCGCGTGAAACCTAAACTTAACGTCATTTTCATCGTCTCAAAATTTACATACGCATCTCTCAAATTTACATTCACCATTTCAAAAATATCGCAGTACGCAATAAGTTATTAATACATATATTTCCAAACTTTAAATCAAGTTTGCTAACTACGACTTTGCATGTGAACATTCGCACTCTTGACTTGTGATTCTAATCTGGGTATCGGCGAGTAAAATTCCAGAAATTTATATCTTTTAGAGGCATTCGTAGTAAAATATTTCTTTTTATCAGAGGAAATGATGGTTTTCATTTAAATATGATGTCACTTTGCCTCATTGAAGCATTTCACATAGCGTCTCAAACTCAGTGGAGTGAAAAATTATTGAAGTGTAATAACTTTTTGAGGAAAAATTTAGTGTTTTTTTAAAAACTTGACGTCATTTTCTGTTCCCTTTTTTTTACCAAGTTAATTTTGAATTTCATTAGAAATTGGCATCAATAAATATAAACATACTTTATTAATTTTCTTTTCTTTACAACAATGGAAGTAATCCAATTGCTACCATTTTGAAAAAAAAAAATCATAGAAAATTTTTAAATTTAAATATAAAAATGGGAATATTTAAAAAAAAAAAATAGCTAGTGCCGCAAATCTACAAAGAAACAGCTTTCATTTAAAAAAAGAATTATTAAAATTGGTTCAGAAAAAAGCTCAAGGTAGATGTCTAAAAAAAAAAGCCTTATCTTTCAAATATATAGATTTAAACACGCAATGTTATCTTTATGGGAAAATTTTGAGCAGACATTTCATGCTGTTAGGGTTGACGAATATTTATGATTTTCAATACGCACCGAGATTTTGGCACTACCAACGTCCATTTAATTTTTTGTGCCGATACGGCAAATATTTTGGACGCTATCGTGTTAACAATAAGTGTAATTTTTGCAGGGAAGCCGGAGCTGTGCTCCGACAATAACCTCCAAATAGCGAAGTGTATTCTCTATTTAACGAACTTTTCCTTGGGATCTAAATTATTTTTTTCTCCCTATTTCTTAAAATATTACTGGACTTTTCAAACTTATTCTTTCTTTTAACACATTTTATGATCATCAATGACCATTAACAGGTCTTACCAGGCACCTAACTCACTGAGAGTAGTAAAATCGTTGTAATTCTTTGCTTTCCACCCAAGAAGAGGAAACTTTCAATAACCCCTATTAACCCTCAATTGAGCTGCCCCGTGTCCTTAAACTATAGTTTCTCATTTTCTAGATTGTTGATCATGATCAATCGTGTTGGTAATTTCGGTTCTTGTAGCTTGAAAATGTCAAAGCGAAAGTGCTTGAATATCAAAGAAAAAAAATATTCTTGATGAGGTGGATAAAGGCATGAAGAAAAAGAATACCTACTGCTTTAAAATTTGGTATTCCTCCAAACAGCTTATCAACCATAATAAAAAATCGTGATTTTACTGTAAAATATTTTTTTAACTGAAAATACAATGTATTTCCAGACAATGTTTTGTTTCATTCTTATTTCCCTTGCAGATTTCTTTTTGATGGATAAAATAAGTAAAACAAGTAGATATAATTTATAATAAAAGTGTGACTAATTACTTTTTAAAATTATATTTAGTGTTTATGGACTTAAAATGTGTTTTACGTAGTTTAAAGTATTTTAAAGGGTGACTCTCTATTTAACGAATTTTCCATATAACGAACTTTTTTTCGGGATTTAGAGACTTCGTTAAATAGAGGTCCGACTGTACAACCAACAGATTTTTGTGCTTTTGGACTTTTATTACATTACTCAAAAATTGAGTTAGATCACTTCATGGACTTTGTAAAACTGTTCAAGAGGAATAGAAAAAAATATCTCTTCTTATACTACAAAAGTCAATATTGTCATAGAAATTATAATGTAGAAAGGTAGTTACCAATAAGAGTTAACAAATCAAACATTTAACAAACAAATACCTTATGTAAATATTATGAAAATCATCTAAAAAATCTCCATAATAATAGCCTAAGTCATGTGACTGTCATCAATAGTTCCGGGCTGACCGCTTCGCTTTTTATATGCCAGGTCACCAATTTTTACATTTTTTATTTTTTGCGTGGTAAAATAAAACAATGCTTTGATATTGAAATTAAAAGTCATGGTTTTTGGTATTATTTATTATTTTTCTTTTCTTTTTCTTGAAAAAGGAAAGAAAAAGTGAAAGTCATGAATTTCAAATTAAATGAGTGAAATTATTATATTTTAGATGAATTTAATGAAATATGAAAAAATGCGATCGGAAAGACAATGTTTGATGATTTATCACTTGCGCCTGGCTAGCATAAAAAGGTACTACTTAGTTATACCGTCGACCCATTTCGCCAAATTATATAAATCACCAAATTATACAAATTGACATAATTTTTAATTTAAATAGCGAAAGAACAAATAAATTAGTATAACATTAATAAAAATACAAATACAACGTCGAAATAAAAATAACTTGATGACGTAAACATGTGTAACTTGCTTAAAAACAAGTGAATATGACATTTACGATCAATCATTATTGATATTTAATCTTATAGTTTGGCGATATATTTTTAATCGATGGGATAACCAAGTAGTACCCATAAAATACGGAGTTCTTGATTTCTCTACTAGAAACTTCTGATTTGGCGAAGTACTGAGAAAGTAAATTAAATTTTGGATAAAAGTAACATGGTACAATGCTTAGCACACATCTAACGGAGACCAAACTGGTCGCCAAGGGCGGCTAGTGTTTGAATAGTCACTGTAGACTAATGGTGGTATACTATCTATATTATAAAGGACAAACATATCTGTGCGTAATGCATACGTCATTTTACGAATGGCAACACTTTGAAATTTGAAATAAAATTTTGGTTTTGCAATTTTCCCTACTGCAAATTGTTAAACTTCAAAACATCGCACAGTTTACATTTTTACACCGTCGTATAAAGAAAAAAATATACTTTTAAATACAATTTGTTTAAAAGCTCTATCTCAATTTATTTTTGAGGTATTAATTTTTTTATAGTTTTTAGTGCCAATTTTGTAATTGTGGCAACTGAAGAACTCCATTTCTATTAAAAGTAAAGGAAAATTAGTCATGGCTTATTTATTTTAATTGGTTATATCCTTATTGATGCCATTTTATTATTACAAATAAAAGTAACTTTTTCTAATTTTTAAACAGAAAATGACGTCAAAGAAAAAAAAAAAAAAAAAACACGCATTCTTCTTCATAAATCAAAAGATTGAAGAAGATATTTCAATATTTTTACATTACGCTGATACTGAGTTTGAGACGCTAGGCAAAATGATTCAGTGACTGAAAATGATGTCATATTTAAAAGAAAACGATCCTTTTCTTTCATAAAACTAAATATTTACCGATACTAAATGGCCAATACTATGGCAACTAAAGGCAAATTTCTGAATGGTAAGTTTTTGCGGATACTGAGATTAGAACTTAAAGTTTGTGCGAATGTTCACATGAAAAGTTGTATCGGACAAACGTGACGTTAAGTTTGGAAATACATTCATTAATAATGTATTGTGCGTTAAAATACTTTTAAATTGTGATTTGAGTGGTGCGTATGTAAATTTTGAGAATGTGAAAATAACGTACAGTTTAGATTTTATGGGGGGGGGGGGGGATTTTTTGAAGTGACAGAGGGAAATCCTTTTTTACTGATTTTTCATCCCGTAAAAACAAACATAAGAGCCTCAATCGATAACTTCAACATAATTACTGATCTTGATTACGTACTCTAATGCAGTTTAATTTTTCAATAATTTAAGTACTTGAAGTTTGTGGAAATAATATTTTAGTAATTTTAGGTTAAAAACATTATTTGTTTTAAGAGTTAGACAACCAATGCAAAATGAATTTTTTATTGTAATTATTTTTGTAGGTTTATTATAAATTCGATCTAACAGTCCTATTCTAGACATTTTAATTCGTCGAATTTCGACGGGTTCCAACTCGTATACTATAATGTTGAAAGTAAATTTTAACATAAAAAGAATTCTTAATCTCTTCTTCTATAAAATTTTAGATCAATTATATGTTAATTAACTCAAGGAAATCTTGAAAAATAATGTATGGAATGATTTACAGTTCATATTTTTGTTGAACGATAACAATATCAATAAACTTACCAACAAAAAGAATATTAAAAATAAAATTACCTATTCTTCCTAGGCCTACAATTCCAACAGTACTTCCAGCAAGAGATTTTCCACACATGTAAAGTGGCCCCCAAGCACATTTAGCCCATCCACCACTATAAATAAAACAATGTTACAATAAACAAAAACATACAAATTTTAAATTATTATATATTATAATTATTATATTATTAATACACACAATAATGAAAAAAGAGGTAAGTACATCATTAATATCAAGATAAAACCAAATTCAAATATTTTTCAAAGATTAAGGTCATGTAAAGACAAACAGCACTCATTATGCGTATTTTCCACGGCCCTTTCACAAAATTTGCGTTTTTTCCACGATGCTTTGGCGAAATTCATATTTTTCTGCGATCCTTTGACCAAATTCGCATTTTTTTTCGTGATTCTGTGACGAAATTTGGGGCGTTTTTTTTCACAATCTTGAGAAAACTTGAATTTTTTTCCCCAATCCTTTGATAAATTCACATTTTTTTTAGTGATCCTTTGACGGAATTCAGATTTTTTTCCTGTGATCCTTTGACGAAATTCACGCTTTTTCCACGATCCTTTGATGAAATTCATATTTTGTTTAAGATCCCTTGATGAAATTTGCATTTTTTTGCGATCCCTTGGAACAACTTGCATTTTTTTCCCGCAATACTTTGACGAAATTTACGTTTTTTCTGTAATTCTTTGACGAGATTTGCAGGTTTTCTCGCAATCTTTTGACAAATTTGTGTCTTTTCGCAATCCGTTCAACAAATTTGCGGGATTTTTTAGAGATTCTTTCACGAAATACATGCTTTTTCGCAATCCTTTGACGAAATTGACTTTTTTTCTGCAAACAAAAGACGAAATTGATTTTATTTTTTGGCATGTGTGTTTTTTACAGAAAATCATAGTTTTAGACCGATTTTCGTAGCATCGTAGTTTTTACATCCAAATCGTAGGAACTACGATTTTTTTGTAGCAGTTGGCAGGTCCGTCAACCGGACAGCCCGGGTTCGATGCTACCTCTTGACTTTTTAAAATTAATTTTACATTTTGACTGTTTACAACTTTTAAGTATGGTTATGAATTGCTGCAATTCTGAATTTTCTTATATTTTAATAAAAAATATACAATTAAGCTTTTGATTTTTTTTTTCATGAAAATTTACATTTTATATATATTTATCTCTACAGACGAAAATTCAAACTACTTTATGTCTAGATTTTTAAAAAATTATTATTTACCTTTATATATTTTGATATTTTAAGCAAAGTTTAGAAATAATACTTTATATATATTTATTTACTTTATGGAATTTTAAGTGAAAATTTATTATGTTGTGTAAATTATAAATAATAATTTTGATGTCAAATGTCCAAATGTTTTTATTTTTAGATGAATAAAAATGGACAAATTTTAAAATATTTTTCATTCTAACAAATAATGATAATAAAGCAAAAATTCTCAACTGGAAATGTAAAAATTGCCTGTGGATCCCACATAAGGTATAACTTCTGAAACATATATTTTAAGAAATCATCAGCTAGACTTTCATAATAAAATCGAAATAAATATATTTTTTTAAACTGATATATTTTATCTTCTTTTGAAGATAAGTACTAGGTAAGAAATTATGCTCTATATAGGAAAATTTTCCGTATGAATATTCCGTTTTGAATATTTTTACAATATATGTCACCCGATTAATTGCATATTTACTAAACTTATATATAAATGTCAGTAATCCTTCTATATAGAAAAAAAAGTTTTGATTTGGAAATGGACCAATGAAAATCTGCGTAGGTATTCCCAGCAGATCGGCATCCAATTTGAATGCTTAAGCCTTTCTTCGTTAACATTAAAAAAACTGTTGCATACAAAAATATGAAAATCGGTAGTATTATAGAGAAATGTTTGATAAATACACTGATGCAGACAGTTTTCAAATTGAAGAATTATTTTAAGAGATATTCAATGCCAAAGTTGGACAAAATCGTTCCATTAAAAAAGTTTTATAGGAGAAAAAACTGTACATAGGAATTTAATCCTTTTTAGATCATGTGTCAGAATTTCCCGATGTGCAGAGTGCATTTAGTTTTTTAAATTGACTCATTTATTGAGGTTTTATTTCTATTTTAAATTCAAATTTTCAGCATTTCCAGAGATAGCTTTTACATTTTTTATAAAATTGTATTAATTTAAACTGTTGCCAACTGTATAAACAGCACAAACAATAATGTTTGCTTCAAATTAAAAATTTATTTTACACATGACTATTATAAACAGAAAATATAAAAAGCAGGAACTCATTGAAAATTATGTCATAAAAACTATATTTACACGAAAATTTTAAAAGAGAAAGAATATTGTAAAATAATAAATTCATTAACATGCGTTAGAAGTCTTAAATAGGAGAATTTACGTCATATTTACATCACATTACACTTATTACATAAAATGAATAAAAAATAATATTGCAAAATAGTTTGAATTTAAAAATTGTGTGAGAATTTATTTGATATTTTAAGATGATCATAATATTTCATTTCTAACAAAAGTATTTTTACGTGACTATTAAAAAGAGAAAGAAAAGTTTGGTGAAAATTATGTCAGATTATAATTGTCAGATTCAAATAATAATTCAATCTTCCAAAATCTTTTTAAAGCCGATCAAATTAGCGTGCTGTTAGAGTCTGCGGTGTCTGAACGGGGGTTGACAAGCGTAGCTCGTAGGGGGCAGAGACCCCTAGTATTAAAGAAAAATGTATTTTATCATTTAACATATTTTAATATATTTAAAACAAACCAAATATTAAAAAGATATATGTTTTGTTAATTAAAAATATATATATATGCAGTATTTGAGACTTGTATTTACAATATAAAAAAGTAAATAATAGTCATTTTATGAAAAGAAATTTTCTGCACAAACTAAACACCAAATAATTTGTAATTCTGCCAACAGAAATGTTAATTTAAAAATTAATAGAAAAAATAGATGCTTCCATGAAAAATCAAAAACGTAAATCGATTTTTTAGGAAAATGTCAAAATTTCAAAGCTGTAGAAATTCGTAACTTTGGTTTAAATTTATAAAGCGTCAAAAGTATGAAATTAATTAAAAAATAAATAAAAAGTCAGGAGCCAGCATCGAACTCAGGCCCACCAGCTGGCAAGCGAGAACTCTTTCATCACGTCACCCAATATTCGTTGAATACTACAAACTAATGAGTATTTGAAATGTATGCTGCACTTTGGCATCCAATTTCTCAAAATCTAAGGCCCATTTGAAGAAATCCTTTCACCAGAGTAATTAGGGATAAGAAGTCTAGAATATCAGGGTGGTCACAAATATCTTATCTCAAAATTCCCTGATATTGCCATGATATTTCTAGGTTAGCCTCAAATTTCCAGGTTAGCGTTAAAATGATGAAATTTTCATAGATAATTTCTTTTACAACGTTACTCTAATACATACAGTCATTACTTAGTAAAAGCTTACATTAAAAAAATAAATAAATATATATATCACACTACAAGTTCTTGCACAGTTAATGAAAAATAGACATTACTGCTTGTTAGAACTTCTGGTACTGTAGAATGTAAGAATGCTGTCGTATCAAAACGACATCTAGTAAGGAGCTGAATGAAACATTACTGTGCATCACGGTAATGACAATAGGGACAAACTTCAAATAAGAATAATTGGTACTTGTCTATTATCCCATCGACCACTTTCCATAAAAAAAAACCAATCCCCAAACTATAAGATTTAACACTAAAATCAGATGATTGTGGTTTTACATTTAATTGAAGTCATGTGAGTCATTTACACGTGTTTGTTGTCATCAAGAGATCTTTAATTTGATGTTTTCTCTGAATTTTTAATGATGTTTTACTATCTTTTTAGCTCTTTCTTTAATTAAAATAAGAATTATGAGATTAAACGATGATGTCATAATAATAAAACAGAAAAAACACTGAAAAAATATTACAATATTTAGAATCTATCAATTTACAAACATTTATCCACAAGCCGAAACAATAATTAAGGACTGTCAGATACAACTCCAAAATAACAAGAATGTAAAATAATGTTTGATTTTAAATGTAATGCTACCATGTGATGTATATTTTCCATTTTTGTTTATTTTGTGGATGCTTCTATTTCTATGCTTTTACTCGCATTTTGAGAAAATGAGATACACTTCTGTGATCTGCCATCTAAATAAAATGAGGAAATAACCTATTTTTAAAAATATGGAACTCTGCCATAAAAAATGTGTATTAATGGGCATAATATGAAACTATCTAAATGGTGAAATAAGAAACACTGAGTAACAGCACGTTAGCATTTAGATTCATGGTTAACTCAGTTTATATGGCATCTAATTCATAGAAAGGTAGATTATTTTGTCGCCATTTTGAATGACATTACAGATTTTTGGCCTCTGGAATAATCACTGAATTTTTTTCTTTTTATAATTTCAAGGTTTAATGTAATGTTTATGCTATGATCGTTTAACATTTTTCTAATATAGATCAAATGTGCATTAAAACATAGTTTCTTACTTACTGGTCATATTAACTTTCTTATATGAATCATACTAAAAATGTGAAATAAAATATTTATATTTCAGTCATATATGCAACATCTAAAAAAAATCCTATTTTTGTTTAATTTAATAATTCTACATTTAAATTCTTAAACTAATAAATCTTCAGATCAGAGGACTCAATGTAAATTTTTCAAAACAATTTAATTTTCATCTCGCTTCACATAATATGAAATTATGTGAATCATCTTGAAATCCACAATTAATAATGGTAGATTATTTGTAAATTTCTAAGCATATAAGTTTTTTTTTTAAGTTCAGAAAATCTAATTTTTAAGAAAGTCAAATTACCCTGATTTTATTTAATTTTCTCTTTCTGATATGCTATAAAATTCAGTCACTAGGCAACTGTACAAATGTAAATAAGTGCGAGTAATAAGCCAAAATTACGTCCACTAACAACCATATCACAATATTAAAATATTTATTTGCTTAAAAGATGTTATAAAAACACATTAAAAGTAAATTAAACTAGTATGTTGTGGCCATCACAAAACTTTCTTCTATATAAGTCACGTCAATTAAATCGTTTAAATAGTACCAATTCATATCACAATATATCTGAATTTGAAGTTTGGTGAAAATTCGTGCATTAGTTCTTGTATAGAGCTATAGCGGAAATTCTGAAAAATGTAGTATAGCAGCGCCACCTGTTGAGCGATTTACACCAAAACATAAACAGCACTAATTGATATCAAGGTATACCTGAATCTGAAGTTTGATGAAAATTCATGCATTAGTTATTGAGATACAGCTGTGGCGGAAATTCTGAAAAATGCAGCATAGCAGCGCCACCTGTTGCGCAATTTACACCAAAACATAAACAGCACTAATTCATATCATGGTATACCTGAATCTCAAGTTTGTTGAAAATCCAAGCATTAGTTCTTGAGATAGAGCTATTGCGGAAATTGCAAAAAATGCCCAATAGCAGCGCCACCTGTTGAGCGATTTACACCAAAATATATAAAATGTCTATTC
This sequence comes from Maratus speciosus, assembly GCA_963932465.1. Taxonomy (NCBI): domain Eukaryota; kingdom Metazoa; phylum Arthropoda; class Arachnida; order Araneae; family Salticidae; genus Maratus; species Maratus speciosus. Next base: position 338,520,776 of record OZ010791.1, read on the forward strand.
ATGTCAAGGACTAACTGAATGTGAAGTTTCATGAAAATCCGTGCATTAGTTCTTGAGATAGAGCCATTGCGGAAATCGTAAAAAATCCAGCATAGCAGCGCCACCTGTTGAACGATTTACACCAACACGTAATCAGCATCAAGTCATAGCAAGGACTAACTGACTCTGAAGTTTCATGAAAATCCGTGCATTAGTTCTTGAGATAGAGCCATTTCGGAAATCGTAAAAAAGGCAGCATAGCAGCGCCACCTGTTGAGCGATTTGCACCAAAATATATAAAATGTCTATTCATGTCAAGGACTAACTGAATCTGAAGTTTCATGAAAATCCGTGCATTAGTTCTTGAGATAAAGCCATTGCGGAAATCGTAAAAAATTCAGCATAGCAGCGCCACCTGTTGAGCGATTTACACCAACACGTAATCAGCATCAAGTCATATCAAGGACTAACTGACTCTGAAGTTTCATGAAAATCCGTGCATTAGTTCTTGAGATAGAACCATTTTGGAAATCGTAAAAAAGGCAGCATAGCAGCGCCACCTGTTGAGCGATTTGCACCAAAATCTCTAAATTGTCTATTCATGTCAAGGACTAACTGAATCTGAAGTTTCATGAAAATCCGTGCATTAGTTCTTGAGATAGAGCTATTTCGGAAATCGTAAAAAAGGCAGCATAGCAGCGCCACCTGTTGAGCGATTTGCACCAAAATATATAAAATGTCTATTCATGTCAAGGACTAACTGAATCTGAAGTTTCATGAAAATCCGTACATTAGTTCTTGAGATAAAGCCATTGCGGAAATCGTGAAAAATTCAGCATAGCAGCGCCACCTGTTGAGCGATTTACACCAACACGTAATCAGCATCAAGTCATATCAAGGACTAACTGACTCTGAAGTTTCATGAAAATCCGTGCATTAGTTCTTGAGATAGAGCCATTTCGGAAATCGTAAAAAAGGCAGCATAGCAGCGCCACCTGTTGAGCGATTTGCAGCAAAATCTCTAAATTGTCTATTCATGTCAAGGACTAACTGAATCTGAAGTTTCATGAAAATCCGTGCATTAGTTCTTGAGATAGAGCCATTGCGGAAATCGTAAAAAAGGCAGCATAGCAGCGCCACCTGTTGAGCGATTTGCACCAAAAACTAATCAGCATCAATTTGTATCAGGGACTAACTGAATATGAATTTTTGTTAAATTCCGTGCATTAGTTCTTGAGATAGAGCGCCCACAAAATTTGTGTCACATACACACAGACAGACAGACAGACAGACTCACAGAGTCACAGACAGACATTTTGTAAAAACATGTTTTTTGGAATCTCTGACCCCTAAAACGTGTAAATCCGTCGAAAACCGGAATTCGAAAATTTTCATGAATCCAATACTTTCTTCTTGTAAAGATAGAAGAAAGTAAAAATATTACATATATGTTATACATTCTGATGATGACACAGTAAAAGAGTTGAAACATGTCAATATAGATTTTTAATTTACTTTTAATGTGTTTTTATAACGTCTTTTAAGCAAATAAATATTTTAATATTGTGATACAAGGCAACTGTTAAATAAAAAAAAAAAAAAATAGGATAAAAAAGACATGCAAATTATTTCAAAATTATAAAAATTAAAGAAAAATCTTACACTTTTTTTGTTTGAGCATATGCATAAAATTCCATAAAATAATATAGAAAATTGTGAAAGGCAAAGGAAATCATTGAAAAAATTTGAAACAGATTTGATTAATTTCAGACATTGCATAGCAAAAACTTAGCATTCAGAATGTAACATCAATTATCCTAACCATTCTTTTGGCAAAAACGAATGAAATTTTATATCTGGTATGTCGATTTGATACACTCATATAAATGCACCTTATTCTTCAGTGACCTTTTTAACTCTTAAAAAAAAAACTAAACCTGTGGCTGTACGATCCATGAAGAATCAGGCTTACAGTGCCCAACTCTATTTACTTGACTCTGGGCCCTGAAGTGCTATGCTGTATGTGCCTTGGCCGGGTGGTCAGCCCAACACGAGACCCTCGGTGTTTAGTTCCCAAGCAAGCTTGGTACTCATTTTATCGATCCCGAAGGGATGAAAGGTTTTAAACTCTAATTTCCTTAATATTCTTACATATAAAAGTTTGGAATGACAGCATTCTTCAATTTGTTTATTTGGCATTATAATTTGGTAATCATTTTGCATTATAATTTGGCTTGCAGGCAAGCAAAGCCTGAGAACTAAAGTGCCCGCAAGTTCTGTATGTACGTACGTATGTACTACGTAACGAGATAACTTTTGATAGAAATATCCGATTTGCTTCATTTTTTTCTAGGTTCATTCTGATAAGGTGCTTCCCTGATTCGTTTTGGGGATTCATTGGTTAAATATAAAGAGGGCAATTGGGGGGGGGGGGGGCAAATACCCTCCCCTTAACTCAGATAAAAGGGTTGCCTGATTTTAAGTATAAAGGGGGAGCAGGTGGTTAATACCCCCTTAATTTAGATAAATGGGTTTTTCTATCTGATTTGCTTCAAATTTGGTATATCGGTTTATTCTGATAAGGCACTTCCCTGATGAGATTTGGAGGCTCATTGGTTAAGTATAAAGAGGGAAAAGAGGGGGGGGGGCTAACCCCCCTTAATTTGTTTTTTGAGGAGCATTATTCTTCGAAATAAGAGTATAATATACAATTAGTGCGAATGTGAATAGCCTGTGAGCTCAATGCCATCAGTTTAACTGGGCACTTTTCTTTTTCTTTTTTACAGAAAATGGTCAGTAAGATAATAAACAAGTACTGAATAATAAATTGAAATGTTTTCTGTTTTACCTAAAGTGTAAAATGTGTAAAAAATAGAGACGGAAAATATACCCACATAATCATTAAATTGGTTCTAAAGCTTTCCAAATCTTAAAAATAAGGTTTTCAATTAATAAATTTGAAGTTTGGGACAAACCTTGGTAATGACATTTACAACTTTAAATGTGAAAATGAAAAATCAATATCTAAAAAAATTGTAAAGTGCATAATGTAGTTAGTGCTTAAGCAGAAATACTCACAAAAAGTTCAAACATTCACAGTTGACTTGATTATTTCACATTTTTTTAGCCAAGGACATAAAATTTCCCGTTATCTGAGAATGACTCTCATATCAAGTTTTGTCAATTATAGATTTGTACAAGGAACATACAATCGTTCATTTTCATCCTACAGATGAGTTCATAATTTTCTTTTTTTCTTTTGGAAGAGACTGATACCCAAAGTACACAGCAGGAATTTGTTAATAACATTTTAAAATTGTTTCAAGATTAATATTTTCATTTAAAAAACTCATTTTTCATGTTCCTGAAAATCTGTTTAAAATGGATCCAATCATTGGCAAAAATCTGTACTACTAATGTCACTATTTTCATTCTAATAAAATATCATTGTACAACTATGGCAGAAAGGCATGAGTTCTGTTTTCCAATAAACGAAAGACTTCAAACAGAAAGAGAGGATAGATAAGAGATATCTCACTCCTTCTTTATGTTACTGACCATGCATAAAGGCTTCAAAATCAGATAGAATATTTCTCTTTATATTACATTAATAACAATTCAGTTTACTTTCAGTTTTTAAAAGATTGTAAAACACTGTAAGAAACTTAGGCTACATCCCTGTTTCACAAATAGTGAAAGTTGGATTTTTTTTTTTTCAATTTTTGTATAAATAAAATTTTCACTGAGCCTGAGCCCGAAAACTGGTATAAAAATACAGTCGAAGCTGTTTTTAGGCACAGACTGAGCACAAGAGCTGAGATTATTTTTCTCCCTTCCAGATTACTGCAATCATAATGGAAATTAACATTTGTTCCAATGAATTTCCAGGTTTAGTTTGAATTTCCCTGATAATTCCAGGTCGACACAATTCCCTGATATTTCCAGGTTTTCCAGGTCACTGACCACCCTGAATATACATTAAATTAAACAAAAACATAATTTGAAGAAACAAATTAAAAACACAAAATGTATTTCCTACATTGTTTAAGCCCGAGAAGGGACAGAAATTAAGATATTTCATTCAATTAGTTTTACATTTAATGTTAAATTTTTGTATTAAATTAGTTAAGCCAATTGAAGAAAAAAAAAAAAAAAAAAAAAAAAAAAAAAAAAAAAATTCATACAATATGATACTTAAAACACCCTAAAAAATTAGATTCCGTTCAAATGAAATCGAAATAAATCTTAGACTTCTTCCATTTTTAATTGAAAATATTTGTATTGCAGATTTTGCATTATGTTTATGACAATTGTACATAAAATGATAAGATTCATGCAAAATACAAAACTTAAAAAAAAGTCTAAGATTTATTTCGATTTCATTTGAATGGAATCTAACTTTTTAGGGTGTTTTAAGTATCATATTGTATGAATTTTATTATTTTTTTTTTATCTTCAATTGGCTTAACTAATTTGTTACAAAAATTTAACATTAAATGTAAAGCTAATTGAATGAAATATCTTAATATCTGTCCCTTCTCGGGCTTAAACAATGTAGGAAATAAATTTTGTGTTTTTAATTTGTTCTTCAAATTATGTTTTTGTTTAATATGTCAAGTTTTTTAATAACTACTGCACTCAGACGAACGCATTTCAAAATTAATGGAGAGTATCATCATCAGGCTTTGATGTATGCGGTATTGTATCACAATGTGGGATGCAGTTTACCAATGTGTAATTCAAAATGTTTCACTATTGTAGTAATGCAGGTTGTGGTAGTTTGGACAAAAACTTCCAATCTGAATGTAAATCTATAATCAAAACTTAAAAAATTAACTTAATTTAAATTTAGATACTCTATTTCCCACTCAGGAACACTATGAATGTAAATGTAAATTGTGTTGAATCCTTACTGCTAATATTTAACAATATTATAGCTGTGATACAGTAAGAAATAAAATTTTTACTTAAATTTTTAAACCCTATTCTCTCCCAAGGGGTGATGTAAATACATCAGAAAATTATTACCCAAGTTTAACTTGGGGTATAAATAGTTCTCATCTCGGAAAAAAAATACATTTTAAAATTTAAGTTATGTAATTCCCCACTAAGTTCCCTACCTTGCGTAAAAATAGCTATCCATTAGAAACTTTTTACTAAAATATAAATTTGACCAAAGCAAAAACTTATTCTGAAAATATCCTTTTTATTTCCACTATGACGTCATATTCACCTTTTTAATTTTTGAAATAAAAACTAGCTCAATTTAATATTTCACGTGAAAATCTTTCAACTAAAAAGAAATAAATTATTATTACGGCTTTTGAAATTTTTGCAACAATGAAGTAAAAATGTTACATTTTCTATGAAAAATGTCCATTGATTTTCAATGAAAAAAGCGAAAATTGGAATTATTAAGAAAAATATTTGAATAATGTAAAAGAAAAATTGGCCTATGTTTCTCTCTGGGTTATAATTCACCCATATGCAAAGGCATTTTACCATTCGTTTTAACCCTGACGTCAGGCAATCGTTTTTACACTTTAAATTTATAATATCATTAAAATTAGTAAAGAATAAAAAATGAGTGGCATCAGGGACAAAAAGGTGGGAAGAAAAAATGAAAAAGTTATGATCTCCATAGGCTTTTCCATGTTAAATAAACATTGAGAAGTGACACTGGAAATAAATAAGTATTGTGCTGCCGCGCAATACTTAAATACATGAAAATCGGTGAGCACCATATTTGATGATCCCCTTGTTAGTAGAAAGCGCAACCAAGTAAATTTATTGAAAAATATATAATTTTCACAATTTTTTTGCCACTTCAACGGCAACCCTGAGATAAGCCTGGGGTAACAAGACTTTTGCCCTATCTCTGTGGCAATTGAAGCGGTTAAGAAAAGATAAAGCAACAGAAAAAAAAAAGTAAACATTATTTAAATTGATTTCTCAATGTATAAATAAAAATATTAAACTATTGATTGATAAAAGCTCATATTTTTGAATTATTACACTCTTCATTATTTATAATTTATTTTCTACTTTTTAGCCTTTAAATGCTTCATTATTGCAATTTTACAATCATCTGTTATATTTTACTGAATGTTTATTTTCACACTATTAAATCCACTGTTGTTTCAACTTGTATTCAATTGTATGATTTGCAGAGAATATTTGTCGATGTATCAGATGTGGTGGGCTAAAGAAAAAATGCCTTAAAATTAATGTATAAATTTATAATTAAATTCTAAAAATGTTAAAATGCTGTATTATCATTGAAAACACATCCGTAGATGTAATTTTTATAATTCCGGCATATCGGGAAGAGAGTCAAAAACTGATTACAAAATTCTGTGTTAACATACAAAAAACAGGTTGAGTTAAAGAGTGTAAAAACAACTGAAAAAAAATCAATTCAATTATAAAAAAGAAATGGTTTAAAGGATAACTATATAGAGCAGCCAAAAGGAAAATTAAAAAAAAAAGAAACACAGAAGCAACAAAAATTATGAAAAAGTACAACTCTGTTAGCACAACTGATAACCATGAAACATTAAAAATTTACTTTAATGATTTGAAAAATTTGCAAACTATGTCTACAAAGAGAGTGCTTTCTATCAAGAAACATTCGAAATATCTTTAAACTAAGATGTGTGTAATTTATGAGAGTATACAACAATCAGCATGAGATGGAGCCACATGTCAAAATGAAGAAAGACATGGCATAACAGTGAAATAGGAAACTACTCTGTTTAAGATGACATGATATAGCAAAGATGCTCACATACATGAAAGAAAATGCTTTATATTTCAAGATATTTTTTAATGGTATTTTAATAAATTTGTATTGTAGAACTAACAAGAATACATTAGTAGCAACAGTATTTCTTGAATGCCTTTGAATAATTTATTTTTCTTTAAATTCATTAGAAACAAATAATTACTATTAATTTTTATACATAATATTTTTGTTTTTGGCTATGGTACAATATAAAATATAAAGCATACAAAGACTTTTTTTTTCAATGAAAATTAGCATATCATATATCTTTTTGAAGAATAAAACAAAAATACAATACACTCTCAAATCCACATATTTTGGGACCAGAAGCTTTGTGAATTTTAGATCACTTTTAAGAAAATTAACTTAATCTATTAGAAAATTATTTCTATGAAATACAAAGTACCTTACATCATTTCTTAAAAGAAAATGAAAAGTAGTCCAACTTATAAAACATAAATGGTTATGAATTATTCATGGCATTTTTTAAAATTTTTAATTCTTACAATCTGTACAAAAACATCCTACTTCCCACATATGCTACAAGATTTTCTATAGATAATTTATCTTAAATAGTACACATAAAAATTGTTTTGACATCAATTAAAAATGTTACTTTAATTTTAAAATTGTGTTTTCAATTATAACTTTTAAGATTTTGTCACATAAATCAAGTTATTATACGCAACAATTAACAAGAGATAGATTCACAAGCTAAAATGAAGAAAAACAGGAAACTAAAACAGTCAAATAATTTTTCCATAAATAGTTTGGTGTGGATTTTACCGAGTTGTGGGTTTTAGGGTTTCAAATTTCAGAGATTGTATAGAATTGAATTTTGCGCAATTTAAAAATATTACACTACAGTACAAAGTCTAAAGTCTGGAATCCTCAGGACTTTACCAAGTCCGAACTTCTGATTTTTGGGTCATCAAAAAGTATTGCTTTTCCAGCAAAAAATAAAAATAAAAATAAATGTCATCATTTAAAAATACAAAATATGATGTTCATATATTAAAAATTGTACATAAAAGCTATTGATACTAAATCAAACAACCATTTTCATAAAATAAATCATAACCAATAAAAAAAAAAAAAAACATTTATTTAAGGGAAGATAAAATTTAAGAACAAATTGTAACTTACTAAACTATTGCAAATTTCAGTTAATGTACACTGCTTTATTAACTTAAAATTCTCATTAAGAAGTTTTCTTTTATTCTGTACATAGACACGAGTTCTGATTCAGTAACAACTACTAAAGCTTCTTTGCTTTACACCTTTTTTTGTATGTTTGTTTAAAAAATTTTGTTTTTTCTCTACTTTCTTGAATATTGCCGCTGAAAAGTCCAAACTTTGGACAATTCCAAACTTTAGATTTTGTACTGTATTTAACATTTAAATCATATTGATGACATTTCTGAAGACTGCAAACAGCATTTGATTGAAAGTTGACATATTCATAATTTTAGTTTCATTAATTTATTTAATCTTAAAAAGTTTTTTAACTAAGCTATTATTTAAACAGGGGTCTGTTCAGAGTTTTTTCACACGACACAGGGTCCTGATTTTGTGAAATTGTGAACAGCTTTTTATATTTGTGAAAAAGCTATTCATAATTTTGTGAACTTGAAATGATCATTATATTCAGGCTCTTGTTTATACATTTTTAAGAAGACATATGTATGTAAAATACTTATATTTTCTTTATGTGTGTAAACATGACAGATCAGATTTTACTTTTAAATGATTAAATTTGCGAAAGCTTAAATTTAGAGATGGAAAAGTTTTGTGAAAGGTCTACTTTTCAGACAAAGAATTTTGTGAAGGGTCCTGTGTTGAGAGGAAAAATTTTGTGAAGAGTCCTTTAAAAGACCCATTTTCCTCCTAAACAAATCCCTGTTAAGAGTAGTGCAATGTGCTGCCATTTTTTAAATTAGCAAGGTGCACTCTGTCTTTTTAAATGTCCTTGAGTTGTAACCAGAGATTACTCAAAAAAATCTTTCCTGTTCAACAGTATTTCCAAATATGCCCATGTCCTTGAGTAAGAATATAATAATAATAATATTAAATAAAAAATACTTTATCCTAAAAAATTACATTTTTTTAATTGTTAGTAAACACAATATTTTTTTTTTCTTAAATAATGTCCTTTTCAGCTGAATTGGTGCTTTTTTTCTGTTTTAATAAGCAGAGCTGTTGCAAACTGTATGTAGACATTACTAAGTAATGGGTTCCTGACACAAAGTACCAAATTGTCACTTTGAAATATGACTCGTTAACTGCATTAATGTGCTGCAAAACTAGAGATGGGAATGCTCAAAAAAGGGAAATTTTGGGAGGAAAAAAACCTGGGGGTTCTAATTCACAAAATTCTGATAACATTTTGTACAAGTATATGCAAAAAGTTCACAAAAACAGGATAGTGTGAAAAAAATCCAAGCAGAACCCTAATAAGATAATTAAATGCAACTTCTCTTGTTGAAAATGAAAATTCATGTGCAAAATTATTTCAGTAATATACGAATTTTAATGAAAATGGTAAGGTTGAAAATTTAATATAAAATTTTAAAGATGCAGCATAAGCTGCATTTTTACTTGAGAAAGAAAGGGTATATGGGTTCTTTTTAAAAAATCCAGAAGATATACCATGTATACCCTTCACTAGACCCCTGCATACTTTGAAAAGAAAAGGTAAGCAATTTTCTGTAAAAACTTTAGTTGAAAGCAATTTTTATAAGTATGCTAAAGTCCATTTGTTTTAAAACTTTCATTTAAAAAAAAATTACCACTTTCATATTAAGAATCTAAAACTTAAACTAATAAAACTAAAATGCAGTTTGGTATTGAGTTTAGACTGAAAATCTATAGCAAAACTAAATACACAGGAAATAAATTATAATTGTAAGAGGAAAAGATGTAATATTGTAAAATAATATCAATAGTTATACAATGGAAGATTTAAAGTGATAATACTTACAATAATGCCAGAACTACAATAATTTGTTTCATTAAACAGACATATTTGAAAAACAATACTCTGTAGATAGGATATATAGTTTAGAATTGCTTTCAAACTACAGTGATATTGGTTGGGACTTAAGATTTTTTTTCTTTTTTAATTAGCTCTCTTGGTAATTAAGCAGATGCAACTGAAAAATAATTTCAACAGAGCCATGATATATTTCAAACAATGGTGTTAAATTAAACAAGAAAATCTGCTGCCAAAATTCTGAGGCTGAAAGGCTTAATGAAGACTTTTAAAAGCATGCTTGTTTTCTTTCTTTTTGCAATATATTCATGTAAAGGGAAAATAATTTTTTTTACAGTGTGCATTAATTTTTAAAATGTTTGTGGTTTTATATTTCTTTAGAAAATATATCTTATTTTTGAAAAACATCTGTAAGAAATCAATTTTTTCAGGAAAAAAAAAAAATATTTTTTCCACCACTTCAAATTTCAAAAATTTTACATCTCTATGCAGAACTAAATGAAACTAACTTCAAATGCTACTACCACTTGAATGATTCATGAATGAAATTGGATAGTCTGATAGAAAAAGATGAAAGTTTGCATTTGGATATGGGTCATTTCATGTCAAATCACCAAGTGCTATGTGCCATCATGCCTCAGATATTTTTCAAAATTTTTTTATGAATAGACATGAATGAGATAATATCAAATTAATTTTTCCATATTTTTTGATCAAAAATTAAACTTGGGGGAATTTTTTGAAATTTTTGTTTTTTGCATGATTTTGCCTATCGTACTTCTGATATCAGTTTTGAAAAACTTTCGTGTTTTACTTATTTTTCAACCAATCCGGCTGTTCTTGGTATCAAATTAAAGCTAATGCTTTTCTCTTTCAAAATAAGCTATAAACGTGATACTATGGGCAATAGAGTGATACCACTTATCAGGCAAAATTATTATTTATACTTTTTTCAATAGATAGGTTCAATGAGTCATACCTCACAAATCACAATTACCACATGTAACATAATTTTTTTCTGGAATGATCAAACCATGTACTTGTTATGTTTAAAAAATAAAAAGTGTGTTTTGTGTGGTTATGAAATAAAAAAATATTTTTTTTAGGAAAAATTTTACTTAAATGTCAACTTCTTAAAATGTAAATTTAAAGTTTATCTGAACCCAAAGTAACTCAACACATTTGTTACAGCCATTAAAATTGTAACCTATTATATTACAAAGACATTTGACATTAATTTTAGATTATTCACTATTACCTGATTTTTATTGTGAAAAGTCACATCATAGTTTTTGTAAATTTCTGCAGTTGTTTGTCAACCTTTTCATCTATTTTGTATGTCCTTCCTGATACAGATTATGTTAAGGGAACTGGAATTTCTTGGAGTATGTTTTCATAGGGCACCCAGTAACAATCAGTTTTAGATGGCCAAAAATAATTCCCTGGAGGACCTGGTGGATGCATGAATTGAACTTTTGCATCTCTTTCTTCTTCATATTTGTCTAATACCTTGCCAATCCACCATTTATAGTCATAGATGACTGCATAAAACTTTTCAGGAATGATATTTACTACTTCTCTTGTTCTGCTATCAACAGCAGGCGTAAAAGATTTTTCAGAAATTGAAACCTTCTTCACCAAAATTTTTCTTTTGTCTAATGGTTTGAAGAAGTGATTTTCTCTGGTACCTACTATTGGTACTGAGTTTCCATATCTTTTTTCCAAAAAATCTTTATTTGCTGCTACCTCTGATGATGGTGTGAAAAACATCTGAATCCCCTTAATGTTTTTGGAGGAAAATTCAAACAAATCATGGGCAATTAAAATCTGCCCCTCAACAGTTCTCTGAAGACTTGCTCTTGTGGCAAGATGCTTTATCGTACCTCCTACTCCATCACATGCATTTTTGCCATAGCTAGTGGCAAATAAAAATCAGGCAATTAGTTGGGTTTTTCTTTCAAAACTAAAAGAATACTTTTGTTTTGATGAATCAGAAAGGTTTCTAAAGCATTCTTTGGCAAAAAAGTATACTTTTTTAATAAATAATGCAAATCAGTTTTCATTATTTGGTATCCACAGTTTTAATAATTCTGACAAAGTTTTGAGTTATTTTTAGTTCAAAAAGAATGCAAATTTATAGAAAACTCTTGATTTTGAAGCAAAAATTTTCCTAAAAAATATTTTTTTTTAAATTTCATAACCACACAAAACACACTTTTTATTTTTTTTAACATAACAAGTACATGATTTGATCATTACAGAAAAAATTTTTGATACATGTGGTAATTGTAATTTGTGAGGTATGTCTTATTGAACCTATCTATTGAAAAAAGTATAAAAAATAACTTTGCATGATGAGTGGTATCACTCCATTACTCAATAGTATCACTTTTATAGCTTATTTTGAAAGAAAAAAGCATTAGCTTTAATTTGATACCAAGAACAGCCAGATTGGTTGAAAAATAAGTAAAACACGAAAGTTTTTCAGAACTGATATCTGAAGTACAATAGCCAAAATCATGCAAAAAACAAAAATTTCAAAAAATTCCAAGTTCAATATTTGATCAAAAAATATGAAAAAATTAATTTGATATTATCTCATATATACCTATTCATTAAAAAAAGAAGAACAATATCTGAGATGTGATGGCACGGGCGAATATTAAAATTGTGTGATTTGACATGAAATGACCCGCATCGGACTCTGAGAATTTGGTGACAGTTGTTCCCATTTCAGTGTTGCTTTTATTCTGTTGCTTGTAAAATTAACTATTATATTTTATATTTTTTAAATATATTTTTATAATAAAGACCTTTTTTTGTTGCTTGTAAAAATAGTTTTGTTGGTATGTTTTTATTTCATATTTGGATTATATATTATTTTTAAATATTAATAAAATATTTCAGGAATAATAATGTGATTGGTCATATGTTATTTGATAAAATGGTCACATAAGAAATTACACATAAATAGTTTAAATATTTCTAAGAATTATTCCAGAAATTAAATTCTTCAAATTACTAAAGTAATACAAAATTATTTTTGTGTATAAGTAGCAAGTACATACGCTTGTAAAAACATTTTTGTTTGTATATTATAATTTAGATTTTTATTGTATAAATTTCATAACATTTTACCCTTAGGAAATTGCTTTCTGTGACTTTATTTCATAAGTAATATTTTAGACATGTTTAGTCAATTATTCATCATATTTTTATTTTGTTTGTTTTTTAACACTTTCTATAAAAGTGTTTATGAATTTGGTTTGTCTCTATGTCTGCTGCCAATCCGTGCTCTAACTCGCATAAATGTACTCTGATTTCCATGTAATTTATATATGTTATTGAGGTTTACCAAGGCATGTTCTGTATTAAAAATGAAGTATGTAGCATTTATAGTTCATTTACATGGACACTCAAAAGAATTCCGTTACATTATAGTCTACAGGGAAAAATCATTTGCAGTGTATTTTAAATGATATTACGCTATTTTAAACGGATTGAAATTTATATACTATATATTTTACATACAGATGGCAGCACATGTAGAAAAGTGTAAAAAAAATCCAGTTTTACTCTTAGTAACAGTAATGAATTCTTCCAAAGACTTCATGCACAGTATATAATTTGATTTGCTGTAGTTTTGTGAATATATTTCATGTGTAATACTTTAAGCACTAAGTTTTATATTTTCTGAAATGCGAAATCAAGGTAAGGAAGGATCTAAATAGATTTTATCTTTTATTTAATGAATGTTAGTTATAAGCAAAACAAACCTCTGAAAACTAGTAAATAAACCAAATGTATGTGTAGTACATGTGATGAATATTAATATCAGTGTTCTAAATAGCAACCAGGGCTGCAGAGTCGGTGGGGAAAATGAGCAACTCTGGGATATTTTAATGACTCCGACTTTGGGCAGGCTAATATACTAGTGTGACTTCTTGGTTAAAATAATGATGAAATATAAAAAAATAAAACTAAAATCTCACTATTTCAGCATTGATTTTCTTTTTAGGGCTTCAAAAATAAAAAAAATAAATTATATTTTCTGCTTTATTAATTCTACAATTTCGGAACCGCAAACCTGGAAAATCAAACTATTGAAGTCTAAAAAACACAAAATGGAAATTTTACTATTCTGGATCTGCAGACTAAGAAAAAGCAAAATCGCTACAATTTAGTGGTTTATTTTGAAGTGCTTTCCAGATTCGAAAAATTTCTATGGAAAGGAGGAAAAATAAAGATGAAAGTATTATTTTGCAGTAGAAATGTAAGTAAAATTACCTTCATTTTCCAGGCCTCGGGTCCTTGCAGACATTTGTACCTCGGTTTCTATCCACAAACCCCAAAAAAATGAGGGGAAGTACTTATATACTAAATGTAAAATATTTACTACAGTTATAAATTAAAACAGTTTTCATCTACTCTGTACACGGGTATTGCTCTCTGCACTTAATATGTATCTACTTTGTACACCACAGTAAATCGGTCACATTTAACTTGAGTAGCCTAATATAGTCCATAAACAACAATAACAGTTCATTTTACAGATTTAAAATTACATATAATTAATTTAATTTCACTTTAAAATGTCTAACAAAAAAATCTGGAGCCAGAGTCGGCTTGTCTTTTAGCAACTCTGACTCCGCAACAAATTACATACAGGTGTTCATTTAGTCAGTTTTACAGCACTATTAATAATGTTCTTTTCAGTAATTAAAATCATGCCCTTTTTTGTTCAAAATTCACTATTTAAAAAATAACAATTTAAAAAATAAATAAAATTACAAAATATATTTCATTCCATAAAGAGATTTATTGAATGGTACCTATTTTGTTATGTAAAGTTTTGCATATAATATATTGTTATGGATAAATTAAACAATCATGAATTCCATTCAACCTTAACTCATATTGTTTTTTAGCAACTCTGACTCCGCAACAAATTACATACAGGTGTTCATTTAGTCAGTTTTACAGCACTATTAATAATGTTCTTTTCAGTAATTAAAATCATACCCTTTTTCTTTCAAAATTCACTATTTAAAAAATAATTTAAAAAATAATTTAAAAAATAAATAAAATTACAAAATATATTTTATTCCATAAAGAGATTTATTGAATGGTACCTATTTTGTTATGTAGATAAAGTTTTACATATAAAATATTGTTATGGATAAATAAACAATCATGAATTCCATTCAACCTTAACTCAAAGTGCTGTAATCAAATTCTTAAAAGTGAAATATATGCCTAAATAAAAGAGATTTAACTAATACTATATTATACATAATTTTGTTATTTACTTGGTAACTTCTTTTGTAGCTTCCATAAGTCTTCTTGATGTGGCAAGTAGTAAAGCTACTGTCAATTCAGCAGTAGCATCTGTAAGAACATCTGGAGTGTTACCAACAGCAATTCGTCTAAAAAAATAGTGTAATATATGCTACAGAATTAAAATCTTGTCATTACATAATTTCAAAAGCAAAGTTTTTCTTCTGCAATAAATTAAAATATGCCAATGAGTTAGTAAACCTAAAATAATGCACATAAATGTAATTACCTTTCTCTGCATTCCTTAAGATCAATGTGATCAAAGCCAACAGAAAAAGTGCCAACAACTTTTAAACTAGAACCTATAAATGTACAAAATAAATAAAAATTATGTTAAATTTTGGTATTATTATAATTTTTATATGTAATTACAAGTACTATTATCATAAAGACAGAGAAATATACTTGAAAGCATTATAAAACAAAATGAAAATTGTATGGAATTTTTAATTAACAGAACTATTTTTTAATACAACACATTTTTATCTCTTATACTAAAAAATGGTAAGATGTATTTAGTATAGCTTTCTCTCATATCTTCTTTTCTCTGTCAAATTTAACTACTGATGAAATGAGGTGCTA
This sequence comes from Maratus speciosus, assembly GCA_963932465.1. Lineage (NCBI taxonomy): Eukaryota > Metazoa > Arthropoda > Arachnida > Araneae > Salticidae > Maratus > Maratus speciosus. The sequence continues at coordinate 338,536,450 of OZ010791.1, forward strand.
TACTAAACAGGAAGGGAGCGATGGAAGTAGTAACAAATGCAAAATCAAAAGAATATATTTCTTAAATATTCTTTATATTATTTACAAGAGGTCATTAATGAATTCCCCCCCCCCCCTCCACCTCTCCCTAAAATATGAACTTACAGTTCTAGTACATTTATTTTTGTTATGATATGAAGAATTACACAACCAAAATTAAAAGAATGATCAGGGGTGGGGAATTACAGCAATCTACTTGTCACTCTCGAGTAGATTATCTAATGAGAAGAGTTAATTTTTAGACATTCTTTTAAAAATTGTAAGGTACGAAAATATGCCAAAAACGTTTCTTGCTGGCTGGTAAAAAATATTGGCTTGTAAGATTTTCTAAAAATTTCCCAACCTTTGAGAATGATAACAGTGAATATGGCAGTAATTTCTTATATTTATTTTTGTTTAAATGTTAAGACAGTGGTACAAATCGTGAACAAAAAAAGTAAACACCCCTACTAACTCTGCAGTTAATTACATTAGAAGAAAGTTACTGGTACCAAACGATTGGAAAAGAAGTCTAGGGGAAACTAGGGATACTTGACCTAATTGTTAGTTTTGGATTGTTAATTATTTTTTTACACTACTTATGGATGTGTAAATGCAGTATATATATACTTAATGAAGTATTACACAATATGTATTATTATTATTCCGAAGTATTAATTATAAAAGATAGTAAAATATGAATATTCAAAACTTTCAATTAGTGTCAAGTATCCCAATGTATAGGGATACTTGACCCACTCATTAGGGATACTTGACCCAAGTCATAGATTTGGGAGTATGATTTAAAATAATAAACAAAAGACTTTTACATAAGAACAAAGTTAATATTAGGGTTAATATTTTTTTAATTTTGTCAAACAAAATTAATACTTTTAATTTTTATTACATAGGCCTAACATTAATATACCCAATTTTAATTTTTGTTGCAGAAAGTTCAAAATATTAGCAGTCAAAGTTCATTCTGTGCCTAAACAAGTTCCAGAATAAAAAAAAATAACAATTTATTCAACTCCAAATGTAAAGTCATATTTAAATACAAAACTTGTAATTCTATCATTTGTATTGAAAACTCAGGGGGATGAAGAATAGCTTCAATTTGGTCAGGATCAACTTATGATAAACCATTCATTTCAAGCCATTTAAATGGCATACCATTCATTCTTCTTGCAAACTGAATAGTAAGCCCGTCAGAATTAATTTCAAGAACCTTTCTAATAAATCTTCTTGCATTCTGCTTCACACAATATTTGACAAGAACCCAGTCATTTACTTATAATATTTAATATTATAATATTTTTAATTCATAAATAAAACATGATAAAGGCATTTGAATAGTACTAATCCTAGTCTTAGAACAAGTATCCCTAGGTGACTTGGATCAAGTATCCCTAGTTGCATATTTACTACATAACCCTAAAATGCACCCATTAGCTAATAAGTAGATTAATATTATTACACATGTTATTGTAATTAAAAACATGTACAACCGAGGAAAAAAAAAAAAAAAAAAAAAGTAAACACCCACTACTAACTCCTCAACTAATAATCTCAGAAGAAAGTTACTGGTACTGAACGATTGGAAATAAAGTGCACTTTTAAATGATATGATGTATATGAAATTTGCTTAGGGGGGTCATCTACATATTAAAACTAACCATAACTTTGTTTTTTTCAATAGCAGTACACAATTCTGACAGCATAAATGAACTCTACACCCTTCAATTAGTTTAAAAGCAAATTTTTATGCAATTCATACCATAAGTTTCTGAGAAATTAATTATTTTAAAATGAGTGTATTTTAAGGACTGTATCCAAATTGAAGTTCGATACTCGATTGTTGGCCGATAGAGCTCCCTTCTTGATCAAGGCACCTTAAGCAGTCAATTAAGCCTGTTAGATTACAGGATAGAAAAAGAAATTTCAAAATATTTAGTCACTTCTATCATAGACGGCCCCTTAAACCATCATTTTGCAGTTTTTTAAGCATAATTTGAAAACTACTTAGAAGAAAAATGTAAAATTTTAGATTTCTATAAAGCAAGACTTAATAAATCTGAGTCCATCAAAAAAATTGTAGGTTGCAATTCATAATTTTTCTGAATATTAATTTCATAATTCATATCAGAAAATTATAAAAATTGCAAATTCAACATATTTATGTTTGGGTATATCAGTATTATTGCTACACAAAAAATTAGAACATTAGGATCATAATTTCAGAAGTTATAAATAAAAATATGAAAATGTAATTTAACATTAGAAGCACTAAATTTTGAATGTTTATAATTCAAAAACTTGTCATTCAAATGACTTGAAATTTGGTGTCTAGGCATAGTTTGAACCAAAGATTTGAAATATCTCGTTAAAATTGGGTATTGCCATTGAAAAAAATGAAGTTTGGATTCATTTTAATATGTAGATGGCCTTCTAAGCAAATTTTATATACGTCATTTAAAAGTAGACTTTATTTCCAATCGTTCGGTACCAGTAATTTTTGTCTACGATAATTTGTTGAGGAGTTAGTAGCGGGTGTTTAGTTTTTTTTTTTTTTTCCACGACTGTACAAAACAAATGACCAATTAAAAAAGTCTTACCTTTAAGCAAAAAAAATTATAACATCAAAGTTTACAGCGCAAAAAAAATTACTTTTGGAGCATGAAAATGCATTTTGTCTGATAGTTTAAAAACCTATGCAATGATTCAGTTGTTATTTCTGTCATGTGGTCAGCTAACTGAAAGGAAAGAAATGATGCCACTTCCAACTTACAAAACTTTCCCAATTCTTAGAAAAAAGCTTTGGGTCAAGTGTTCCAACTTCCCCCTACTTTTAAATGATGTGTATAAAATATGCTTAGGGGGCCATCTACAAATCAAGACCTGACCAAACTTTGTTTTTTTCAATGGCAACATCCAATTTTGACAATATATTTTAAATCTTCCGTTCAAACTATGCCTAGAAATGAAATTTCAAGTCACTTAGATGATAAGATTTGAATTACAATACAAACATTCAAAATTTAGAGCTTCAAATGTTGAATTACATTTTTATATTTTTATTAATATCTCCTGAAATTGAAATCCTAATGTGATATTTTTTTGTGTGGTTATAATACTAAAAAACTCAAACATAAATACCTTAAATTTGTAATTTTAAAAATTTTATAATATTAAGAATTGTGAAACTGATATATTAAAAAAAAAATATGAATTGCAACCTACAATTTTTTTGATAGATTTGTATTTATTATGTCCTACTTTATGTGAATTCTCAATTTCAAAATTTTTCTTCCAAGAAGTTTTTGAATTATGATTAAAAAACGTCAAAATGATGGTTTAAAGGGCTGCCTATGATGTGCAGAAAAGCATAATTCGAAAAAAAATATATTTTATTCATTTTATTGAATCATTTGAGCTGGCAATAGTCGAAACATATTAAGCGAGTGAAATGGTCAAAATGGCAAGAAATAATACATTAATAGAAGTGGCATAATCATTTTGTATCATTTCAACCCTAAAATATGCTCATTTTTTAACAATTTCTTGGAAACTAAGCGTACAAATTTCATGAAAATTCGGATTTAGGCTAATTGAAGGGTGTAGAATTTATTTGTGGTGTCAAACTTGGGTATTGCTATTGAAAAAAAAACAAAGTTTGGGTTCATTTTGATATGTAGATGGCCTCCTAAGCAAATGTTATATACATCATTTAAAAGTAGACTTTATTTACAATCGTTTGGTACCAGTAACTTTCTTCTACAATAATTTGTTGCAGAGTTAGTAGGGGTGTTTACTTTTTTTTCTACAACTGCACATACAAGTCAGCCTTCTGATAAATTTATTTTCCACTTTTTCAAAAAATATTAAATACTAGGTGTAATGTCACAGACGGCAGATCATAATTAAAGATTCACTTTGAAACACAAATAAAATTACTTGACTGCATATATAACTTGAACTGAACTTATACTTGGTTGAAAGTATTCAATATTTCAGCTCCAATGAATTGACAAACAGTACTTACATGGGATATTCTTAATATTGAAAACCACACATATTAAAATTCGAGGACTGGGATGGAAATTTGAAAGTGAAGATAAAAGTTTTCATTTTTGTTGCAGAAAGTGATTCATGAAACCTTTTCATTATGCATCAGGTATTACTATGTAATCTTTTGTTGGACTGCACAATAATGCCAAAACTTTTAATGTACTGATGTTTTACAGATTATGAATTGTTCTGTAAAAACATATAACAATGAGTTCAAGAAGCAGTACCATTTTCTCTTGCTAGTTAGTTCTGGAACTAACAATTTTCCAATCATATATATATTATTTCTGTTGTCAACATCCCTTTTCTCAATATGCATCATACAATGATGAATGTGGTATCTGTTCCGGCTAATTTTCTAACAGCTAGTTAGCTAGCGCATGCTCTCTTTGAACTGTCTACTTTTGAACTGAAATGAATTAATCTTTCTGTTGATGTTAGAATTCTTTTAGATGTAACCTGTCGAATGTCAGTTAATAGATTTTTACGTTCCATTTTGTAATTAAATGTTTGTTTTGTGCCTTAAAGAATGTTAATTATTCGTAAAAATAAGTTACACTGAACCACCGTTGACGCTAGATTTGATATGAATGTTTAGATAAAGTAGAAAAGAAAACGAATATTTGTGGTGCATCGCGCCGACAAGTCTAGATGTGAAAAGATTACTGCCTAATATTTTTGTTTTGTTTCGAGTTGGAACTGGTGAGTGTTGATTGTTGTTTTTATTTTATTTTTTGAAAATGAATGAAAATAAAGAGCAAAAGATGCGTGATACGCATCGAAATTTATTAAATAAGTTATTTGAAGAAGTTGAGCAGTATTTAGCTAGTAATGAATATTCGTTAGAAAATTTAGAAGAATTAGTCGATAAGTTAAACATTAAATGTAAGACTATTAAGGATCATGATAACAACATTTTAAGCCTAATAAATGCGAAAAATGTCGAAAATGAAATATTGAATATTGATGAATATGACCAGAAAATAATAACTTACAGAAATAAATTAAACTTTAAAATTAAAAGTTTATCTTCTAATGCAGATATTACACACAGTAATAACATTGATTCAGTGCGAACATGTCATGCTGCTACTGAACTAAAAAGAGTAAAATTACCAAAGCTACAAATAAACCGATTTTTGGAGGAACAAGACAAATTTTTAGAATTTTGGAACCAGTTTGAGTTAGCGATAGATAAAAACCCAAATCTAACAGAAATCGAAAAATTTACGTATTTAAAAAGTTTGGTTGCAGGAGCAGCTGCAAACACGATTAATGGTTTTGGATTAACTGAAAATAATTATGCGGCGGCCGTATCGCTTTTGAAGCAAAGGTATGGTAGACATGACATGCTCGTACACGTTCACTCAAACAATTTATTAAATATGAAAGGTTTGAAAAGTTCTTCTGACACTGGTGGATTAAGAAATTTATACGATAAATGTCTAGTGCAAATTCGAAACTTAGACACGTTAGGTGTAAAACCTGATACATACAGTGGGTTACTTTGCTCAATTTTACTGAAGTTAATACCCCCAGATTTGACCTTGGAATTTAATAGAAATCTAAAAGAAGGAGAAATGTGGAATATAAATAAACTTATGAGTTTTCTTAAAAATGAAGTTGAAAGTAGAGAACGGGTATCAACTATCCATGACTTAGATGGTAATAAATCATTTTCCAATGATAATAAATTTGAATATAGACCAAAATTTACAGATAAACAATTGAAATGTAAGCCGCGATATCAATATAATACGAAAGGATATAATCAAAATAGTGTTCCAGCTGCTGAATTAATGACTTCAGTAAATAAGAATTCGTGTTTATTTTGTAATAGTGTTGATCATAATAGTGAAATATGTAAGTCTTTAACCATTGATCAGAAGAAAGAAATACTAAAAAAGCAGGGAAGATGCTTTTTATGTTTGAAGTGTAAATTTGTGTTATGTTTACAGTGTTTACAGAATTAAAGACTGTGAGAATACCAAAATGGGCGACATTTGCAGTAAGAAACATAATAGGGCTATTTGTTTTCAATTTGGAAATGATTCCAAAATAAATGTTGATAAAAGTGCCATATCTAATTCCCATTGTGGTAACAATTCCATTAGTAATGTACAGAATGAAAACACGCATTGCAACATATTTTTGAAGACTTGTTCTGTTATAATATAAGATCCTAAAAATGATAATAATGAACCAGTTCGTGTCTTATTAGATAATGGTAGCATGAGAACATTTATAATTTGTGACATTTCTCAAAAATTACAATTGCCGGTTATTAGAAAAGAAACTTTATCTGTTTATGCTTTTGGAGCTGAAAAGGCAACTGAGAAAATTTATAATGTGGTAAAGGTAAAACTTGTAAATAAAGAATATCCCTCTTTACACATTGAAGTTGAAGCTCTGGAAACAGATCAAATTTCTGCTGCTTGCTTACCCACTCCTGATAAATACATTAGGAAAACGTATAATAAATTAAAAGGTTTACAACTTGCTGATAGTTATGAATGTACTAGTAAACAAATTGCAGTTTTAATCGGCACTGATAATTATTATAATATTGTAACTGGCAGAATCAAAAGACTAAAGAATAATCTCGTAGCTACTGAAACCCTTTTTGGCTGGTGCTTACAGGGTTATACGGGGTCAGCCAATGATTTGTTCAGTATGAAAATTATTGGTGAAGAAAAGGATATATCTGATCAAATCAGAAATTTTTGGCAATTGGAAAGTCTAGGAATTGAATCCGAAACTCAAGATGTTAGTAATGTGGACGATGACATTATGGCTGATTTTCAGTCTAATATTGTTTTTAAGGATAACCGGTATAAAGTAAAATTTCCATGGAAGGCAAATTTGAAAATGTCTCTTAATAACAATCGCGAAGTCGCATACAGAAGATTTTTGAAATTGAGAACAACCTTTAGAAATGACCCTTTGTTATTCTCAGAATATAAGGCTATTTTAGACAGTTATTTAGAAGACAATATTATAGAACTTGTTGACAATACATCTGATGTAAACTCATTTTACTTACCACACAGAGCAGTAATTCGTGAAGATAAGTCCACCACTAAAGTTTGCAATGTCTTTGACGGAAGTGCCCATGCTAAGGGTGAACTGTCGCTTAATGATAGTTTATATACCGGATTTAATCTCATTCCCAAATTGTTCAGCCTCTTAATCAAATTCAGAAACTTTCCCATAGCAATTACTGCAGACATTCAACAAGCTTTTTTGCAGATCGAGATTGATGAACCAGATAGGGACTTTACCAGATTTTTTTGGGACGATGAACCATGGATTGATGATCCAGGTAAGGAATTTAAAATATTCAGACTAAAGAGAGTGCTTTTCGGTGTGAAATCGAGTCCCTTTCTTCTGGCTGCTGCCATCAAGTATAATCTACAAAGGTATGTTGAAACATTTCCTGAATCTTTTGAAATTTTAAATTCATCGTTGTACGTTGACGATTTCATTACAAGTCTACCAAATCTTGATTATGCATTTAAATCTAGTAAGGAAGCCTATGAAATATTTCAAGAGGCCAGTATGATTTTTAGAAAATGGAAAACCAACTCACATGAACTGCGTGAGAAATGGAAAGAATATGGTTTACATATTGATGAAATTTCTGATAACTTAAATCTCACTAATCAGAATTTGATACCTTCCAAGGTTTTAGGGGTTGCTTGGGATCCAATTAGAGACATGCTTTCATTTACAACTGAAAATCTAGAAAATTTCCTTTCGAATAAACTTAGTACTAAACGTTATTTATTGCAAACTGTTGGCCGAATCTTTGACCCAATTGGATTTATAAGTCCTTATACTATTAGAATTAAATGTTTAATTCAAGAAATTTGGTGTTTAGGACTTGATTGGGATGAAAACCTACCCAAACATCTAGACAATTTATGGAATGACTGGTTTGAAGAAATAAAAGAACTAAATTGTATTAGCATTCCCAGATATTATTTGGCTGATATTGCCCTTGATTAAAGTTGATTATTTTGAATTACATAGTTTTTCAGATGCTTCAAAGAAGGCATATGGCACGGTAGTGTACCTTAGAGCAGTGTTAAAGAATAAGAATATTGTTTTTAGTTTTGTGGCAGCAAAAAGTCGAGTCGCCCCTTTAAAAACTGTCTATACCTCGTCTGGAACTTTTAGGAGCCCTTTTGTCTGCTAGACTTTGTAATAAAATTGCTAAAGAATTAGCTTTTCCTGCAACTTGCTACTTTTGGACCGACTCTACTATTACTTTCTTTTGGATTGAGGTGAGCTAGAAAGATTTAAAATGTTTGTCAGAAACCGGATAAAGGAAATCAGAAATCTTAGTGATTCATTAAATTGGTTCCACTGTCCTGGAAAAGATAATCCTGCCGATCTAGTTACTAGGGGTTTGAAAGTTTCAGAGTTGAAAAATAACCATCTTTGGTGGGAAGGCGCCCAGTGGTTAAAGCAAGACAGATCTCTTTGGCCAAAATTGGATAATAAAGTCGATAAATTAGATATTTCTGAAGTTAAAGATCAGTTAGAACTAAAGAAAAACACTGTTTTAAAATCAACTATTGTAAATGAAAATCAGTTAAACATTGATTTGATTAATCGATATTCTTCTTTTATGAAGTTAATAAGAATTGCTGCATGGTGTTTAAGATTTTTGAAAAACTGTAAATTGAACTCAGGAATTAGAAAATATGATTATTTAGATACTTCTGAGTTACAGAATGCGACCAAGAAGCTGATAAAGATTGTTCAAAATTCTGCATTCCAAACTGAAATATTCCACTCCCAAATAACAGTAAGATTTTGAACTTAAATGTATTTCTAGATGCAGATGGACTGTTAAGAGTTGGTGGAAGACTGAAATTTTCTAATTTATCAGAATCGCAGAAACATCAAATACTTTTACCAAAGTCTCACTATTTTACTGAACTCTTAATTCATTATTACCATAAAAAATTCCTACATTCAGGTACTCAGACAACTCTATCTTTATTAAGACAATTTTATTGGATACCATCTGGTCAAGGTCAATTAAAGAAAATTATAAATAGGTGTGTGACTTGTCTTCAAACAAAACACCAAACTCTTCAACAATTCATGGGTGACTTGCCCCATGATAGAATTGTACCATCTAGACCATTTGAGAAAATAGGCGTTGATCTAGCAGGTCCTATTATAACTAAACCTAATTTAAAACGTTCAAAGATAACCCTAAAATCATATATTGCTATATTCATTTGTTTTTCTACCAAAGCCGTTCATCTAGAAGTTGTTTCAGACTTGACCACAGAAGCATTTTTAGCCTGTTTGAGAAGATTCATTGCTCGAAGATCTAAACCCTGTGTCATATGGAGTGATAATGCCACAAATTTTAAGGGTACTTGTGCTCTTTTGAAATCCTTCTATCAAATCTGTTCTTCGGAAGAAATTCAGCGATTTAGTGCTGAAGAACGAATTCAATGGAATTTCATACCCCCTGCATCCCCACATTTCGGCAGATTATGGGAATCAAACATAAAAACCATGAAGCGAATTCTCTTGAAGATAACTAAATCATCTATCTTAAATTTTGAAGAGCTGTCAACACTTGTGACGCAAATTGAAGCAGTTATGAATTCAAGTCCGTTGACCCCCTTGTCTGCAGATGTTAATGATCTACAACCACTAACCCCTGGTCATTTCCTCATTGGAGGTCCTCTTTTGAATGTTCCTGAAAATAATGCCATTTTAGATTCTTTACCTTTTTCTTCTAGGTGGACACTAGTTCAAAGATTAAAAATGCAATTTTGGCACCGCTGGAGCTGAGAATACTTAAATGAGCTGCAAGTCCGCAGTAAATGGAAAAGTCCTCGCCAAATCTTAAAGTTGGACAGCTTGTGTTATTGAAGGAAGGAAATGATAAATTTATCGACTGGAAACTAGCTAGGATTGTGAAAAGTTATAAAGGTGATGATGGACATGTCCGTGTAATTGATCTCAAGACCTCCTCTACAGGTATGTTACATCGAAATATCACGAAAGTAGTACCTTTGCCATTTTATGATGGTGTTGGACAACCGTCCAACGCCGGGCGGGATGTTCCGGCTAATTTTCTAACAGCTAGTTAGCTAGCGCATGCTCTCTTTGAACTGAAACGAATTAATCTTTTGTTGATGTTAGAATTCTTTTAGATGTAACCTGTCGAATGTCAGTTAATAGATTTTTATGTTCCGTTTTGTAATTAAATGTTTGTTTTGTGCCTTAAAGAATGTTGATAATTCGTAAAAATAAGTTACACTGAACCACCGTTGACGCTAGATTTGATTTGAAATGAATGTTTAGATAAAGTAGAAAAGAAAACGAATAGTATCATTGCATATAAATTTAACCAATATAGCGTACAATGGTAAATGAAGTATCATTAAATAGGATATTTTGCTTACATCTGACATTGCATACTGAATTAGATTATGTATCATAATATATATTTCATCATATATGAAAGGATAAAAACCCTTTAAAATTTCAAATTCCAAATTAAATTTCGAAAATTTGAATTAATATCTGAAGTTTCTTTCTCCTAACTTTAAATTCTCATTCTAAAACCAGTTTTACCCCTTGTAAGTTTGTTTCCCAGCAATACATCTTATTACTTTCAGATATCATTTTCGGATGATCTTTAAGAGTAAAAATGCTGATGTTTGGAATATTCTCATTCAGTTGTGGTTAGCCAATTCCCGGGCCGGTCAAGCCCAGGTCTGGCATCTGAGCCTGGACAATCAATCAAAAGCTAATCAACCAATTAAAGAAATGTTCCTCCCAATTTTACAACTGTGCCCTCTGCTGGAAAATATGATAAACCCCAAGATATTAGCTATAACCTGTGCCAAAAATGAGAGAATTTGCACTTTTGAGATGCCTGCAAAACCTATGGCGATGTAGTTCGTAAAATCATCACGTAATGGACTCGAGAATCGGACTGTAAGATGAACTACGAAATAAATGAGTTCGATCCATTAGAGGTTCCCGAGTCTTATTTATCTCGCACGTGATGTCGACCCTAGAAGTCCTCACATTTGAAAGCCAGCTGTACGGACACATGATGGGAAGTGAACAGGCCTCTACTGGTCTCGAACGTGCGATATATTACATATATATTATTTCTGATGTCAACATAACCTTTTGTATGCACATACAATATGCACAATGATAAATGGGATACTTATTATACAAAAGGTTATTGAACAGGCTTTTGACATAGTACACTCATATTCTGTTAAAACATGTTTGATGATTTAAAAAAAAATTGCAGTTAATTATAAATTAATGAAAAATGTATAAAAAAATAAACTCAAAGATTGCAGTGTGAAAGCCTTGGATGGGTCTACTGGTAACTTTTTAATAAAAACATGCCTGAGTGCTTTCCTAAAATATTTAAAGTTGTCCATGCTGTAGTCTGGATTTCCTCATTTGTAAATAACAAAATCAGAAGGTGTAAGGCAATACTTCAAAAAAGCATGCTTCAATGTTATATTTAAAGAAAGTGAAACATTTATTTCCATCTCAAATGCCGGATTGAGCAAAATCTCTGAAGTAAATATATTAGAAGTAAAAAAAAAAAAAAAAAAAAAACTGTTGAACATTTTAATTGAGATTGATGGTGTGGTGTAGTTCCTTATTTTGTGTGGTATAAACTTTTTCCGGTGGTGATAATAACTAGTGAAATAACTATTGTCTTGTAGAACAATACTTGCGTTGTGTATGAATGACCCATTTTTTTTTTAATTCTTTGCGGTCTAGCAGTTGTAAACAAAAATGAGCAGAATAAAAATAATAGGAAAATTCTTATTTCAATTGTGTCTGCTTTAATAAAATGATTAGACGACTTTTAATCCCTTCAGGACGAGTGTCTTTTACAGAATTTTTAATCTTTTATTACTGGTTTTTCAAAACAGAAATTTCTGCCTAATGAATTTAGTCCAAGAGCTGTTAAACATTTTAGGGAAGGTATTTGAGGCACCCTGAAAATTTGTGCAACACTTCTTTTGTAATGCCTGAATACAAAATCGAATGTCTGGCTGAAGGATCGTGGCCCAAAACCTGTGCCAGACAAAAAATGGCACTTGACACGTGTCTGGCACAGTTTTTGTGCCGACTAAAGTGTCTGTCATTTTCTAAATATTTTTTTCTAAGCATAAATATTATTGTGCCTCAATCTCAGCCTGCCTCAAATACCTTTTTTGGGTAGTCAAAAAATGGCACTTGACACGTGTCTGGCACAGTTTTTGGGCCGACTAAAGTGTCTGTCATTTTCAAAATATTTTTTTCTAAGTATAAATATTATTCTGTTTCAATCTCAGCGTGCCTCAAATACTTTTTTGTGGTAGTGTCAAAAAATGGCACTTGACACGTGTCTGGCACAGGTTTTGGGCCACGATCCTTCAGCCAGACATTCGATTTTGTATTCAGGCATTACAAAAGATGTGCTGCACAAATTTTCAGGGTGCCTCAAATACCTACTCAAAAATGTTTAACAGCTCTCCTACTAATTGGGAAAATGCTTGTATTAGATAAGGCAAAATTTACAATAAAAATTTACTGGTGAGAATAATCAAGGATTCTGATAACCTTATGTGGCACATATGCTGGTCACTCGTCCCCAAGGGATTAATGAGAGATCAACACTTTTATTCATCATTACTTCAGAAAGGAAGAAAAGGCCTTCATCCAGTGGTCACCAGTTTAAATTAATTCTTTAGTCGATAGATGATTTATTCCACTTGAAGAGTATATTTAATGACCTCATAGAAGTAAAGTGCAGCGCAAATATTTAGAAGTCTATGCTCTATGGATGAAAACTTCAATTAAAACTTTTCCATGCCATGGCAGGAAATAAATTTTAAAAAGTTATTAAACACATAGACATAGTTTTCGAAAAATTTTCGCTGGACCCACATTGGTAGGCAGCAGGGTGGTAAAAAACCCGGGTTTTTTGTTAAAAACTCAACCCGGGCGGGTTTTATTAAAAAACCCGGGTTAAATGGGCAATTTTCCCAGTGTAAATTGGGTTAAAATGCCAAAATGTGGACTATGATTCCACCTTCCTCACAAATAATAATCTTCAGGGTTGCCGCTGTATAGGGAAAACTGGAAAAACTGAGGGAATTTAAAAATGAATATTAAAAACAAGAAATTTTACTAAATTTTGGTACTTTGCAAAATTTATCCATTGAAATTTTTAAAATTCTCAGAGGAATTACTCAGGGAAAATTTAATTTTTTGCTTAGGAAAGCGCAAGGAATTTGATTGCCGAAATAAGTGGCAATCCTGATCTCAAATACAATCTTTGTGAACACTTCATATTCTAATAGATGGGAATGACTTCATAGTCTTAATAAGGATCTCAATAATTTTCTCTGTTCTTAAAATATAAATATATGATCCCTTTAATTTAAATAACAAACAAATTTTAAATTGCAAAACCATCAATTGTGTGTTATTTAATAAAATATAAATATAGCTTTCTCCTTTGAAATTATCATAAGATAGCAAATTGTTGATAAAAAAAATATCTTACAACAAAAAAATTTTCTTTTATGTATATACAAGGTGTCCACTCTCAATGGTGTCCAATGGCTAATTCCTAAACCGTTAGTCATAGACATATAGTTCCAGTTATAAAAAATGTTTTAAATTGAGGCAAAGAAATATTGAAAAAGTGATTTGGGTTGACAAAAACCTTTCTTAAAAAATTCCAAAATTTAAGTTTTTATACGGCCCCCAGGTGCTATAAGTTATATTTAGTAAAATTTTCCTATTACACTGACAAGCAAGACAAAAAAATTCCTGTTCATATAACACTAAAATTAACGATTGAGTTATGAAACTTTAAAAATGCACGACTTATACCACTTTTCTGCATCTGAACACAAATGAGTTTGGCCATGCTTTGAGGGGTTATATACTAGGTGCTTAAAATATTCAAAGAACTGTTCATATGTATCTGCGCTTTGAAAAAAATAGTACAAGTGTTACAATTGAGGTAACTTTTAAGTTTCAGAATGGCTAAAATTATTGTATTTTAGCATGTTTTATTTTGTAAGGATTTGAGACTCTTTCTTTTCATGATTTCTTTTAACAAATATTATTTTATTTTATTTAACTTCAACGATCGTATGTATGTTTTCCCAGTTCAAAATTTGTACTCAAAGTTTAACTCATTTTCAAATATCCGATCGATATTAAATTTTACGTACATACTGATGTAAATCCGATGACAATCTAATATTATTATGATTTTCGGTGGTTACTGTTCATACTTTTTTACAGGATAACACACAAAATTTCAGATAGATTACCGCCAAGAAGTTTAAAAAAAGTTTTAGATTAGATAACACAAGACTGTTATGGTTGTGCTTTTTAACTTATGTATTTTTTAGCACTGAATCCGAGAATTACCTTAATTTTTAACTATCATCTCAGGATGTTTTGCAAATCATAAATTCTCAAAGTTAAAAAATAACAAAAATCAGATACTATAAAATAGAGGAGATGGCTGAGTTTTTTTAACTTTTGATAATTGATTTTTATGTACTTTTTAGCACTGAATCTGAAAGTGACCTTCATTTTTAATCATCACGTTATAACTTTTTTGCAAATCGTAAATTTAAAAGTAAATCGTAAAGTTAAAATATAGCAAAAATCTGATATTATAAAACAGATGTAAAACATTTTTTATTTAATTTTCCTGACATGATGGTTAAAAATGAAGGTCATTTTCTGATTCAGCGGCAAAAAATACATAAAATAATTTAATAAATAAGTTTAGTAAATATAATACTCTTGAAGCTAATTGAAGAGTTTAAATTTACATTTTAAATTAAAAGCTAAAATGTTTTAAAACTATACGGTTCCCAATCTAAAAGTGCAAGTAAATTAGTACAAATATATTTTCTAACATTCAGAGATGTGAATAAATAAACCAAAATAACCATAAACTGTTAACAAATACATCATTTGTTCCTTTCCAGAAATATATTTAAAAAAAAACCAGGTTTTTTATAAAAAACCCAGCCGGGGCGGGCAGCTGGGCGGGTGCCCGGGCAGCTACCAACTACAACCCTGGTAGGCAGGCATGCAGGCTGGGCCCGCGGCCCTGCTATCCTTGAAAGAAAACTAAGTCATGACAGCTTTAATAACAAAGCAGATTCTGAATTTAAGTTAATGAAATTTTTACTTTATAGTAAGTAAGGGGTACTTAGAGGTATACCATTATCCCTTACCTTTGAGGGGCAAGCAATTATGTTTGTGTAATGCTGAATTCCCACCGGAAATTTACAAGAAAACAAATTTCAAAATAAGGAAACACAATTTTTCGACTTTTTTCCACCAAAGTTAGAAAAGTAAAATTTTATAAAATTTTCCGGTACATTCACCACCGGTACATTCCGGTACACCACCTTCATTAATCGTAGGTGGGATAAAATATATCCCACCACCCTTCAAGGGCTTAAGTACTAGGGATGCACCGGATATTGATTTTGCCGGATATCAGATACCGGATATCCGAAACTCCTTTGCCTGCCGGATTCGGATATCCGATCGGATATCCGGCACTAGATATGTTTTTAGTTATATGGTGAATTATTTCCTTATATAACGCCATCTCAGAACAATAAATTACAAACATGTTTCATACATCATTAAAACATTTTAAATGTATTGAAATATAATTTACAAAAACTATATCTCTTTGAACATCAGGGCTTGATATTCAAGTTTTCCCCAGAAGGGGAGTTTCCCAGCCAACATTTAAAAATACAGGGGAGTTGAACTGTTAGAAAGGAAAAAAAAATATCTTTAAACCCCGTTATTTTTTATGTGCCATTTAAAGAATTACATTTATAGACATGACAAAATACCTTTCAAATAATTTAAATTAACAACTCAAGATCAAAAAAATTTATTATCAAAAATGTTTATTTTTATTAAAACAAAGGAACAGAATCAAGTTTTATATATACCATGTCTATTTTTCAACTTTCACTTAATGTTATGGGCAATTAACAATTGAGTTGCTAAATGAATTTCTTAATTTAGAATTTATTCCATTTTGCATGTTTTAGCCTCTTTCACAAGTTACACTTTTGACAAACAGCACAGACCAACTTTTATAACTTTAGAAATTATCGAAATGCACGGTTATGCTCTGTTAAAAAATTTTAGAAAACTTTGCAAAATTTGATGTGCATTATTTTTTAACTTACTTGCATGAATAATGCATATCGGTGATTCTATTGTCAATACCCTACGGTGATTGTATGCCACTTCTGAACAAATTTGTTTTATTATATCCTTAATGGAATTATAGTCAAAACTGTAATCCCTGGTATTTTCGTTAAAATTGAACTATGGAACTTTAAATGCATTCAACATGTCCAAAAACACTTCAGTGTATATATTGTCATCATTTCTGTTCACAATTCCAATGACATCAGTTTCTGCCGACTGCAACTGTGTTTCAAAGACTAGCAACTCAACCTTAGGCCATAACTTATGTTAAAATGTTACTAACGTTTTAATTTTAATTCACTTTCATTCACTCCCATCAAGAATCTAACCAGTAGTCAACTTTCTTCATATCCACAAGTTTTAAATTTTCAGCAACTTCTGCTCCATCAGTCAGTCCTTCAATCAAAAACTGTATCAACCTTTTCCTGTAATGTCTCTTAATTTTCTCAAGGAGCCGTTCTCTGCTCCAGAAGCTAATGTGTAGCTTGGCAATATTTCATTATTCAAATCTGTTTCATTGCAATTATAGATTTGGGGGGAGGGGAGGGGAGGGGAGAAGGCTGAGTAGTGGCATCTGGTAGGGTAAATAAGAAAGCTTCCCATTTATCTGAAAATTCTTATGGAACCCCAGTCAACAAAAATGTTTTGGTCCCATGCTTTTCAAATAACCGGAATTTTACTGTACTTGAAAGATTAATGAATAAATGTTATGCTTATATTGAAATTTTTTCAATCTATTGAGTATGAATTAATAATATTAAATAAACTCCTTGTGAATCCTTCCTATTTATTTATTTATTTTTTTGTTAAGAAATACTTTATTTTTGTAAGATTTTAAGAAACATTTATTTCCTCAAAGTAATTTCTTTTGTTAAGGGGACATTCCAGTGAAACTGGTTTTCCCTTCTCAAATCATGAAATTCTATATTAACCCATGGGAAATTTTAGCAAGAACAAAAAATTATACATTAGTCATACATTATAAAACACTTTCTAACACTATCATAATATTGTTACCACATTTAATTTTTTTTTTCATTCACATCACACAGTTAAACACTCAAGGGGACCCTTCACTAACTTGAAAATGGCCATTCCGTAACGTTAAACCAATGGGCAGGTTTTTTTTTAATTGTTTAAATTTGAAAAGTTTTAAAAGATTCTTTTTGCATAAGATAGCTGAGCTCGATCTTTCCTATGGCTGTTTTTTACTTTTTCGATTTCGGTTGCAGATTTTTTTGCATGGAATTGCAATGCATTGGAATTTTAAATCCATATCCAAAGTTTAAAAAGGAAATATTCAATTGATTTCTTCTATTACACGATAAAAGGTTGATTTTAAAAGTCATGTCCTAATTTCTGTGAATTGCAAAAATCAACTAGTTTGTTATTTCTAAACATGTTTTTTTTTAAGTTCACCAATTTTTTTTTTCTTCATGTGTGCCACAAGTGTAATCTCATTTTGTTTAGTGCTGACTATTGGCCAATTTGGTAGGGCTCAGTCTCCGGTGGCCATTACTGCCCTTTTAGTTATTTCCTATTTTGGGCACAGGGAAAAAATATCGCAAAATACATAAATCGGTAATAAAAAAAATATCGCCGATTTCGTCAATTATGGTGAAAATAAATAACAAAATTTGTCAACCGGTCGCAAGAAGAAAACTGAAGTTCATGGGAAATCGGCAGCGGGAAAATATCACAAAATTCGTCAATCGATCATGGAAAAATATCGTGAAATTTGCCAGTCCGTCATGAGTAAATATCGTGAAATTCCTCAGCCGGTCGCAGAGAAAAAACGCGAAATTTTTCAATCGGATGCAAAAAAACAATCGTTATTTTCATCAGTATGTCGCAAGAACAAACAGGGAAATTTGCCAATCGGTCACAGAATAAAATTGCTATATTTGTCAATTGATCTCAAGAAAAAAAATTATGAAATTCACCGATTGGTCTCTAGAAAAAATCGTGGAATTCGTGAGTCGGTCGTGGAGAAAAAGCACAAAATTTTTCAGTCAGATGCAGAAAAACAACTATGAATTTTGTCAATCTGTCGTAAGATAAACCTGTGAAATCTGCTAATCGATAGTAGAAAATATCACGAAATTTGTCGGTCGGTCCTGAGACTTGATCGTTGTTTTACAAAGAAACATTTTCGGAAAATGATTTTTTGGAAACAGGAGCCACCCGCCCACAATAGGGCATAATAAATAGGACACAATAATAATCTTTAGGGCACAAATCTTGCCATCCCTTCTCGAAATTCAAGCCCTGTAATATATATTAATAATATTGCATAAAAAATGTAATTTAAACATTAAAATATTCTGTTTATTTGTACAATGAAATGCTGATAATTGCTACTGGATTTGGATATGGGATTGACTATATTGATAATTGCTGATAATTGCTAATAATTAATTAATTTGTACAATGAAATGCTGATAATTTGTATAGTAAATTTTAACCAATTAATATGCATATAATTGTAGAGTATTTTCACAAAGAAATACTACATACTTTCTTTTTAAAATTTAAACATAAAATATCTACTAATATACCCATGATTAAAGAGTTATTTTCTCCAAACATAGGTTTAATTGATGCCCTTTTTCTGTTTTAATTATTTAATATTGTTTTTGCTCTAAGTCACGTTTAGTTTTATTTTAAGTTAAATTATTTTGATATTTATAAGTAAAAAGAAAATTACTTTTAATTTTAAATATTTATAAGGAAGTTACAAAAATAACTAGTTAGATTTGCCAATCCCAAAACTTTCTTCTATCTCATACATCTTAATATTTCAAAAAGTAGTTCCAAATGTTACCATAACTTAATATTATTAGTTCAATATTATACCAACTTTGATTTTGATCTAAAATTTATGCTCCAGTCAATTAATCAGAATAAGAATAAGTTAGTCTCGATCATGATATTTATTAAAATCAATAATTTTTTCGTTATTCTGTTGTACATCAGCTGTTTGTGAATAGTCAGCTTAGCAGGATGCAAAGTTCCCTTCGCTTCATGAGCCACCAATATACAGCACAAAAAAAAACCTGCGAAAAATCGAGAAAATTTTACAAAAATCTCTGTTACAGTTCCACCTTCTCTCAGAATATTTCCAAATGCAAAGAGAAACTGCTGGCCATAGCCAAAAATATACACACAAAACTGGTTCAATTCTATGCTTAGCTTCATACACTTTTCAATGGTAAAATAATGAAAATAACACAAAAATCCGTATTATAGCGCCCCCTTCCAGCAGAATATTTTCAAATTGAAGGAGGACCTGCTGGCCATAGCCAAAAACATACCCCCAAAAATTGGTTCAATTCTATGCATAACTTCATACACTTTTCGATGGTACAAGAATGAAAGTGGCACAAAAATCGCTATTACAGCGCCTCATTTTGGCAGAATATTTCCAATTTAAAGGAGAACCTGCTGGACATAGGCAAAAACAAATACAAAAAATTTTGTTCAATTATATGGATAACTTCATACACTTTTCAGTGGTACAATAATGAAAATGGCACAAAAATCGCGATTACGTGACCTCCCTCCTTCCAGTGGAATGTTTCCATATTGAAGGAGGCTGACATCTAAATCCGTCGAAAACCGGAAATCGAAAAACTTTCTATTACAATACTTTCTTCTAAAAATAGGCCTGTTTAATTGTTAAACTTAAAAAAAAGAAAGAAAATTAATAAAGTCATACTTTAATAAACAACTTCAAATTTTATTTTGCATTCTGAAAGTAAAGGTACAGTTTTCTAAAAGATGTAACCGTAAATTCTTAAATTTATTATAAAGAGTTCAAATATCAATATTAGGAAGGCTGGCAATTCTTTAAACTTTTGAGAATTACCTTTTACTCATGTATAGCGAACTTACTTTCATATTTTGTATTATAAACAAAATTATTCGGCATTGTTTGGGGTCAAACTATTTCTGTTATCCTTATATATTCACTTCGCTGCGCTCTGCCGGATATCCGGCAGAGAAGTCGGATATCCGGTGATTGTGATCCGGATATCCGACGGTATTTCGGATATTGAAAAATCAGCCGGATATCCGTTGCATCCCTATTAAGTACCCTTTATAGTAAGTAACGGTGCTGGCAAAGTAAAAGAACGTAAAGATTTAAATCTATTAGAGAATTAAATATTAGCCAATATCTTATTAAACAAATCTGAAAAATACATTTAAAAGGATTCATTTTAATTTGCTCTGGCGAGCGTCAAACAAACATGCCTTCCAAAGACGTAATAATTAGGTCAGGAAAAGGCAGAAAGAGAAGAGAGAAAGTGCATGGATGACATCACCATAATACGTGCAAACGGCAAAGAGAAACCACATCAGCAAATCGCACAAAGTATGGAAGATGATGCCAATGTATGCATGACACAAAGCGCTCCCGTAAAAATAAATATGGAATTAAATTTAAACACTACTGATGTACAAGGCCGAAAGGAATAATAATAATAAAAATAACAATTTAGGCACTGTGAGATTTCATCTCACAGATGGTAAGTTACATATTGAAGAAAAATTAGCAGATGTATGTGATTCTACTTGTTTGGAATCTTCAACAAAGGTTCTGTTCCTTATGAATTAAATACTGAAAGTGAAGCCATATCCTGTTACATTGAAATTTTTCAGGAAGCAGCAAGGGTTTCTTTCTTTTTTTTAAAAAAAGGTGGTTTAGAACAATTAAAGTTGGTGACAGATGTGAAACTTCACACTGAAAACAAGTTATTTGTTGTTGCAAACAAAAAGAAATGACTGTAACAGACTTTTTAACTAGGGATGCAACGGATATCCGGCAAATATCCGATATCCGGCTGATTTTTCAATATCCGAAATACCGTCGGATATCCGGATCACAATCACCGGATATCCGACTTCTCTGCCGGATATCCGGCAGAGCGCAGCGAACCAGCGTTTGAAATCCTTGGTGGTCCGCTGGTCCGAGACCACTAAAAATTCAATCGGACCACTAATTTAAAAAATTTAGTGGTCCGAAGGACCAGTAACTAACAGTAACTTTTTCCCCTCTCTGACAGGTAAACGTAAATTTTCCCATCCCTGAGAAAACTGCAACCAAACATTACAATAAGCATAAAATTTGAATAAAAACTTAGTCAGTTAAAATAAATAGACGGAAATAAAAAACATAATAATTTCAGTTTTTGTTTATGTACTATTTATTTAATTTTTAGCAAATTATAATTTTACATTTTATTATGCCGAAAATTTTGGGTAACTGAAAGGAAGTTTGGTTTATATTCTCGGAGGAGGAGGGGGGGGGGGGTCACTCAAAGGGTTAAGGTACTTATATAATTTTATGTAGCAGTCCAGTGACGATGTCTGCAGACCAGTAAACTCTGATGTTTACTGGTCCTTGGGATCAGCGATTTTTTTTTTTTAATCAATTCTACCGCAGAAAATAGTCAGGGTTGCAAAATCGCTAAAAAAATGTCGTCATAACAAAAAAGATGACAGACGATCAAGAAAGAATATGCAAGGGATATACAAAAACTCATTCAATTTCATTATAAAAATTAACATAAGGTTAACAGATGATAAGATTAAAAATTCAAAACAATATTCTTGTATTTAATAACATTTGTTATAATACTTGTCCCCAAGCAGCATTAGCGATAAATACAAAATATTAAATAATATTTTGAAGACAAAATATTTTGTCTTCAAAAGCATCGGTAAATAAAAAAATTTTGGTTAAAAAAAAAAAAAAAAAAAAAAAAAGGCCAATTTAATCTATCTTTTAACATGCTTTTACAAACAAAATACCAAAGTTCTCCAAAATGTTATTTATGAAAAAAGAGAGAGAGAGAGATGGGGGGGGGGGGGGGGGGGAGAAATTTGTAAAAAGCAAATAGTATAAAATTTTGTAATGATAATGATTCTGAGATTCATATAAATATTAAAATTGATCTAAGCCCAATAAAAAACAATGATGTTTTCAAAACAAAATATCAAAATTTTCCAAACGTTATTTCTAAAAAAAGAGAGGGGAAAGGGAATTTGTAAAAAGCAAGTAGTAAAAAAATAAACAAAAAATTTTGTGCATGCATGTGGCAGTAAGTAAAAAATACTGCATGTATGAGCACTGCATACCCATAAAGCAAAAATTCAAAACAATATTCTTGTATTTAATAACATTTGTTAATGCTTGTCCCCAAGCAGCATTAGCGATAAATACAAAATATTATTTTGTCTTCAAAAACATTGGTAAATTAGAAAAATTTTGGTTAAAAAAAAAATCTATTCAATATGTCTTTTAACATTCCGATGAAGCAAGTAACTTTTTTCCCTCTCTGACAGGTAAACTTAAATTTTCCCATCCCTGACAAAAACCGCAACCAAACATTACAATAAGCATAGAAACTTAGTCAGTTAAAATAAATAAACGGAAATAAAATACATAATTAATAATTTCAGTTTTTGTTAATGTACTACTTATTTAATTTTTAGCAAATTACAATTTTACATTTTATTATGCCGAAAATTTTGGGTAACTGAAAGGAAATTTGGTTTATATTCTCGGAGCAGGAGAAGGGGGGGGGGGGGGTCACTCAAAGGGTTAAAGGTACTTAATATAATTTTATGTAGGGGCCAGTGACGATGTCTGCGGACCAGTAAACTCTGATGTTTACTGGTCCTTGGGACCAGTGACTTTTTTTTAATCATTTCTACCGCTGGTGAATATATAAGGATAACAGAAATAGTTTGACCCCAAACAATGTTGAACAATTTTGTTTATAATACAAAATATGAAAGTAAGTTCACTATACATGAGTAAAAGGTAATTCTCAAAAGTTTAAAGAATTGCCAGCTTTCCTAACATTGATATTTGAACTCTTTATAATAAATTTAAGAATTTATGTTTACTTTTTTCAGAAAATTGTACCTTTACTTTCAGAATGCAAAATAAAATTTGAAGTTGTTTATTAAAGTATGACTTTATTAATTTTCTTTCTTTTTTTTAAGTTTAACAATTAAACAGGCCTATTTTTAGAAGAAAGTATTGTAATAGAAAGTTTTTCGATTTCCGGTTTTCGACGGATTTAGATGTCAGCCTCCTTCAATATGGAAACATTCCACTGGAAGGAGGGGGCCCACGTAATCGTGATTTTTGTGCCATTTTCATTATTGTACCACCGAAAAGTGTATGAAGTTATCCATATAATTGAACAAAATTTTTTGTATTTGTTTTTGCCTATGTCCAGCAGGTTCTCCTTTAAATTGGAAATATTCTGCCAAAATGAGGCGCTGTAATAGCGATTTTTGTGCCACTTTCATTCTTGTACCATCGAAAAGTGTATGAAGTTATGCATAGAATTGAACCAATTTTTGGGGGTATGTTTTTGGCTATGGCCAGCAGGTCCTCCTTCAATTTGAAAATATTCTGCTGGAAGGGGGCGCTATAATACAGATTTTTGTGTTATTTTCATTATTTTACCATTGAAAAGTGTATGAAGCTAAGCATAGAATTGAACCAATTTTGTGTGTATATTTTTGGCTATGGCCAGCAGTTTCTCTTTGCATTTGGAAATATTCCACCAGAAGGTGGCACTGTAACAGAGATTTTTGTAAAATTTTCTCGATTTTTTGCAGGTTTTTTTTGTGCTGTATATTGGTGGCTCATGAAGCGAAGGGAACTTCGCATCCTGCTAAGCTGACTATTCACAAACAGCTGATGTACAACAGAATAACGAAAAAATTATTGATTTTAATAAATATCATGATCGAGATTAACTTATTCTTATTCTGATTAATTGACTGGAGCATAAATTTTAGATCAAAATCAAAGTTGGTATAATATTGAACTAATAATATTAAGTTATGGTAACATTTGGAACTACTTTTTGAAATATTAAGATGTATGAGATAGAAGAAAGTTTTGGGATTGGCAAATCTAACTAGTTATTTTTGTAACTTCCTTATAAATATTTAAAATTAAAAGTAATTTTCTTTTTACTTATAAATATCAAAATAATTTAACTTAAAATAAAACTAAACGTGACTTAGAGCAAAAACAATATTAAATAATTAAAACAGAAAAAGGGCATCAATTAAACCTATGTTTGGAGAAAATAACTCTTTAATCATGGGTATATTAGTAGATATTTTATGTTTAAATTTTAAAAAGAAAGTATGTAGTATTTCTTTGTGAAAATACTCTACAATTATATGCATATTAATTGGTTAAAATTTACTATACAAATTATCAGCATTTCATTGTCAAATTAATTAATTATTAGCAATTATCAGCAATTATCAATATAGTCAATCCCACATCCAAATCCAGTAGCAATTATCAGCATTTCATTGTACAAATAAACAGAATATTTTAATGTTTAAATTACATTTTTTATGCAATATTATTAATATATATTACAGGGCTTGAATGGCAGATACGGGGCTTGAATTTCGAGAAGGGATGGCAAGATTCGTGCCCTAAAGATTATTATTGTGTCCTATTTATTATGCCCTATTGTGGGTGGGTGGCTCCTGTTTCCAAAAAATCATTTTCCGAAAATGTTTCTTTGTAAAACAACGATCAAGTCTCAGGACCGACCGACAAATTTCGTGATATTTTCTACTATCGATTAGCAGATTTCACAGGTTTATCTTACGACAGATTGACAAAATTCATAGTTGTTTTTCTGCATCTGACTGAAAAATTTTGTGCTTTTTCTCCACGACCGACTGACGAATTCCACGATTTTTTCTAGAGACCAATCGGTGAATTTTATAATTTTTTTTCTCGAGATCAATTGACAAATATAGCAATTTTATTCTGTGACCGATTGGCAAATTTCCCTGTTTGTTCTTGCGACATACTGATGAAAATAACGATTGTTTTTTTTGCATCCGATTGAAAAATTTCGCGTTTTGTCTCTGCGAGCGGCTGAGGAATTTCACAATATTTAATCATGACGGACTGGCAAATTTCACGATATTTTTCCATGATCAATTGACGAATTTTGTGATATTTTCCCGCTGCCGATTTCCCATGAACTTCAGTTTTCTTCTTGCGACCGGTTGACAAATTTTGTTATTTATTTTCATCATAATTGACGAAATCGGCGATATTTTTTTTATTACCGATTTATGTATTTTGCGATGTTTTTTCCCTGTGCCCAAAATAGGAAATAACTAAAAGGGCAGTAATGGCCACCGGAGACTGAGCCCTACCAAATTGGCCAATAGTCAGCACTAAACAAAATGAGATTATACTTGTGGCACACATGAAGAAAAAAAAAATTGGTGAACTTAAAAAAAAACATGTTTAGAAATAACAAACTAGTTGATTTTTGCAATTCACAGAAATTAGGACATGGCTTTTAAAATCAACCTTTTATCATGTAATAGAAGAAATCAATTGAATATTTCCTTTTTAAACTTTGGATATGGATTTAAAATTCCAATACATTGCAATTCCATGCAAAAAAATCTGCAACCGAAATCGAAAAAGTAAAAAACAGCTGTATGAAAGATCGAGCTCAGCTATCTTAAGCAAAAAGAATCTTTTAAAACTTTTCAAATTTAAACAATTAAAAAAAACCCTGCCCATTGGTTTAACGTTACGGAATGGCCATTTTCAAGTTAGTGAAGGGTCCCCTTGAGTGTTTAACTGTGTGATGTGAATGAAAAAAAAAATTAAATGTGGTAACAATATTATGATAGTGTTAGAAAGTGTTTTATAATGTATGACTAATGTATAATTTTTTGTTCTTGCTAAAATTTCCCATGGGTTAATATAGAATTTCATGATTTGAGAAGGGAAAACCAGTTTCACTGGAATGTCCCCTTAACAAAAGAAATTACTTTGAGGAAATAAATGTTTCTTAAAATCTTACAAAAATAAAGTATTTCTTAACAAAAAAATAAATAAATAAATAGGAAGGATTCACAAGGAGATTATTTAATATTATTAATTCATACTCAATAGATTGAAAAGATTTCAATATAAGCATAACATTTATTCATTAATCTTTCAAGTACAGTAAAACTCCGGTTATCTGAAAAGCATGGGACCAAAACATTTTTGTTGACTGGGGTTCCATAAGAATTTTCAGACAAATGGGAAGCTTTCTTTTTTACCCTACCAGATGCCACTACTCAGCCTTCTCCCCCCCTCCCAATCTATAATTGCAATGAAACAGATTTGAATATTGAAATATTGCCAAGCTACACATTAGCTTCTTGAGCAGAGAACGGCTCCTTGAGAAAATTAAGAGACATTACAGGAAAAGGTTGATACAGTTTTTGATTGAAGGACTGACTGATGGAGCAGAAGTTGTTGAAAATTTAAAACTTGTGGATATGAAGAAAGTTGACTACTGGTTAGATTCTTGATGGAAGTGAATGAAAGTGAATTAAAATTAAAACGTTAGTAACATTTTAACATAAGTTATGGCCTAAGGTTGAGTTGCTAGTCTTTGAAACACAGTTGCAGTCGGCAGAAACTGATGTCATTGGAATTGTGAACAGAAATGATGACAATATATACACTGAAGTGTTTTTGGACATGTTGAATACATTTAAAATTCCATAGTTCAATTTTAACGAAAATACCAGGGATTACTGTTTTGACTATAATTCCATTAAGGATATAATAAAACAAGTTTGTTCAGAATAGTGATGCAACGAATAGTGGTTTGGCCGAATATCCGAATACCGAATATTCGGCCAAGTTACAGCCGAATATTCGGCCTATTCGGCCGCCGAATAATGAACTTATTTTTGCCTAAAAACAAAATATAGTATGCATTATATGCACAATTCTTGTATATTTCACAACTGAATGTATTGTTTTCTTTTAAAAAATTATTTATATACAAATTTTTAATTTTTTAAAGCATTATTTTACTCTGAAAAAATATTCGGCTATGTTCGGCCTAAAAATTATCTCAATAATATAATTCAGAACCCCCCTCCCCCCCCCCCCCCCCCACAAAAAAAAAAAATCTTAGCAAAAGTTCCTCATCAGGTACTGTCTAGTTACATAATAGATATTATGTGTGTTGTTGTTGAATTTTAAAATAATGACAAAATTTTAAAAGTACTAGGAAACTTAAGTTTCAGCTTTCAGATGGGATAAAATAAAAAGTAAGAAATCTTAATATCTTAAGAAAAAACACTGATAGAAAGGGTGAAAGGAATATCCTCTAAAATGGTGGGAAAAAATCATTGTAAACTTTATAAAGCTCACAATTAAAAAAATTTTTATTTATCTTTATTATTATTATTTTTTTCTTTGCTGTCAGCAGTAAAGCCTCTATAGAAAGTGCCCCTCAATGTGAAGACGTAAAAGAAATTAGTAATTTTCTTTCCCAGCCACTACTAGAAAGACAACAGTGCCCTTTGGAGTGGTGGGCGAAAAATTCAGAGGACTTTCCAAACCTTTTGCAATTAGCCAAAAAGTACCTTTCTGCACCAGGAAGTACCATATATAGTGAGAGATTATTTTCAAAAGCAGGTAACATTTACAAAAAAAAAAAAAAAAAAAAAAAAAGAAAAGAAAAGAAATAGACTTTCACCTGAGAATGCTGAATTATTATTATTTCTGCATCACAATCTACGTTTATTGAAAACATTTTAACTGTTTAAGGCATTACAATGCTATTTTTGAAAAAAAATATCTAAAACGTAAATGCATACTAATTAAAAGAATTTAGTATTACATTTCTTTCATTATTTAATAAGAAATAGTAACAGACTTAAAAAAATCACTTAAATTATATTTAACTTTTAAGCGTATTTTACTAAAAAAAAAAAACCTCTTAAGTATTGCAGCATATACGACTTAAATATCTTATACATATAATACATCTATATCTAATCAATCATATATTTATGTTCTTTATAGGTATAATTCAAAATATTATTGAAAGAAATATTTTTTTATGTAACAAGGGTTAAATGTTAAACTTCCCATTATGATAAAAAAATTTTTGAATTAGCTTGTACAGCTGTATTAAAACAATTTTGAATAGATTAATTTTAAATTTAACACATTATGTTAGCTTATTAGAGATACTTTTTGTTCTTACTGATACAGCATAAATTTTTTTAACATGATTCCCAAATTAGCCTCTTACATAAAAATGGGTAAATAAAACCCATTTGGAGTATGAAAGTTAATGGAAAAAAAAGTGTTAGTTAATTTCAAATAAAATTTTCATTATATATGATGAATATAAATTGTTAAATTAAAAAGTTATACTGTGTAAATACAAAAACATTTATTACAGTATATTATTCGGCCAAGGCCAAATAATGGACTTGATATTCGGCCGAAGCCGAATATTCGGCAGACAGGCCGAATGAGCCGAATATTCGTTGCATCTCTAGTTCAGAAGTGACATACAATCACCGTAGGATATTGACAATAGAATCACCGATATGCATTATTCATGCAAGTAAGTTAAATGCACATCAAATTTTGCAAAGTTTTCTAAAATTTTTTAACAGAGCATAACCGTGCGTTTCCGATAATTTCTAAAGTTATAAAAGTTGGTCTGTGCTGTTTGTCAAAAGTGTAACTTGTGAAAGAGGCTAAAACATGCAAAATGGAATAAATTCTAAATTAAGAAATTCATTTAGCAACCCAATTGTTAATTGCCCATAACATTAAGTGAAAGTTGAAAAATAGACATGGTATATATAAAACTTGATTCTGTTCCTTTGTTTTAATAAAAATAAACATTTTTTGATAATAAATTATCTTGAGTTGTTAATTTAAATTATTTCAAAAGTATTTTGTCATGTCTATAAATGTAATTCTTTAAGTGGCACATAAAAAATAATGGGGTTTAAAGATATTTTTTTTCCTTTCTAACAGTTCAACTCCCCTGTATTTTTAAATGTTTGCTGGGAAACTCCCCTTCTGGGGAAAACTTGAATTTCAAGCCCTGGTGTTCAAAGAGATATAGTTTTTGTAAATTATATTTCAATACATTTAAAATGTTTTAATGATGTATGAAACATGTTTGTAATTTATTGTTCTGAGATGGCGTTATATAAAGAAATAATTCACCATTTAACTAAAAACATATCTAGCGCCGGATATCCGATCGGATATCCGGCCGGATATCCGAATCCGGCAGGCAAAGGAGCTTCGGATATCCGGTATCCGATATCCGGCAAAATCAATATCCGGTGCATCCCTATTTTTAACATTTAAAAATCCTAACAAAATTGCACAAGAATGTACTAAAAAGTTAAAAAATATGAATACATTAACCTTTTAAAAATATTCTTTTAAGTAAGTTTTGATTAAGATCACAATATATTAAAGCCAAAATACATGACAAAAATGTAGATAAAAATATACAACATAATAAGCACATAACAGGAAAAACAACTGTTCAATTGTAACAGGGTTCTGTAAAATGTATTAATAATCATTAAAGATTGGCACAAACATGTCTGTTCATTTATATCACTATTTGAAATTTAAAAATTTATCATAAACTGCTTAACCTAAAGATCAGTTATCACACCAAGAATTACTATAAGATAAATTAATTAAATATTTGGTAATTCCTGTTAATTTTCTTCTTTATTGAATATCTATGAATAGCTCATTTTCCCCTTGTTATTCCATGTACTACTTTTTTTTATGTGATTTGGCTTTTATGTGTTCAAAAACTTTCCTTGTTATTTCACTTTACGAAGAAATAAATTACAGCAAAATATGTTGGCAATTTGAGTGCAAGCATTTTTTGCTGTGAAAATGGTCTGTGATTTATAACTATTTTTTCTATGAATTAAATAAAAAAAAGGTGGCATCTATATTTTCAATAGACAACTGTATTTCTTTTGTTTGAGTGCATAAAGAAAAAATGTAATTTCAAATACATATATAATAGAATTAATTGTGCAAAATTAATGAAACATTTCTTAATGATTTTGTAAATATCTAAGTTTTAAAAATCCTATATTCAATAAAGAGAGAATATAATATTATATTTACCTGCAGCTTCAAAAAACTCAACATCAAGTCTCTCTGTAAGCATACAGTATATGCCCTGCTTATCTTTAATTCTTTTTAATAATTCTTCTCGGGGAATGGGGCTTGGTTTATTCCAAATGTCAACTTCACATCTAAAAGAAAAATTGATATATTTCAAAGATGTATATCAATAAGTAGCAAAAGAATCAAACACTTGAAAAGCTTTATATTCTTTTATATTTTTGCTGTTGTAGGTACATAAAGTAAGTGATGTGTCATTCATATAATTCACACAGTTTAAACTAACAAATTTCTTTTAAGTGTATGGTACTGATCCGGGATGTAGTGGAGGGTATACAGAGGTATACACTGTACACTCTCTGGATTTTTTAAAGCTCTGTATACTCTGTTTTTCAAATATAGCTATAACATATACCCTAGACAAGGACGATTATGACTCTAATGTATACTCTCTGTGTTTTTTATGACTACAATACTGGAACTGATAATATATTTATCAATGTTATAAAAGACAAACATGTCTGTGTATAACACTGAAGTCATTTTGAGGTTGGCACACCTGGTGATTAAATTTTGGTTTAGCCATTTTTACAAACATTTTTTTAACTTCTAAACATCACACACTTTCAATTTTTTACACCGTTGTATAAGAAAAGAAATGTGCCTTCAAAAGCAATTTGTTTGAAAACCATTTTATAATTTACTCATTTATTGATGTTTTAAATATAATTTTTAAGCATGAATTTTTTTAATCTATATCACGTGCAGGCTCCATTATGGAAGAATAATAACACATTTGCATATAAAACAATATAAATAGTTCAACATTTGTCTATGGCTTTTTCTATAATGAAATTAAACTTCATCAATAAATATAAATAAAATAAAACACAAATTTAACATATATGTAATCAAACAATTTGAATTTTTAAATTGCCAAACAGTAAAAAAATAATTACTTTTAAATGTAATTTGTTTGAAAACTATAATTCAGTTAGTAAAAAATATTCCTACCCATCTGAACGTTTCAAAATTTTTTATAGGTGATGTACAGGGGTGGGGAAATGCATCATTTTACTCGCCAATGGTGAATGAATTTTTTGATAGGGCGAATGAATTTTTAGGTAGTCTTTGAAAACTGCAAACTATAGAGACAGAAAACCCCTTTTTTTTTAGTAAGCTATATTTTTCAACTTTCCTAATTACTGTGATGTAAACATGGTGCCAAGTTCTATTTTGTATTAAACTTTCATCTCTTGTTTATATTTCTTAATTTTACAAAAAAAAAAAATATGAAAATGCATTACAGTAACAATAATAAACTATTTTTGAGTTGCCTAAACTTTTGTCATAAAAATTTTCAACTGTGCATTGCATTTCACTGACTGGTGAAATAAATCCTTGGCTGGTAAGATTTTCTAGAAATTCCCCACACCTGGTGATGTAAATCTGGTCTATTGATATGTTCTAAAAAGATTGTGTTAAAATACAGATATTTACTTTTTGTGTAGAAGAAATATGGTCTCTGTGAGGCTTGGAGTAACCTGCCTTCATTGGTATTATTTGAAAGGGTTGAAATTCATTATTTTTAAAAACTGATTAAACCATCGATTAGAAGAAGATTTCAGCTTTAAGAGCATATTAGCCTTGTACCTGCCATATATTTTGCTAGCCATTTGACTTAGAGAACATTTTAACAGTTGTATATACTTATTTCCTAGATAATTCATGTGCTACCAGGGTTTCGGGCCCTACATTTTAGGACCCCCAAAGTGGAATGAACAGGTTAAAAACATACATTTTTATATTGTGTCCCTTTTTAAAGAAATATTTTTAATCAGAAATTAATTATTTTAAATTTTAATACTTTGGCTGTCGCACCATTTTTCAAAATCTGTCTGCAGGTGGCAACTACTTTTTCTCTTCCTATATAATTCTTACAAATAAAAACATTACCATGATGCATATAAGTAATATGTGTTCTAATTCATTTTTTAATTTTCATCAAATGGTGAGAAATTTCATTGTAAAAATTAAAAAAATAAAAGTTTTGCTTGAACCAACCTTATAGCATAAAAGGATAGACAATACTGAGTGCCACCCAAAAATAAGAAGAGTGTAGGCACTAGGCAGGTACCAGTGGTGGGAAGAGTCCCTGGAAATAAAGTGATGCTATGAAGGGTGTTCAGATCCGGCACACATGAACAGATAAATCTTTAACTCCAAACATGCTTCGGACCAGGTGGCCAAACTGTTAACTGAAATTCAGTTCCTATGTTATTAAGGCTCTAGGCTCCACTTGAGCTTTAACAGGCCCTGCACTAAACACCATCTTTTAGAGAACTAAAAGAGTTTTTGATAGGTCAAAGTGAGAAATTGATATGATTTAATGCTGTAGTCAATGAATGTGATCCTAAAAGTTTTTACAATACGCATGTCATTATTTTATTTTATTTATTTTTAAGTACGGTACAACACAGACAAAGCCATCAAAATATGATCTGTCCATATTTTAACACTATTAAGAGGCTATTTCAGTCAAACGAAAAGACGCGTTCGCTAATGCTAATCCTATGGAAGACATTTATAAAGATATCTCGCTTCAATTTAAATATTTTTAAATAATTTTTTTTGCATTGAATAGTTGAGATCGATCTGTACAAAGACCATTGTTTACTTTTTCGATTTTCTTTACAGGTATTTTTAATGAGGACACTTTCATTTTCGAAACCGGTTTCGAAAGTAAAAGCATCCTTATAAATAAAATTTGCAATCAAAATCGAAAAAGTAAAAAACGGCCTGCACACAGATCGATCTCAGTTATCCAATACAAAAAAAGTCATTTAAAAATATTGAAATGCGACCAAGATATCTTTATAAATTTCATCCATAGGATTAGCATTAGCGAACACGTCCTTTCATTTGACTGAAGTAGCCTCTTAAGGGAAAATTGAAAATTCCAGAAAGGAAAAATAAAAATTTTTTCAAAGCAGAACTTAATGAAACTCTTTTGCATCGCATCTGCATTGAGGAGAAAATGTGTGAGAAGAGCTGTCACATGACAGAGCGCTCTATGTATTTTGGCATTTTTCCAGGAGTGAAAACAGCAATAGCTTAAGAACAATTTTTTTTTACATTATGCTACATGACTTCAGTCTGCCATGACAAGAAAGAGTATGTTGATTGTGTTACATGATACAGTGATCGTAAATTTTGTTATTTTACCACAAGTGGCATAAACGCCAATATCTTGGAAAGAACTTTATGCTACAACCTTTTTGTGTGCTTTGGGATTTCTGTTCGGTATTTTTTTTTTTTTTTTTTTAATCTTTCATGAATTGTTATTTAAAAAAAGAAAGGCAGATAATATTATGTGACCAAACAAATTAAGAAATGTCCTCATCATACAAACTAAGCAAGAAATTATAGCTAATTAAAATGTCTGATATTGCTAGTCATTATGGCTTGAACACGTCTACTGTAGGGACAATTTTAGCTAAGAAACATGTAATTAAGAATACTCAAGCGGCTAAAGGAGCAATGAAAATTCCATGTGAGAAACAAAGGTGTGTCATTCATGAGAAAATGGAGAAAATGCTTTTAGTTTGATGCAACCAGTATGGCTATTATTCAAGAGAAAGCTAGAGAAATTTTTGAAGAAATGAAGAAACAAACTCTTCTTCATTCATCACATAAAGATTTAGAATTTAACGCTACTACTAAATGGTTTGCAAAATTTAAAAAGAGTACTGGCATTAAACATGAAGTAATGCACGGCGAGTCTGCTAGTGCAGATAAAGAAGAAGCTGATAAGTTCTGTCTAGAATTTTAAAAATTGATTGAAGCAGAAGAATATTGTCCACAAGAAATCTTTAAGTGTGATGAAACTGGTTTGTTTTAGAAGCGCATACCAAATCGAACCTATATTACGAAGGATGAAAAAAATATTCCTGGGCATAAACCCATGAAATATCGGCTGACATTACTTTTGGGAGCTAACGCTAATAGTGATAGGAAGCTAAAGTCACTTCTTGTCTATCACTGTCAGAACCCCAGCACTTAAAATATATATATATATAAATAAAGAAAAACTACCAGTGATGTGGAGATTCATAATTTTTATTATCACGGTAAATGAACACTTAAATTCATCATTGAATTTATTAAATCTGCTTCTGTTTAACCCAGTAACTTTTTAATACAAAAGTTTATTTTGTTAGTAATGTGATGCTATTTGGGTGGGATAGGGAGAAATTGTTGTCACCTTAACGAATTCAGATTGTAACAGCCATAAAAAGTCCCCCCCCCCCCCCCTCAAAAAAAAATCCTTTACTTTTATATTATTTCTTAAATGAGTTTATCAAATTTATTAAAATAGTTCACTATTTTTTTAAATGTTGAGGGTTTTGGTGCATTCAAACTTTTTAATGTGTAAAATATATTTCTTTTCAAAGGTATTAGAAAATTTAAAAGCATACTATATATAAAATTAAAGAATATAATACAGGAGGTGGGGTCTGCATAAAGACCATATTTTGTTACTAAAGATAAAAAAAATAGGCTCCCATATTCCAAATGTAAAATCTATGTTAAATCACGATTTAGCACTAAATCACAATGTTAGATCATAAATCGTGTTAAGTGAGATTCCGGGATATGTAAATTGAAACAAAAATTCGAAAAGAAATATTTAAATCTGATCGAAACAAGTTCAATTCACATTCCCCGAAATCACACTATGGCCGTACATATAGTGGTTAAGTAGTACGTGTCGTAACTAGATTAAATTGAAGCTGAAAAAGAAAACTTTAAATATAAACAAGGAATATGTTACTCACCCCATGAAGATAAAACACTCAAAGGAAAACACTGTAAATTGCACAATTAAATTTATTATAATCAGACACATTAATTATATCAGAAATACTTTTAGATCCGGATCTTTCAAATATCAACTAAAGGCATAAATGTAAGATACAATTACTATTATTCTTGAAGTTCTCTTGACATCTTATGTTTTGATTTCAAATAACATTAATATTTTAATTAAAAGGTGTCGGTGATACATTCCAAGCATATTATATTTTTATTCTAACGTTTAGTTCCTAAAAGTTCTCGGATAGTTCAGGTACTGTTTCACCATAAACAGTTTCATTATCCAAATAATTTAAAATCAAAAATTTGAGTTACTAATGTTTATTTCCACAATTTGACCTTTCAAGCATGAGGTCAAACAGAAATTCTGATGATTATAGCAATCCAATGGATGATGAGTCAGATAGGTATAATGGTGAGCTTTTAAAGAATATGGACATCTGATTATTTCACCTGAAGGCTGAAATACGCTGAGTCGGACAAAGCAATTTTTTAGAGAATAGGGGATACGATTCAAAATACGGCAGTTTCCATAATTCTGATGAAATAATTGCCATTACGGTGAAAACACATGATTATTCTTCATCCAACCAAACCATCACAATGAGAAGACAGTGCAGTTTATCGGTGCGCTCCGCATGGAATCCGAGAAAAACATCATTGCAGTTAAACGATGCACTCATTAAGAAATTGAAAATTGGAATGTTTCTAAAAACTTTAGGATATAGAATATAACACGCTGATCGTTCTTTATTGTAATTTTACTATTGTGCAATGTTCAAAGAAGTTAAAGCGAAGTTAAATTGATGAATTACGTTATCTGTTACCCTCGCCGGGGCCTAGGCCCTACGGCGAAGAGAAAAGATGGAAATACGTCTACAGTACAGAACCATTTATCCGGAATGCTTGGGGTCAGATGTATTCTGGATAACTGGTTTTTCCGGTTAACTGGTTGTGCATTAAAGCAGCATCTATTTAATAAGTTTTGTGGAGTATGTGTGGTTGTGGTATTATTTCTGATTTTAAATTATTAGATTACTTGGATTAAAAATCAATGCAAGAAAGATCAAAAGTTAACCAGAGTTTAAAAGAAGATAATTTATAGGAATCCCTTAGGAACAAAAATTCTTCTGTTTCCTCTGCATAAAAATTAAAAACATCTAAAATACAACTTAAATATATTTTTATTTCAAATACTAGATGTTGTCACCAAATTATACAATTGTTTCAGGCAAAGCCTATAGGGTCAGGTGGGGGAAAGTGGTGGTAATCTAAAAAAATGCACTTTTTTCACAATAAATGTACATATTTTTACTTTTTTTTCAATTAATACATAATTGGGAGTTTGTGACAAATATTTCTATGAAGATTTGTAAATCTGGCAATAAGTTTACTGTGGTTTATCTTCTTGTTTACATATATGTGCAGTTTGTTCTTAACACATGGTATTGATAAACTTTGTTCTTGATCCTTTCTCACTTGAAAAAATTAGTATATTTTGATACATTTCAGTAGAAGAACTTCTTAAAAACGGTCTCATGCATCAAGGTAAGAATTATTTTATTATTTCAATTTCTTGTGATTTTTTTTCTGAGGTGGGGGAAAGTGGTGGTATAGTTAGGCTTAAGCTCAATGTTGTATGATGATTCAATTTTAGACTGTAGATGTGATTAATTTTTAAAAATGGGCTGTAATAAAAGTATTAATCTAAAAAAAAATAGGCTTTATTTATAAATTTTAATCTTAATATGATAAAAAGTTAAAAGTTATTTTTTACACAGGGTCAGGTGGGGGAAAGTGGGCCCATGGGGTAAAGTGGGGGTATATTGAAAAAAACATATTTTTCTTTTAAATTAAGATATCTTGTTAATTCTTTTTAGAGACATATATTGAGGTTATGGCAACTATTCTTATTTTAGTTTTAGAAACTGGAAACAAATTTAATGTTTACAAACTATCTTGTTTATGCTCAATGCATACCGTCAAAAAGTCGATCAGCTAAAATAATCACCCAAGTGATAAAAATTAATACATTATATCACATAAAGCATTTGAATAAGTCACCATTGGGGAACTATTAGACTTTTCTTGCTATTGGGTGGGGAGATTATATAGAGTTCAGCAATATATGCTGCATACTAAGTGAACCTAATTTTGATAGCCATGGACATTATTTCTTTAATTAAATAATATCTGAAAAATATTTTTTATGTGCATTTGTACCTTTAAAAATAATTAAGATACATTTATTTCAGTGTATTTTTAATTAAAAAACAATATTTACCCATTTTTATTTAAATATACACTAATTTTGGAACTACCCCCACTTTCCCCCACCATGGGGTAAAGTGGTGGTATCAAAACATGCTCTTTTAAATGTATCACTGTCAGAAAACAATCGAATAAAATTGAGTGGTTATGCTTCATGTTTAATCTATATGAATCCAATGTATAGAAAATGCATCAAAAGTTTCATTAAAATAAATTTAATAGTTTGATTTTAGGGCCTTTTCTAAAAAAAGCTTGATTTTACCACCACTTTCCCCCACCTGACCCTATCAAACTAGCAGTGTATGACAGCTTTTTCTGCAAAGATTCTGAAATCAGCCTATCAGAAATATCATTCCGGATAACTGGTTTTCCGGTTAACTGGTTTCCGGATAAATGGTTCCATACTGTATATGGTACAGGATTTCAAATTCAACTCCCTCAAAAAATGATTTTCCGAGACGATTTTCGGCAGTTGGGAAAACAGATGTCCAATCCCCGTTCTCCACGAAGTAAGATCCCCTACGAATTCCTAAACTCTGGAGTTCAATAACCCTCTCGTGTCCCCACGCCATCTCAAGAAGAGCTGTTAGAAAAGGAAAAACATGGCCGTCAAAACGCAAGAGTGCGCGTCTTTTAAAAGCGAGAAAAGATTAGAATATATTTTGGTACTTATCTGGTAAAGTTGAAAAGAAATTGGGCTGAAATTTTACCAGAGTAATGAGAAAAAAATATTAGAATGTAATAAATGTGATTTGAAATTAAAACAATTAAAAATAAAGATTTTATATTTTTAATATTTAAAAACTTAGTAAAGTTTGCTGTCAAATTGAAAGATCGTAATTTGAAGTAGTCTATTAAAATAAACAAAGTATACAAATTTAAATTTATGTAAATTTAAGAAGGGGGAATGTTATGTCAAGCTTTTAAAACATAACAAATCGGTTAACAAATTTCTACATTGCCCAGTCCTAATTGCAGCAAAGTATTATAATTACTACCCAATATATTTTCGATTGATGTTGAAAGAACATTTTCTGCAATTAAAAGGGTTTTAGATGATAAAAGACAAA
This sequence comes from Maratus speciosus, assembly GCA_963932465.1. NCBI lineage: Eukaryota > Metazoa > Arthropoda > Arachnida > Araneae > Salticidae > Maratus > Maratus speciosus. The sequence continues at coordinate 338,575,051 of OZ010791.1, forward strand.
ATCTAACAACTGAAAATTTAAAAACATTCATAGTTGTCTACTACAACAAAAATTATTTGTCATAACGTATAGTATATGTTTAATATGACATACACATTAGGGTGGAGCGCTCGCCTATGGGAAAAAAAAAATTTCTTCAAATCAAAATTGGTCGGTGTGGGAAAGTTGCTCTATCAGATCCTCATTCTGAATATAAAATATCTTTGAAAAATATTAATATTAAATACTGCCCCAAGGTCATTGAATATTGAGAAAAAACGTAAAAGCGCTCGGCTATGGAAAATAATTTTTTTTTTCAAATCAAAATGAGGCGGTGTGGGAAAGTTGCTCGATCATATCCTAATTCTGAATAAAAAATATCTTTGAAAAATATTAATATTAAATACTGCCCCAAGGTCATTGAATATTGAGAAAAAACGTAAAAGTTGTGCATTTTCCTATTTTTTTCCTCAAATATACAAACTATTTTATTAATTTAATTTAAAAGGATGATCATCGAATTATCATTGTTGTTATTATAAATTTTTAGTAAAATTATGTAATATTATATCAAATTCGCTTTTATTATGCTTACTCAACGACTATACTATTTTTAATACATGAAATTTGGGTAATTGTAATTGTTTTATATTTTTTACTTAACCTGTGTAAAAAATATAATTTGAAATTATTCTTAATGAACTATAGTAATAAGATAAAAATAATTTACTATTGCAATTTACAAGCAACGAAGTTACCATTTTATAGTAGTCCATACTGTTTTTTGGTTTTAAAAACTGCCTTTTTTTCAGAGACTCCAGACAAGTTTTAATGAACTCAATGCGTCTCAAAGGACCACAAACAGCAGAAGAATCCTCCGTAATAAGTTGCACACATCTTTCAGTGGCTTGATTGTGACAAAGGAATAGTTTAATCTTAGGTAAGATGTCTTCATCTATTGCCTTTGGATTTAGGATACAATTTGTAAGAATATTATGGTCTAAGAACTTAGTTAATGGTGGTTGTATCACGGTCACTTCAGCCCAATTTATAGAATCTATATAGACTTTGGCTTCCAAATTTATCCGTATGTAAAGAATTTCTTGACTTTCGAGATTTTATTGTTCTGCGTAGTGCCAAAGCTCTTACATAGTATGTAAATGTGTTGGCACTACGCATAATAATAAAATCTTGAAAGTGAAGACATTCTTTAGGTACGTTCAAGTTACCTGAGATCATGAATGTAAAGAATTTTTTGACTTTTGAGATTTTATTATTCTGCGCAGTACCACACTTATATAGTATGAATGAGAATAATAATGCTATGCAGAATAATAAAAGTTTCACGAAAACAAACGATCAAGTTACCTGAGAGACCAAAGACTATATCGATTTCATAAATTAGGCTGAAGTGACCGTGACATAACCACCATTAACTAAGCTCTTAGATCATAACATTCTTACAAAGTGTATCCTAAATCCAAAGGCAATAGATGAAGACATCTTACCTAAGATTAAACTATTCCCTTGACACAATCAAGCCACTGAAAGATGTGTGAGACTTGTTACGGAGGCTTCTTCTGCTGTTTGTGGTCCTTTGAGACGCCATGGATTCATTGAAACGTCTGGAGTCTCGGAAAAAAATGCCAGTTTTTGAAACCAAAAAACAGTATGGACTACTATAAAATGGTAACTTCACTGCTTATAAATAAAACAGTAAATTATTTTTACCTTATTACTATAGTTCTTTAAGAATAATTTCAAATTATATTTTCTTACACAGGTTAAGTAAAATATGTAAAACATTTACAATTACCCAAATTTCATATATTTTTAAAAAATATAGTCGTTGAGTTAGTATAATAATAGCGAATTTGATATAAATATTACATAATTTTACTATAAATATATAATAATTATAATAATAATTCGATGATCATCCTTTTAAATTAAGTTTATAAAATAGTTTGAATATTTGAGGGGAAAAAAATGGGAAAATGCACAATTTTTATGTTTTTTCTCAATATTCAATGACCTTGGGGCAGTATTTAATATTAATATTTTTAAAAGATATTTTTTATTCAGAATGAGGATATGATAGAGCAACTTTCCCACACCGCCCCATTTTGATTAGGAAAAGAATTTTTTTTTTCCACAGGCGAGCGCTTTTACGTTTTTTCTCAATATTCAATGACCTTGGGGCAGTATTTAATATTAATATTTTCAAAAATATTTTATATTCAGAATGAGGATCTGATAGAGCACCTTTCCCACCTTGGCCAATTTTGATTTGAAGAAAAAAAAAATTTCGCTCCACCCTAATACACATGACATTAACAATAATATAATAATTTTATTAAAATTTATAATAATAATTTATAGTTTAATTTATAATTTTGTTAAGATATAAAATTACTATAAAAATATGCAATTGTTAATTATACACAATAATATTGTCTTCAAGTAGGAAATATTGATTGACTATTAATCATGCTTAAATGTAATAAAATTGAAAGAAAACAAGAAATATACATTTATAGGTAAAGTAAATTTTCATTAAAAGTTGTAAGTGCAAATTTTTATCTTAACAAATTTATTTGTTATTGTTAGTGCATATTTTGAAAGTTTTTTAGAGCAAATAATTCACTGTCTGATAAGAATGTGTTAAATATGCACTTAAAAAGAAAAAGAAAGAATCCATACTTGCTCCTTAAAAGGGTAATCCCATCTTCTGGTATATCAGCTCTTGTAACAAGAACTTTTGGTAGAGTAGACATGCTTAATTTGACAATATTTTGACTGTGTAAAGAAAACTAAAATCAGATTTCAAAAATAAAATCATGCTTGTTATTTATTTAAAAACGTATAACAGTAATCTATTTAAACATTAGAAAATAAAACTATTCTGGAAGAAGAGAAAAATGGCTTTAGCCTTGCATTTATTTTAATGTGCTATTTAAATTTACCATATATATTAGTACATTACATAACAAAATATGATTGACAGAATTTAATTTAGAACAAGTAACATAAAAATTTTGTTTTTAAAGTCAATTCCTACTTAGGTCATCAAAGAAAAATTTAAACCCTTAAGCTAATATTAGTTTTTGTTGCATTAAATTATCGCAATTTGTTGATTTTCAATAAGCAAGTAGGTTTACAATGGAATTCTATGGGAATTTGGCAGACTATTAAAGATATCGCCAAGTTGGCGACAAACTTGGTGGTATTTGGCAACAGAACAGGGTTCCTTCTATGGTAACCCCCCTTATAGATATGAAGATGCATTAAATGATATACATTTTAAAAGCAACGTTAAAGACTCCAGAACAAGCAAAACTTTCGCAGACTAGTTTCAGTAGCATTTAGCATACCGTCCTCAGTGCCTAAGGACGGTACGCTAAACGCTACCGAAACTAGTCTGCGAAAGTTTTGCTTGTTCTGGCGTCTTTAACATTGCTTTTAAAATGTATATCATTCTGCGCCATGTAGCATCTTATTAATTATGCATTAAATGCTTGAATAACCAATGGCCGCCATTTTGTCTCCCATGTAAAACTAACATTAATCCTTCTATATAAAAAAAGTTTTGATTTGGAAATGGACCAATGAAAATCTGCGTAGATATTCAAGGCAGATCGGCATCCAATTTGAATGCTTAAGCATGGCTTTTCTTTGTTAATATTAAAAAAACTGTTGCAGCATACAAAAATTTGAAAATCGGTTGGGAGACTTGATCCCTTTTTCAGTTTTTAATTTTTATTTTGGAAAAAACAAAACTTTAAAAAAATGTTTCCAGTTATTATTAAAGGCTCATGCGTCTTTCTAGTTGTAGTATTTTTTTTATTTATGAAAAACCATTTTTAAAATAAAAATAAATTATTTTCCAAAAAATAAAAAAAGGATCAAGTCTCCCCAGTTGCAGGGAGACTTGATCCCTGAAACAGATGCATTGAAATGATTCAAATTAAGTAGTAGAAATAACATTTATTGTTGAATAACATGTAAAGGGGGGGGGGGGGGGAGAAACACGATTAATGATCAAAAAACATTTTCAAAGCTTGAAAAATCAATTGTAAATATTGAAATTATTGCAGTTTGAAGAATTCTATAAAGTTGGGTAGTTTTTTGACAATGTCATCATTGTCCACAACACTGCTGTCAACATTTTCTGGATAAATAAATTGGTCGAAATTAAGTCCTCGTTTTCTTAGAAAATTGATTTCAAATTCAGATGATAAAATATTCTTTTAAATTTTTCCAACGAAATGACTAATTTTCTTTTTAGTGCTTTTACTTTTTTTCTTGAGATGAAATGATAGTTCTAGACAACTTGAGTTTTTCGCGATTTTTGTTTCTTAGTTGACAATCTTGTATTTCTTCTTCATTCTGTGTTTTAGTTGGTGTGCTTGTCAAAATTTTTGAAGACCCTTTTTCATTTCTTTAGATTTTCCCATTTTTGGTAATGAAACTTTAGGGAAATCTTGTATGTCTTCTGGTGTGACTATGTTTGGTTCAACTGTAATTTTTTTTCTGCTTGTTTGGAGTTAATGGTTAATTTGAGACGAAAAATGATAAAAAATAATCTTCAGAAATTCCTATTTAAGGGATATATTCCAGTGATTTTAAACCCATTTGTTATGTTAGTTGTCACCATTGCTTTAGGATAGGTAGCTCCGATCAGTTCTGCAATTTGATAAATCGTTGTCATTTAAGCAGGATGATCAGTCATCCAGTCTTGAGCAGCCACATTAAAATATTTTTTAAGTGGTCCATATACAGTAAGATCCAGAGGCTGTAATTTGTGAGAAGTGTGCAGTGATATTTCTTCCATTTTCTTTGGCATAATTCAAACTTTCAATGTTTATATGGTTATCATGATTATTCATTATGATTAACACTTTACTGTTTTGATTATAATATCTTACATTCTTTACGAAGTGCTGTGAAAATTTTGCAAAGTTAGACGTATGTCTCACATGTGCATTCATCCACCATGTGCTTGCTAACCATCATATGCAGCCACATATTAACTTTCTACCTTTGTCAACCGTCTAAAATCAAGGCAACCATATTCTAACTAATACAGATAATATCAAAATGTCACAATGAGAAATAGGAGGTTAATAAAATTTAACATTAATTTAGCTTAACTTTGATTTGGGGACACTCGATTCCCAGGATCAAGTCTCCCCATACAACAGGGATCAAGTGTCCCTAATGTGCATGTTTGGGGGAAAAAAATGCTAAATAAAAAATAAAGAAGCTGTATTGGATTCAAATAACAGCATTTAAGCAGTAAGGAATGTTAGTATATTATATCAATAAAATTAAGTAATTTAGTTATATTTAGCAAAAAATATGAAACACAAACTACCTACTCAAAAAGAAGTTTGATGGTAAGAAAACAGAGATTCCTTTCTTACAACAAAAATAAAAATGGATGAATGAAATTATGTTGCTAGATCTATTGATAAGGAATCACTTTATTAATGTTTCCAGGTTCAGAAACTTAATTGCATTTTTTCTCTGGTTTTAGACCTAGGGATCAAGTCTCCCTGTCCCTAGGGATCAACTCTCCCAAGTCTCCCCTAGTATTATAGACGAACGTTTGATAAACACGCTGATGCAGACAGTTTTCAAATCGAAGAATTATTTTAAGAGATATTCAATGCCAAAGTTGGACAAAATCGCTACATTAAAAAAGTTTTATAGGAGCAAAAACTGTACATAGGAATTTAATCATTTTTAGATCATTATATGCATCAGAATTTCCCGGTGTGCAGACTGCATTTAGTTTTTTAATTTGACTCATTTTTTTAGGTTTTATTTCTATTTTAAATTCAAATTTTCAGCTTTTCGAGAGATATTTTTTACATATTTTAGAAAATTGTATTAATTTAAACTGTTGTCAACTGTATAAACAGCGCAAACAATAATGTTTGCTTCAAATTAAAAATTTATTTTACATGTGACTATTATAAACAGAAAATATAAAAAGCAGGAACTCATTGAAAATTACGTCATAAAAACTATATTTACACGTGAATTTTAAAAGAGAATGAATACTGTAAAATAATAAATTCATTAACATGCATTAGAAATCTTAAATAGGAGAATTTACGTCACATATACGTCACATTACACTTATTACGTAAAGTGAACAAGAAATAATATTGCAAAACAGTTTAAATTTAAAAATTGAGCGAGACATTTATTTGATATTTTAAGATGATCATAATATTTCATTTCTAACAAAAGTATTTTTACGTGAATATTAAAAAGAGAAAGAAAAGTTTGGTGAAAATTACGTCAGATTATAATTGTCAGATTCAAATTACAATTCAATCTCCCAAAATCTTTTAAAAACTGATCAAATTAGCATGCTGTTACAGTCTGCAGTGTCTGAACGGGGGTTGACGAGCGTAGCTCGTAGGGGGCAGAGCCGCCTAGTTAATTAAAATTTAATTAATGAATTAATCTCTCTATTCTAAAAAAAAAGTAACTACCGCTGTCGGTTTTGAATTTTTTGTGACCGGAGGTCTTTCTTCGTTAATATTAAGAAAAATAATGCATACAAAAATATGAAAATCGGTAGTGTTATACAGAAATGTTTGATAAACACGCCGATGCAGACAGTTTTCAAATCGAAGAATTATTTTAAGAGATATTTAATGCTAAAGTTGGACAAAATCGTTCCACTAAAAAAGTTTTACAGTAGCAAAAACTGTTCAAAATGGTAATTTAACGTACATTTAATTTAACATCATATTGTTCAAAAATTATAATATAAAAGCAAGCTAAAATAATATAAAACAGTAATTTATTATACATTTATTCAGTACATAGCAACCAATTGATGTCTTTTAACAATAAATGATGGTAGTTTTATTTCCAGTGGTTTGTTATGACCACCAGAATTTTTATAACATAAATATTATGTAATATAAATGTACTGTATCAAGAATATAACATATTATATCTTCTATATAATAAGCTATATCATATTATATTGTTATACAAACATAAATACTTCCGCCAATGCTTTAATTTGGCAACTATATAATATTAACTATGCAATTAAAATGAAGAAAGTGAAAAAAAAAAAAACCAAGAGTTACTGTAATTAATATTTTTGGCGGCACTGTTGGGCACAGTGAATATGACCTGGCCCAGATGATACGTAAGTACCAGATTCCCTTTGGTTTGAAATCTGAATTCATTCCTTTGACAATATTAAATTATTTTTGAATTCAGCATTTAGTGTTATTAAAAGCAACTGAAAAATAATTTATAGTTTAACAGAAGAAAAATGGAACTTGGGAGAAACTTTGCCAAAAAAAGGTAAAAATAAGTATCCTGAGTGTAAAAAATGGTTAAAAAGTGTAAAAGCATGCAAGTACATGAATGTTTTTTGTAAAGAATTAACACTATTGATTGAATCTCGAGTTGCATCGGGTAACCCGATTTTACTCACATCAGACATAACCAGCAGTTCGAGACATGTTGGGCTGGCATTATTATTTTTTTCTGCAGGCTGTGTTAAATTTAATTGTTTTGATAAGAGAGGGGGAGGAATTATAATATATTAATTTATGAACTGTATTTTTTTTTTTTTCAGATATAGTAGATTCTGATTTTATGCTTGAGAAAGTGTTTATTAATCAGTGTCATATAAAAATCCTTAATCACTTTACAGTTGAGAATTTAATTACATTGTGCTAAGAAATTCATGGAATAGGTTATGAGTACCAGGTTGTTTTACTTTAAGGGAGGGGGGGGGGGGGATGAAATAAGTTTGATTCTAAAGAAACAAAAACAAAAATTATTTATAGGATGTGGAAAATACAATTACAAAAAGAGATTGAAAAAATTTATAGCTTGAAATATAGTGCATGTAGATCAAAAACATTTATAAAAGGAATAAAAGTTATTCCATATCTGTTTACAAAGATCATTTGGTTGCTAATCCTGAAACAATATGTGAATTTTGCCTAAATCAATATTTCTGATTTTTTCGAGGAAACACATGAATAGGTCACATCAAAATTAACAAAATAAAAAGTCTTTTTTTTTTTTTTTTTTTCAGACATTGTAGATTTTGATTTCATGTTTGAAAAAATATTTATCAGTGTTATACAATAATCTTTAAGTCACTTTACAGTTAAGAATTTAATTACATTGTGCTAAGAAATTCATGGATAGTACCAGGTTTGTTTGTTTTTAAAAGTAGAGGGAGAGATAAAATAATTTTGATTCCAAAAAAATCAAAAAAAATTATATATAGATATGGAAAAAACAATTAAAAAAAGAGATTGAAAAAACTTATAGCTTGAAATACAATGCTTGTAGATCAAAAACATTTATAAGAGAAAAAAAAATTAATCCAAATCTGTTCACAAAGATCAAGTGATGCTGCGGCATTTAAGCAAAAAATTAGAGAAGGGATGCATAATTTTTTTTTTTCTATGGGTGCTTCTGGATGACAATTTTTCTCTTGAAAGAACATAAAAGTGGCATGTTTTACATTAAATACCATAGAATCTGTCTTATTTTAACAAGAAGGACCCACTTTTGTAAAAAAAAAAAAAAAACCCTCCAGGGTGGGATGGCGGGATTCGCACCCAAAATTTTGAAATCCCGCCCAAAAGAATATCGTGGGCGGGAGGCTCCCGTCCAAAAAATCTCACCATTTTCCAGAAAATTTTGCATTTTGAAGTTACGATCAACTACTCCCGCGAACGCCATACGAATTTCACGATATTTTCGCGCGACACATTTTGTGGTTTTTTTACCGCGAAAGATCGTTGAAATTCACGAATTTTTCATGCGACCAATAGACAAATTTCTTAATTTTTTTCTCGAGATTGGATGACAAGTACCCGCGACCAAGTGGTGAATTCAGAGGTTCCAGATTCTGTTCGAAATTTTCTGCAAATTTAAGGCATTAGTTTCCGAAAATTATGAAAAATCGGACATCAGTTCAGCAGAAAAATATCGCAAATTTCGAAAAATGATCGCCGAAAAAATCCTTGAAATTCATTAAAGGATTGCGAAATAAGCGAATTTCGTCAGAGGATCGCGAAAAAATGCAAATTTTGTCAAAGGATTGCGGAATAAACACGAATTTCATCAAAGGACCACTGAAAAAAAAGTTGTCATAGGATTGCCGAAAAAACGCGCGTTTCGTCAAAAGATTGCGGAAAAAATGCGAATTTCGACAAAGGATGGCAAAAAAAAAAAAAACGTGCATTTCGTCAAAGGATCGCGAAACAACGCGAATTTCATCAAAGGATCACGAATTTCGTCAAAAGCTAAAAAAAAACGCAGTTTTCGTCAAAAGGTAGCGGAAAAAACGCGAATTTCGTCAAAAGATCGCGAATTTTGTCAAAAGTTCGTGAAAAAAACACGAATTTCGTCAAAAGATAAAAAAAAAACGCGAATTTCGTCAAAGGGCTGCGGAAAAAATAGCCTAAAATCAAACCAAAAAAAAAAAAAGTTTACTCAACCTGTAACAAAAATAATTAGCGCCTTGAGAGGATTTTCCAATCCCTTCCCATGCCTTGCTGTAAACCTTTCAGAAAATTAGCTGTGAATTTCAGATTTTTATTAAACTCAAAAACATCTGCAAATTTTACGGTTACTTTTTGCGACAGACTGACGAAATTCACAATTTTATCCTGCGTCTGATCGATGAATTTGACGATTTTATACCGCGGTCAATTGACGAATTTCACGATATTCTTCCCTCGACCGATCGAGGAAATTCACAACTTTTTCCCCTACGCCCAATTGGCATATTTCACAATATTTTTTTTTTCCCGTGACGGAAAAGGGAAAATATCCAAAAGGGTACGCCAAAAAAGGACATTTTCACCGGACAAGTAGTTAAAAATGAAGGCATGTTAGATATTGCAAAGTTTCCTGAAAATTTTTTAAGAGATCATAATCATACGTTTCCGAAAACTTTCCAGAGTTATGAATGTTGTGCTTGTGCTGTCTGTCACATGTTTACCTTGTGAAAGAAGATTCAGGGCCCAAAATGGAATAAAATCTAAATTCAGAAATTCATTTACAATGTCGTTGTTGAAGACCGATGATATTTGGTTGAAAGTTGAAAAATAGACTGTATAAAAACTTAACTTTCCTATTTTTTTTTAAATAAAAAAAAACATTTTGCATAATTATTGTGAGTTGTTGATTTAAATTGCTTCAGTGGTATTTTGTCATGTCTATATTAATACAGACATGACAAAATAATTAAGGTAAATCTTTAAATAGCACGTAAAATAACAGTGGGTTTTAGATTTTTTTTCCTCTCCCAAATAGCTCAACTCCCCTCCATTTATAAATGTTGGTAGGGAGACTCCCCTCCTAGGAAAAATTGAATTTCAAGCCCTGGGGGTGCAGAAAAAGTTTTTACTCCCAACATTTCCCCCAATCCACATACAAATTTTCCCAAAATTTTACGGTATGTTACAGGTAAATTCTTTATCGCCGTAGGTATAAAAAATTTATTTTTCCAATATTTCTCAACTTTTCGGCAAGTTATATATAGCAGGGGTGATTCTGAGTGAAAAAAAAATTCTGAAATTTGCAGCTAATTTTCAGAAAGGTTACAGCAAAGTGGGGGAAGGGGGGGGGGGGGGGGGGTCCACTTCCAGCACTAACTATGATTTTTTCACGGCCCTTTGACGAAATTCGCATATTTTCGCGATTTATTGACGAGTTTTACGGTTATTTCGACTTCCTTTTGACGAAATTTGCAGTTATTTCGCCTTTTTAGACGAAATTCGCGGTTGTTTTGCCATTTTTTGATGAAATTCGTGGTTGTTTTGCAATCGTTTGACGAAATTTGCGGATTTTTTGCTATCTTTTAACGAAATTTACGGTTAATTCGCTCTTTTTGACAAAATGCGCGGTTGTTTCGCGATCTTTTGACGAAATTTGTGTTCATTTCGCGATTTTTAGACGAAATTCGCGGTTATTTCGCCATGTTTTGATTAAATCGCGGTTGTTTCACCCCTTTTGACAAAATTCCCGGTCGTTTCGCGATCTTTTGACGAAATTTGCAGTTGTTTTGCGATCTTTTGACAGATATTACAGTTGTTTCGTGATCTTTGACGAAATTTGCGGTTGTTTCGCGATCTTTTGACAAAATTTGCGGTTGTTTCGCGATCTTTTGACAAAATGTGCAGTTCTATCGCGATGTTTTGACAAAATTTGCAGTTCTATCATGATCTTTTGACGAAATTTGTGATTTTCTTGGGATCGTATGACTAAATGCGCGTTCATTTCCCGATCTTTTGACGAAACTTGCTGTTGTTTCGCGATCTTTTGACGAAACTTGCTGTTGTTTCGCGATCTTTTGACGAAAATTGCTGTTGTTTCGCGATCTTTTGACGAACTTTGCAGTTTTTTATGATCTTAAGACGAAATTTGTGGTTATTTTGCGATCTTTTGACGAAATTAGCGTTTTTTTAGTAATTCTTGGACAAAATTCACGGTATCTTTATGTCCGAATTTTCAGATTGATGAGCGATTTTTTTTTTTATTTTCGGAACCAAACGCCTTAAATTTTCGGAAAATTCGGAACAGAATCACCGCTGATATACGGTACATATTATTCTGAGGTCGATTTTGTGATGGTCGCCATACGGATCTTTTTATCTGTAGTGAAATTTTTCTATCTCAGGGAATTATGGAATTCAATGTTAAAATAGAAATCAATTGTATATGTTTTTGCAAAATTTCCCCAGGGGGTTAAAATTTTCCCCGATCCTAGATCGCCGGATCGGACATATTTTGCACCCCTGGTTTGTTAGAAGTCTGAGTCCCAAGGACCCAGCATTTCAAAAGTCTAGCAGCATCACTGAAGATCATTTGACTGTTCCTCCCAAAAGAATAGGTGAATTGTCTAAATTAATATTTCAGATAAGTTCGAGAAAACACAGGAATAGGTCCACACAGGAGTTGATCCAGGCAAAATTCAGGGCCTATTTAGGACCCCTTCACAAAAATCAATTTAATAAAACAGGCCCCTTCACAAAAATCAATTTAATACAACAGGCCCCTTCACAAAAATCAATTTAATACAACAGGCCCCTTCACAAAAATCAATTTAATACAACAGGCCCCTTCACAAAAATCAATTTAATACAACAGGCCCCTTCACAAAAATCTGTTCCATAAAAACATGCTCCTCATTAATTATTTTTATATTTTAGGTTTTAAAATGTATAAATTCCAAAGAAAACAAGTTCACCAGAAAGTCAAACATTAGCAGAAGGACTTAAAGAAGTTATTAATAAATGTTTTGTTCAAATTTCAGTAACTGGATTTCATATTTCGTTACAAAAAGTTACTTTTCACAAAAATAACTTACTTTCCACAAAATAGGCCCCAAGAAAAAATTTCTGCATCGACCCCTGCCACATCAAAACCATAAAAAATTAACAAAGAAACTGATTATAGAAAGCAAACTACTGAAAACTTATTTGAAGCTGAATAATAACTCACTTCAATCAGTGGCCAGACACAGAAAAAAGTGAAAGATAAGAATACTGTTACATACAGGGGTAAAACAAGTACACTTAAGTGTACAGATGTTAAAAAGTGGAACATGTTCAGGTCCGTTATATCACGACATCTGCACTCGAACTAGAAGAGTATCTATGATTGCGATATATATGGAAAGAGCCGGTTTAAAAGAAAAGTTTAACACCAAATTTGGCAAGATTTTCTTTTTATTTCACACATAAATTTTCACTTTTTTTTGTGGACCACAAATACCAGCATGATTTCGTTAAATGGTGGAGTCAAATAGGAGTTAATTCAAACAACAATTAATATAAACATGAAGGTAAAAGTTTAAATTAAAGCATAAATGTTTACACACACCAGAATTTCCAAGTTTTTGACCGTTGTATCAAAAAAGATTTAATAAAATAATATCAAAAGAATTATTTAGCAGAGTTAGATAGACTTTAATCAATAGATTCTAAATAAAACTGCATAAATACATTAAAACTGTGGAGTATAAATTGCACAAATACATTCTTGAAACCTATTTGGCATAGGATATGATACACTGCAAATAGATTATTGTTGCATCATTTTTTGGTACTCTTCGGTTAGCCGGGCACTAGTGTTATACATTAAAATGAACAAACTGAAATTGAACAGCTAAAACTAAGCTATATATTAATTAATTCTGTGGGTTATTCAAAGTTTCTTATTTTACATACTGGTTTCCTATGTTCATATCTTGTTCATCTTTAGAATTTTACCATTTGTTCTTATATTTGTGAATTCATCTTTATTATATATATATATATATATACATTTATATACACATATATACATATTTATGTATATATGCGCGTGTGCATATATGTTTATATATATGCATATATAACAACTAGTGCCCGGCTAACTGAAAAGAAAAGATTTTTTTTTAAATTATTATTATTTGAAAAATGTATGCTTTAAAGAATAACAATTAATAAATCCTTAATTATTTGTAATCATTAAAATTATGTAGATTTAATCCAAATTTTGCAGAGGTAAATAAATTTTGATTTTTTCATTTGTTTTTGGCTAGATACAGAAACTAATCTATCACAAATGGTATCTAAAGAGCATATTTACTTTCCGTAAGATAGAGCAAATTCAAATATACTATTTATCTTCCAGCACAAAACAGTATTGCTATTAAACTAGCTTATTGCTGGTATTAAGTTGTTGCTATTAACTACAAAACTAGTTTTCTTGTTTTCCCCTTACTACGTTCTTATGGATGGGATTGCTTAAGGTGTTACTTCAGTAACGCGAAAGCGCCAGCACGCTAATGTTAATCCTATAGGAGAATTTTTTTTAAATATCTTGTTTGAAATTTCAGACATTTAAATGATTTTTTTTTTTTTTAAAGTAAGAATGAAAATAACCGTTCAATAATTTCATTCCATGGGAGAATTTTTTTAAAATATTTAGTTTGCATGTCAATATTTAATTTTTTTGCATTGGATAGTCAATATCGATCTCAACAAAGGTCGTTTTTAACTTTTATCATTTCGCTTGCAGTTTTTGTATTTTTATTTTAGTATATTTTCCTTTTGGAACAGATTTTGAACTAAGTTAAGCAGCTTTTTTTTTCCCTACTGGTATGGTGAATTATTCATTTGTCTGTAATTTCAGGAGATATTCCATAAATAAGATCATAAGTAAGAAGTGATTCTCAGTCACTAACGAAAATTAATTTTGGAATAAAAGGTTTAAAAAATATCATATTTTAATCATTTTATCGCAATATTTAATTCTTTTCTCTTTAAAAAAATCAACATTCGAAATCCTTGGTGGTTCGCTGGTTCGAGATCATAAAAAATTTAATTGGACCACTAGTTTAAAAAATTTAGTGGTCCGCAGGACTGGTAACTTTTCTTTTCCTCTCTGACAGGCAAACATAAATTTTCCGGCTTCTAAGAAAGCTGCAACCGGACACAAATCGCACAATTTTATTTTATTTAAAAACATAAAATTAAATAAATAATCAAAAAAATATTTGAACTAAACCTTACAGTCAGTTGAAATAGATAATTGGAAATAAAATATCTAATTAATAATTTTATAGTTCTAATTTATGTACTATTGTTTATTTAATTTTTAACAAATTATAACTTTAGTTTTTATTATGAGGAAAAATTTGGATAACTACAAAGTAAGTTTGGTTTATATTCTACGTGTGTATGTGGGGGAGCTTACTCAAAGGGCTGAAATGACTTGATAGAATTTTATGTTGCGGGCCAGCGATGATGCCTGTGGACCAGTAAATTCTCATGGTCACTGGTCTTTGGGACTAGTGAATTATTTTTTTTATTTTTTTTTTTAACACTGATAAAAGGAATATTATTTTAATTTTTCTGTGTTTGTGCTAAATGAAAAAATAAATAAAATAATGCTGCAAAGAAAATATTTATTAACCCCTTCGGGACACGAGTCTTTTACAAAATTTTTAATCTTTTATCACCAGTTTTTTAAAACAGAAATTTTTGCCTAATTGAATCAAGAAAATGCTTGGATTAAATAAGGCAAAATTTAGAATAAAAATTTACTGTTGAGGATAATCAGATTCTGAGCACTTTACACAGCACGTATACCGGTCGCTCATCCCCAAGAAGGATAAAAGCTATATATATATACATATAATGGGGAGAGTGGTAATGAATGGGCCATGGGGATGAATGGGCCATTAACAAAATATGAAAAGTATTTCCATAAAATTATTTTAGAACCAATAAATGAAGCTATTTGTTCTAACAAACTCATCGAATTTTCCATTGTTTGGGCGAAGCCATTTTCCTACTAGAGTAGGATGGTCAAGAATCTGATTGAAAAGTAAATTTTTTCCCTTTTCAGTAAAATAAATGAGCTAAAAAGTATCTATTATTTCATTGCAGATATGTGTATTAGTAAGTCTTTGCATATCTGTAAACTAATTTTAGGATGTATTTAGATGTTATTTGAATTTAATGTACTAAAAAAACCTAAATATATTCCAGAAGTATAGGTGGGGCTGAATGGGCCACTATATCATGGTCATGAATGGGCCACCTTTGCCCTGATCATGAAAATATGGTTTTTCTTTCTTTTTTTCTGAATTTTTCTTTAATATGAAACGTAACTGGCTGTAATGAATTTAGATTAAATTACTGTCTAGTTAGAATAGGTTTATAGTGATGTCTAAAAAATCATTTGCACATTTTCAGCCAAAGAAATATTAGTTATTTATTAGAAACATAAGTTAAATTGAATAAATGATTAAGGTGAACTGTCCAGCGTCCAGCTGTTGACCACACCTACCAGTATTTTTCCATTCGATATAAAACTAGAATAATTGTTTATTTCTGAATCTGATGAGTAGAATAAATAATACCAGAAATTTACACTAAATAGTCAATTAATAGGCTGTTACAACATTTAATATTAATCGTTTAATATTAATTTTGAAGAATATAAATTTCGTTAAATCATAATTTGTATTATCTATTATTTTTATGTATATATTTTATGTTCTTTCTTTCTTATAATCTCATTATTTTGTCATTTTTCTGCTACAATTACATGATTTAATACTAATCACTTTTGATGCTCATAAATTTGATATAAGCATTGTGTATTACTTACTATTTCAGTATGCTTTGATCGTATCATGTCAAGTACCATTCATTTTGCCATATTTGGTGAATAAAAGATTAATTCCACAATTTTTCATTGAATTCATTATTTAGTGGCCCATTCAGCCCCATGGGTTTTTCATTGAATTCATTATTTAGTGGCCCATTCAGCCCCATGGGTGGGGATGAATGGGCCAGATTTCTATTTTTATTTTCTATTATGATTCATTATAGACATTTTCTAATCCAATTTTTATGACTTTTTTTTGTAACCAAATAAGTAAAGTAACTGAAGAGCCAATTCTGAGCCAAAAAAAAATTATTAGAAAAATTGCAAACCAAAAATTGGCCTATTCATTACCACCCTCCCCTATATATATATATATATATATATTTTTTTTTACATACGGGTTTCCTATGTTCATATTTTGTTCATCTATTAGAATTTTACCATTTGTTCATATATTTATGATTTCATCTTTATATATATATATTTTTTTAATAAGGTATTCAACCAAGTATGAAAAAAAGCCATCAGAAATCCACATAACTTTGAAATTTAGTCATAAACAAAGAAAAAAATTATAATTTCACATTTTATTACAAATGTATACTAAAACTACATTGCACTACCATTAAACAAAAGTAATGCTATTACAGCCAACTCCCTCTAATACGCAAACGCCTATAATCCGCACACTGTTTCAGATGTAAACTGTGAAAATTCAGTTATCATTACTATTCAGTTACTACTGTGTTACATCATCTTTTTTTTTTACCAATTAATTTATACATTACTAATTAATTACTATAAAATTAGAGGAGAGGAAATGTA
Source organism: Maratus speciosus (assembly GCA_963932465.1). Taxonomy (NCBI): domain Eukaryota; kingdom Metazoa; phylum Arthropoda; class Arachnida; order Araneae; family Salticidae; genus Maratus; species Maratus speciosus. Next base: position 338,592,037 of record OZ010791.1, read on the forward strand.
TACAAAGTAATGACATGCTATAATCTGCAAAATTCTATAATCTGCACAACCTGTGCAGATTAGAGGGAGTTGACTGTATTATTAACAGCATTTTTTCTGAGTTTACTTACCTATTTGTGTTTTTGACGGTTTAAACTTATGTCACGTCAAAAACTATTTTTGGCGGCTAAAATCCAAACCTGACACACACACACACACACACACACACACAAAAAAAAAAAAAAAAAAAAAAAAAAAAGAAACCAGGTTGCAACAACATCATCATTAAATTTTCACGAAGGCGTGGTCTTAAAAATATGCAAATTGGCTGTAAAAGAAAATTAAAAAACTTTCCTCTAAACATTTAGATTACTTTTTAGCTGCTACTTTACACAATCACTTTATTTATAATTACAGTTTTTTTTTTTTTTTTTTTTTTTCCCGTTTGATTTTGGAAACCAAATAAATGGTGTGTATACATCTAACACAGCATTTTAAATTAAGATTTAAATACACAATGGTACAACAACGAAACAACTTGCAATCAGCAAATAATCTATACTAATATTATAAAGAAGTAAAGATTGTTTGTTTGTTTGTAGGAGGTAATCTCTGGAACTACCAAACCGATTTCAAAAGTAATGCTATCAAAATGATTGTTAGTCCCCTTTTGAACATAGGCTATATCTTACGTCCATGCCACTAACTCAAAAGGGGCTCAGGAGCAAAAAATATTCTAAAAATGGGATTTTTGTAATATTGAAGGACCTAGAGACATGAAATTTGGCATGGTAGTTACCTATTATATTATACATAAATGATCTCTAAGATTATTTCTTAAAAAATTCGAAATTTAAAAGGGTTGAAATTGTGCAAAAAGTGTTCTAAAAAGCAATTTTTACTTAATCTCAGGAAGTACCAAACCAATTTAGAAATTAATGGCGTCAAAATGATGGTGACAGCCCTTGCCCCAACATAGGCTATATTTTATGTCGATGCCACTACCTCAAAGGGGGTGCAAGAGCAAAAAATGGGAAATTGTGTTATTGAAGGGCCTACAGACATGAAATTTGGCATGGTACTTACCTATTACACATAAAGGATCTCTAAGAATATTTCTTAAAAAATTCAAAATTTAAAAGGGGTTTTAATGTGTGAAAAGCATTCTAAAAAAATGTTAATGGCGAATTCTACACAATCTCATGAATTATCAAACCGATTTCAAAAGTAATGGTTGGAAATTGATGGTAACAGCCCTTTCTCTAACATAGGCCTTATTTTATGTCAGTGTCATTACTACCTTGGGATTGCAGGGGCAAAAAACGTTTTAAATTGCACTTTTTATGATACTGAAGGGACTAAAAACATGAAATTTGTCATGATAGTAACTTATAACATATATAAATGATCTCAAAAAACATTTTCTAAAAAAATCAAAATTTTAAAAAATTGTGCGAAAGGCGTTCTAAAAAACATTCTAAATTGAGATTTTTAAGCAATCTCAGGAAGCATCAAACTGATTTCAAAAATAATGGTTAGAAATTGATGATGACAGTCCTTACTCCAAGATAGGCTACATTTTATGTCGATGTCACTTCCCCAAAGGCCGTGCAGAAGCAAAAGATGTTCTAAAAATACGATTTTTTTGTTACTGAAGGGCCTAGATATTAAATTTTCCATGGTAGTTACTTATTAGATATTAATTTATATCTAAGAACATTTCCTAAAAAATTTGTGTGAGGTACCCAAGAGGTGTGAAAATGTGTGTTCTAAAAACATTAAATCATGCTATAATTTTATTGAACTTTTTAATATGTAAGTTGTAAAATCTTTCAAAATTTATGTTTTAGTTTATTTATCATATCTAAACATTACATATCACCTCCCCTTTTGTTTTATCAATACTAAACACAATACTATATTTTCTTTAGCGATGTCATTCTTTAGTGACTTGCACAATGTCCTTCTTTCTAAAGTGAATTATCTATTGGACAGAGAATAACAAAATCTCTTTTATAGAACTGCCATTGACCTTGCTTTTTTTTATTATTATTATTGAAGCCATTACTATATAAAACAAAACTAAATTGATTTTTATTTATCCAGATGTTCTTAAATTTATTAAATGGCTAAAATTCCTTCTATAATGAATCATGTGGCCAAAAGTGGAACATATGTTGTACCCTTTTTGGCCACCCCCATGGCCATAACTGGTACATATAGCAAATTTAATGCACCAGTTTTGGCCACCCCCCATTAAACTGTTAAAATAATTAATTTAAATGTAAAATTGCAGTAGAGAGAAAGCTTACCTCATAAAATCTAATAGCAATTAGTTTCAGAACAAATAGAATCCGATAAGTGCCTAATGTTGAAAGATTCTGAAAATTTGTCAGCTAAGCAAAAATTTTAATACATGTAAGCACACACTACAGTTTCACACATTTATTTTTTTTTTTTTGCAAGTCACATTTATCAAAAAATAAACAAATGATATTGTAAATGATAAAAGAGAGTTTGCTTATAAGTGTAAAAATGCATATTATTTGTTAGCATCAATTCACTGGGCTAAATATTGGACAAATTGATCCAATGTGGCCAAAACTGGAGCATCTACCCTAAATTGTGATTTCTAAGCATTCTCGGGAAATATCAAACCTATTTCAAAAGTAACGGTTGCAAATTGCTGGTAAAAGTACCTGCTACAACATTGGCTATATTTTATGTTGTTTTATATTATATGTTGTTTTCACTACCACCTGGAGGTTGCAGGACCGAAAAATTTTCTAAATCGCATTTTTGTGATACTGAGGGATCTAACATTTTTAAATTTGGCGTGGTAATTACTTAAATGATGCAAATGCTTTCTAAGAACTGCCGGAAGAAAATTCTAAATTTAAAAGGATGAAGTTAGCAAAAAAGTTTTCAAAAAAGCTCTAAATTACAATTTATGTGATACTGAAGAGGCTAGAAACTTTAAATATGGCATGGTGTTTACTTATAAAATATAAATACCCTGTAAGAACAGTCGAAAATAAATTCAAAATGTATAAGGGGTGAAGCGAAGGGAACGAGCAAAAAGCATTGGGAAAAAGTCGTAAATTATGACTTCTATGCAATCTCAGTAAAATAATAAACTGATTACAAAAGTAATGGTTGCAAATCAATGGTGATAGTCTTTGATCCTACACGAGCTATATTTTATGCCCAGTGGTGTAGTCTTAATAAAAAGAGAGGGCATACGCTCAAGGCAGAGGGTATACCTACCCTAGTGTAGGTATATATACTATAGCTTTCTTGAGAAACAGAGGGTATACGATGTTCCTTAAAAAAATCCAGAGGGTATACGGCGTATACTCTCCACTACATCCCTGTTTATGCCAGTGCCATTACCATTTGGGATTGGCAGGAACAACAAATGCTCTAAAAAAGCCCTTAAAAATTTCTAAATTACATTCTATAGGGAATATTAGCAAATTCTAAAGCGATTTCAAAATTAATTTTGGCAAATTAATGGTGATAGTCCCTGATTCAACATAGGCATTTTATGTTAGTGCCACTACCACCAGATAGGTGGTAGAGCTAACACAAGAAGCTTGGAATTTAAGATGGTTAATTTTAAGATGTATATGTGTACTAAGAACAGTTTATTCAAAACTTCAAATGAATACTGAAATGAGCATAAAAGCTTCAAAATACTTTCTACATTTTCATTTATTTGGAATTAGCCCAGAAGGAAAATTTTCTGTGTCAGTCTGCAGCAAATTAAAATTTATCTGTGACCTAACAATGCTAGACTAAGCTTACTATCATAAGAAATAACAGAAATCCATGAAATAAGCAAAATTTGCATTTATCCTAAATATAATAAAAAGATACAACAAATACCACAAATCTAGAGATTTTAAAGTAAATTTCAGCTATTTTTTAAATCCAGCATGTCTTTTTAAGCTGGTGGATTAATCTGCAGCGCCCGCTGCACTGTTTCTGCTACTGGGGGAATTAGCTTTAATTCTTCTGATTAAGTCAAGTGTCATTTTTGCCTAATGCAGTGTAATAATGAAGTTTAGTCAAACTGTATCTTTAGTAATTTTTTATATTATTATTAAAAGTATAATTTCTTCTAATAAAAATTAAACATACCAATATCACTTAGCATAATTAAACTAATACATGAGCAAAGCTGCAGGGTTTTGCTAGTAATGTATAAATGCGTAGCATCAATTCGCAATACATTAACACCAGAAAGCAATTTTTTTATGTAGGGTAGATGTGCCAGTAATGGACACCCTTAAGGAATTTCTTTAAAAATTATTTTTTTATTAATAGTTATAATTATTATATTCCAGTTTTTTCAATATTATATTAATCTATCAACAATATTTAACCATTCTTATAGCCTCATTTCCCCATATGAATAGAAATTTAATTTTAAATAACAGAAATATATCAAAACACCCAAAAGCCCAGTAATGGACACCCTCTGGCCCAGTAGTGGACACCCTCTGTTCCAGTAATGGACACCCCATAAAAAGTAATAAATATAATTGTTTTTATGACTGTATTTAGAACCAGAATTTAATGAATACATACTAATGAAACAAAATAGTTATTTTTGAATAAATTTAACAATTAGGATACCAGTAATTAATAAAATATTTGTGATAATCATTTACTGTTTGCATCAATTATTCTAATTATCAGAAGATCGATGTTTTAATTATTTTAGATGGATAGTTTAAAATACTAAATGTCAGACAATTACAGCTATCAAATTATTGAAACAGTGGTAGATTTAAAAGGTAATAATAATAAAAAAAAAGTTTTGGAATATTGATGTTTAGTTTTGTGTCACTATTTTTAACAATCTTCCAGAGATTACTTGATATATCATTTATAATAATTAATATTACAAATATGAAAGAAATGATATTGGGAGTTGAATATTTTAAATACTAAATAAAATAATTTCAAAATAAAACTGTAGAACTGATGTTTGAGGCCCCTGATCTGCAGATTTACTAGTTTCATGAATATTACCTATAACTTTCATTAATAGTAGTTACATTTTTTTTTTTTTTAATAAGGAAACATTTAAGACAGAAAATGGACTTTTAATAGCTTCTGTAACATTGTTTTTATTTAAACGGAGAGAGATTAAGCCCTATGAGTCCCTTTTGGACTGTGCTCTTAAACAGTATTTTCTGCTTCCCGACTGGTTTGATTGCCAGATTATAAAATATGTGAGATATATATATGTACTACATAAAAAAATAATAATAAAATAAAATATCAAAATTTTATTAATCACATAAAATAACTTAAAAGCAGCTATTTATAAAAGTTTTGGTGTTATTACATTTTGGTAAGTATAATTTAAAAATTAAATTTAATTATTTAGGTTTGCAGTTAAGCCAAAGTATTTTATGCACTATAAACATTACTAAAATTGCATTTTTAGCAATGTCTACATGGGGTGTCCATTACTGGAAAATGACTAATTAACCATCCCAGTAATGGACACCCCCTCTTAAAACCTTAAAAATAAATGAAATTTTGTAAATAGCCATTAGTATATAAAATTCAAAGTTTTCTATTGCTACTCAAACAAAAACATTCAAATTTTGCAAGAAAATAAATAATATATAAATTAATTAAACGAAGCCAGCTCTTAACCTCTTCATTAAGATTTTCACAGAAAAACAGCAAAACTTTGAAACATTATTTTCTGCTTCCTGATTGGTTTGATTTAAAGTGTCAACAATAACATAGTTTTATAAAACATACAAGGGGGAATTATAAAAAAAATAATTAAAGCTAAATATTTATTAGTTATTTTTTTATGAACCAAAAAGTTACGTAAAAAAGATTAGAGAAAAATAGGTGTATTGATATTCATTAGAATAGAAATGTTGAACTTCCGTTATAATATAATAATAATTCAATAGAAAATCTAAGTGTAAATTGATCTTCAGGCATATTAAAAGTCATGAAAATAGTTTCATCATTAAAACTTGTACGAAAATAGCTAGTTAGAGTTTTGTTTCACGGACAATGAAAGTAAGTAAAATTGAAATATTCAGTTATCTTGAAATATAAAGAATTGTCATGTCAGAAGTCAAATAACAATCATTAAATATTTTACGTTTATGGTAAAGTACTTAAATAATACTAAGATATTTAAATAACAGGAAAATAAAGATATAACATACTTAATGCTTATGAAAATTAAAATAACGGAAATAAAAGATGCAGCAAATAATATTATTAATACTTTAAATTTCGTTTAATTGATACACTTAAATTATTGTTTCTTAGAATTCAAACGGATATCAAAGTTACCTCAACAAATGATTTAATTTTGAGATAACTTTTCTTGAAATCATACCGGCGAATCAAGAAAATAAGATTAGATTCGATTTTCGATAAACAGCTGATATTTTATTTAGAAATTCTTTTTTTTTTTAATCCATTTTGTTAAATATATTTGCGCTGTCAATTAATTTCAAATAAGATGACAATGCTACCTAAATGATTATTTGTTTTTACTTTAGACAAAAAATCTATTTTAAATTAAATTTTGTTTAAATTAAAAATTCGATTCCACAATATGATCGATGAAAATTGTGCGATTATTATAACCTTCGATTAAAAACATTTGTTTGTTGGTTGGTTGTTGATTGTACAAAAGCATTTTGACACACATATTTTGAAATCATTCACCCAAAGATGCTTGCTTATGAATCTGGGTTCGAGGCTGAAAAAAGTCATGTGATAACGGTACCCTATGAACTTATAACTGATAAGAAGGGAAGATACTACTGCTTTGCCTCATGAACTTTTTCATTGGCTAGCGCGGATTTATATTACACGTCTACGGGGGCCTTCCCTTCTTTACACTAGAAGTTTTTACCTTGACCACGTGATCGAAACGTAAATGGAATATCCTCCGTTCCTCCTCTAAGAAAACAACTTACTTATTTTACTATATCTATGACTCAAAGCTGACATTAGTAGGTTGCCTCCATATGAGAGTGGCGGTATTAAAAGTGTTTAGGCGGCATAAATAAAATTTGTTTGTTTGAGCGGATCCTGGACAAAAGCGAACAGCCATGCAACATGGTGAGCCTGCCATTACCAACAAGCTAATACTTCTTACCTTGTATTACTTGTATAATCGAACTCGTCTAGGTGAGTATCTGCAACTCTGGAATGTAGGTCTGCCATAGCGTGGAAAAATATCATTGTCTAAACACAGTCTGAGTACGCGTTCCGAGCATATGTGGCTATTGTCATACATAGGAGACACAGACACCCTAGACATAATGTCCGTATTCACCGCATACCTCAACTATAGCGACTAGAATACACAGAGTGGATATCCCTTAAATGTGCAATGATGCTGCTGCAATATACAGATCGCAGCGACATCTGCAGGATATTTTCTACAACTGCAAGAAATTGCTAGTCTATACAATGTAATATTAGTAATACGAAAATCCCGCAGATGTCGCTGCGATCGACACTTTAGATACAACGTCTAGAATATATAGTGTAGAAATCTGCTGTCCAAACAACGCTAAAAAGTTATATCCCTTAAATGTGCAATGATGTTGAAATCCAGGGAGCCGATCATAGCGACATCTGCGATATATTTTCAAATTTCAAAGTACACTGTTAAAAATCTGCAGCATTTGCTGCATAGTCACTCCGCCACTATTATAGAGTATCTCTACTCTGACCAACGAGAATGCTCCATAATATAGTCAAGTAACCGTTTTCTATAAAAGCGGTGGAGTGACTATGCAGCAAATGCTGCAGATTTTTAACAGTGTATGCATCGTATTACTATTATACCCTGTTCACACTAGAAACTTAAGATATCTTAGACCTCCAGTTTAGAAGTGGTACCCTCCCGGAATAGGATGCCTGTTCACATCGAAAAACTTACCTTAAGATATCTCAGTAGCGTCACTGTGTCTGTGATCAGTACAAAAGTAAAATATGCGCATGCGCTTAAAATAACAACGGCCGGAACGGCCAAGCAGTAAAAGCGAAGCTTCATAGCCAACGGGAGTGAGTGGTCGTTCCTGTATCTAGCCGAAGTAAGTCGAAACTCACCGAGAGAGTTTGTGGAACTCTCTCAGAGAGTTCGGCGGCCTAAAATATCTTAAGGTATCCAGTGTGAATATAGTATTACAGCATCTAGACCAAGGCCGAGATCCAGATGGATTTTTCGCTGGTGGTGAAACGAGATTGACCAATCAGAAGCCTGCAGTTTTGCGAACTTTCTGCTGTTTGCAAAAATGCAGCCTTTTGATTGGTCGATCTCGTCTCGCTAAGAGCGAAAAATCTATCTGGATCCCGGCCCAAATCGTCTTGGAGTTTTACAAAATATCCTTAGGATGTCGCTGTGATCGACACATTGAATTTCAGCATCGTTTGACATTTAAGGGATTCAATATTTTAGCACTTTTTTCAGTATTATAGGGATAGCCGGTTTCCACACTAGATATTCTAGACGCTATACTTGGAATTTTAGTAGTATCGTCGCACATTTAAGGGATACAAATTTTTAGCACTGTTTGGATAGCATATTTCCACACTAGGTATTCTAGACGCTGTACACTGTTAAAAATATCGTGAAAAATTACCTCTGTTTTTAAAAGCTATCTATTTTCTGACGAATGAGAACGCTTCATAAACGACTATGGCATGTTCTGATTGGTCAAAAAATAGATAGCCTTTAAAAACAGAGGTAATATTTCAGGATATTTTTAACAGTGTACCTCAACTATAGCGCCTAGAATATATTGCGTGGAAATTGGCTATCCCTGTAATACTTAAAAAAGTGCTAAAATATTGTATCCCTTAAATGTGCAACGATGCTACTGAAATATACATATCGCAGTGACATCTGCAGGATATTTTCTACAACTGCAAGATATTGCTAGTCTATACAATGTAAAACGAAAATCCTGCGGATGTCGCTGCGATCGACACTTGGGATTTTAGCAGTATCGTCGCACATTTAAGAGATACAAATTTTTAGCGTTGTTTGGATAGCATATTTTCACACTTGGTATTCTAGATGCAGTATCTCAACCTACACTGTTAAAAATATCGTGAAAAATTACCTCTCTTCTTAAAGGCTATCTATTTTCTGACCAATGAGAACGATTCATAGGTGTTTATGTAGCGTTCTCATTGGTCAGAAAATAGATAGCCTTTATAAACAGAGGTAATTTTTCACAATATTTTTAACAGTGTAGAAAACCTCGGTGGAACGCGCAAATGACAACACATCAGTAATCTGATTGGGACGACGTCATTAAGAAATTTGAAAACCACTGCTTGCCCCAAAGCAACGAGGTATTTGAACGCTTCAAATTTTTTTCCTGCTCTCAGAAAGACGGACAAGCCGTAGATGTATATCTGACGAAATTAAAGACGTTAGACTCGTCATGTGGATTTGGAGAACAAGAATCGAGCTTTCTGCGAGATCAAATAGTACTTGGAATTCGGGACAAGAGCTTACAGGAAAGACTACTTCGGGAATCGGATCTGACGCTGAAGAAAGCTGTGTGACAGCATTCGAGTCTGTGAAGTTAGTAGGTAACAAATGAAGACCATTAATGACCCCAAATGCAGTGAAGTTAACGTGGTTAATCAAAAGAAAAAAGCCACGAACTTTAAATATTATAGTGACTATAAATCGTGTGGAAGAAAACATGTCAAAGGACAGTGTTCATCATACAGCAAACTGTGTAATCTTTGTAAAAAAAAAGTATCAGTTTGCTGCTGTTTGCGAGAGTTCAAATAAAGTAAGCCAATATAGAAATAATTTTCAAAAAGTCAATGAGGTAAATAGCTCTGATATTAATTGTTTGTATATTGATAATATTTTAATTGATGTTGATAGTGTAAATTCAACTGAGAAAGAATGGTATAAAACAGTAACAGTTAGAGATCAGCAAGTAAATTTTAAACTAGACACAGGTGCTCAAGTTAATATTCTTCCTGTGTCAGTTTTTCAATCTTTTGATTTAAAGTTTAAAAATAATTTGATCCAAACTGATATTTTTTTATTATCATATGGTTATTATGGAACATGGTTATATGGAATATTATTAATCATAAGCTGAATCCTGAAGGGTGCATTATGCTAACATGTAATACTGATAAATGTTCTAATGTAAAGCTAAATTTTGTTGTTGTGGATGTTAAGGCTAAGTCTTTATTGGGTTTACAGGCATGCCAAGAGTTACAGCTGATACAATTGATTGATCAAATTGATTTAGATTCTAAATTTAATGTATCAAAATGTCTTTGAGGGTTTATGTAAATTTCCAGGCAAGCCACATCACATTGAAGTGAAAAATTATGTGAAACCCATTTTAAATCCACTGCGAAGGGTACCTAAGTCCCTTCATAAAGAGCTAGGCAAAACTCTTGATGAATTAACAAAATTAGGCATTATATCCCCTGTAAATGAACCAACAGATTGGGTCAGTAGCCTACACTGTTAAAAATATCGTGAAAGATTACCTCTGTTTTTAAAGGCTATCTATTTTCTGACCAATGAAAACGCTCGATAGGTGTTTATGTAGCGTTCTCATTGGTCATAAAATAGGTAGCCTTTAAAAACAGAGGTAATTTTGTACGATATTTTTAACAGTGTAGTAGTGGTTGAAAAGCCAAACGGCAAGTTGAGAATTTGTCTTGACCCTAGAAACTTAAATAAAGCCATTAAAAGGGAGCACTATGTTAATCCTTCTCCTGATGAAATTATTGGTAAACTTGAAGGAAAACAGTATTTTTCAGCGCTCGAATTAAACGAGGAATTTTGGCAAATTGTGTTAGATGAAGCTACACTGTTAAAAATATCGTGAAAAATTACCTCTGTTTATAAAGGTTATCTGTTTTCTGACCAATGAGAATGCTACTTAAATGCCAATGGCGCGTTCTCATTGGTCAGAAAATAGCCTTTAAAAACAGAGGTAATTTTCACGATATTTTTAACAGTGTAGCTCAAAATTGTGTACTTTTAATTTTTCTTTTGGCCGCTACTGCTTTCATAGATTACCGTTCGGAATGTACTCCGCACCAGAGGTGTTCCAAAAAACTAATTTTAAATTGTTTGGGGATATACAAGGTGTTGAAATATATTTCGATGATTTAATTATAGGAGGTAGAACTAGAGAGGAACATAACCAAATTCTTTTGAAAGTTTTAGAGAGAGCACAATCAAATAACATAAAGTTTAATCCGGACAAATTTCAGTTTAGGGTAAATGAAGTTAAATATATGGGTTTAATTATTTCTAAGGATGGGATTAAAGCTGATCCTAGTCATCTTAAGGCAATTAATGAGCTTGAGAAGCCATCATGTAAACGTAATATCAAAAGGCTATTGGATATGGTTAATTTCTTAAGTAAATTTTTACCCAATGTGTCAGCTGTAACAGCCCAATGAGAGAATCTCTCTATTCTAAAAAAAAGTAACTTACGCTGTCACCGCCGCCGGAGGTTTTGAATTTTTTGTGACCGAAGGTCTTTCTCCGTTAATATTAAGAAAAATATTGCATACAAAAATATGAAAATCGGCGGTATTATAGAGAAATTTTTGATAAACACGCTGATGCAGACAGTTTTCAAATCGAAGAATTATTTTAAGAGATATTTAAGGCTAAAGTTGCACAAATTTGCTCCATTAAAAAAGTATTATAGGAGCAAAAACTATACATCGGAATTAAATAATTTTTAGATCATTTTATACGTTATAATTTCCCGGTGTGCGGAATGCAATTATTTTTTTAATTTGACTCATTTTTTGAGGTTTTATTTCTAATTTAAATTCAAATTTTCAGCATTTCGAGAGATATTTTTTACTTATTTTAGAAAATTGTACTAATTTAACCTGTTGCCAACTGTATAAACAACGCAAACAATAATGTTTGCTTCAAATTAAAAATTTATTTGCACGCGACTATTACAAACAGAAAAACTTTCAATTTAGAATTAAATAATTACGTATAAAAAGCAGGAACTTATTGAAAATTACTTAATTCATTTTACATTAGCTTATTCAGAAATGTTTAACTGATTTTATTTAATCAAAGACGAAAACAACCATTGTATCTTTTAACACAGCTGATTTTTCCTTAAAATTACCCAATCAAAGAGAAACGAATAGAAACCCGTTTATAGGGAGATCGCCACTGTTTTTTAAATTACTAGGGGGCTCGGCCCCCTACGAGCTACGCTCGCCAACCCCCGTCCAGACACCGTAGACTCTAAATGCACGCTAATTTGATCGGCTTTAAAAAGATTTCGAAAGATTGAATTATAATTTAAAAAACACGTGGCGATCTCTCTATAAACGGATTTCTATTCATTTCTCTTTGATTGGGGAATTTTAACGCCAAATCCGTTGCGGTACTACTTGATTATCCCGTCGACCAATTTCGCCAAATTATATAAATCGCCAAACCACTCGCCAAATTATACAAATTGACATAATTTTTATTTTAAATAACGAAAAAACAAATAAATTAGTACAACATTAATAAAAATACAAATAAAACGTCGAAATAAAAATAACTTGATGACGTAGGCACGTGTAACAACATTCCAAAATAAGCTAATATAAAAGGAATTAAGTAAACAGAGTCTTTGTCTCCTGGTATTTTTTAACAAAGTGAAAAGAAAGTTCTTTTAAATGAGACATTTTAAATTAATCGTTTTAATCTGACGTAATTTTGACCAAACTATTCTTTCTCTTTTTAATATTCACGTGAAAATACTTATGTTAGAAATGAAATATTATTTGCGCTTTCCTAACTAAAATAGTTGAAAAGTATCCTCTTAAAATATCAAATAAATGTCTAGCGCAATTTCTAAATTTAAACCGTTTTGCAATATTATTTTTTGTTCATTTTATGTAATAACTGTAATGTGACGTAAATATGACATAATTTCTCCTATTTAAGACTTCTAACGCATGTTAATAAATTTATTGTTTTACAAATTCCTTTCTCTCTTAAAATTCACGTGTAATTATAGTTTTTATGACGTAATTTTTAATAAGTTCATGTTTTTTGTACATAATTATTTAATTCTAATTCCAAATGTTTTTTTCTGTTTATAATAGTCACGTGTAAATAAATTTTTAATTTATTTACACGTATAAATTTTTTTTTTTGAAGCAAACATTATTGTTTCCGCTGCTTATACAGTTGGCAACAGTTTAAATTAATATCACTTTCTAAAATCTGTTAAAAATATCTCTAGAAATGCTGAAAATCTGAATTTAAAATAGAAATAAAACCTCAAAAAATGAGTCAAAATAAAAAAATTAATGCAATCTGCACTCCGGCAAATTCTAACGCATAAAATGATCTAAAAATGATTAAATTCCTATGAACAGTTTTTGCTCCTATAAAACTTTTTTAGTGGAACGATTTTGTCCAACTTTAGCATTAAATATCTCTTAAAATAATTCTTCGATCTGAAAACTGTCTGCATGAGCGTGTTTATCAAACATTTCTGTATAATACTACCGATTTTCATATTTTTGTATGCATTATTTTTCTTAATATTAACGAAGAAAGACCTCCGGTCACAAAAAATTCAAAACCGGCGGCGGCGGCGGCGGTGACAGCGGTAGTTACTTTTTTTTAGAATAGAGAGATAATGCAATCTTTCAAAATCTTTTTAAAGCCGATCAAATTAGCGTGCTTTAAGAAAATGCGGTGTCTGAACGTGGGGTTGGCGAGCGTAGCTTGAAGGGGCCTAGCCCCTTAGTTATTAAAAAATAATGTAGGGTTCTAGCGGAACCAAGAACAAGAGACTAGTTTTGAAAATATCAAAAAACTAATAAGTTCAGCTCCTGTTTTAAAAGTGTTCAATCCTTCATTACCTATAACTGTTCAGTGTGACAGTTCACAAGGTGGACTAGGTGTCTGTCTCTTACAAGAGGGACACCCAGTGTCATTTGCATCTAGAAGTTTAAGTGAGTGTGAAACAAATTATGCTCAAATTGAGAAAGAATTGCACGCAATTGTATTTGCATTTGAAAAATATCAAAATTTATTGTATGGTCACAAAGTATTAGTTGAAAGTGATCATAAACCTCTAACGTCAATTGTGCACAAGCCCATTGGTAAAATTACCATTCGTTTGCAACATATGTTGCTTAAATTGCTTAAGGCGACAGTGGACGTTCAAAAACATTTTCTACAGTTTTTGCTCAATTGTTTTGAAATTTAATACACGTATAATTTGTGCAATAATTAAGAAAATTTCTTAATTTCATTAAAAAAAATTAATATGCAAATGAGTAATTAATTAATAATATGGTAATTAGTGATACAAATTAAAAATGCTCCATGCGCATTAAATTTTGTTTCAGAAACTTGTAATTTTTTTTTAGGATAGCTTTATGATATTATATCAAAAGTTGCTATACATTTTAAAATTATACTAAATTCCTTGACAGAAAAAAATTAAAAACCTATAATATTGATCATTTTGGATAAAATTCAATAATAAAATATTACTTTTTGACCTTTATATGAAATAATGTACACATTTTAATAGCAAGTTTTGTAATAAAGTATATCAACAACAATATTACCAAGTATTATGAAAATTGGTATAAAATTAAGACGCATGGAGAATTTTGAACTTACTCAGTCGGCGAAAATTCTCATTTTGAGAAAACTGGATTTAAAGTTTTATTTTAAGTGTAGATTAACGATTGTTTACGTTAGAAAAACAGCTGTATCTCTGCAAAAAATTATCGGATTTGAATAATTTTTATTATATTTGAAAGTAGAAGATTGCCAGAACATTTTTTTTCAAAAAACAAAAAATTGATTTTTTTAATGTTTTTTGCGATTTTGAACGTCCACGGTCGCCTTAAGTATTATTTTACTATAAAATATGTCCCAGGTAGTAAAATGTCCCTTGCTGACGCTTTGTCAAGAGCAAGTTTAAAAGATGTAGGTTAAGAAGACCCCGAAATGCTAAATGTCGTATACTCTGTTGCAAAACTCTTGCCGATGAGTGAAAACAAATTCAAACAGTTCCAAAAGTTAACTGCTGAAGATGAGGAACTTAAGTTAGTTTCCAAATTTTTTAAGGAGGGTTGGCCTAAAAGTAAAAAATTAATTCCTAAAAATCTTCTTTGCTATTATAAAGTTAAAAACAATATATATGTTGTTGATGGACTAGTGTTTTTAGAGGATAAAATTGTGGTGCCAAATGCACTCAGGCAGGACATGTCATTTCTCATTCATGAATCACACTTAGGCATAACAAAATGTAATGTACTGGCCAGGCATCATCAGAGATATTAAAGAATTAATCAGTAAATGTAGTGTATGTGAAAAAATTTCAAAAAACGCAGACTAAAGAAACGCTCGAACCTCATGATATTCCAAATAGACCTTTCGAAAAAATAGGTATTGATCTCATGTATTTACATAACACAGATTACCTTGTAGTAGTCGATTATTTTTTCAAGTGGATAGAGGTAGTAAAAATTGATAATAAGACCAGCGAGGAAATTATATTTAAACTAGAGGTTATTTTCTCAAGATTTGGCATCCCTGAAACAATAATTTGTGACAACAATCCGTTCAATAGTTACAAATTTAAAAACTTTGGGAAGGAATGGGACATAGAAATTTCCTTCACTAGTCCAAATTTTCCACAAAGTAAAGGGATGGTAGAAAAGGCAGTTGGTATTACTAAAGCCATTTTCAAAAAAGCCTTTGAGGACAACCAAAGACCTGCAATAGGGTTACTTGAATATAGGAACACTCCTATTGCGGGCTTAGGTTTATCTCCAGCCCAAATGATGTTCGGTAGGCGACTACGAACTAAATTACCTGTAAGCAATAAAATGCTTAAGTCCAGAGATATTTGGCAATGTAAACACTAAGTTGTTAAGACGTCAACAAATTCAAAAACACTATTATGATAAGTCATTAAAAACGTCAAATGAGTTAGAGCCAGGTGACAAAATGACTGTTCAAAATTTTAAAACTAAAGTGTGAAAGCCAGCAACGGTTATTTCTAAAACTAGAAATCCAAGATCATATAAAATTAGAACTGCAAGTGGCAGAATATTTATAAGGAATAGAAAATTCCGAAGAACATCCAAAACATTACATTCTGGCTATTATGATGATATGTTTGACACTTTACCAGATGTCAAGACTGAACAAATGAATGTTTCAAATTCAGCCCCATCGCATCACATTCCACCACAAAATATTGTTAATAATACTCCATTTATGACTTCATGTGGTCGAATGATAAGACCTCCGAAAAATTTAAATGATTATGTTTGCTATTAACCGTTTAAACGCCAATGTTCCAAAATTGGAACAGAAGTTTTAACTAAATGTTACAAATGTAAATAATTTTCGAATTATTACGGGTTGTTTGTATTATGATAAGAATGATTATGAAATATTTTTTTTTATTAAATATTAAAAATTAAATTTTATTTTTGTTATTTTTTATGATTTTTAGAAATTTCTTATTTTTGAGGTATTTTTCACTATTTCAAATAACATTCCCCAACACATATATTATGCAAAAAAATTAAAATTATATTTTATAGTCATAAGAAGAGAACTACTACTTGTAAAAAATTGCTAGTAAAAACTTTCTAAAATAAAATATAAATGTTTGACGCAGTTTGAAAAACTCATGTTCCGATTTTGGAACATTGGCGCTTTAGCGATACAGTTTTCAAAATGAGTAATCACATAAATAAGAAATTCAAATCTCATTATATAATCCGTTGACTGATTCAATGTTGGTATCGTCAAGGTCAAACAGCAGACCGTGTCAAAGCATTTACCCGGAAGAGTTTATTTTATTAGGTAAGTAAAGTGTAAATTGAAGGGAGGGGCGCAAATAGAAAGAAGAAAAAAAGCTTTTTCTTTTTCTTTATTTGAATGGAACGTTCGTGTTTTGTTGAGTCGCAGTTGGAATAATTTGTAGCATTATTAGACGCTAAAGTAGAATAGATTTCTTTAGTAGAATACATATTATATTCAGCAGAATGTTTTTTTAGTAGAATATATGTTTTTTTTCGATTTTGATTATTAAACATGTCGAAAAAATTTTAACTGTAGAAGAAGCAGTAGCGTATTTAGAAACTCTTTCGGATTCAGATTTATCGGATGTTGATATATGTCAGTTACCTCCAGATGAACCAGGCGATATAACAGACGAAGAGGATATTGTGGAGAATGACTTTGAGCCCGTTATACCAGCTGACGTGACTGGAATGATAGACGTAATTTGCAAAAACGATAATACTAGTTGCTGAGAAAACGTGATACTCAATGCAGAAGCCGGTCCATCGAATATAAAAATTGAACTTCCGGGAAGGAAACGTAAGTTGGAATCTGCAGATATTGTCCCGACTTCTGAAAAAGCACAGAAAGTAAAGAAACCTCCTAAAAAGAAAATTGCATGGAAGAGAAAATGTGATTTTAAAAAACCTATTATATCAAACAGAATCGAAACAATTTTGCAGACGTTTCCTAACTTAGTAAATCTGTCGCCTGTCGACCTATTTTTTAAAATTTTGCCTCATGACTATATTGAACTCCTCGCTAAAATGACAAAATTGTACGCTTTACAAAAAGGAGAAGATATTGAAGTAGTATATGAAGATATTTTGCAGTTTTTTGGTCTACTTCTTCTAAGTAGATACCATTCTGTTCCTACTGAAGATATGTATTGGAGCACAGCTGAAGATACGTCCGTTCCTATTGTTCCAACTGTTATGACCCGCAATCGCTTTAGAAAGATGAAGAAGTATTTTCACTTGATGGACAGTAATCAATTGAAAGCAAACGATAAACTTGGTAAAATAGCACCGATATATAAAGAGTTATCCAAAAATCTGCAACAGTTTGGAATCTGGCACGAGAAGTTGAGCATTGATGAATCAATGGTCCCGTACTATGGCCGGCATACATGCAAAATGTTTATCAGAGGAAAACCTATTAGGTTTGGATTTAAAATATGGATGATGTGTTCATCAAATGGATATCCATACGCTATGGAGATATACAGTGGAAGAAAAGGATCCTCGTCCGTTGGACAGTTAGGCTCGAGAGTTGTGAACGAATTATTATCTAACTTGCAAGAAAATTCAAAGCATGAAATATATTTTGATAACTTTTTTACTTCCTACGATTTAATTTCGGATCTTGCAGCACGTGGAATACGAGCGACAGGCACAATTCGTGAAAATCGCACTGCCCTTTGTCCATTGAAATCTAAAAAAGATCTCGCTAAAGAAGACAGGGGAAATTATGATTTTCGTTCCGATGGAGCGGTATATATCTGCAGTTACAACGATAATGCGGTGGTCTCAGTAGCATCGAACTGCTACACATATGAACCCGTTGGAACAGTAAAGAGATATTCAAATGCAAACAAATGCAAAATTGATGTTACTCAACCTCATATTATCAAGAAATACAACGAAGGCATGGGAGGCGTTGATGTTTTAGATAAACTTTTAGGCAGTTATAGGCCAAAAATGAGGAGCAAGAAATGGTGGTGGAATCTGTTCATAAATGCTTTAAATATGGCAGTGGTTTCAAGTTGGATTATACACTCTGAGGTGAATGACATCAAAATATCGCACTTGGAATTTCGTAGACAAATTGCAACTTTTCTTCTACGGAGAAAAGAGCGTCTGGTCATTCATCATGGACCCCGTTGTCATGTGAAAAAGGAAGTAAGAATATCTGATGGACATTATATTGTACCTACATCTCAAGGGCGTTGCGTAGTTTGTAAAAAAAACACAACAAAGAAATGTTTTCAGTGCGATAAACGCATTCATCAAAGTTGTTTCCTAGCATATCATGGGCACTAGAAATGAACATAATTCAAGAATTTTGTTTAGATTTTCCAAAATCAGGTATTTTATTATATTTTAATATTAATTAATTGTGTAATAATGAATATTAATTGTGTAATAATACATATATATACTCAGTAAATACCACAAAATATTATCTGTATTGAATATTTTCTTCTGTCGAAAATTTTGTATAAAAATGTAACCCACGAAACGCCAATGTTCCAATAATGGAACATAGCAAAAAAATAGGAAAACATTTTTTTTTTCAAAATTTTATTATTGTATTAGATAGAGGTGCTCTAAAGAAGCACAATTCCAAAATTTTATATTAATAGGAAGATCCGTTCATAGTACGGCGTTTAAACGGTTAAGTATCTGCAGTAATGTTTGTATATTGTAATAATTGTATTTGTATAGTGTAATGATTATATTTATTTATAATTATAATGTATTGTATAATCCATGTCTTTTTGAAATTAAAAAGAAAGGTGTAATATATGTATAGTTGTGGCAACACCTATTTAGTATCCAAGTTTTGGTATGTAATGGCAACACTATATTTTAGAGAGCTAAATGGCAACACGAATTTATTATTATGATGGTATGTGCTGGAGCTATCAGTACTCTCTTGTAATCACGATGCATGCCGTGATCTTAGCCCAGATAATATGCTACTAAATATAATCTTCTGTTATTAATAAACTTAGTTTCATTTCAAGATGTCTCTTCGTCAATAAATCTAAGTATGCTACACACATAGCTTGACCACCAAGATCGCCGGATCTCTCGTCTTTGGACTTATTTCAATGGAGCCATATGAAAAGCCTAATCTAAGAGTGCCCCTTTGAAACCGATGTGGATCTAGTCGCCAGGATTGCTGTTGTTGCCGGCGATATTCGGGAAATGGCTAGTGTCTCCGCAAATGTACATCAGTCCCTATCCCGCAGGTGTGAAGCGTGCATTAAAGCTGACGGAAGATCTTATGAGCAAATTCTTCGAGCATGTACATTCATTAAATTCCTGTTAATAAAATGTTTTCTGAAGAATCTCTTCTCATTCTCGTGTTAATTCATTAACTGCAGCAGTGGAAAACTACCTTTTAATTTGTCACCGCTTGCGTTTCGATCATGCATTCTATGACGAAATTTGCTCGTACACTGTTAAAAATCTGCAGTTGTAGCTCCATCGTGACTCCACCGCTTTTATATAAAACGGTTACTTTACTATATTATGGAGCATTTTAATTAGTCAAAATAGAGATATTCTATAAAAGCGGTGGAGCGACTATGCAGCTACAGCTGAACTGCAGATTTTTAATAGTGTATAGCTGAGTTCTATCACCCCGTAATGTTTTGTCTCCTTTTCCAGATACATCCTGTATATATATAAATATATATATGTATGTGTGAATCGTGTATGTACTAAATTTTATACGTACAGTAAAAGTCGCAATTATGCACGAATCGTCTTCAAACTCACCAAAAACATTGAAGTGGCTAATATCTCGGCAGGGATTCCGAATGAGCAACATCTGACAGAGGGGGTAGAAATAAGGAGAGGTTCTGTAAAAACCGTAAAAATCCCTCATAACTGTTTAATTTTAATGCATATCAAATCAATTTAAAATTATTTTTACTTCTAGGGAAAAGGCAAAAATTTATGTATCACAAATTTTTGATAAAATTAAAAATGAGCTCAAGGGGGGGGGGGGGCGGAAATAAGATTTTAGGGTGAAAAAGAATCATAACTTCGTCAGTTCTCAAGATATAAAATCCACTTAAACTTATTATAAAACTTCTTAATACTATCTACAACTTTAAATTGACAAGTTTTTGATAGGACCAACTCTTACAGCAAAAACAAATTCAACAAAAATAGGTGTTGAAGTTGAAATCATCGTATTAACATGATTCTGAAAAAACCAGCTGTTACAGAAAAATGAAATTAAAAACTCGTCGAAAGCGGTCAGATAAAATTGTTAAACTTGGTTTACCTCTAATCATGATTTAGTATTTGTTGGTGAAATTAGTACTTAACTTCGAAATCTACCTATGCCAAAAGTAGTCCGAACCTGCGGGGATATTCTTCTTTTCCTTTTTAACACTTTCCAACAAAATTGAAAAGTGTTTATGATTTCGGTTTGTCTGTCCGTATGGCTGTCTGTCCGTCTGTCCGCGCTCTAACTCCCGTAAATATACTCGGATTGTCCTGAAATTTTTGGAGGTTATTGACGTTTACCATAGCACGTTCCCTATTTCAAATGAAGTTTGTAGCGTGTTTAGTTCATTTACACTGACAGTCAAAAGTTTTCCGTTACATTAGGGCCTGTGGGAAGAAATCGTTTAAAAGGATTTTTAATGATGTTACACGCATCCAAACATAACAAAATTGATATGCATTTATGAAGTGCATTAAAACATGCATTCTGTATAACATGCGATGCAATGAATAGTTATTATTCTTTTACAGGGCCACACAAAAGAATTCCGTTGCATAATTATATAGGGAGGAAGGGGGGAATTGTTTGCGGCGTATTTTAATTATGTTACACTATTTTACATACAATAAAATTGATATACGTCGTTGAGGTTTACTATAAGTTATTTCATGTATATTACGAAGTGCATAGCATTTACAGGGACACACAAAAGTTTTCAGATAATATATTGTATCGGAAGTACTGTACATTACCGGTGATTGCTGGAAATGCATTTTTATTTATGATATGCGCTTTTATGTTTCACTATATTTATGCATACTATATGGTACGTATAAATGCTATTATTCATATACCGGGCTACACAAAATAATTCGTAAGGGTTACTGGGTATGAGAGCAAATTGGTTAAAGGTGGGTTTTAAATGAGTTATGCATTTTTACTCTGAACCGCATTTCGTTTATTAAAAAAAGTTTGTAGAATATAGGTAAAATGATATACGTAAAGAATTGAATGCATATCGTCTATGGATGATAATTTCTGGAAATGTGGTTTCAATAGTTTTAAGTGTGTTTTAGTTTGAAATAAATTTTAGCTAAATAGTGGCGTGTAATAAGGGTACTAGGTAAACTACAGGGCTGTACAAAAGTATTCAAGTATTTTTTCAATTAATTGTATAAATTGCTGAAAGAGAAATTTCAACCTTTTATTCGTTTTCTTGCTAAACTAAATTTTCCCATTATATAGTACAGTCGAACCCGGTTAAGACGCGTTTCAAGGGAGTAGACAAAAGTCGCGTATTAAGCGGGATCGCGTATTAAACGTGATTTGTATAATGTTGCAGAAACTGTGCTTATTTACACATCTAAACGTCTAAATGAACTTTAGAATTTTCGGTTATATGTTTACGGTCGAAAATTGTATCTTTAGGTATATTTAGATTGAAATTTAATTGTATTCAACTTTAACTCATTATTATTTTTTTAGGAACGACTGGAATAACTGCTGAAAATAAAAATGAATTTAAACGACTTTATTGTAGATTAATACGTTACAACCAAAAATAAAAAAAATAATTTCAAGCTTGACTAATTTTTTTTTTTGTTTTTTTTTTGTTTTTTTTAACGGAGGTAAAAAATTAAAAATATTAAACTTTTGAAAGCACAATCCAGTTGTTAAAATCATATTTAGTACTTGTAATAATGAGTGCCATTATAATCTATCATTTTCATTATAAAAGAAAATTATCCTTATTAATCTTTTTCTAAAAAATATTGTTAGCATAGCAAAAAGAAAAGAAAACGTAAAAGAATTAAACAACCTCAGTCGTATTTATTTAATCTTTACGAGTTTTTTTTTTTTTTTTTTTGCCTTTACTATGCATTATAAAACATATTAGGTGTATAATTTACATTTAAAACCTCACTAACAATAGGTATAATCATCTTTAATCATAATTTTATGACATATCTGAGTATCCTGAATTCGTCTTTCTCTACAGTGAAAACATACACGAAGCGAGAAACGCAGACTGTTAGTACGCGGGATCAAAGAATTCCAGTGTTGCTAATTTAGCGGGTTTTTTAAAATTCAAATATCTACCGCTATTTCCGATTAGTAATTTTTGCCTTAATTAATCTGTTATTAAATAAAGTAAATATTACTATTTGAAGTCGCTGTTTTTTATTTTAATATAAAAAATCCGATTACTTGGCAATACTGGAAAGGAGACAAGGAATTCGCGTCTTAAGCGTGATTTTTTGACTTAAACGACCGGAAATATCTCGCGTATTAAGCGGGATCGCGTATTAACCGTTCGCGTATTAAACGTGATATTTTTACATTAGCCTTATAGGCGATGTTCAAGGGATCGGAAAAAATCCGCGTATTAAGCGGGATCGCGTATTAACCGTGAGCGTCTTAACCGGGTTCCACTGTATATATATCAACATACAGATCAAATACAGGGTTGCTCAAAAGAATTGGAATACATATTTGGCTATGGGCGGTAACTACTGAAATCAGATTTTAAAATATTTACTTAGTTATCTTATTTACCTTATTTCCCTAAGTAACGAAGTTTCGTTAAAACTTTCAGGGAGTGTTGGAAAGTGTTTCATAATCTATACTGTACACATGATTTTTCTTACTTGTTTAACACTTTCCAACAAAGATGAAAAGTGTTTGACTTCGGTTTGTCTGACCATCTGTCCGTCTGTCCGCGCTCTAATTCTCGTGAATATACTCGGATTGCCTGAAATTTTTGGATGTTATTGACGTTTACCATAGCAGCTTCCCTATTTCAAATGAAGTTTGTAGCAGGTTTAGTTCATTTACAGGAACAATCAAAAGTATTCCTTTACATTATGACCAATAGGAAAAAATCCTTTCAAATGACTTTTAGTGATGTTACACGCTTTCAAACATAATAAATTTGATATGAATTTATTAGCTGCACTAAAATATGCATTATGTAGAACATGCGGTGCAAAGAATAGTTATTATTCATTTACAGGGCCACACAAAAGAATTCCGTTACATAATGATACATATATATCATCCTATATATCTCTATATAGGGGTGGAGGAAAATTGTTTGCGGCGTATTTTAATTATATTAAACTATTTCACATATAATTAAATTGATATACGTCGCTGAGGTTTACTATAATTGATTTCATGCATAATGCGAAGTGCAAAGCATTTACAGGGACACACAAAATTTTTCAGACACTATATTGTATTCGAAGTACCGTACATTATCGATGATTGCTGGAAATGCATTTTTAATTATGATATGCGCTTTTATGTTTCACTATATTTATGCGTACTATATGGTTTTTATAAATGCTCTAATTCATATACAGGGTTACGCAAAAGAATTCGTAAGGGTTACTGGGTATGAGCGCAAATTGCTTAAAGGTGGTTTTTAAATGAGTTATGCAGTTTTACGCTGAACTTCATTTAGTTTACAAGGAAATGTTTGTAGAATATAGATAAAATGATATACAGGGTCACGCAAAGAATTGGATACATGGCCGTCTATAAATGATAATTTCTGGAAATGTGATTTCAGTAGTTTTAAGAGCGTTTTAGTTTTAATTAAATTTTAGCTAAATAGTGGTGTGTAATAAAGGTTCTACCTAAACTAGAGGGTTGTACAAAAGTATTGAAGTATGCTTCCATCTATTAGTGTAAATTGCTAAAAAAGAAATTTTAGCCTGTTATGCGTTTTCTTGCTAAACTAAATTTCCCCATTATATAGTATATATATCAACCTACAGACCAAATACAGGGCTGTTCAAAAGAATTGAAATACATATTTGGCTATGGACGGTAACTGCTGTAATCAGTTTTTCAAATGTTTTATGCGTTTTTAAAAATGTTTACTTATTTATCTAATTTATCTTATTTCCTTAAATAACGAAGTTTTTTTAAAGCACTAGGGGGCGCTGCCCCCTACGAGCTACGCTCGTCAACCCCCGTTCAGACACCGCAGACTCTAAAAGCACGCTAATTTGATCGGCTTAAAAAATATTTCGGAAGATTGAATTATAAGTTTAAA
Organism: Maratus speciosus; assembly: GCA_963932465.1. Classification (NCBI taxonomy): domain Eukaryota; kingdom Metazoa; phylum Arthropoda; class Arachnida; order Araneae; family Salticidae; genus Maratus; species Maratus speciosus. The sequence goes on from OZ010791.1 coordinate 338,616,927, forward strand.
AACAGTGGCGATCTCCCTATAAACGGGTTTCTATTCATTTCTCTTTGATTGGGGAATTTTAAAGCCAAATCAGCGGCTGTTAAATGATACAATGGCTGTTTCCGTCTTTGATTAAATAAAATCAGTTGACATTTCAAAATAAGCTAATATAAAATGAATTAAATAAACAGAGTCTTTGCCTCCCGGTATTTTTTAGCAAAGCGAAAAGAAAGTTTTTTTTTTTTTTTTTTTTTTTTAATGACACTTTAAACGTATCGTTTTTAATCTGACGTAATTTTCACTAAACTTTTCTTTCTCCTTTTACTATTCACGTGAAAATGATTTTGTTAGAAATGAAATATTATTTGCGCTATCATAATAAAAATAGTTGAAAATATCATCTTTAAATATTACATAAATGTCTCGCGCAATTTTTAAATTTAAACAGTTTTGCAATATTATTTTTTGTTCATTTTACGTAATGTGTAAGGTGACGTAAATGTGACGTAATTTCTCCTATTTAAGACTTCTAACGCATGTTAACGAATTTATTATTTTACAACATTCTTTCACTTTTAAAATTCACGTGTAATATGGTTTTTATGATAATTTTCAGTGAGTTCCTGCTTTTTATATTTTCTTGTTTATAATAGTCACGTGTAAAATAAATTTTTAATTTGAAGCAAACATTATTGCTTGCGCTGTTTATACTGTTGGCAACAGATTAAATTAGTACAATTTTCTAAAATAAGTACAAAATATCTCTCGAAATGCTGAAAATGTGAATTTAAAATAGAAATAAAACCTCAAAAAATGAGTCAAATTAATAAACTGAGTGCAGTCTGCACACCGGAAAATTCTGACGCATAAAATGATCTAAAAATTATTAAATTCCGATGTACAGTTTTTGCTCCTATAAAACTTTTTTAATGGAACGATTTTGTCCAACTTTAGCATTAAATATCTCTTTAAATATTTCTTCGATTTGAAAACTGTCTGCATCAGCGTGTTCATCAAACATTTCTCTATAATTCCACCGATTTTCATATTTTTGTATGCAATATTTTGCTTAATATTAACGAAGAAAGACCTCCGGTCACAAAAAATTCAAAACCGGCGGCGGCGGCGGCGGTGACAGCGGTAGTTACTTTTTTTTAGAATAGAGAGATTCAGGAAGCGTTGGAAAGTGTTTCATAATCCATGCTTAACACATGATTTTTCTTTCTTGTTTAATTTTGGGAGGAAAATTATTTTCTATACTAATATTATAAATAAGTAAAGTTTGTTTATTTCTTTGTTTGAGGTAATCTCTGTAAATTCAAAAGAATGAATCTGAAGTATGAAGTCTGAATTCAAAAGTAATTGTATCAAACTGATGGTGTTACTCCCTGTTCCAACTCGGACCTTATCTATGCCACTATCCCAAAAAGGGTTCAGGAGCAAAAAAGTTCTACAAATACGATATCCGTGTTACAGAAGAGCCTAGAAACATGAAATTTGGATTGGTTAGTTACTTATAAGTTATAGCAAACCCCGCGGCTTTGCTCGCGTAACAGTTGAAATAAGCCAAGTGATATTTACAGGTCTAATTTTTATTAAAAGAAATTATACTTTTAGGAATAATTCAAAAATTACTATTTAAAACACAGTTTGACTAAACTTCATTATTACACTGCATTAAGCAGAAATTAGATTTAAATTAATAACAAGAACTAAAACTAAATAAATGATAATTTAGAAAATATTTTGAAACTTTTATGCTAAATTAATACGCTTATTTCAGTATTCATTTGAAGTTTTTAATTTTTTAGAAACCATCTTCTTACATCTTAAACTTAACCATCATGTCAAATTCCAAGTTTCTTGTCTAACGGTCTGCCATCTCTCTCAACATAAAATACTATGAAAACTAAAATACACTTAGAAATCTTCGAAGTGCCCCCTACACGTTCCATATCAATGAAAATCCCCAATATTTTTTATAAAAGTTTGGTTTATATATAAAAATAAAATAAAGCATAGAATTTTATATATTTGAATTTAAAGGTTAAAAAAAATTTTTTTTTGAAATATTTTGAAATTTTTTCGAAAAATTTTTGAAATTTTGAATTTTTTTTTACTTTTAAATTTAATTATATAAAATTCGATGCTCTATTTTATTTATATATATAAACCAAACTTTTATAAAAAATACTGGGGATTTTCATTGATATGGAAGACGCAGATTTCGAAGATTTCTAAGACAACGCCTAAAATTCCATTTTTTTCTCAAAAATAATTTTTTAAAAAATTTTTTTGTGATAAATGCATGCCATAATGTATATAATGTACCCTTGAATAATATTTAAGTTGAAATTTACAAAAATAAAAAAAAATATTTTTAAGGATTTTAAGCTCTACTGTCCCCTTAATCTGCCAACATTAATTTTGAAATCGGTTTGGTATTTACTAATATTCCACAGAAACGTAATTTAGAAAGCTTTAAAAGGCCTTTTAGGATTTCTTTATACCCTCGAAACATCCCAACGGCAACGGCTGGATGGATTTTAATGAACGAGGTCCCTACACTGTAAAAAAAAGGGACTATAAAACGGAAATACTACTGGCAATCTAGACACCAGTACTATTTCCGTTTTTTTACGGGAATTTTTACCCATAAATTACAGAAAATTTTTACCCATAAATTATAGTAAAATTTCCGTTTTTCTGATTAAAAACGGAAAATTTTCTGTAATTTATAGGTAAAAATTCCCGTAAAAAAAAACGGAAATAGTACTGGCGTCTAGATTGCCAGTAGTACTTCCGTTTTTTGGTCCTTTTTACAGTGTATCAACTTGTCTTAACCCTCTCGCTGCGCAGCCCGAGATATGCTCGGCCATGCATTTTTTCGTCAAATTAATACTATTTGGTTATTCCCACCAGTTATTTTTTAGCGAAAACCTTGTCTGATTTAATCAGGACATTTTCCCCGATTACTACAGTCAAAAATTTCTGCTTTAAAGAACCGATGATAAACGATTAAAAATTCTGTAAAAGACGCTCATTGCCAAGAATTACTTACGCAGCGAGAGGGTTAACTGCCCGATTGTTATAGGCTAGGTTTTGTTTTAATAAATTCAAAATGGCGGCCGTAAAATACAAAATAGACGTAGAGACGAAAAAAATTTTTTACGCACCTAAAGGTACACCTTAAGTGTAATAACATGTACAAGCTAACCCCTTTCCCTTTCAGGTTTTTTTTTCTTTTTCTTTTTGACTACCGCCTCTTTATTATTCTTAGTTGCACATAGGCTATAGCCTGCACAAGCTACCGGACCCTCTCCAGTGGGAAGTCTACGGAGTCAGTTTCTACGCGGTGGGGTACGGTAGATAGGCGAGTCTCATCCCTCTGCATCGTTATGTTTGTCTAGCATTTCGGCCCAAAATTAACTTTTGGTGCAACTTGTCTATCTGCGGCGCTCCATTTTTTTTTTTAAATTTCTTTTTCTTTTTTTTTTTTCTTCTTTTTTTTTTTTAATTTAATTTAATTTTTATTTATTTATTTATTTTTTTTTGCTTCCTCACCCCCTCCAATCCTTTTTCTTATGACAAGTCTGCACCAACAATTCGGCTTCTAAATCCCAGGTCATTCAGAAGTAGTTCGGGCAGCGGTGGCCCAGTTGGCAGAGCATCGAATCCGCAGCTAAGGCCGCGGGATCGAGGCATACTGCTGGCTATAATCCGCCATGTACGCTAATGGCGCCTGGTGCATGTAAAATCCGTCGTGGGTGCAAAGTCCTCCAAGTTACCTGTGCATTATACCTCTGGAGGTGCCTTGCCAGGTGAAGGTCTCGTCATCTGATCAAGGTTCTAAATTACGAGACCAACATGAGTAGCAATGTGCAGGTGCCGAACAACAGGTTATAACGTTAAGTAACCGGCAAAACATGGTATACACAAACGAGCAGTAGGCACTGCAAATAGGATGACGATCGAGGCAATGATGTCAGGTTTATTGCCGCTTCGCGGCGGTTAGGCGGTCTTTCGCCCCGATGCCAGGTACTAAACCCGTTAAGCTGGGGCATCCCGGCAGGTAGGGGCCTGGTCATCGGTTAGAAGGAAGAAGGAAGATCAACCATTTTTAGCGTTTGATCAAACCCGGAAATGCGCCTAAAATCGATATTTTAAATAGCGGACCCCTAAAAGTTCCCCCCCCCCTAGACGGAATTTCGGGACAAAAATGGTGCCATCTAACGTGAGATCGTTTGTAGAGATTTGATCAACCATTTTTAGCGTTTGATCAAACCCGGAAATGCGCCCAAAATCGATATATTTAACAGCGGACCCCAAAAAGTTACCACTTCCTTGGCGGATTTTCGGGACAAAAATGTTCTCATCTAAGGTGAAATTGTTTGTAGAGATTTGATCAAGCATTTTTAACGTTTTATCAAACCCGGAAATGCGCCCAAAACCGATATTTTTTAGCTTCACACCCCTAAAAGTTAGCCCCTCTTCTACGGAATTTCGGGACAAAAATGGTGCCATCTAACGTGAAAGCGTTTGTAGAGATTTGATCAACCATTTTTAGCGAGAGATCAAACCCGGAAATGCGCCCAATATCGATATTTTTAGCAGCGGACACCTAAAAGTTAGCCCTTCCTTGGCGGAATTTCGGGACAAAAATGCTGTCATCTAACATGAAATTGTTTGTAATTATTTGATCAACCATTTTTAGCGTTTGATCAAACCCGGAAAATAAAACAAAATGTATATATTTAGCAGCGGACACCTAAAGGTCAGACCACCCTTGACCGAATTTCGGGACAAAAAATGGTGTCATCTAACGTGAAATCGTTTGTAGAGATATTATCAACAATTTTTAGCGTTTGATCAAACACGAAAGTGACCTCAAAATCGATATTTTTAGGTTCACACCCCTGAAAGTTAGCCCCTCCTTGACGGAATTTCGGGGCAAAAAGGGTGCCATCTAACGTGAAATCGATTGTAGAGATTTGATCAACCATTTTTAGCGTTTGTTCAAACCCGGAAATGCGGCCAAAATCGATATTTTTAGCAGCGACCCCTAAAAGTTAGCCCTCCTTGACGGAATTTCGAAGAAAAATGATTACATCTAACGTGAAATCGTTTGTAGAGATTTGATCAACCATTTTTAGCGTTTGATCAAACCCGGAAATGCGCCCAAAATCGATATTTTTAACTCCACACCCCTAAAAGTTAGCCCCCCCTTGACGGAATTTCTGGACAAAAATGATGCCACCTAACGTGAAATCTTTTGTAGAGATTTGATCAACCATTTTTAGCGTTTGATCAAACACGGAAATGCGCCTAATATCGATATTTTTAGCTTCACACCACTAAAAGTTAGCCCCCCCCCCTTGACGGAATTTCCGGACAAAAATGATGCCATCTAACGTGAAATCGTTTGTAGAAATTTGATCAACCATTTTTAGCGTTTGATCAAACCCGGAAATGCGCCTAAAATCGATATTTTTAATAGCGGACCCCTAAAAGTTATCCACCCCCTAGACGGAATTTCGAACAAAAATGATGCCATCTAACGTGAAATCGTTTGTAGAGATTTGATCAACCATTTTTAGCGTTTGATCAAACCCGGAAATGCGCCCAAAATCGATATTTTTAACTCCACACCCCTAAAAGTTAGCCCCCCTTGACGGAATTTCTGGACAAAAATGATGCCACCTAACGTGAAATCTTTTGTAGAGATTTGATCAACCATTTTTAGCGTTTGATGAAACCCAGAAATGCTCCCAAAATCGATATTTTTAGCTTCACACCACTAAAAGTTAGCCCCCCCCCCTCTTGACGGAATTTCCGGACAAAAATGATGCCATCTAACGTGAAATCGTTTGTAGAGATTTGATCAACCATTTTTAGCGTTTGATCAAACCCGATAATGCGCCTAAAATCGATATTTTTAATAGCGGACCCCTAAAAGTTATCCCACCACCCTAGACGGAATTTCGGGACAAAAATGGTGCCATCTAACGTGAGATCGTTTGTAGAGATTTGATCAACCATTTTTAGCGTTTGATCAAACCCGGAAATGCGCCCAAAATCGATATTTTTAACTCCACACCCCTAAAAGTTAGCCCCCCTTGACGGAATTTCTGGACAAAAATGATGCCACCTAACGTGAAATCTTTTGTAGAGATTTGATCAACCATTTTTAGCGTTTGATGAAACCCAGAAATGCTCCCAAAATCGATATTTTTAGCTTCACACCACTAAAAGTTAGCCCCCCCCCTCTTGACGGAATTTCCGGACAAAAATGATGCCATCTAACGTGAAATCGTTTGTAGAGATTTGATCAACCATTTTTAGCGTTTGATCAAACCCGATAATGCGCCTAAAATCGATATTTTTAATAGCGGACCCCTAAAAGTTATCCCACCACCCTAGACGGAATTTCGGGACAAAAATGGTGCCATCTAACGTGAGATCGTTTGTAGAGATTTGATCAACCATTTTTAGCGTTTGATCAAACCCGGAAATGCGCCCAAAATCGATATATTTAGCAGCGGACGCCTAAAAGTTAGCCCCTCCCTTGACGGAATTTCGGGACAAAAATGGTGCCATCTAAGGTGAAATTGTTTGTAGAGATTTGATCAACCATTTTTAACGTTTTATCAAACCCGGAAATGCGCCCAAAACCGATATTTTTTAGCTTCACACCCCTAAAAGTTAGCCCCTCCTCTACGGAATTTCGGCAAAAAAATGGTGCCATCTAACGTGAAAGCGTTTGTAGAGATTTGATCAACCATTTTTAGCGAGAGATCAAACCCGGAAATGCGCCCAATATCGATATTTTTAGCAGCGGACACCTAAAAGTTAGCCCTTCCTTTGCGGAATTTCGGGACAAAAATGCTGTCATCTAACATGAAATTGTTTGTAATTATTTGATCAACCATTTTTAGCGTTTGATCAAACCCGGAAATTAAAACAAAATGGATATATTTAGCAGCGGACACCTAAAGGTCAGACCACCCTTGACCGAATTTCGGGACAAAAAATGGTGTCATCTAACGTGAAATCGTTTGTAGAGATATTATCAACCATTTTTAGCGTTTGATCAAACACGAAAGTGACCTCAAAATCGATATTTTTAGGTTCACACCCCTGAAAGTTAGCCCCTCCTTGACGGAATTTCGGGACAAAAAGGGTGCCATCTAACGTGAAATCGTTTGTAGAGATTTGATCAACCATTTTTAGCGTTTGATCAAACACGGAAATGCGCCTAAAATTGATAATTTTAACAGCGGACCCCTAAAAGTTAGCCCCCCCCCCCTTGACGGAATTTCGGGACAAAAATGGTGCCATCTAACGTGAGATCGTTTGTAGAGATTTGATCAACCATTTTTATCGTTTGGTCAAACCCAGAAATGCGCCCAAAATCGATATTTTTAGCAGCGGGCACCTAAAAGTTAGCCCCCCTTGACGGAATTTCGGGACAAAAATCATGCTATCTAACGTGAAATCGTTTATAGAGATTTGATCAACCATTTTTAGCGTTTGGTCAAACCCGGAAGTGACCCAAAATCGATATTTTTAGGTTCACACCCCTAATAGTTAGCCCTATCCTTGACGGAATTTCGGGACAAAAATGGTGCCATCTAACCTGAAATCGTTTGTAGAGATTTGATCAATCATTTTTAGAGAGAGATCAAAGCCGGAAGTGCCCCCAAAATCGATATTTTTATGTGCAGTCCTCTATAAATTAGCCTCCCCCCTTGATGGAATTTTGGGAATATTATCTACTGTTCGGGAAAGTATTTCTGAAGTATGTTTGAAATGATACCTGTTGTGTTTAGTGCTAAAGAAAAGTGAAATAACGTTGTCCACCTCTTTTGTTGTTAAGAAGTTCTGCCTGCGCACTGCCCCCCACACACACCGTGCGGAGGCAAGCGCAAGAAGATACATTATTGTTGAATGCGTTATGAAACAAAAGGCTAATTATTAAATACTTTTAATTAGCAGCTATTTCTTTTAAATGTTATTTGATATAAAGTTATTTTATTTATAATAGTGATATTTTCTTCTTTGAATCAATAAATTATGTGAATAATAAATATATGACCATCTGTATATCACTGCAAACAAAAGAATCAATTTAAAAAATCAAAAGAATTTTTATACATTGATAACGATATCATTAGGGAAGGGGGGGGGGGGTGTTAGTGGAATGATAACGTATGATATCGTAAGTGCAGGAGTGGGCGTCTAAAATTGCTAAAAAGTTGATAACATTATACGTGTACAGCTCCTAACCATTGGGTAATTTACTTAAAGACTATCCGTCCACTAAAATAAGTTATTATTTTTTTAAATCTAATCACGGACTTGTCTTGAACATTTCCATACGTCCCCCCCCCCCCCCCTTCTCAAATTAAATCCTGCTATGCTATTGTTGTTATTTTTTAGTGTAAGGAAACATAATATGAATCTTTGTCTTTTATTAACACATTTATTGACATACATTTGACCTGTGCGCTTGGCGTCAAGGGTTCGCTTATAAGTCATCGTCAATATATACATGGCCGAGATAGCACACACAAGGAAATTTACAACACAGACAAATATAGCTGGGAGCTCCACAAACGTTTATTAGCATAACTTCAAAACTTCAAATCCATAGTTGCCATTACGAAATCTGAAGGAATTCCAAATGAAAAAATAAAATCACCGCGCCCACATGTTGATCAGATTCTCATTCATTAACAAAATATCTTTCTCAGTCAATTTTTCTTATCGGAAACTAGTAACTCTGAATTTTGTGGACGTCAGCTCTTTTCAAAATAAACATTATACACTTTTGAGACCCTTGACTCCGGCCGGAAATTAAGATGCATCTACTATTTTGCGGTTCAGTTTGGTACCCACCTGTCAGTTTGTTTTTATGAATCGAGAATCCGTTCATGGATTATTATTATTATTATTATTATTATTATTATTATTATTATTATTATTATGCCTTATTTTTCAACTCTTATCTCTAAAAAATAAGCAATATTTACAGTGATCCTTATTTCTGTTTTGGATATCCGAATCAGTATACTATAGGGGTCTGCACGGGTCGGAATTACCAGCTCCAGGACCGGCCCGTACAGAAGTAAGTGAAAACAGGCCCGACCCGACACAAAATATTCCGATTTTTCTTAACATATAATTAGGATGCCTTTAAAGAATACTGCATACATATTTATGGGATAGTTTTATACAGTATATTTTAAAATTACGATTTGTTCGCAAGACAGAAAATACACAACAGCAACATTAAGGATTGCATAGTTATTTAGACATTTCAGCATTCCCACAAGGATTCATTTAAAAATTAACGTAAATTATAATAAACAAAAAGGAGTGTTAAAAACATAACTTTTGAAGCTGTATAATTAAAAGTAAATTTGTGAAAATATTTATCTGTCATTTATTAAGGCTTCGGAAAACGCATATGATTGGCACGTGTTCTTATTCAGAAACTATGTAATAGAATGGCGTTAAATATTTTTTGATAAAGGTGATATATCTTTGAGAAAATACTGTCAAAGTTAGAGTTTTGAATCGAATTTCCGGAAGCGACATCACAGGAATGGAGAAAAACATGCTGTCACGTGACAAGAATCTCTTGTATCTCGACAAGTCATTTATTTATCTGAACCAGTAAGTTGTGTTAATGTCGGTAGAATACGATCGTGATAGAAGAAAAAATCGAATGATTCGTTTAGTATGTGCTCAGTGAATCTGTTTGGATTAACAACGTAATTTTCGATGTCCTTCAAAACATCACATCTATAAATTAAATTAACTTACAAACTAATATAACTGCGACGAAATTTTCTCATGAAATTTAAAATGCCACAAAGTCATCTTACGACAAATCAAAGCTTTTAAAGTCATATTTTCTGCAGCTGGTAAAGTAACTACAAGTACTTACTCACCCAGTGTGGAAAAAAATAATTTTGCATCCATTGTTAATAGAAAATATTGAAGGTTAAAAAAGTTCGGAAAAACTATTTTCAAACCATTTTTGTCCCAAAAATCCGTCAAGAGGGGGCTAAATTTTAGGGGTTTGCAAACAAAAATATGGATTTTTTGGCACTTCCGGGTTTGATCAAACACAAAAAATGGTTGATTAAATCTCTACAATGGAACCATTTTTGTCCCGAAATTGCGTCAAGGGGGGGGGGGGGGGGGCTAACTTTTAGGGGTGTGAAGCTAAAAATATCGATTTTGGGCGCATTTCCGGGTTTGATCAAACGCTAAAAATGGTTGATCAAATCTTTACAAACGATTTCACGTTAGATAGCACCATTTTTGTTTCCGAAATTCTGTCAAGGGGGGGGGGGGGCTAACTTTTAGGGGTGTGAAGCTAAAAATATCGATTTTGGGCGCATTTCCGAGTTTGATCAAACGCTAAAAATGGTTGATCAAATTTCTACAAACGATTTCACGTTAGATGGCACCATTTTTGTCCCAAAATTCCGTCAAGGGAGGGGATAACTTTTAGGCGTCCGCTGCTAATTATATCGATTTTGTGCGCATTTCCTGGTTTGATCAAACGCTAAAAATGGTTGATCAAATCTCTACATTAGAGATGTGTCATTTGTTGAGGAACGACTCCAAAGGAACGATTCCGGCAGTGAAACTGAAGGAACGATTCCATTCTGTAAAAAGGAACGACTCCTCGGAATCGGTCCTTTTTGGAACGGTTCCTCGGATTCGGTCCTTTTTGGAACGGTTCCTCGGATTCGGTCCTTTTTGGAACGGTTCCTCGGATTCGGTTCTTTTTGGAACGGTTCCTCGGAATCGGTCCTTTTTGGAACGATTCCGAAAAGGAACGGTTCCTCGGAATCGGTCCTTTTTGGAACGATTCCGAAAAGGAACGGTTCCTCGGAATCGGTCCAAAATGTACCGACTCCGAAAAGGACCGATTCCTCGGAGTCGTTCCGAAAAGGACCGATTCCTCGGAGTCGGTCCATTTCAGAATCGTTCCAAAAAGGACCGATTCCGAGGAACCGTTTCAAAAAGGACCGATTCCGAGGAACCGTTCCAAAAAGGACCGAATCCGAGGAACCGTTCCAAAAAGGACCGAATCCGAGGAACTGTTCCGAAAAGGACCGATTCCTCGGAGTCGGTCCGAAATGGACCGACGGTTCTTTTCTTGTAGACTGGCCAGTTTTAATAAATTAAAATACGTTATTTTATTTCAAAATAACAGATTTTGATTCTATTAAAGCTGACTTTATTGTCAAAATATCCTTCTAATGTGTGTGCCCCCCCCCCCCTCCTTAAAAAAAAAGAAAAGTAAAGAAAGAAAGAAAAAAGAAATTGAAGTGCGGGGCGGATTAGGGCGTTTAATAAACATTACTATTTCATCTTCTTGTGCTAAATTAATCTGAAAGAAATAATTAAAAAAAATATTTTATACGAATTGGATTTTTTACACCTGAGTGAAAAAGTGCCCGAGATGGGATTCGAACCCAGAAACTTTACGTGCTTTACCGTTTGAGTACCTGGACCCCGAGGGTAATGGAACACCATGTGTACTTTAATACACTAATACATTTTCTAATTGGTAAATGTATCATACGAAATGAATTTTTCTAAATGAATTCTTAAGGCTGTTCTCAAATCCAAAAAGATAAATTTGTGACAAAAGTTTTAATTTATTTTTATTCGGAAATGCATGAAACGAGCAGGTGTTGTTGTTCAGAAACTATGTAATCGAACTGTTTTTTCCGTTTTTTTTTTTTTTTTTTTTTTTGCAAACGCAATAGGCCTTTCAGAAAATAGTGTCAAAGTGGGCGTTTTGAACCGAATTTCCGCGCGAAAGAGGCATAATTTCTAAAAAATGGGTGAAAAACATGTTTGTCACGTGATCAAAATCGATTATAACTCAATAGGTAATTTAATGATCAAAAGATGGAAAACACAGTTCAAATTCCAAATCGCTTCCATGGTCAAACATTCCAATTTTATATCTTTCCGTTAAAAAATGAATTTGTAAATATGTCAAAACGTTTTACGCTTGTTGAGCAGATCACTTAAGAACAGCCTTAAGAAAAACAAAGAAAATGCTGGTTTAATTACTAGTGAAAAATATTTTTTTTAATCTGACTAGAAACAGTTTTGAATAATGTAAGAAATATATCACTAGGCCATAAAAATTGCATTTTAATAGGATAATAATAACTGATTTTCAATTATTTTAATAATTGTAGAGTTACGCACTTTAATGCATATTTCACTATTTCATGTTTTTTTCCTCAAACATAATTTCAATTTGAGAATCCTCTTTGTCAAAATAAATGTATGGCCAGCTACGAGCTCTCGAGTACCACTTTATTTCCACAGTTTGGCGTCTTGTTTTTCTCTCCTGAAGAAGATGATTAAAAAAATCTCGAAATTCCCTAAGATTGTTGTTTTAATCAACTTACGAAAACTTATTCGAAAACCTTGGAATTGAATTATTTTTTAAATCTTATTTCAATTATGTGACGAAGAGAACATTATCATAACTGGCTTGTTTCTCTGTTATTTTACGCTGCATATACGTAAAATATATCGTTATAAGTGTTCGGTACTTCCTTACAAATATTTTCGAACACATAAATACTTTAATTGAAAGTAAATTCATTTATTTCAACTAATGGAAATCTGAAATAAATTATATTTCTTAAACTTATTTTGCTGTTCAATTTAAATTATAATTTATCTCTGATTTTAATTATTATTTTAATTCCTTAAAGGATCAACTACCTTTTTTAACCTCTCAAAAAATCTAAGTTCTTTTAACAGCTTATATTGAAATTTGATTCTTTTGAAACATATTTAATAACATATAGGTTTATTACATAGAGTAAAATCTGTTAGAACAAGGAATTTTTGTAAAACGTTTCTTTCTTTCTTAAGATAATGAATATTTCAAAAAGCATAATGTCTAATAATAATAATAAGATAACAGTAACAGTGGTGGGTGGGATTGAAATAATTTAACCGCGGTTCGCTCTCTTAATGGCCGTTTTGAGTATAAAAACGGGAAAGAAAAATCACGTGCTACATATAGATTATCGGACTTTCTCCAACACTGCGACACACACATACATATATATATATATATATATATATATATATAAAGCTGCAAATTTTATGCTTGTTTCGGTTTAATAGATTTATGTTAACCCTCTTCCTACCAGAGGGGTTCAATGGCCCGACAGGTACATTTATAATGATATTTCTAATTTATTTTAAAAACTGAAATTTCTGTAAATATGTGTTTTTTTCTGGGATGTTCTATTCTTTTGAGTAGAACATTCCAGAAAAAGTCACATATTTACAAAATTTTCATCTTTTAAAATGTGAAAAATCAATTTGAATGTATCTATCGGGTCTGTTGCACCGGTCTGGTATGCGGAAGGTTAATATTGCATTTAAAAAGTTTTACAATATACGAATTTAATTATTGGTTTCCAAAGAATGCACGTTGTGATTTTGTACAGTTTTTTCAATTGTTATTTTACTTCTATTTCTTGCTAAATAATTAGAATTTAAATAACTGTGACTTTGTTTTAATTCAACGTAAAATAAAAGCCCCCCCCCCAAAAAAAAAAACAGGTTTATCGTAGTAATTTCTTATAATAATTCAGATTTCTTGATCGTTATTGATACTCGTAAATCCCGAAATCAATGCCACGATTAATGCCTGTTACTTTGGTGATGGATAATACATATCTGAGTTTAATTTAGATCAAATCAATGGTCCCTTCATACTAAACTAAATTTAATGTTTCAAGCCTAATACCAAATTTCCGTTTTTATTGAGGTAAAACTTACTGCAAATACGATACTAAATTTTATGTATTTTCCTTTCTTATTGTTATTCTTTTCACTTAGAAGATTTATTTATTTATTTGCTTTTTTTTTCTTAAATTACATAAAGTTTTCTGAAAAGTTCGAATTTAACAAAATGTTTTATCTATTTTAAATAGTTTTGACAATAAAAAGTTTAACTCCGAATAAAAAATAGTCAAATTCTCAAAAAATTAAGGTTGGTATTATCTATAACACGTTTACAACAGATATCTTTCATTCAACGGCCGAAACATCGTCAAAAGGATAGTTCTTTATATAGTACTACACTCTGTAATAATAATAGACATACTTTTAATTTGTTTAATTTAATTAAACCAATAAACCGTTTTTCAGTTAAAATGTTAGCAAATTTCAAATTCAAAGAAATAGAACTTTGAAGTTTAGTGAATCACTATATCTTTTGGCGGAGATAATATGTACTATATATGAATAAAATCATATATATTACTATATATATATATATATATATATATATTATAATATTAATATATATAATATTATCTTATAAATATCACTAGCCATAGCCATGCTGCTAATGAATCTGAATCTGTTTACAAATCATCTGAAGGAACTTTTACCCTTTCGTGTAACACAAGTGTTCCATGACTTCATGAGTTATTAAGCTCCAAAGATCCCTATCCAAACAAACATATTAGCATCGCAATTCACTCACACCGAACTGAGGTTCTGTATGATATAAGTGGAGAGAGGGTGACGGCGGATAAGGGTGTGAAATTAGAGAAATTCCTGTAGGTTCTCGTGAAATTGGAACTTTAAAAAGAGTTGTAAGTTTACTGAAATTCTACGTAGTTAACAGCAGTTCACAAATAGCGATGTTAGGGTAAAAGACAAGACATACATCAGTCACTCAGGAAAGACAGTGTGCAAAAACGTGCTTTACTTTTTAACTCTTTCCAATAAAGTTAGTGTTTATGAATGCGGTTTGTCTGTCCGTCAGACCGTCTGTTCACGCTCTAAGGCAAGTCATACACTAAGGCGACACATAAGACATGTCGCTTGAATTCGCTAGAAAAACTGGTTTAAAACAAGTTTGCAACAACTTCGTTCTTTGTTTCGACCGGTTTTTGCACTTCATGTTGCGCTTTGTGTCGTTCTGTGGTCTCAGTGTGTGATATACCTAACTCCCGTAAATATACTCGGATTCCCATGCAATTGATATATATTGATGATGTTTACCATGGGATGTTTGGTATTTGTTGGAAAACGTCACAGTGTAAGTGATTTTATGTCCAACATCACCTCGCTTGTGAAATGACAATTTCCTCGTGAAATATGCAACGCGTTTTTTAGTTGTGAAATATGTTCCAAGATGGCGACACTTCCCTGAGCTATGGTGGCGTAAGATCGCAAACTAGCGAACAATTGTGTAAAAGACTTTTGTTTCGAAAAGGCGACAACAGATCGCAGCACTACAGAACTTTTCTGATAGACTCATTTTAAATAGGCCCTTTTTTTGCTTGTTAAGCAGTTTTTATTGTTTCAGGTTTTTTACTCTGTTTTAACTCTTGTGGGCCCCTTTTTTACTTCTTCACTTGAAGGCCCGATTTTGTGAGGCCAAGACGCACGGTTTTTCGTGCGTTAACTCTTTGTCTTATGGAAGACCAAAGTCTCCTACTGGATTTCCAACATCATTACTCTTATATTATTCATATTTAACCCTTTTACTTTATATTTTTTAGTGTGTGTGTGTGGAACCCTGTAATCAAGATATTCTTCAAGAATTAAATATTTTTTTTTCTCTACAACTGCATCTGCATTATTCAAAGATGATATTTTTCACGATTCACAACATCTACTCATTAAATAAAAAATTATAGGTTGTTTTCACATGAAGAAAACCAGCGTATGCCTGCTTTACCAGAAAGGTAAGAAAATAAATTTCTATCTTTCATTATTGATGTAAAAACTTTTGGTATAACAATTTTATATTTATACTGGGTCCTTAGCTTCATGCTAATCGCGAACTCACCCTTTCTAGATATTTTAATAGATTATGAAGGCTGAGTTGAAAGGGAAAGTAAATAAATAAAAAAAAAAACCCAGTAATAAAAATTTGTTTATCTGATTGTGATAAAATGATGAACAAGATGCACATATGAGATATGAAATATTGAAATATATACATGAAAATAAAAATAAATGTGCATGAATAAATAACGATATATATAATATCGCAAAAAGAGCATTATTGTGAACGAATATTGATTGATTATTGTGAATAACTGATCATTTTATTTATACTTATAACATATTCTAAGAAATTATTTTAAGAAAGTCACAAACTTCTTATAGTAAATATATTTGTTATCAAAGAATTTATAAAACTTGAATAACACGCTATGTCTGCCTCAAAAGAAATTACGGCAGTAGAGAAACTAAATGATAATAATTACAATCATTGGTGTTTCAAATTAGAAAATCTGTTAATTAAAGACGATTTATTCAAATATATAACAGAATCTCCACCTGCCTCACCCGATGATACATATACTAAAAACGCGGCTAAGGCGAAAGCCATAATTTGTTTGTGCATTGAAAATATACAAATTGTGCACATCAGACATTTGACATCTCCCAAAGAAATTTGGGAAAGATTAAAAGGTGTTCACCAAAGGGCGAATTTATCATCCAAATTATTCCTTTTAAGGAAACTATATTCGCAAAGGCTCAATGAGGGTGGAGACTTAAATCTACATATCAACAATATTTTAACTATCCGCGACAAACTCGCTGCCATTGGAGAGCTCATAAATGATTCGCACATCGTGGCTCTTATGCTTTGCAGCTTGCCTCAGTCATATGCTCCTCTTATAACGAGCATGGAGGCTAGAGACGAAAAGGATCTAGACCTCGAGTTTGTAAAAAACAAACTCATCGACGAGTACTCTCATCGAATCGAATACAAAAACACCAGCACACGACCAAGGGACACAGCATATAAAATTATAAATAAAGGAAACAAAAAATATTGCAGCTTCTGTCAACGAGATGGGCACGCTCGTTCAGAATGTTACAAATTGAAAAACAAACAGAAAAACCATTACCAAAGAAGTGAAAATTATAACAGTAATAAATTTAACAACCATGCCAACTTTAAAGCCAATTCGGTAAACACCAAAAATCAACACAATGGTAGTAAAACCGACTCCTCGAATTTCTGTTTCAACAGCAAGTCAAATATAGAGGATGAGGTCAACCAATCGATCATTCCTCTCTTCCCAGTGGAAAACAATTTTGAAATTGAGTCAGTAAAAATTAACCAAACACAAACAACAGATCCAAACACATATATCATTGACTCGGGTTGTACCAGGCACGTTGCATCAGCAAAAACAAATTTTGCTACATTCACAGCCGGGAATTTTGAGAATATAACAATCGCTAATGGAAAAAGGCTTAATTCGGAAGGTATGGGCGACGTAAAAATAAAAACAGACAAAAACCACTACATTACACTAAGAAACGTATTATACTGTCCAGAACTAAAGGGCAATTTATTGTCAGTTAAGAAAGCCACTGAAAATAATATAAAGGTAATTTTCGAGAAAAATGCATGTTTATTTGTCAAAGATGATAATATAATCTTGACAGCTAAATTAAATGATAATCTCTACGTATTAAACCCTGAAGATGATTACGGCTATACTATAAATACTCAAACTTTCTGTAACAATACAAATTGTATTTCATTGTGGCACCGAAGACTCGGACACAAAAATTTTGATGATATTAAATACCTTGTTAATCATGAATTAGCCAATGGGATAACAATTAACAAATGTAAACATGACACGCGATGCACCAAGTGCATTGAAGGGAAACTTTCCGCTCTGCCCTACCCTAAAGTAGCCACAAACAGAAGCAAAGACATCGGTACCCTCGCACATTCCGATATATGTGGCCCCATGAATACTGAAACGATATGAGGGAAAAGGTACTTTATAACATTTACGGATGATTATAGCAGGTACACAATAACATACTTAATCGCGCACAAATCGGAAGCCGTTATCAAACTGAAAGAATACATAGCGCTAACAAAAAATAAATTTGGCAAGTTGATAAAGGCAATAAGGTCCGATAACGCAAAAGAGTATATCAGTGACGAATTTGAAAACTGCCTGATAGAAAACGGGATAGAGCGTCAATTGAGTGTTCCCTATTCTAGCCCACAGAACGGCGTTTCAGAAAGAAAGAATAGAACGATAGTGGAAATGGCTAGAACCATGTTGTCGGACGCCAAGTTACCTAAGCAATTCTGGGGGGAAGCTGTCATGTCCGCCACCTACCTCATCAACCGTCTACCAACAAAGGCTAACAAAAATAACATGACACCCTATGAACTTTGGCATAAAAGAAAACCCGATCTCTCGAACATCAAAACATTCGGATGTAAGGCATTTGCCTATGTCGACAAACCTAAAAGAAATAAATTAGATGAGAAAGCCATCGAGGGAATAATGTTGGGATATGATTTCAGAAGCAAGGGCTATAGGATATATACGGGTGAAAATAAAATTATAATATCTAGAACCGTAAAATTCTTCGAAGAAGGTATAAAAGATGAGGAAATTATACCCGCCAAAGAAAATCAAAACATCGAACAAACTCCCACAGATAATATTGAAATTGATCTAGAAGAGTGCGACGATGATCAGAATAACACCCCGACCGACACATCCCTTGAGCCGAGAAGATCGCAGAGACAAAATCGTGGCGTACCACCTAACCGTTATGGAATAAGCGCAAACCTGTGTCAAATTCAGGAGCCAAAGTCATGGACAGACCTACAAAATATCAATGACGCAGAAACTAAAGATAAATGGCTAAAAGCCACTAGTGAGGAAATAGATTCTCTGAAGCAAAATAATACTTGGAGATTAATAAAACATATCCCGGGAAAACGCATCATAGGTTGTAGGTGGACGTTTAAGGCAAAAAGGGGAGCCAACGGGTCTATAGAGCGATATAAAGCCAGATTGGTCGCTAAGGGATATGCTCAAAAATATGGAAGCGATTTCGACGAGACCTACGCACCCGTTGTAGCGCATACCACCCTACGAGCATTCTTAAACGCAGCGGTGTACAAAGATCTTAAAATAACTCACCTAGATGTCAAAACTGCTTTCTTACATGGCGATTTAGAAGAGGAGGTTTATATGCATCAGCCAGAGGGATACATAACAAAAGGGGAAGAAGATAAAGTGTGTAGTTTAAACAAAGCGATTTACGGCCTTAAGCAGGCAGCTAGGGCGTGGAACCAAAAAATAAGTAAATCTCTAAAAGAACTAAATTTCGTTGAATGCGCGTCAGACAAATGTCTGTACAAAAGAGTCCAAGATGGAAAAATCGCATACATAATAGTGTATGTTGATGACATCTTAGTCGCAGGAGACAAAACAGACACACACGAAATATACACTGAATTATCAAAGCAATACGAAATCAAAAATTTGGGTCAAGTAACACAATATTTAGGCATAAACATAAAGGAAACAGCAAACGGTAATCTAGAATTAGACCAGGAACACAAAATAATACAAATCGCAGAAAAATTCAATTTGTTAAATGGTAAGCCTACGTATACACCCATGAATACTAACTACTTTAATCTAGATCCAAACGGGAAACTAATGGGAGATAACGTAAAATTTAGACAGGCTATAGGAGGGCTTCTATACATTGCAACTTTAACTAGACCCGACATAGCATCAGTCGTTAACATCCTGGGAAGAAGGAATGAATCCCCAAGGGAAGTCGATTGGCAAGCTATCGAGAAATTAATTAGATATCTGCTTACTACCAAAGATCTTAAATTCGTCATAGATAAAACAAAACCTCCAATCCTAACGGCATATAGCGATGCCGATTGGGGGAACGGCAGAATAGACAGGAAATCAACCACTGGAAACTTGTTTAAATTAGGAAATAATATATTGGCATGGTCATCGAGGAAGCAGAGTTGCACAGCACTCTCGTCCACGGAGGCTGAATATATCGCTGCCTCTAATGCAGGTCAAGAGATTTCGTGGTTGTTAGACCTGTTAAATGACCTCGAACTGTGTCAACAACTACCCGTAACATTGTACGAAGATAACTTATCAGCCATAAGATTGACCGAAAACGAAAAGGCACAGACAAGAACTAAACACGTGGAAGTTAAGTATCACCACATCAGACATCTATGCCAGAATGGTATAATCAAAATAACTTATTGCCCATCGAAGTTAATGCTGGCAGACGTGCTCACCAAGCCGTTGCCTAAGCCTCATTTCGAGTGTTTGAGAAACAAGTTAAACATTCTACGCTCGTCGGTTTGACATAAAAAGCGGGGGTGTTGGAAAACGTCACAGTGTAAGTGATTTTATGTCCAACATCACCTCGCTTGTGAAATGACAATTTCCTCGTGAAATATGCAACGCGTTTTTTAGTTGTGAAATATGTTCCAAGATGGCGACACTTCCCTGAGCTATGGTGGCGTAAGATCGCAAACTAGCGAACAATTGTGTAAAAGACTTTTGTTTCGAAAAGGCGACAACAGATCGCAGCACTACAGAACTTTTCTGATAGACTCATTTTAAATAGACCCTTTTTTTGCTTGTTAAGCAGTTTTTATTGTTTCAGGTTTTTTACTCTGTTTTAACTCTTGTGGGCCCCTATTTTACTTCTTCACTTGAAGGCCCGATTTTGTGAGGCCAAGACGCACGGTTTTTCGTGCGTTAACTCTTTGTCTTATGGAAGACCAAAGTCTCCTACTGGATTTCCAACATCATTACTCTTATATTATTCATATTTAACCCTTTTACTTTATATTTTTTAGTGTGTGTGTGTCGAACCCTGTAATCAAGATATTCTTCAAGAATTAAATATTTTTTTTTCTCTACAACTGCATCTGCATTATTCAAAGAAGATATTTTTCACGATTCACAAGATCTACTCATTAAATAAAAAATTATAGGTTGTTTTCACATGAAGAAAACCAGCGTATGTCTGCTTTACCAGAAAGGTAAGAAAATAAATTTCTATCTTTCATTATTGATGTAAAAACTTTTGGTATAACAATTTTATATTTATACTGGGTCCTTAGCTTCATGCTAATCGCGAACTCACCCTTTCTAGATATTTTAATAGTATTCAATATGAAGAGTGTAGCATTAATAGTTTATTTCCAGGGGCACACAAAAGTATTTCGTTACATTATGGTCAACGGGAAAAAATCGTTTGCAGCGCATTTTAATGACATTAAGCTATTTCAAATGCATTAAAATTGATATATATCACTGAATTGCACTACAAGATGATTGCTATAGAATAGGGTGTTTCACTTCTGAACCAGATCCTGGAGGCGGTGATAATAATGTTGATGAATTATGCGAAATATCCCGTGTGCGTAAAGTTAGGGAGCTGAGGAGAAAGACGATAAAGGGGATAAAGTTATTGAAAGTACGGACACTGGGACAAAAATGTAATCTATTTTAACTAGTTACATATCCAAACCAGTAGGGCCATCCAAATGAAAAATGAGATTCAGAATGAAAAATGAAATTAAGAAGTAGATTTTGAAGAGGAATCTATGAGACTAAAAATTCCTAGACCCTGGTGACAAATATCAGAGCAATAATAAAATTTCCTATACAGGATGTCCACTCTTACCGATGTTCAATAGCTAATTCCTAAACCGTTAGTCATAGCCATATAGTTCCAATTACAAAAATGTTTTAAATGGGGGTAAAGAAGTATTTAAAAAGTGATTTGGGTCAATAGAATCATTTCTTGAAAAATTATGAAATTTAATTTTTTATACGATCCCCCGTTCCTTCAAGTTATAGTTAGTAAAACTTTCCTATTACACTTACAAGTAAGACAAATAAAAGTCCTATTATTCTACGACTAAAACTGACCGAAGTAATGGCTGTTTAAACTTGGAGCATATTTTTTGCTGCGAAATAGGGGTCATTTACAAATTTACTAGAAATATAAATAATCTTCAGATATATAAAAAAATATTTGATAGTAAAATTAAAACTGCATTATAAATTTGAAATCTATAATCATTCTGAAATATTAATGCAAAATATACAGCTTGTACTAAACATATAACAGGAAAAAAATAATAGAATTTTCGTTAAATAAAATGTTGAAAAGCAACGGCCTCGATTATTTACACACTGAATCCAAAAATGGCCTTCATTTTTTATCACAAAGTACAGATTTTTTGCAAATCGTAAATTTGAAAGCTAAAAAGTGAAAAATTTTGGGAAATCTGATTCTGATAGTATAAAATAGAGGTGATTGTTATTTCTTTAACTTTTGATAATTGATTTTTATGTATTTTTTACTATTGAATCCGAAAATGACCTTCATTTTTAACCATCACGTCAGGATTTTTCGCAAATTGTAAATTTCAAAGTTTAAAAGTTCAAAGTTTTAATTGAACCTCTTCCCTTCCCACATCATCGGATCCCCGAACTGTTTAGCTGTAAGAATCCCAGTATAAGCCAAAAATTGAATAAATTCTTGAATTAAATAAAATTAAATTGAATAAAAGAAGTTTTACATCCATTTTATAGTATCAGATTTTCGCTATTTTTTAACTTTGAAATTTACCATTTACAAAAAAGTCTAACATGATGGTTAAATATGAAGGTAATTTTTACATTCAGTGCTAAAAAGCACATACAAATCAGTCGTAAAAGTTAAAAAATACAACCATCGACTCTATTTTATAGTATTAGCTTTTTTTTCAATTTTGAAATTTACTATTTTGAAATTTACTATTTGCGAAAAATTCTGACATGATGTTTAGAAACGAAGATAATTTTCGGATTCAGCGCTAAAAATACATATAAATCATAATTTTAAAAATAAAAAAACACAACCACCGCAGTCTTGTGTTATCTAATCTAAAACTTTTTAGTAAACTTGTTGGCAGTAATCGATCCGAAATTTTTTGTGTTATCCTGTAAAATAAGTACATAATGGTAAGCACTGAAAATCATAATAATATTACATTGTCATCTGATTTACGTCAATATGTAAAATTTAACCTCGATCGCATATTTTAAAGTGACTTTGAATTTCGAGTACAAATTTTACACTGGAAAGACATACATACGATCGTTTCAAGTTAACCCGTTACCCGCTGGTGTTGCGTTCACGCAACGGTCAAAATAATTGCTCATGCTTACATTAATTACTTTGTCACCACTATTTTACAATTAAAAAAATTGCCTTATTTATTGGCAGAAATTTTGATATTTTAATAAAGCGGAAATTACCTTTCTGAATTTGTGGTGACAAGCGACTTTCAACAAGAAATTTGAAAATTCCTACTTATAGTTTTGGCGGTTAATAGGTTAAATAAAAGCTTATAAAAATAGCATAGTTTTTGTTAAAAAAAATCATGAAAAGAAACAGCTTCAAATCCTTACAAAAATCTGTCGTAATACGATTCCTTTCAAAGCGCAGCTACCCATGAAATAAATCCTTCAAATACTTTAAGCACTTTGTTTACGACCCCTAGAAGCATGGCTAAACTCATGTGTATTCGGATGCAGAAAAGTGGCATAAGTCTTGCATTTCAAAGTTTCGTATAACTTCATGAATTTTAGTGTTAGATGAATGGGACTTTTTTTGTCTTTCTTTTAAGAGAACAGGAAATTTTTACTAAATATCTATTATAGGGCGGGGGACCGTCTAAAAAATTAAATTTCGTAACTTTTTTAGAAATATTTTTATTGATCCAAACGACTTTCAGAATAATTTTTTACCTTATTTAAAACATTTTTGTAACTGGAAATTACAAATGATCAGTTGAATGGAAATTACAAAACCGGTCTATGACTAACGGTTTAGGACTTAGCCACTAAACATCGTTGAGAGTAAAGACACACTGTATAAAATAATAATATAAATGGACGGTCATTTGACGACATATTTTCAAGAGAAACCAATGATTACACTGAAAATCGAATAGACCTTGCATCGCCCTTAAATTTCCAAGAGGAATTATGCTTTATACCATAAATCATAAAGTTAGAAATAACTGCAAATTAATTGCACACACTGATCAATGAAATGAACTCTTAAAAACAAAATCATCTGTCCAAAACATTACAAAATTAAGGCAACTGGATGCGTAAGAAAATGGATGGGTACATAAGAAAATAAATTAGTAAAAAATATTATGGATTGCATGTGGTTCTCTTTATCTCGGAAGTGTTTTTTTCTCTTTGGAATCCTTTATTTTTCAAAATCGTTCTTTTTTTCTCGAAATCGTTCCTTTTTCTCGGATTCGTTCCTTTTTTCGGAACGATTCCAAAAGGAACGACTCCAATAAACTCGTTCCTTTCGGTGAACGATTCCTTAAAAGGAACGATGTTGCCCATCTCTACTCTACATACGATTTCACGTTAGATGGCACCATTTTTGTCGCGAAATTACGTCAAGGGAGGGGCTAACTTTTAGGCGTCTGCTGCTAATTATATCGATTTTGGGCGCATTTCCGGGTTTGATCAAACGCTAAAAATGGTTGATCAAATCTCTACATACGATTTCACGTTAGATGGCACCATTTTTGTCCCGAAATTACGTCAAGGGAGGGGCTAACTTTTAGGCATCTGCTGCTAATTATATCGATTTTGGGCGCATTTCCGGGTTTGATCAAACGCTAAAAATGGTTGATCAAATCTCTACAAACGATTTCACGTTAGATGTCACCATTTGTGTCCCGAAATTCCGTCAAGGGGGGCTAACTTTTAGGGGTGTGAAGCTAAAAATATCGATTTTGGGCGCATTTCCGTGTTTGATCAAACGCTAAAAATGGTTGATCAAATCTTTACAAACGATTTCACGTTAGACGGCACCATTTTTGTCCCGAAATACCGTCAAGGGGGGGGGGGACTTTTAGGGGTCCGCTGCTAAAAATATCGATTTTGGGCGCATTTCCGGGTTTGATCAAACGCTAAAAATGGTTGATCAAATCTCTACAAACGATTTCATGTTAGATGGCACCATTTTTGTCCGGAAATTCCGTCAAGGGGGGCTAATTTTTGGGGTGTGAAGCTAAAATTATCGATTTTGGGCGCATTTCCGGGTTTGATAAAACGCTTAAAATGGTTGATCAAATCTTTACAAACGATTTCACGTTAGATGGCACCATTTGTGTCCCGAAATTCCGTCAAGGGGGGGGGGTAGCTTTTAGGGGTGTGAAGCTAAAAATATCGATTTTTGGGCGCATTTCCGGGTTTGATCAAACGCTAAAAATGGTTGGTCAAATCTCTACAAACGATTTCATGTTAGATGGCACCTTTTTTATCCTGAAATTCCGTCAAGGGGGGGGGGGGCTAACTTTTAGGGGTGTGAACCTAAAAATATCGATTTTGGGGGCATTTCCGGGTTTGATCAAACCCTAAAAATGGTTGATCCAATCTCTACAAACGATTTCACGTTAGATGGCATCGTTTTTGTCCCGAAATTCCGTCAAGGGGGTGCTAACTTTTAGGGATCCGCTGCTAAAATTATCGATTTTGCGCGCATTTCCGGGTTTGATCAACCGCTGAAAATGGTTGATCAAATCTCTACAAACGATTTCACGTTAGATGGCCCCACTTTTGTCCCGAAATTCCGTCAAGGGGGGGCTAACCTTTAGGTGTGTGAAACTAAAAATGTCGGTTTTGGGCGCATTTCCGGGTTTGATCAAACGTTAAAAATGGTTGATCAAATCTCTACAAACGATTTCACGTTAGATGGCATCATTTTTGTCCGGAAATTCCGTCAAGGGGGGGGCTAACTTTTAGGGGTGTGAAGCTAAAAATATCGATTTTGGGCGCATTTCCGGGTTTGATCAAACGCTAAAAATGGTTGATCAAGTCTCTACAAACGATTTCACGTTAGATGGCATCATTTTTGTCCGGGAATTCCGTCAAGGGGGGGCTAACTTTTAGGGGTCCGCTGCTAAAAATATCGATTTTGGGCGCATTTCCGGGTTTGATCAAACGCTAAAAATGGTTGATCAAATCTCTACAGACGATTTCTGATAAGGATCGCTAATTTTTTTTTAGTTTTGCGCATTTTGAAATATCCTAAAAGTTAGCCCCCCCTGGTTCTTTTTAATCATAACTCGTGAAATAAAGTTGATCAAACGATGAAAATTGTTGATCAAATCTGATCAAACGATGATCAAACGAAATGCATATGTAACTTTCTTATTTTTCGTCATGGGGGGCTAACTTTTAGGCGGTGTTTTTTGCTCCTGCACCCCGAAATAAAATATAGCTTATGTTTGAGCAGGTTCTATCACCAATAATTTGCCACCATGATTTTTTAAATCGGTTTGATATTCGATAAGATTGTATAAAAATTGTAATTTAGAATGTTTTTAGAACACTTTTCGCTGAATTCATCCTTTTAAATTTGGAATTTTCTTTCGACGGTTCTTAGAAGCATTTGCATCGTGTAAGTAATTACCATGCCAAATTTCAAAATGTTAGACCCCTCAGTTGTACAAAAACGCAAATTAGAACGTTTTTTGCTTTGAAACCCAAATGGTAGTGAAAAAAACAAAAAGTACAGCCTGTTTTGGAGTAGGGACTGTCACCATCAATTTGCAATCATTACTTTTAAAATTGGTTTGATATTTCCTGAGATTGTGTGGAAATCGCAATTTAGAACGCTTTTAGAACGCTTTTCGCGCATTTTCAACCTTTTTAAATTTCGAATTTTTTCGAAACTGTTCTTAAAGATCATTTATATCTATTAAATATGTACCATGCCTAATTTCAAGTTGCTAGCCCCTACCGATCACAAAAATCGCAATTTACAGCGTTTTTTGCTCCTGCAACCCCCAGGTGGTAGTGGCACCGACATGAAATAGCATCTATTTTAGAGAAGAGGCTACCAGCATCAATTTTCTACCATTACTTTTGAAATGAGTTTGATTCATCCTGAGATTACTGACAAATCGGCATTTAGAACGTTTTTAGAATGCTTTTCGAGCATTTTCATCCCTTTCCAATTTCAAATTTTTAAAGAAATGCCCTTAGAGATAATTTATATCTAATAAATATATACCATGCTGAATTTCATGTATCTAGGTCCTTTCATAACACAAAAATCGCATTTTTAGAACGTTTTTTGCTCCTGCACCCCCTTCGGGGTAGTGGAAACAGACATGAATTATAACCTATCTTCGAGAAAGAGCTGTCACCATTATTTTTACGCAATTATATATGAAATCGGATAACTACTTCCTGAGATTGCATAGAAATCGCGATTTAGAACGTTTTTTTACAACGCTTTTCGCGCATTTTCATCCTTTCCAAATTTCGATTTTTTTAGGAAATGTTCTTAGAGATCATTGATATCTTATAAGTAACTACGATTCCAAATTTCCTGATTCTAGACCCTTCCATAATACAAAAACCGCAATTTAGAACGCTTTTTTTCTCCTGTCCCCCAGGTGGTAGTAACACAAACATAAAATGGAGTCTATGTTAAAGCAACGGCTGTCACCATCAGTTAAAAATCATTACTTTTGAAATCGATTTGATAACTCCCAAAATTGCGTAGAAAACGCCATTTAGAACTTTTTTAGAACGCTCTTTGCGCATTATCGCCCGTTTGAATTTCGAATTTTTTAAAAAGTGTTCTTAGAAATCCTTTATATTTAATAAATAACTAATATTCCAAATTTCACATTTCTAGGCCCATCAGTAACACAAAAATCGCATTTTTAGAACGTTTTTTGCTCCTGCCTCCCTTTTGGGGTAGTGGCACCGACATAAAATATAGCCTATCATGGAGCAAGTGTTGTTTGTCACCATCATTTTGACACCATTACTTTTTAAATCAGTTTGGTATTTCCTGAGATTGCGTGGGAACTACCATTTAGAACGTTTTTTAGAGCGCTTTTTTGTGCATTATCACTCTTTTAAATTTCGAATTGTTTAGGAAATGTTTTTAGAAATCATTTATATCTTATAAATAACTAATATTCCAAATTTCATATTTCTAGGTTGTTCAGTGACACAAAAATCGCATTTTTAGAAAGTTTTTCGCTCCTACATCCCCTTTGGTATAGTGGCATCGACTTAAGATATAGCCTATGTTCGAATGCGGTTTGACACAATCATTTTCATACCATTGTCATCACAACAAACAAATGAACTTTACTTCTTTATAACATTATTATAGATAAGGTCAGTCTGCCTAAATGTGATAACCCCTAAATGCGACAATGTTCTTTTACATAAAATCTTAATGCAGGAATTGTAAATAAATGTTATATAGTAATGAAGCATACGAACTTCAGAAACAAAACCCGAAACATTTTTTTGCGTGTATACATCGTTCATTTTACATCGCCCCCATGTTTCGTAAATGCTACAAAAATTCCCGAAAGTGGCTCATGGTTTTTATTTTTTAACTTTTAAGATCAAATAACCTTATAAACGTCAAGAGCTACGTTGTCCGTTTCAGTTACCTGACCAGTTAAACTAAAGAAAAGGCGACCAGTTTCCGGTTTAGAATTTGAAGTGGACTACGCATTTAGGCGAGCTTGTTTTCAGCCTGTGCCTAATAGCGACATACATATTGTTGTAAATGCGGCGAAACATTTAGAAGATTAACGAAGAAGTTTCTATGGGATTTTTTATATATTGTGTTAAAATTATATTTAAATGAAATTTTATGTTTAATTAAGCTGTGTTGAGTCAGCATAATTCTCCATTAATGTTTTTCTTTAACTAGTGTTTAAATATGTGTTTAAGACGATCAAAAAAGAAAAATACGCTTCTTTAAAATTTTTAATAAAAAAAAAAGGAAGAAACGCAGTGTCTATTCCAGTAACATAATATAGACATATGATTAACCTTTAACTGATGTTACCGGTCTCACAGACCGGTGCTTTTTTCAATTTTCATAGTTTAACTTGCAAATTTAAGTTTAACTACAAACACTACTGACATTTTGCTTCGTTTGGAACATTAGTACTAACACCAGAGACTTTTGAATAGGTGAATTTTAATTATAACACTCCTTTACAAAAAGTTTAGTACAAAAACAACATCCTATGAGTTAATCGCGGCTTTTATTCATCTTTCGATGGAGCGGTCTCACAGACCGCTTCACACTAGTTATGTGACAATTTCTGTGACATCAGTTAAAGGTTAAGGAATTTGCAATAATTTTACAGAATGGAAATTTCGGAAAATCTTGTGTAGATTGAAAACAATTTATGTTTATTTTAATGCGGTTAAGTAAGTTAATTTTACCAGCTTAAATGCTGTCTCCGATTAAAATGTGATGCAACTGAGTTATTCCCTGGTTTAGGAGTCGTAAGTTTTGCTAGCACTTTTATAAAATCTGATATTTTAATTTTGTTTTCATTTTTTATTCGTTATAATCGACATTTTCTTACTTTTAAATTAGTAAACGATAAAAAATAAATAAACCATGTTTATCTAAATGAATATTTGTTTCCATATAAGTATTTTTAAGTACAGAAAATGTTAATTTTTTTGTGAAAGTGAAGAAAAATGAAGAGGGGAGAGTGCAACAGAATATCAGGCACAGAGCTTCTCTTTGGCTTAATCAGAATTATTAGAAATATTGTACGATTTTATCTATTTCTAAGGCTGATATATTTATCATGTGACATTTTATAATAAAGTTATATGTAATAAATAATCTAGTTAACAATATTATAAATATCATTTAAATACTCTTTTAACCCGTAAGCTCCACACTGTGAATTCCCACCGACCGAAATGTCACAAAATAAGAATTTTGATAAAATCGAATATTTCATTTGGATTCCTTATTAAATTTCGTATATGGAACATGTAGTTATATTTCATTATCTCCAGATTGTCAACAAAATTATGCGGAGTTGAAGTTACAGAAATCCAAATCGCACTGGTGTATATATTATGGGTTAATATTGACGCGTGAATTTCGCGAATTTTAAACAATGTTTTATGCGACAATCATTTAATTGTAGTTATGGCCATAGCTCCTTGGCAAAGAGGGATGAGAGTTTTTTTTATATTAGGAACGCATTTATTTATTTGAGGGTTATTTATATTAGGCATTATACCCAGCATTTAAATAACTTTTGCATATTAGCAGTGTAAAATTGACAAACAGCACGGTGCCGCGCCGTGATAAACATTTCAAGAATAATATTGAAAAGTTTAATTATAATAGTCCTGTACTTAAATTTTAGTACAGAAACAGTACCCTGTGAGTTAATAGAGATTTTCATTCATCTTTTAATCAAGTGGTCCGCTCACAGTGGTTATGCAACAATTCCTGTCACAGCAGTTAAAGGTTAATTAATTCAAAAAATAATTACAGTTAACCCTTAACGGCTGTTAGAACTGCCTTTTTTTAAAGTTTTCACAGTTTAACTTGTAATTTCCAATTTAACTATTGATACAGCGAAATTTTGCTTCATTTGGAGCCTAGTACTATTGTTTGAAATGTTTGAAAAATCGAAATTTTATTAGAAATAGCACAGTACAAACAGTTTAGTGCAAAAACAGCATTTTATGAGTTAATCGCGCATTTTATTCATCTTTCAATCGAATGGTTTCGCAGGTTGTAATGTCGCAATTTTCTGTCACAGCAGTTAATCGTTAAATGAACTTTTTCAGATGAATTGTCATGTATAAAATGCATTATCACACTTAGGACTATGAACGTTATATTTAGGTTTTAGCTGCCATAAATGCGACAAAAATGACCTAAATCCGACAATCCTATATTGTGGTTTTATACTACAGATAATTATTAAATTTCTACAAAACAAATTAGTTTTGAACTAAAGGTACAGTATTCAGTAATTTGTTGCTTAATAAAATGCATACATTTATATAATAAAATCCCAAATATATCCTAAATGCGACAAAACTACGGGGAATCGTGTCTCATTTAGGCAGACTGACCTTTAATGTTATCTCTACGAACATTTCTTAAAAAAAAAAAATAAATAAAATAAAATAAAAGTCGTGAAAATGCGCAAACGACGTTCTAAAAAAAAAACGAGCTAAATGACGATTTCTAAGCAATCTCTGGAATAACCGAACATATTTGAAAAATAATGGTGTCAAAATGATGGTATAGCCCTTGCTCCAACATCGGCTATATTTTATGTCGGTGTCACTACCCCAAAAGGGGTTGTAGGAGCAAAAAATGTTCTAAAAATGCGATTTTTTTTATTACTGAAGATCTAGAAACATGAAATTTGGCATGGTAGCTGCATATTAGATATAAATGATCTCTAAGAACATTTCTTAAAAAATTCGAAATTTAAAAGGGGCGATAATGCACGAAAAACGTTCTAAATGGCGATTTCTACGCAATGTCAGGAAGTATCAAACCAATTTCAAAAGTAATTGTTGGAAATTGATGGTGACAGCCCTTGCTAAATGATAGGCTATATTTTATGTTGGTGCCACTACCTCAAAGAGGGTGAAGGAGCCAAAAACGTTTTAAAAATGCGATGTTTGTGTTACTGAAGGACCCAGAAACATGAAATTTGGCATGGTAGTCAATTATTAGATATAAATGATCTCTAAGAACATTTTTTTAAATTCGAAATTTAAAAAAGGTGAAAATGCGCAAAAGGCGCTCTAAAAATGTTCTAAATTGCGATTCCTACGCAATCACAGGAAGTACGGAACTGATTTAAAAAAAAAAAAAAACTGGTGTGAAACTGATAGTGATCCCTTGCTGTGAGATCGTCTATATTTTATGCCTGTGCACTACCCCAAAAGGGGAGCAGAAGCGAAAAACAATCATAAACGTGATTTTTTTGTTACTGAAGGGCCTAGAAACATGAAAGTTGATATTGTAGTTATTTATTAGATATAATAAAATATAAATATACATTTCTTGTAAAATTCAAAATTAAAAAAGGGTGATAATGCGCTAAAAGGTTCTAAAAAACGCTCTAAATGGCGATGTCTACGCAATCTCAGGAGGTATCAAAACGATTTTAAAAGTAATGGTTGGAAATTGATGGTGACAGCCCTTGCTCTAACATAGGCTCTATTTTATGTCGGTGTCACTACCACTTGGTGGTTGCAGGGGCAAAAACATTTTTTGAAATTGCGATTTTTGTATTACTGAAGGGCCTAGAAACATGAAATTTGGCATGGCAGTTACTTATTTGATAAAAATGATGTCTAAGAACATTTCCTAGAAAACTTGAAATTTGATAGGGGTAAAAATGGATGAAAAGCGTTTTAAAAACGTTCTAAATTTCAATTTCTACGCAATCTCAGAAAGTACCAAACACATTTCAAAAGTAAGGGTTGGAAATTGATGGTTACAATCCCTGCTTCAACATAGGATATACTTTCTGTTTTTGTCAGTACCACCTGAGGGTTGCAGTAGCAAAAGATGTTCTAAATTGCGTTTTTTGTGATACTGAGCGATCTAATATTTTGAAATTTAGCATGGTAATTACTTAAAAGCTATAAATAATCGCTAAGAACATTTTTTAGAAAATTCGAAATTTAAAAGTGGTGAAAATGTGTGAAAAGCTTTCTAAAATGTTCTAAATTGCGATTTCTAAGCAATCTCTAAAAGGATCAAGTTGATTTCAAAAGTAATGGTTCGAAATTGAAGGTGAAAACCCTTGCTCCAACATACTTTATTTCATGTAGCACTACCAACTGGGCGTTGCCGGAGTAAAAATGTCCAAAATTGCGATTTTTGTGATACTGCACACTGCAAATCGAAGCGTCTTAAATTTAGACACATATGTGACTGAAAAAGAATTTTAGACACTTAAGTGTCTTAATCTGAAAATTAAGACATTATAGATGTCTTAATTTAAGATGCATAAGTGTCTTACTATGACCATGGTGTAAACGAACTGAGAATAATGTCTAAAATATCCGCAAACGTCTTATTTTAAGACACTTCATTGCTTTAAACGTGTCTTAATTTAAGACGTTTTGATTCTTCCGACGCAATAACCACCAGGTGGCACTCCCGCGCATGCGTTTTAGATGTCTTCGTTCGAAGTGGTATACGTTGTAATTCAAACAAGTTTGTTTTTATGTACGCGTGCATTTTAATTCGTTTTTTGCGAAATGTGAAGTACTGTGATTTTAATTCGTATTAACTTGGATTATTTATTTATTGAATACATACATCTGACGTGTGTGCTTGACATCAAATGTCTCTTAGAAGCTGTCGTCGATATAAGGGCGGGATAGACACAGAACAGAAGTAGAAGACGGTTGAAGATTACAACCGGAAATTCTACAAAGCGTGTGCAATGGGCTTAGTGTTAACTCGTATTAATTTATATCAATAATATTGTGTTATTCATCTTCGTGCTGTCGAAGCTGGCAAAAAAAAAAAAAAAAGAAACTTTTGTCTGGCGGGTCATGTTTTCAGGATGAAACATCTCATTCTTTAAATATGGCTAGTTGGATGTATTATGGAATTACCTTTTAAACTGATGCAAGTCTTCCTCCTTCACTGTGGTTGTGGTAGTTTTTAAACTTTCAAATCGAGGAATTTTTTTTACCACTTGCAAACAGCGATTGAAGTAAGTGTTATAATTTCTTTATAGTACTAAAATTAGTGTCTTTTATGATTTTATTTATTGTACTAAACAAAATCTTGCATGAAATTTAATTAGTTTTGAATCTTTTTGCAAAACAAAACACTAATTCTAGAAGTATATATTTTTAAACTTGTGATGTTGTCTTTTATTACA
Organism: Maratus speciosus; assembly: GCA_963932465.1. Taxonomy (NCBI): domain Eukaryota; kingdom Metazoa; phylum Arthropoda; class Arachnida; order Araneae; family Salticidae; genus Maratus; species Maratus speciosus. Next base: position 338,650,555 of record OZ010791.1, read on the forward strand.
AATTATGTATTATTTATTCTCATCTTTTTTCTCAAATTTAAAGTAATAACATCACTAAAAAACAGACAAATTTTAAGTTAAGTTCCTTCTCTTGTTTTGTTTTGTTTTCAATATGGCAGTTCTTAATTTCAATGGCTAATGCTTATCTCATATTAAACGATCACAAGGAAATAAAAAAAAAAACTTTGAAAGATCTCCTAAAGCTTTCTTACTTCCTAGCTAGGGATTACAATCACGGATTGAGATCCCGGGATCCCACTTTAATTTTAATCCCGAAAATCCCGGGATTTTTCGGGATTGCCTTTTTTTTTTTTTTTTTCAATTGAACAATATTTAGCTGAAATTAAAAAAATATATTTATAGACTTTCGCTTTTGGAAAAAAAAATAAATTGATTTTTATGAAATTTATATATAATTGAAAAAGAATATTTCTCAAGTATTTCTTAGATATATTTCTAAAGCTATTAAATCTTTTAATGTGAGAAACGTTTGACTTGGAAACATAGAAGTAAGCCAGTCAGGAAAAAGGAAATCATTTGTTTATTTCGTTTTTGCTTCGTGTGTAGAAAATATATTTCACTTCAAAGGTCATTTTCCAATTATACTTTACTGATAAGCATCGCAAGTGTGTATCATAGTGATATCACATGCTAACTTCCTTTTTTTTGCGGCTTTATTTTGCTTTAAAGATGTCTTGTTTAGTAGCTCATAGGAATGATAACAATAAGCCCATGTGGCAATATAAATTTTTAAAAAATCTAATTTTTAAATGATAAGGATTTTCATTTTTTGCGGGGAGGGGGGGATTTTGTATGAAATTTTCGTAAAGCTGATACCTTAAATCTTGCACTGATTATAATGAAAGTTTTGAACTTTTAGAGTAGGACAAAATTAAAAACACAAATTATAAATAAACAAAATACCGAAGTAATTTTTTCCCCAATATTTACCCTTTGCACTCGAGGGCTCCGGAGAGGAGCCATTTAAAATTTGTCTTCAAACTTGAGGTCTCCGCTACGGAGACAATGCAAATAATTTTGTGATACCATGTAATCTTGGCTTTTCTAGACAGGTATCACAAAATTATTTGCATTGTCTCTGTAGCGGAGCCCTCGAGTTTGAAGACAAATTTTAAATGACTCCGCTCCGGAGCCCTCGAGTGCAAAGGGATAAAGTAGAATATTTATTTATTTATTCATAGTTAAATAGTTGTTGTGATTATCATCTGATATATATGTAAAATTGCCTATGTGGCAATATAAATGTTTAAAAAAATCTATTTTTAAATTATATGAAGTAGAGTAGGACAAGATTATAAGAAATATATATATTTATCCCTGTACTTTAAAAGCCCTCAATAGCCCTTGCCGTTGAATTTGTCCGATAATCGGAGATGTCTGCTTTTGTGGGGTAAAAATATACAAATATGTATGCTATGCGGATTAAAAAAAGTATTCGCTAAACAGGTGTTTCAGCTATTCGGGAATGTCCATTAACCTCCACAACGGATACTCCCGAATACCGGACATCTCAATTTAAATAATAATAATGCAGGGTTGCATTTTTTGCAAAAGAACTTCTTGATTAAAGAATGGGCATACTGGGCCGTGCCCCGCCCCCCTACGATTTTAGTGCCCACAAATGTGATGTGCAATATTTGTAAAGCTTATATTTTAAATTTGTTTCGAAATTGCACTGATTATAATCAATATTTTGAACTTTTAAAGTAAAATAAGATTAAAAATAAAACAAATTTTAAAAATCTAATATTTAGATAAATATTTTTTGTTTTAATCTTGTTCTACTCCTGAAGTTCAAAATATTGATTATAATCAGTAAAATGTCGTAAAAGATTTAAATTATAAGCTTAACAAAAATTTTGTACCAAAATTGGGAGCACCAAAAAAATCAGGCTGTAGGGGGGGGGGGGGGTAGGACCCCAGCCAAATATTTTTCTAGGATTCAACGTGGTCAAACATGGCTACGTATGATGCTTACAAAAAAAAAATGGATGCTATTAAGACGTTTGAAGTGTCTGAAAAAATTCAGACATTTTAAAATGTCTGAAAATTGAACACTCCGTTTCAGACACTTAAGTATCTGAATTTCAGACATTTTAATTTACAGTGCAGGGGTTAGCAACTTGAAATTAGGCATGGCAGTTACTTATAAGCTATTAAAGATCTTTCAGAACATTTCCTAAAAAATTCAAAGTTTAAAAGGGGTGAAAATAGGCGAAAAGCGTTGTGAAAACGTTATAAATTGCGATTTCTACTCAATCTCAGGAAATATCAAACCGATTTCATAAGTAATGTTTGCAAATTGATGGTTACAGTCCCTTCTTCAACATAGGATATACTTTTTGTTTTTGTCGCTACCACCTGAGGGTTTCAGTAGCAAAAAATGTTCTAAAATGCGTTTTTTGTGATACTGAGGGGACTAACATTTTTAAATTTGGCCCTTAAAATATGCAAATGCTTTCTAAGAATCGTCGACAAAATATTAGAAATTTAACAGGATAAAGTGAGCGGAAAGCTTTCTAAAAACGTTCTAAATTATGATTTTTATGCACTCTTATTAAATGCCGAGCCCTTTAAAAAAATAGTATTTGCAAATTATTGGTTATAGAACCTGCTCAAACATAAGCTATATTTTTTGTCGGTGCCACTACCACTATAGGGTTTGCAGGTGTAAAAAAGTTCTAAATTGTGAATTTTGTGATACTGAAGGGGCTAGAAACTTGAAATATGGCATGGTAGTTACTTATAAATATAAATGCCTTCTAAGAACAGTCGAAAACAAATTCAAAAGGGGTGAAGCGAAGGGAAAGGGTGAAAAGTATTCTCAAAAAGGCCTAAGTTACGATTTTTGTGAAATCTCAGGAAATAATGAACCGCTTCCAAAAGTAATGGTTGCGAATCAATAGTTATAGTCCTTGATCCTACAAAGGCTATATTTTATGCCGGTGCTATACCATCTTGGGTTGCCAGTAACAACAAACATTCTAAAAAAGTCTTTAAAAACTGTATTCATTACGTTTTCTATGGAATATTAAGAAATACTAAACCGATTTCAAAATTAATGTTGGGAAATTAAAGGTGACAGTTCCTGTTTCAACATAGGCATTTTATGTTGGTGGCACTACCACCAGAGAGGTGGTGGACCGTTTGAAAAAAAAGCTTGGAATTTGACATGACGATTAACTTTAAGATGTAAATGCGTTTTAAGAAGATGCTTGCTAAAAATTTCAAAACGTCAAATGAATACTGAAATGAGCATAAAAACTTCAAAATACTTTCTAAATTATCATTTATTTAGAATTAGTTTTAGTTCTTATTAATTTAATTCTCATTGCTGCCTAATGCAGTGTAATAATGAAGTTTAGTCTTACGGTGGCTTAATTAGTAATTTTTGAATTATTCCTAAAAGAGTATTTTCTTCTAATAAAAATTAAACATACAATTATCACTTGGCACATTTCAACTATTACGCGAGCAAAGCGACGGGGTTTTCTAGCATAATCTAATAAAATTAAAATTAATGTGTTAGAGGAATTGATATAAATGTTAAAATTCTCAAAATAAATGTTAATTTGAATTTAGAATTCTTATTATCAGCGCGTTTTTACTAAATATATACTAATGTTATAAAGAAGTAACGTTTGTTTGTTTATTTGTAAGGGGTAATCTATTAAACTGCCGAACCGATTTCAAAAGTAATGTTTGAAATTGATGGTAATAGTACCTATTCCAACATAGGCTATATTTTATGTCTGTGCCAGCGCCCTTAAGGGTGCGCAGCAGTAAAAATTTAAAAAAATGTGATTATTGTGTTAATGAAGGGCCTAGAAACTTGAAATTTTGTATGTTAGTTACTTATAAGATATATATGCTCTCTGAGAACAGTTTCTACGAAATTTGGAAGTGGTGAAAATGCGCGAAGGGCATGATAAAAACATTCTAAATTACATCTGTATGAAATCTCAGAAGATAAGAAACGGATTTTAAAAGTAATGGTTGCAAACTGATGGTGACAGTCCTTGCTCCAACATATTTTATCTCGGTGCCACTACCACGCGGGGGCTGCAGAAGCAAAAAAACGTTCTAAATTGCGATTTTTGTAATACTGAAGAAGCTAGCAATTTGAAATTTAGCATTTAGTTATTTATAAGTTGTAAATGCTCTCTAAGAACAGTTGAAAAAAAATCGAAATTTAAAAGGGTGAAATAAACGATAAGTGTTTTCAAAATTGTCTAAATTACGATTTCTATAGAATTGTTAAACACAGAGAATTAAAATATGGCGTGATAGATACTTATAAGATGTAAATGCTTTCTAAGAAAAGTTTCTAAGAACGGTTTCTACAAAATTCAAAACTTCAAATGAAAACTTAAATGAGTGTAAAAGCTTCAAAATACATTCGAAATGATCATTTATTTAGCATTAGTTTTAGTTCTTCTCATTAAGTCCCATTGACGTCTAATGCAGAGTAATAATGAAGTTTAGTCAAACCGTGACTTATTTAATAATTTTTTAATTCTTCCTAACAGTATAATTTTTTCTAATAAAAATAGGCACACTAATGCCACTTGACGTAGTTCAACTATTACGAAAGCAAAGCCGCGGATTTTGCTAGTATGTTTATAAAATTCGAATTAGCTATCCAAATCTGTAAAATTAGTAATATTTGCTAAAATTTAACGAATGTGTCATTTACTGAAATCTAACGAATCTAGTTAGTTATTTTGTGTACTATTGACATTAGAGGAAGAATTTTTGGAGACATTTGGAAATACAGGATTTAACAGACTTAGCAACTTTCTAGTATTAGGTTGAGCAAAAAGTTCTGGGAAATTTTTAATCTAATAGTTACCAGAATTTGTATCGTATATAGGAGTACTAGTGGTATCTTTATAGGAGTTCAGGAACTTTGGCTCCAAAATGCCTACTGAACAGTATGATTTGCGTGTGTTGAACCGGCATTATTAGAGAAAAAGCCTAACGATTCTGAAAGCCGTCGATGAGATTAATGAGGATGAAGGTGTTGGTAACGGCGACAAACTTAGCCAGCAAATCCGAAATCTGGCAGAACGGTGGCAGAAAGTCGTGGTCTATGATGGTCTCTACTTTAAAGAATAGTCCTTGTTGCTTTTGTTGTTAATTTGAGCATAACAACGCAACTTTCACAAATTTTCCAGAACTTTTTGCTCAACCAAGTATTTACTATTTTTTTTTATTCTAAATTATTCGTTTCGAAGCGTAACGCCTGTTTGAGTGAAATATATGTTTGAAATAAAATAACGCAAATATATTTAAGCGTAACTTTTTTTTAACATAAAAGCTGAAACATAAAGGAAATTATAAGAAAAGTATTGTCATATACTATCAATCTCTATAACAATAGCCTAAGTTATGTGACTATCATAAACAGTTCCGGGCGGACCACTTCGTTTTTTATACTTTAGGTGCCATTTTGGTACTTTAATGTTAGCCAGGCACAGGTGATAAGTCGCCATATATTATTCTATCGCCATCATTTCATCTATATTATAATAGTTCAAGTCATAACTGCCATAAACAAATACAGTCTGAATTCTTCGCCTTTCATATGAAAGTTTGGCACAGATGTCCTATACGCCCCATATTGCGCGATTTTTTTCCGACGCCAGTTTGGGGAACACATAAGCAGCATAAACAACAACATCCGGCTTACCATATCAAGCAAAATAACGATACTTTGGCGCCAGTTAAGTGCCCGTTCCGTATATGACATTGGCGTCAGAAAAAAATCGCGCCAATATGGGGCCGTAAGTTTTCCATTTTGATAAAAAAAAAAAAGTTTCGAATAAAACTACATAAGAGTTGCCATGGTCGCAAAGAATTCTTGGTACTGTTACGCTAGCCGGATGCAAATCTCGCCAATAGCTTTTTTTCAACTCGCCAGTTCGCATTTTTTTTTTCGAGTGGTAATATTTGGCCAGATGTCATATACGCACCGCAGGTTTGGCATGTTTTTACGAAAATTTGGCGAAAACCTCGTTTTCAAATACCAGTTACATATGCATTTTTGGTATTACTTAGTTATCGCGTCGACCAAAAATCTATCGCCAAACTATAAGATTAAATGCCAATAATGGTTGATCATAAATGTTAAATTCACTTGACTTAAAGCACGTGTTTACGGTATCAAGTGATTTTTATTTCGACGTTTTATTTGTATATTTATTATTGTTATACTAATTTATTTGTTCTTTCGTTATTTAAAATAAAAATTATGTCAATTTGCATAATTTGGCGAAATTGGTCGATGGAATAACCAAGTAGTACCGTATTTTTTAAATATTTTCTATTCTTTTCTAAAGAAAAAAAAAAAAAAATTAATAACTATAGAACAAAATAATTTGTATAATTTTAAAAAAGAAATAAAAGTAAATAAACATTTATTATTAAATAAACAACAATTGCCGGGTTACCATGTAAATCACAATAATGCTATTTTGGCGCCAATTAGGAACCTCGGTGCGTAGATAACATCTGTGCCTAATTTTTTTTTCTTTTCGTTTTGTTTTAAAAACAAAGAAAGAAGTGAAAGCCATCAATTTTAAATGAAAGTTGTGTATTTTAAATAAAATAAATGAAAGGATTATATTTTAAATGAAATTAATGAAATGCGACGGGGAAAATGTATAGCGAATTATCACCTGCGTCTCGCTAACATAAAAATACCGCCAGAATTGATTTTTCTATCAATCTTTCGATTTGGCGAAAGATTGTTCAAGTAAATTGAATTATGAATACAAGTAGCATGATACATTTCTTAGCATACATTTAAGGGAGGCCAAACTGGTCGCCAAATTAGTTTAAAATAATAACCTTTTCTGAAATATGAAAAGAAAATATCTGTTATGATTAAAATTTGAGTTGCCATCATTAGAAAAATGTATTTAAAATTAGAAAAAAAATTAATATTTCGAAAACTAATTGGAATTTAAAAATTTTGATACCAGTTTTGAGATCTGCGGATCAATACTGATTTTTGGTGTTAATTTCATCGCAAAGTATATTTTATATAGATATAAATATAGATGTTTATATCTATGTAGATAATTATTTATATAGATATATAAATATTTTAGGAGAAATTGCCGTGAAACATAATCAGTTGTTTAATCAGTCGTTTCAAAGAATCGTTACATAAATTCGTTTCATTTCAGCCGTTTCATATATCCGTTTCATAAATTCGTTTCATTAGGATTTTATATATAGAGGGTAGATGTATACATAAACTTAATTCTAACACAGTAAAGCCCCTCAGGCATGCTTACAGCGTAATATGTCCCCGTGAGATTACCATCGTGGAATCCTCACTGCTTAGTTCCCAAGTGAGCTTGAAAATCATTTTATCGACCCGAAGGGATGAAAGGATTGTACGCCTTGCCGAGCCCCGAGTCGAACTCTGGACATGTAGCACTAAGTGCTAACCATTGAGCTGTCGGACTTCTTTTTACTAGGCGCACAGCTAAGTTTCAGGATTTCACACATGGATGGCGCTAACGACACATGTAGTTGACATAAATGTCTGAAATTGTGTTTTTTTAATAGCCTGAATATCTCTTAACAATAATCAGTTGTAATACCAACACATATAGCAATGCAAAAATATTTTTTATAACAACGAAGATGTCGAGTTTTGTGCCAAATAAATTTGCGGGAAGTTTTTGCTTTTCTGCTTTAACTCGGAAAAAAATGCAGCGGAAGCCCGTCGTTTGCTTGAGGAGGCCTACGGCGAACATGCACCATCGAATACTACCTGTGAAGATTGGTTTAAACGCTTGAGAAGTGGCAATTTCTCCGGAAGACCAAAAACTATTGAGGGCGCCGATCTGCAAGCGTTATTGGATGTAGATGATACTCAAACACAAGATTAACTTGCGGAGGCATTAAACATGATTCACCAAGGTATTTCCAAACTTTTACATGCCATGGGAAAAATTCAAAAGGAAAGGAAATTGGTGCCACATGAGTTGGCTGAGAGACAGGAGGAAAATCGGAGAGACACTTCCGATTTTTTTTTTAATCATTTGGAAAAATGGTTATTGTTCTCGTCAGGATGGGAAATGAAAAGCATATCTGAAGGTTTTCATTGGTTTAATCCGCAATTTATTCGTTTTCTGATTGGTCTATACAGTAATCTGTATTTCCCTTTAATTTCAACAACGATGGATACTTTCTGTTGCCACTGTGACAAAAAAGTAATAAAAACTACAAAAAAAATTAACTCAGAAACAAATTGAGATACACCTTTCAAACAAATTGCATTTAAAAGTACATTTTTTTCTCTATCCGACGGTGTAAAAAGTAATATTTTCGGATATTTAGAAGTTTAAGAATGAAATTTCATTTAAAATTGGCCCCCAGATTTCTTGGAAATCTGACGATGGAAAAGCCTTTTCCCGAACAGCCAATGAAATGCTTGGATATTTACGTAAGTTTCAGGTGGATAATACTTAAGTTTCATGAAATCTGACGGGTCGCGGGCGATACTTTTGGCTTGCGATTTTTACGTGTCATAACACTATTAATGTTTAATTCATGGCGTACGTAATGTATGATCAACTCCGTGCGATTTTTTATCCTTCTATATATAAAAAAAAAGTTTTGATTTGGAAATGGACCAATGAACATCTGCGTAGATATTCCGGGTAGATCCACATCGTATCTGAATGTTTAAGCATGGCCTTCCATCGTTAATATTAAAAAAACTGTTGCATACAAAAATATGAAAATCGGTGGTATTATAGAGAAATGTTTGATAAACACGCTGATGCAGACAGTTTTCAAGTCGAAGAAATATTTTAAGAGATATTTAATGCTAAAGTTGGACAAAATCGTTCCATTAAAAAAGTTTTATTGGAGCAAAAACTATACATGAGAATTTAGTCATTTTTAGATCATTTTATACGTTATAAGTTCCCGATGTGCAGATTGCATTTACTTTTCTTATTTGACTCATTTTTTGAGGCTTTATTTCAATTTTAATTTTAAATTTTCAGCATTTCGAGAGATATTTTTCACAAATTTTAGAAAATGTTATTAATTTAAACTGTTGCCAAGTTGTATAAACAGCGCAAACAATAATGTTTACTTCAAATTAAAAATTTATTTTACACGTGACTATTATAAATAGAAAATATAAAAAGCAGGAACTCATTGAAAATTACGTCATAAAAACTATAATTACACGTGAATTTTAAAAGAGACAGAATATTGTAAGATAATAAATTCATCATGCGTTAGAAGTCTTAAATAGGAGAATTTACGTCACATTTACGTCACATTACACTTATTATATAAAATGAACAAAAAATAATATTGCAAAACAGTTTAAATTTAAAAATTGCTCGAGACATTTATTTGATATTGTAAGATGATCATAATATTTAATTTCTAACAAAGTATTTTTACGTGAATATTAAAAAGGAAAAGAAAAGTTTGGTGAAAATTACGTCAGATTATAATTCTCAGATTCAAATTATAATTCAGTCTTCCGAAATCTTTCAAAAGCCGATCAAACTATCGTGCTGTTAGAGTCTGCGGTGTCTGAACGGGGGTTGACGAGCGTAGCTCGTAGGGGGCAGAGCCCCCTAGTGTCTTAAATTTTAGTCTTCAAAAAATAGTTTTCCAAATGGTCGTTGTAATTTGATAAATTGCTTTTTTTTTTTTTTTTTTTTTTTTTGCGTTATGAAGGAAAGAGTTTCCTGCATCGAATTGTTACTGGCGATGAGAAGTGGATATATTTCGAGAATCCCAATCGCAAATAAACGTGGCTTTCACCTGGCGAAGCATCAACATCGCATGACTTAGGTGTGCTGTACTTGGCCAATTTTGAAGAAGTGCAATATTGGTTAGATGAATGGTTTCGGTCCAAATACGCGTCGTTTTATCGTTGCGGTATTAATGTTTTGCCGGAGAGATGGCAAAAATGTGTAGCTAGCGAGAAACGATACTTTGAATAAACCATTTTTAACCAAAAAACCTGGAAACTTAATTGCGCACCTAGTATATGTGCTTCTTTAAATTTCGAAAATATATTGGTTTTTGAAGTTTTTAAAGATAAAGAAAGCTATACGGAATCGTGCGTAACCTGGAAGAGTTTATTGTATATTTTCGTTTGTGGTTATATTACTTTTCTAAGTTCCAAGCATTTCACCGGCAGCAGGTACAGTAGAAACTCGGTTATCTGAAGTAATTGGGACCGACCATCTTTTGGAAAATCAAAATTTTCGGATAATCGAGAATGCTTTAATTTTAAGATTAAGGAGAAATATATGCGCTATTTCTTAATATGATAACAAGTGCTTAATAAAAATAAAGCAATAGCAAAATAGAAGCAAAATTAAATTACTTGAGCTTTAATTTTGAAATGAAGTACCTTTTACATATTTCACAAGGGTTTTGAAACAATATATTATATAAACCGGGATAGCTCAGATGGCAGAGCCCTGGCGGCTTCAGCCAGGAGGTCCCGGGTTCGAATCCTGGTCCGGACATTTTTCGCTCAGTTGGAAATTTACATCTAATATATTGTTTGTCGCAGTTTCGATTGCCTTTGCTTTGAAGCTCTATCACGAAGTACTTAAATATTATTAGTTCGCCAGTATCACAGTCTTTCTGCTGCTCCAGCCAAGCCAAACCTTTTGCAAAACATTCAAAAGCTTCAGAATCGCTAATTTGTTCGCTTTCTTCGTTCGTTCCACTCCGCAGCTTACGGGAGCTCAAGTTAAATACAAAGGAATTCTAAGAAAGGGGATCGAAAATATTTACAGTAAACTCTGTCTAAGGCGAATCGATCGGAAGCGAAAAAATTTTCCGTAGTAGACAATATTCCGCCTTAGACAATTTTTATTGTATGTTAATGGATTCGCAGAGACTTGAAAATGTTTCCGAGTTTGACAGATTTCCGTCTTACACAGAGTCCGCCTTACAGAGAGTTTACTGTATATGTACTCGTTGTTCGGACAGAATCGCTTGCATACGAGGAATATGATAGTTTTTAAAAAAAGCTTTCAAAATGGATTTTGCACACAAGGAATGTGATAGTAAAAAAAAAAATTAAAAATGGATTTCGGTTAACCGAGAGTTTCGGTTAAAAGAGTTTCGGATAAAAGATGTTCTACTGTGTAAGAAACAGTGCTTTTGCCCTCGAATTACCTCGGGGCAAACGTTGAAGTGGTTAAGAAACATTTGTATTTTTTTACAGTGCAGAATTTGCATTATAAAAATGTGATTTGATATTCATTATAAAAAATGTAATTGCACAAAACTTTTCTTCTAACTACATTTTTTTTCTTCATAATTTTAGTTGCAATATTTTTTCTGAAACATTCTCTCTGTCGAATTTCGGCGGGTGTACTTAGTATAAAACTTAAAAAAAATACTAAAAAACTACAATATGAGGATTTCTGGGCTCTTTTTTTTCAGATTTTAGTTTAGAACCAAAATGCGGTGTTTTATAGTTAATCGAATTTTATGATTAATCTTCCGTTATCGTGTCCGTATCCAAATGCTGTATTTGACGCAAAAGCTATGTTTAAAACCTTTAGTGGTATTGGTAACAATTTTAAAAAGAGCACTTTAGCCATAATGGTAACATTTTAAAATATGCCCAATTACAGAAGATTAATCTTAAAAAAAGAAAAAGAAAGAGAACGGTTTTTAATTCACTTTGTGTAATCAATTGTCAATTGCTGAAACAAAATTGGTAATCACTTAGATACTTTTCATTCTTGTAAGAAACGTTCATTGCTTAGCTACATTTAAAACTAGTCGGATTTGGCAATCCGAAAACTTTCTTCTATTTCACACATATTAATATTTCCTAGAAAATGCAGCATAGCACCTTTACCGGTTAGGTGATTTACATGAAAATCTAATCAGCAACAACTTCTGTCAATTTCTAACTGAATCTCAAGTTTGATGAAAATTTGAGCATTCATTTTTGAAACAGAGCTATTACAGAAATCGTAAAAATTCTGCATAGCAGCACCACCTGTTAGGAGATTTATGCCAAAAGCTAATCTGGACCAATTTATAACAGGAACTAACTGAATCTGAAGTTCGATGAAAATTCATACATTAGTTCTTGAGATGCAGCTACTGCGGAAATCGGGAAAAACGCAGCACAGCTGCGCCACCTGTTGAGCAATTTATACCAAGAACTAAACAGCATTATATAAGGGCTAACTGAATATGAAGTTTGATGAAAATTCGTTCATTAGTTCTTGAGATATAACTATTGCAGAAATCGTGAAAAATGCACCATAGCAGCGCCACTTGTTGTACAATTTACACCAAAAAGTAATCAGCACCAATTTATATTAAGGACTAACTGAATCAAAAGTTTTGTTAAATTTAGTTCATTAGTTCTTGAGATAGAGCGCCCACAAAATTTGTGTCACATACAGACAGACAAACAAACAGACATTTTGTAAAACATGTTTTTCGGAATCTCTGATACCTAAAACTTGCAAATTCGTCAAAAACCGAATTCGAAAATTTTCGCGAACCCAATAATTTTTTCTTGTAAAGATAGAAGAAAGTAAAAATATATCATATCTGAAAGTTATTTAAAACGTCACGAAATTGAGCTACACTTTTGAAAGAAATTTCCTTCAAAAATATATTTCCTTCCCTGTTATTGAATTTTATTTGATATCGATTGCGATTATTCAAAGATTGAAATTATGCGATGTTTAGAAGTGATGTAAGAGTAATAAAAGTGAAAACTAAACCATCGCCGCCATCATAATTATATATTTCTAAATGTTACGTCCAAAATCGGGCTGATTATTTTTGAAGGCGATAGAAAAGTCCATTGTGAAAAAAATAGGACTTCGTCCCTAAAATAATTTTAATCTTAAACGATTTTCTCATAATCATCAAAATACAAAACACATGAAATAATCTGTCGCTTTATATTAAAAATCAAATCAGAGTCCGCTATTATTAAACCCAAATGGAAATTTAAATTGATGCATTTTATTCGCAATAGGAAAAAAATATAATTGCATTTATTCCTATAAGTAATTAATATAAGATTTTCAGAAACTAAAAATGTCGTACAAAACATGAAATATTATATATAAATATACTTAAATGTCTTGCGAGCTTTGTAAAAAAAGAAAAGAAAAAAAGTAGTAGTCCGATAAAATCTGTGTTTCGAAATTGCATCAATTAATATCCCCTTTAGACTAAAATATTTCCAATTATCAACCAAAGCTTTTGGAAAACCTTTGAAAATTTAATGCTTTTTTTATAAGCATTCTTTTTTAATGGTATAAACTATAAAGGATATACTTCTACTGTAATTTAATTATTGTATAGCTAAGTAACTTTTTTGGTTACGGTGGATAATAAAGATTTTTTTTTTCTTTTTGTAACATCATTCGGTTTTCATCTGAATAGCAATTATAAAATTGGAAAAAAAAAAAAAATGGAAAATAAAGGAAAAACATTTACGATTTCAGTTAAATTTCTACATTAGAAAATATTTTCTAACGAATTTTAACGTTATCATTAAATAAAGGATTTTAAATATGCCCTATAAGCAGTTTTATTTACGCGCCAAAGTGACTTTTTTAAAACTATATTTTGCTTACTCTGATGCATAAATAAAATCTCCATCATATGATGCAGATTTTTAATTATTTCACCTGACAGTTTAAAAAATCCCTATCCAAAATTTCTATATGAGCTATAGCAAACTTAAACTGATGCCGTAACAGTCAGTGATCAGGGCTTCCACAAGCGACTACTTTTATATTCTACTCGCACCACTATTTTAAGAAAATAAATTTTCTATTATATTTCTCTTGCAAATGTTGTCAAAGTGTTGTGAAAATTTTTTGTTTAAAGAAAATGGTGCCAAATAGAATTAAAAAATAGTCGCTCATGGCAGCCCTGATATTTTCTATTGACGCTTTGACATTGTATGGGAGAAATCATGGTCACTATTTTCTAATAAATACATAAATCTACATTCGTGAGGGGAGGGTGGGGGGAGATCATTCCTTACTAAATCATCATATAGGCCATAAATCATATGCGCTGTAAATAGTTTTATTTACGCTCCAAAGTGACTTTTTTTTTTTTTTTTTTTTTAGATATATTTCGTTCACATAAATGAAATCTGCATCGTATGATGCAGATTTTTAATTATTTCAATTAACAGCTTAAAAAAATCCCTATACAAAATTTCTGTAAGCTATAGCAAACTTAAATTGATGCCGTAATAGTCAGTGATCTATACTTTCTATTAAAGCTTTGACCATTGTCTGGGAGGAATCATGGTCACTATTTGCTAATAAATATATAAATCTGCATTTGCGAAGAGAAGGGGAAGATCATTTCTTACTAAATCATCATATAAGTGATAGACCAAACCACTTACCAAATTTATTACTTGAGTTACTTCATGATTACGAATACGGAAATAATTATTCAAGTAAAAATAAAAAATAATGTACAAAATCTGAAAGAGTATGTGAAAATTGAATGATGACGTTTTAAATAGTTGCATCATAGATCGTTCAATCTTACAATATTCTTATTTATTTCGATAACGGCTTCGATGGAGCCGAAGCATGTAAACAGTTTAATAAAACTTCTTTTTACTGTTTTAAAGTTTTTATTTACACTTTTTCAATTCCTACTATTAGTTCACACTCTCCCTATATTTATTTATATATATATTTATATATCTTGTTCAAATTTTCAATCGTTAATAAAATACTCATTATTCATCCTATCAAGTTGAAACAAATTTTTTTAAACTTGTACTGGATGACAATTGATGTTAATACAGTTTTTTCAAATATTAATTAATTAATTAGATTTTAATTAATCAATTTTAGTTTTGCATGGGAAACAAAATGGCGGCCATTGGTTATTGCAGATCAATGAAATTATTTTCAATAAGGGGTTACCATAGGGGGGGGGGGAGGACCTGTTCTGTCGCGAAATACCGCCAAGTTTATCGCCAACTTGGCGATATATCGCCAAATTTGGCGGCCAGAATGAGTCGCCAAAAGTGACGCCAACTTGGCGATATCTCTAATATTTCGCCAAATTCCCATAGACTTCCATTGTAAACCTACTTGCTTATAGAAAATCAACAAATTGAGATATTTTAATGTAACAAAAACTAATATTAGCTTAAGGGATTGTATTAAATTTTTCTTTGATGATCTAAGTAGAAATTGACTTTAAAAACAAAATTTTTATATTACTTGTTAGAAGTTAAAAGAAGTATATTATTACATGGTATTATAATTTGTTATATACTCACTTTGCATATCTAATGCCCTACAATCTGCAATAAAATATCTTATGTCTTATGCAGGACGTCCCTTCTTATGATCGACCAATAGCTAATTCACAAACCGCCAGTTTTAGAGGTCTAGTTCCAACTGCAGAAATACTTCAAATTTTGTTCTTCATCATATGAAAATCCACTTACATAAAAATAGTTTGTTTGTTTCTTTAGGTTACGAAATTTAAATTTTTACTGCGATTCCTGGATCCTGTAAGTTAGATATGGAAAACTCCGTGTTCTAATAAGTTAAATAGTAAACATTCTTATCTTCTATGGACAAAACTTACCGAGTTATGATACATTGAATTTTATGAATTTTTAGCATTTTGTGACGTTAAAAATTCTTTTTTTCGTTTTTAGTAGATATCGACCAAAAATTCGGTTTCGTTTTCGTTTTTGGCCCAAAATCTGAGTTTCAACCAAAATTCTTTTCCGTCGAAAATGTTGCCGAAAGTTCGGCTGGACCGAAACTATCCGTATTCCCAAATTCTCGTTCCTTCTTTCGGAAATTGTCAACATTACTCATTAATTTGAGCTGTATCGGCTCAAATGAGACACTCTTTATTTAATGCTATGAACTTCACTGTTTATAATTATCAGTCATGACTTACTCAAGATGTGAGTTCAAATTATAAAGCAAGAAATACATATATGACTAAACTTTGGAGACGCTTTTCAAATGCTCATTAAAAGCTGCACACTTAACTGTAATTGAAAATTTTTAGTTTGAAACCGCAAAAGTGTATCGAAAACTCTTTCAGAAAGTTCTAGTATAACACATGATTATTTAGAAAAATCATTATAAAAGATAAATCAAGATATGTATACATAAAAAAATTAATTAGATGAAATTCGTGTAATTAGAGAATCATTTTGTGTCGTTGATGAATTAACTATATTTTATTTTACATGAAAATAAAAAAATTTGGTCGTTTTAAAATACCGGGAGACAAAGACTCTGTATACTTAATTCATTTTATTTTAGCTTCTTTTCAAATGTTTAACTGATCCTCCTTAATCAAAAACAAAAACAACCATTGGATGTCTTAACAGCAATTGATTCGCCGTTAAATTTTTGCAATCAAAGGGAATTGAATGGAAACCCGTTTACAGAGAGATCTGCACAGCTTTTTTCAGTATAATTCAATCTTCTCTAATATTTTAAAACCCATCAGATTAGCGTGTTTTTAGATTTTGTGGTGTCCGAACGGGAGTTGGCGAGCGTAGCTTGCAGGGGGCAGAGCCCCCTAGTATATGTATAAATTATTGTTTTGCTGTCACTGATTTTCGGAAACGTTTCCAAGTAGTTGTTACAGTGTTCGCACATCAGTTTTCGCAACACGGAATATAGTTTATTTTGGATGCTAACAATTCTTAAGTAAAGGTTTTCATGTTCAACAAACATGGTTTACAGACAGATGCGATAAATTAATAGCATTATCATTAACATTAAATTAGTATTACTTTGTTACTCTTGTATATACAGTGGCTCACATTTGTTTTTGGACACTCGTGTTTTTGAAACTTACTTATAAAAAATTTCATCTAAATATTAAAGGATATACTTAAAAAATTTCATATAAACTTTATTTTCCGTATAATAAAACGTACATGCTGTAATGAAAATAAATTGGAAACTTTTTTTCTTCAAAAAATTAATTTACCGAGAACCTGTTAAAAACAATCTCACATAAGTAATTGGACACTTCAGAGCTTTACTGTATTTTTTGACAGACGATATTTTTTGTTATTCATTTTTATTATAAATGGAAATACATGTCAAATATTATCGTCTGCACTTTGAAATTACTATTAATTCATGTAAATTTGTTTAAATTTCTATATTTCAAGTGAACATGGCTGGACGCTACAATGTTACAACAAATTCCATTTGCAATTTAATCATAGAATATTTTAAAGATGGTAAAAGTATTAGAACTATCGCAAAACTTGTTAAAGTAAGTCATTCAACTGTTTTTGCTATTTTAAAACGATGGAAACTACGTGGAACTGCTGAAAAAGCATTAAAATCAGGAGCTCCTCACAAGCTAACTTCCCAAGAATCGAAGGTTTATTATACATAAAATCAAGAAAAATCCAAGAATGAGTGCGGTGAAACTTACAACAGAATTAGAAAAAAAAATTTCAATAAAAGTAAACCCTGAAACTGTTAGACGAATTATCAGATCATATGGATACAACAGTAGAGTTGCCAGAAGAAAATTTTTCGTTAATGAAAGAGCAAGAAAGTTACGTCTGGATTTTGCAAAATCTATGGTAGACAAAGATTTATCGTTTTGGGAAAACGTCATATTTGTGGATGAATCAAAATTTAACATATTTGGGTCTGATTTAACATATTTGAGGCGAATAACTGTGTGGAGAAAGTCCAACGAAGAGCTCAATCCGAAAAATATTTTGCCAACTGTCAAACATGGAGGTGGAGGCATAATGGTTTGGGGATGTTTTGCTGCTCCTGGTATGGAAAATTTAATTTTCATTGAAAATAATATGGAGCAATTTAAGTATATAAATATCCTGACAGAAAACTTGAAAATATCTGCCCAAAAACTTGGAATTGAAAACGCATTCAACTTTATCAAGATAATGGTCCCAAACATACATCCCTAAATGTTGGCTTATGGCTGCTGTACAACTGTCCAAAAGTTATCAAGACTCCACCATATTCTCCAGATTTAAACCCAATTGAAAATGTGTGGCATAAAATGGAGAAAAGAACAAGAAAACGATATTTCTTCGAAAGAACAACTTTAAACAGTATTAACAGAGGAATGGAACAAAATTGAACATTCTTACATAAAATGAAACTAGTTGCATCCATGCCAAAATGTATTAATAGTGTAATTTCAGCTAAAGGATTCCCAACAAAGTATTAAAATGTTTGATTATTTGCATATTTTTGTTTACATTTGTTGAATGTCCAAAGTATCCATTTACTTATGTGAGATTGTTTTTAACACTTTCTCGGTAAATTAATTTTTTGAAAAAAAAAGTTTTGATTTTATTTTCATTACAATATGTAAGTTTTATTATAGAGAAAAGAAAGTTTATATGAAAAATTTTTAAAGTAAATTCTTTAATGTTTAGAGGATGCTTTTTATAAGTAAGTTTCAAAAACATAAGTGTCCAACAACAAACGTGAGCCACTGTACACAAATTCAGTTACATATTTAAAAATGTTTAATTGAGAATTCACAGCATCCTAAATACTGAAACTGCGGTTTTAGAAAACTCATTAATACACTATAAAAATTATTCGGAAATGTTTCCTGAAGTCAGTGGCAGGGTTTACAAACAAACACTTCCATCAACCAATCTACCACTACATTTTTGTCGTAACGATCATTGCAGAAATTGTCTTAGCGACGTAGGCCAATCATATCATAGACCTGTTAAACGTAGACCAATCAGATTGCCCGAACTCACATGTAGACTAGGAGTCATAAAGAACTAACAAGTGTTTTTTTGCTGATCCACAGTAATTTGACCAACAGTGACGTCAACTGCCATTTCCTTATAAATGCTTCTTTAAATCTGGCAAATATATTGGTTTCTGAAGTTTCTAAAGATAAAGAATGCTTTTCGGAACCAGGGGAAGCTCGAGAGGTTATTGTACATTTTCTTTCGTGGTTATATTATATTTTCATAGATTAAGAAACATTTGTCTTCTTTTACAGTGTATATTAGATTTTCTTTTTCCAAAGTGTTTCCCTCGATGGCACATTAATTGTAGTGCTACTTTATAACAGTATTTCACTTTCAAATTTTTATAGGGAAGTTCCTGAGACATTACGACGTATAATTGTCCATCTTTAATATGATTTTGAGATAAATAAGTACCAACACGACGCAATTTTTTCCCTTGTGTTCTATAGTTACGCAAAATGCAAGGCGAATAGTTAATTGACATCTTTTAAATTAAATATAAAAAGTTCTCCTCACGCGAAAACTTACGTTTGCTAATGTTAATCCTATGGAAGACATTTTTTAAGATAACTCGTTTGCATTTCAATATTTTTAAGGGACTTTTTTTGGACTGAGTAGATAAAGACCGTTTTTAACTTCATCGATTTTTTTGCAGGGATTTTTAATGAGAATACTTTCATTTTCAAAACCGGTTGCGAAAGTAAAAGTATCCTAAAAAATCGGAAAAGTAAAAAATGGACTTTGTACAGATAGATCTCAGCTAGACAATGCAAAAAAAAAAGGGGGGAAAAAAAGTTTAAAAATATTGAAATGCAAACGCGATATCTTAATTTCGCGTGTATGAAGTAGTCTCTTAATGAGGATAATAACAGTTGCGAAATCCTAATTAAAACTGCTAATATTAAGGTACCTATTTCTCAGAAATTACTGGAAGCGATTTCAATATGACCATTTTTGATAAAATTATTATTATTTATTTATTGGCGTTATAGTTGCGATATATCTGAATTGCGATTATTTTGTTTTTTGTTTTGTTTCCTTTTTAGTCATTAAAAAAAGAATTTTTGCTTGTGAAATGGCGCAATTATTACATTTGTTATTTTTATTTCTTTTCGAACGATCAGTTTGTAGTTTAACTACTGGCAAGAGTATGAAAATGAAATACTACTGAAATCGCATTATGGAAGTATTTATTGCCCTCTTACTTTGTACGAAGGATTAAAATTCGTCGGCCGTATCTTTCACCATTGATGATGATCAAGTCTAAACACTTATTTTAAATGTTTCGCACAATCATTCGAGCTTATTAATGCTATCTTTTAACTTACAATTCAATTTGTAATGTGCAGTAATGTTTTTACAATTTGCATGTGGCTGTCAAATCTTGTTACTCATTTTTCATCCACTTCCTGCTGACTTGCTTTGAAATTTGGCATATATATGTATTTCTGAGGAAAATACAGGGATTAAACATTGATTTTTTAAAATTCGATCCCTAAACAGGCATGTGTTTTCCGCGTTTTTGGACACCGGTATTTTGTTAGAGAAAATGTCATTTTATTTAATCGGAACATTTTTGCGATTTAAGAGAACAATATTTTCTCTAAGAATATATTGGTGTGCAAAAAAGCGGAAATCACATGCCTGCTAAAGAGGGCAAGGGGGAGAATAAAAAAAAAAAAAACCCTATCTCATAAACCACTGGAAATAAAATCTTTAAACTTGACATGCCTATGGTATAACTAAGATTAGTAAATACATGTTTCGGAATCTTGCAAAATTCGACGTATATATATATATATATATATATATATATACATTTCAATAATTTTTTGAAAGATTATTTAAATTCAGATAAGTATGAATATCAAATATTTAATGAAGAAGATGAAGAATTTATTAAAAATTTACATAATAGTTTTGTTATAGTCCCTGTGGACAAAGCCGTCAACAATTATGCTATAATATGTAGGAAATTTTACATTGAAAAAATAGAGAGTGAGTTAAGTAATGGAGATTTTTATGCAAGGGTTAATATTGATAAAAATCCTGTTGTTAAAAATTTTTTTGCATATAAAAAGAAAGTTAAAAATATGTTTTCTTACAATTTCGATGTTTCTAATCATCACTGTTTGCCATTTATTTTTTAACACTTAAATTTCATAAAGATCCAATTAAATTTAGGTTTATTTGCAGTACTTCAAAAAGTGTTAATAGAAATTTTAATAGTGGTTTACAGAATCTATTGAAAAAGATATATGGTTTTTTAAAGTATAAATTTAAGAAGTATAGTCATTTCTGGTCGATTGATAATTGCCGAAACGTCAGTGAAGGCTTACTGTGGAGACCCGAAATGTTTTTGGTTTCCATCTGTTTGTTAGTTTGTTTGTTAGTTAGTTAGTCTGTCTGTCTCGCGATAACTGCCATAAAAAGCATCCAATTAGCTTGAAATTAAGGATGCATGTTGGTGAGGTCCCCGGATTTAGCTGTATAGTTTTTGGTTAAATTTGGTTCATTCGTTCGGAATATATAGAACATTTTATTCAATGACGTCATTGTATCGGAAAATAAATATTTTCATTCTTTAAAACCAAATATTAACTAGATTGCCTGAAAAAATATTTTTTGATGAGTGTTACTTCTTAATACCGCCTCATTTCAGAAAATATGAATGAAAATTATTTTATTTTTAAAAGGAAATTACATTTTCATTCATAAAACATAACTTTTAATATAATCGCGTCAACGTAAATCATTTTCTGTCTACCAGTATTGAAAAATAAGGCTCGGAAGTGTAAAAAGAAATCTAAGATTTACGATAACCATTAGCGCAATCAATAAAAAGTTACATATGTAAATTAATGAGATCACGGGGGGATTTAGAGGTACGGAGCCCCCCTGAAGACTTTATTATTTAAAAAAATACCAGAATTAGTAGCCCATGAAAATTTCAAAATATCCTTCCATAGCAACGTTTTTAATTTAACGCTTCTACGTCTGCAACTAACTATACTACATCTTGCTTCTAACGCTAACGTCTGGAAATTTCGTATTTTTTTATTCTTATGAATAATTACATAATTTGAAAACTTTAAATTGCGGTTTGCAGGAAATTGAATATTACCAGAGTGTGTCTAAAAACAATGACTTGCAGAACTGACGTTGAGGCTCCTGATCTGCAGATTTACTAGTAGTATCGAAATTTTTGACAAACTGCCTTTGACTCCTCTGAAAATGCAGGTATTCGACTTTGAAAATCTGTTCACCAATATACCTATTGATTATCTTTATGATGTTTTAATATTTTTGATTTATTTTGTTTAAATGACGAATTAAATATTAATAGAGATTTATTTTTAAGTTTATGCCATTTCTGTTTTTATAATAATTATGTAACTTTCAACAATAATACATTTAATCAGATTTGTGGAATTGGAATGGGGACTAATTATTCTAGTACAGCAGTTAATTTATCTTTGTTTTATTATGAATTTAAGTATACAATGAAATATAATAAATCTTTAAAAGTCTTTAGGTATATTGATGATATTTTAGTTTTTAATTTTGATTTTACTAACGAATATGACAATGTATATCCAAATTGTTTAAAGTTAAATAGGGCAAACTGTGATGATTATAATGCAGAATTTTTGGATATTTTCTTTGAAATTACTGATAATAAATTAATTTTAGATTTGTATGATAAAAAAAATAGTTTCCAACTTTTTACAAGAAGTATGCCACATTGGTTTTCTAATTTACATAAAAAAATTTACATAAATACTTTAATTAATCAAATAATTTGTTTCAATAAAATTTGTGGCAAAGATAGTAATTTTTATAAACAGATTTTTAAGTTATTGGCTAATCTTTTTTACAATAATAATTATCCTATAAAGTTTTTGAAATATTATTTAAAGATAGTTTTAAAAAGTGAGTGGCAACATTGTGGCTTGGCGGTTTGAGCAACATGTGATCGCATCCTTCCAGAAGATTCTAAATGAAAGCTGCATTCTAAAGTCTTGTTTAAAGAACGAATGTAGGTTGATGTATCGAATGGATGGAGGAATGCAGACTCGGAATTTCTAGTTTTTGAAGTTGGATACGGAAGTAAAATTAATTGTTCATTGTTAACAGGTGAGGAACATTATACAGGTATTGCTGTTTTTCATGTTTTTGAAAAGTTTTTTCATTTTGCAGGTATGGGACGGTGCACGTTCGTCTGCATTCATACATATTAATTTGTTTATATTTAAATTGTTAATTTTTAAGTACTTTTCTAAAAGTTTATTTTATTAAAGATTTTTAAATTATGCTTTATCTACATTATTTATTTATTTATTTATTTATTTTTGTTTAATTTTGGTTTATTTTAGCTTTTTTGAATTTAGTTACTGAATTGACAATAGTTTTTCTGTATTGGGTGCAGGTTGGACGGGTGTTCAGAAACCTGCAGATTTTTAACAGGGGGAGGGGGGGGGGGAGTTAGGTTAAGTCTGTCCTCCCACTGAAGAAGAACAGACTGATTTTGTTTTTTACCTGTCTTTTACTTGTTTATTTGAAAGTTTTTTATAGTTAAATACTGCAGATATACACCTTCTTTTCTGAGTTATGGTGTTTTTTGCATTTTTAAGTAATGAAATATATATATATTCACAATATTGCAGTTTTTGATGATGGTCGGTAATGTTTAATTAATGGTTATATAAATATATATATATATATTCTACATTTTAGTGAATTTTAACGGAATCATGTTTAAAAAAATACATTTATATTATCTTATGAGACATTTAAATTTCTTAACAAAATGGTAATACCTTCAGTGTTTTAAATGGAAATATGTGGAAGAAAACACTCAATTCTAAGCTATTTACAAATTCATTAAGAAATTGAAAGATTTTCTTCTCTTTTTCTGTTATTATTTACATTTATAATGTACGTGGCGTGCAGAGTATAAGGTTTATAATTTTGAATTCATTTTATCGCAATTTTCAATTTCTGAAGTTAGAATTGAAACTCTAGAAAATTTTATAACACTAGAGGCTTTTGCCTCCTACGAGCTACGCTCGCCAACCCCCATTGAGGCACCACAAACTCTAAAAAACACGGTAATTTGATCGGCTTTAAAAAAATCGGAGCAGATTGAACTATAATTAA
Organism: Maratus speciosus; assembly: GCA_963932465.1. Lineage (NCBI taxonomy): Eukaryota > Metazoa > Arthropoda > Arachnida > Araneae > Salticidae > Maratus > Maratus speciosus. The sequence continues at coordinate 338,674,535 of OZ010791.1, forward strand.
AAAAACTCCAGTAGCGATCTACCTGTAAACGGGTTTCCATTTATTTCCCTTTGACTGGGGAATTTTATGGCCAGATCAGTTGCTGTTAAGAGATCGAACGGCCGTTTTCATGTTTGATTAAATAAGATCAGTTAAACATTTGAAGTACACAGAGTCTTTGCCTTTTGGTATTTTTTTAACAACACTATAAGAATTTTTTAAAAATAAGACATTTTAAATGTATCGTTTTAAATTTGATGTAATTTTCACCAAAGTTTTTTTTTCTCTTTTTAATATTTGCGTGAAAATACTTTTGTTGCTAGAAAGGAAATATTATTTGCGCTGTCTTAGAATCCACAACAATAGTTCAAAAGATCATCTCAAAATGTGAAATAAATGTGTAAATATATTTTTTAATTGAAACTATTTTGGAATATTACTATACGGCCATTTTAAATATGACGTAATTTCTTCTATTTACTACTTTTTACGCATATTAATAAATTTACTATTTTAATGTTTTCTTTCTCTTTTGAATATTCACGTGAAAATACTTTTGTTGCTAGTAAGGAAATATTTTTATTTGTGCTGCCTTAGAATTGGCAACAATAGTTCAGAAGATCATCTAGATATGAAATAAATTTCTCGCGTAAATATATTTTCAACTTTAAGCTGTTTGGCAATATATTATTTGACCATTTTAAAGATGACGTAATTTCTCTTATTTATGGCTTTTAACGCATATTAATGAATTTATTATTTAAAAAAATTTCTTTCTCTTTTAATATTCACGTGAAAATAAAGTTTCTATGACGCAATTTTCAACATTTTCTTGCTGTTAATACGTAATCATTTAAATCTAATTTGAAAGATTTTTTCTGTTTATAATAGTCACGTGTAAATTAATTTTTAATTTGAAGGAAATATTATTCTTTGCACTGTTTTTACAATTGGCAACAATTTAAAATATGTAAAAAATATCTTTCAAAATGCTGAAAATTTGTATTTACAATGGAAATAAACCCTCAAAAAATTAGTCACATTAAAAAAAATAAATGCAGTCTACACACCGGGAGCTTCTAATGAATATCCTTAGAAGAAATGATTAAATTCCTATGTATAGTTTTTGCTCTTATAAAACTTTTTTAATGGAACGATTTTGAGGAAATTTAACATTAAATATATCTTAAAATAATTCTTCGATTTGAAAACTGCCTGCAACAGTGTGTTTATCAAACATTTATGTATAATACTACAATTTTCATATTTTTGTGTGCAGTAGTTTCTTAATATTAGGGAGCCCCACCAGTGGCTGAGAGGTTCTGCTCTCGAAGCTGGTAGACGGGAGGTGCTGGGTTCGAACCCAATCGCGCCCGTCGGCCTAATCGTTCGGAGTTTTCGTGGTTTTCTTCGAACCGTGGATTTCCATGCGTTAATACGGATTAGGTTCCCTTAGAAAGACCTCCACGGAAGGCACTCCCCCCAGGGCCCATATCCCTCGTGTAGATAATTGGCTGTCAACAATCAACTCAACTTAATATTAGGGAGGAAAGACCCTAGGTCACAAAAAATTTATTTACTGCGCCGGCGACAGCGTTAGTTACTTTTTTTAGAATAGAGAGATTATGTGAAGGTGGCAACCAGACCACCCTATAAAGTAGGCGCCAACTTTATAAGTGACTTTTGACAGGCAGGTATGCGAGTTTTTCGCAAGTTAAGTGTGTTTAACGTATTTTTTAATCCTCCTGCCAATACTACAGCGCCTAGAATGCCTAGTGTGAAAATGTGCTATCCAAACAGTGCTAAAAATTTGTATCCCTTAAATGTGCGACGATACTGCTAAAATTTCAAGTGTCGATCGCAGCGACATCTGCGGGATTTTCGTATTACTAGTATTACATTGTATAGACTAGCAATTTCTTGCAGTTGTAGAAAATATCCTGCAGATGTCGCTGCGATCTGCATATTGCAGCAGTATTGCCCATTTAAGGGATACAATATTTTAGCGCTTTTTTAAGTATTACAGGATAGACGATTTCCACACTATATATTCTAGGCGCTATACCAATACCACGTCCTGAGCTACGAGCAGAAATCGTTTGCATCCACACATTACCGGTTTCTCCGCTCTTTTGTCAGTCACTTCGCATTCTACGAAATCTTCGCGTACGGCTGAATGAATTTTTTCTCTGTTACTGATTTTTTCCAGCATCTTGCTTTATGCAAATTTTTCGGCAAATGTGTGGTATGACGTAACGGTTTAACGGAATGTATATATTGTGTGGTCGTGATAAAAGAGGCGGCTCTGTTTTTTTTTCTTTTAAAAAGATTATGCAAGTTTAAGCCGTTTAAGAGCATGTCTATCTCAGTTACTTTGTTTTTAAATATTTAATGTCTTAGGTTTTTCGACATCGAAGTAATGATGTCTGCTTTTGTGATTTTAAATAAAACTATAAAAAGTGCGACGTGTCTTCAGTATATAATCAACTGGTAATGACTGTCTACACTGCGTTTACCCTGCTCTGGCCTGAATTTAAGTTGTTTAGGCTCGACGAATTCTCAACAACACTTTTCTAAAAACAGATGAGAGAATATATTTTTTGTCTGCTATTATAGTCACGTGCTTAACGTAGTAATGTTATTACGTATGCTACAGTATAGTGGGGAGCAAATCTGCCGTAATTTTTGGCGTATAATCCGTGGATCAAACATTCATATTTGGGCCCAGAAATTTTTATTGATAAAATATTACTTCTTAAATCGCGGTAAATATTTGATTTCAAATATTAAATAAAAATTCTTTATCCAAACATGATCGTTTGATCTGCGGATTATTCGCCGGAAATTATGGTGCTTTATTTGAGACTTTCTTCAATTTTTCATTCAATAGACAAAATTTCTCTATTACTTATTTTAAGCAAAAATTAAACAAATTGCGACAGCGGCCGTGATTTTTTTTATTAACTTCACATGTTTTTAACGCAATATCATTTTCACTGGCGGAAGCATTTCGCCTTTCTATAATTATATAGGTCCGAATCTCAATAGCTGAGAAATAAATAAAAAAATATATTAAAAATCATTTAGTCTAAATCATATTGAAATTTAACATTGTTATAAACTAAGTCGTGTTTTTTTTAATATTTTTTAATATATAATTTTTTTTATTGATAGAAGCATTCCACCTTTCTTCTATATTAAAACCCTTTATATATAGGGGAGAAAATGTTTAAGAATACTTTAGCCCTCATTTTGGCATAGGAGCAATGAAAAATCAATTTGAATTATGGCAATTAGACACAATCGGAAGCTAAAACGTTCAGTTTTCTGAATGAAATTCACATTTTCTATTAAACATGACGTGCTTTTCACTGGTGGAAACATTTCGCCTTTCTGAAATTAGATTCCAGTCCCATTATCACCAGAATGATAATAATAAAAAAATTTAAATCATTAAGACGTAACTTTATTAAAATGTTAGTTTAATGAATGAAAATGCTTGTTTTTTTCTTTGAAGATAACGTCATTTTCAATGACCGAAGCAGTTCACTTTTCAGCAATTAAGACGACTCTTTAATGTTTTTACGGGGGAAAAGAAAAACCGAAGTAAAAGAAAATATACGTTTCTAATCGATTGTCTTTTTAAAAATTATAAAATTTTTACTATAGATTTTTTGAAAGATTTGAAAGACCTTTGAAGATTTTATCTCTAGTTCTACTATGAATCTATTATTGTTGAGCTGGTGGAATACAAAAAAAAAAAAAAAAAAAAAAAAAAAAAAAAAAAAAAATCAGGATGAGGATGTTATTTTCAAGCAATTTTAGAAAAATATTAGCGCTTTATGAAATGAGATTAGTTGAATGAAATTATGAATGAAAAAATGATACGATTTCCCCTTTAGGATGATCAATACGCTCCTTCACGTCTTAACACCCATCTATTTAAATTCAAAATACTTTTTTCGCTTTTATTATAGTGAAAAGTGGCACGAATAAAGATATAATAAATAAAGATAAAAAAACACTTTTTGTATTTTAAATATATAGATTTTCTTTAATAAATATCGGACTGCTGTGTCTTAAAAGGAAGTTTTAATATTGAACTTTGTCACAATCTATAAAACTTAAAAATTTAAACATCTTAATACAGTCAACTTTTATAGTTTTTAAATGCTTTAAAAGTTTTATCTTGTATGTTTTAGCTTTAGCTATGTCTTTAAGTAAAATTCTTAGTGCATGTGTCAAATTTCAAGATTAAAACTAGATTTTCTTTTATAATAAAGTACCTCGGAGACCAGGTCTCGCTCGGTAGCTTTTAAAACATTCATATTGTATTTGAGTAAAGACACAATTTTGTTATTTATTTCTGCGCAATTCATAATTTAGTTCTGTAACGTCAGATTTATTATTAATTTCCACATAAAAATATAATTTCTAGTTTTTTAAAGTTTTAATAACTGCTGTCAATTCATTTTTTGCTTATTTTGTATATACAGGGTGTCCATTCTCAACGGTGTCCAATGGCTAATTCCTAAACCGTTAGTCATAGGCATATAGTTCTAATTACAAAAATGTTTTTTAAATTTAAGTGAGGTAAAGAAATATTTTAAAAGCGATTTGGGTCAATAAAAACATTTCTTAAAAAATTACGAAATTTAAATTTTTATACGGTCCCCAGGTCCTATAAGTTATATTTAGTAAAATTTTCCTATGACACTGACAAGTAAGACAAAAAAAAAGTCCCCTTCATGTAACACAAAAATTGACCGAGTTATGAAACTTTGAAATGCATGCCTTATACCACTTTTTTATTAAGTTTCAGATTGGCTAAAACAATTGTATTATAACATATGTTTTATTTTGTAAGGATCTGAGACTGTTTCTTTTCATGATTTCTTATGACAAAAATTATGTTATTTTTCTAAGTTTTTATGTAACTTCAACGATCGTATATGAGGACCAAGGGGAATTGGCCAAGGGAATGGAAGCCATGGGGTATAAGTGACAAAATTGAAAAAATTGAACTAAGTGCACAGACGACCTGGAAATATGCTTTTTTATTTTCAGGTAAAGAAATATAAGTGATTTTCTAATTATGTGTTGTGTTTTAGAGATAAACCAATTTTGCCGAATAATGATGAATATTGATTAATTATAAATTTAAAGAAAATTGCATTCTACTTTTTTCGCATTTATTGAAATAAGAGTTCAAAGACCACTGTGAAACAAGCAGCAGTTTCCTATTTCAATTCAATCAATTATTATTGATGTTTAACTTTAATGTCAATTATCTTTGAACTCAATTTACTCCAAACCGAAATTTTGTCGCTTGTACTCCTTGACTTCTGATGTCCTCATATGTTTTTCCAGTTCAAAATTGGTACTTGAACTTTAACTCACTTTCAAATATCGGATCGAGATTAAGTTTTACATACTGGCATAAATCCGATGGCAATCTAATATTATTATGATTTTCGGTGGTTACCATTTATACTTATTTTACAGGATAACACAAAACATTTCGTATAGATTACCGCCAAGAAGCTTAAGAAAAAGTTTTGGATTAGATAACACAAAACTGCGATGGTTGTGTTTTTTAACTTTTATGTATTTTTTAACCACTGAATTCGAAAACTACCTTAATTTCTAACCATCATGTCAGGATTTTTCGCAAATCATAAATTGTCAAAGCTAAAAAATAACAAAAATCGGATACTATAAAATAGAGGAGAAAGCTGTGTTTTTTAACTTTTGATAATTGATTTTTATGTACTTTTTAGCACTGAATCTGAAAATGACCTTCATTTTTAATCATCACGTTAGAGTTTTTTCGTAAATGCAAATCGTTTGCAAATCGTAAATGTCAAAGTTAAAATATAGCGAAAATCTGATACTATAAAACAGATGTAAAACTTTTTGTTATTTAATTTTACTTAATTCAATAATTTATTAATTTTCTTGGCTTATATTTGGATTCTTACAGATAAACAGATGAGGTGTCCGATGAGATGAGGGAGGAGGTTCAATTTTAACTTTTAACTTTTTAACTTTGAAATTTACAATTTACGAAAAATCCAGACGTGATGGTTAAAATGAAGGTAACTTTTGGATTCAGCGGTAAAAAATACATAAAAATAATTATCAAAAGTTAAAAACACAACAATCACATCTATTTTATAGTATCAAATTTTCGCTATTTTTCTTTTTTAAATTTTAAAATTCACGATTTGCAAAAAAATCTTTACGTGATGGAAAAAAATGAAGGGCAGTTTCGGATTCGGCGGTACAGAAAACAAAAGAATCAATTATGAAAAGCTAAAAACATGACATAACCCAACTTTTGCAGGCTAGTGTAATCTAATAACATTTTAAAATATGCACCATTTTGTAAAGAATGGAGGCTGTTAATTTTCACCATTTTATTTAGAAAGAGAGAGAAAGAAAAGTTAGAAAGTTTTTGAGAAAATCGCATTTTCCGTTACACACAAATTTCATTTTGCGGGCTCTCAGCAAGGGAGTTGACTGGCGCTCGAGATACCTTTCGTCGCGGAAGTATAAAAGAATTGTTGATAATGATATTACGAAAAATATTGTCAGTAATTAGCCGAGATATTAACCTTTAAAGACACGGACGGTTTGGACATTTTAGCAACAATTTTTTGCAATATTACAGTTACTAATTAATATATTTATTGCACGGAACCCTCTGTGGGCGATTAATAATCCCACTTGACCGATTAAAAAAAAATATATATTTCCGCAGTTGTAAATACACTGGCCTACAAAAGTTAAGGTACAAGGACTGGATGCTTTCGATTGTACACGGTTTGTCGAATGTCTACCAACATTATTGGCGAATTGGTCTCGAACTTCTGGGATGTAAAGAACATGTTTCATTTCATATTTCTCAGGATTTCATATTTCTCTTGAAGATTTATCGGGGCTACAATTGGGGGGCTAATAATAAATTTAATAATAAAGTAATGTTTGCGATCACCTATGTAACTGAAAAGGCTAGAAATGGTTTGTCACTGTGGTAAATGATTTTGGGTAACTTCTGTAAAAAGCCCAGTCAAATATTGTGAAAACTCAGAAAGATATAGTGAGTTGATTGAAAAGTTGTGAAAAAACTCGTATAATAAAGCTATTTTTAGAAAGCAACTCACTATATCGCCCCTATCTTTGTGAAATTTCTCGATATTTGACTGGACATTTTCGATGTTGCCCTAAATAGCTGACTACCAAATTATGAAACAAAAATTTTGAAATCTTCCACGCATGCGCGGTTAAAAAATATTTCATACAAGTGCCCTATCTCATCACATATTCAATATATTTATGTTTTAATTGAAGTGTACTGTTGCTACTGTTCTTTGTCAGGTTTTCGGAAAGTTGTGTTAAATTTGGTTGAAAACTCTGTATGCTATACACAAAAAACTTTTGAATTTTTTCACAAAAACGTTAACATCGTTACGAATATGAAGATATTCTTACACAAATGCACACAAACGTTGAACAGGACCCAAATAATCATTTAACGCAGTGACAAACCATTTCCAGCATTTTCTGTTGCATAGCTGATCGCAAATATTATTTTATTATTAAATTTATTATTAGCCCCCTAATTGTCGGCCGACTAAATCTTTATCGGGAAATATGAAATCAAACATGTTCTTTACGTCCCAGATGTTCAAGAACAATTCGTGAATAATGTTGGTAAATATTCGACAAACCGTGTGCAATCGAAAGCATTCAGTCACTGTACCTTAACTTTTGGAGGCCAGTGTATATATATACATATATAATAATTGGTTTATTGTCGAGATATTCAACATTTGTTTCGATAGAACATTATGGGTATGACGAAGATTTTCTGTAAGTAAAAATAGTTTAGTTTTTGACGAGTGTCTTGGGAGAGAACGACCTCTAAGAGTCGAACAGTAGTAGAAATTCACTTTCCCTTTCAGCAGTGGAGAAAGGGGGCAAACAGTATTGAGTTCTTTCTTCAACTTTATGTATCTTTAAATTTTCGTTTACATTAATATTCGGTTATGGAAAACATTAAAATTAAAAATAAACAACGAAGAATGCTGAATTTTATAGTTTTTTATATATAAAAAGTCCTTCCGGCCAGTGCCGGGAGGAAGAGATAGCTTTCATATTCCTTATTTAAAAAAAGCCAACTTATATTATTCAAACACACGAAGCTCAATTTAGTGGAAACCGAATATAGGAATATAGGAGATTCAATACTAATTTTTATCAATACTAAATCATTATGAAGGAGAATTTCGCGAAATTAGTCAGCTTTATCCAAGCTACTTTTATTTAAGGTAACTTATATTTGGCTGCCAAATTCGGCGATTTCTTAAAGTGCCTGCCATTTTAAGACAACATGGTGGATGAGGCTAACCAGTGAACTTGGTCCAGACTTTAGTAATTGCTGTGCACATGCTCACTCACATCTGAATCGGTTGATATATACGAGTGCTGTCGCAGGCAAAAAATCAGATTTTTCAAAATGTCACCTACATTAGAAATTGAAACTGCTATATCTGAGCCATTTTTTAAGATAAAGACAAACAAAAAATGCTCCTGAATCCTTATATCAAGGTCAAATACTTAAGAAAGAAACCTTTTTCAATTTCTAATTTTTGTGCACCTTACTTTAAATATAATTTTTTTTAATTTGATGGCCGCCATTTTGAAACAAGATGGCTGATGAAGCTGGCCAGCGAACTTGGTCGAGATATTGATGTATACTATCCACATGCCTTCTTACATCGAAATAGGCGAATACGTGTGTTATCGCGTGACAAATACAAGATCGTTTCAAAGTGTTAGCTATGCTAGAAATTCAAAGTGCTATAATTCAACCATTTTTTAAGATATAAACAAAAGAACAAATTTTCAGAAACAAAAACTGCTCCATAATCTTTGTATCAAGGCCAAACACATAAAAAAATCTTTTTCATTTTCCAATTTTTTAATACCTTAAATTAAACTTTTTTTAAATGGCAACCCTTTTGAAACAAGATGGCTAATGAAGTTGGCCAACGAACTCGGTCGAGACATTGGTATGTACTATGTACAGAGACAGACCAAGTTACATCCAAATCGGTTCATAAATACGCCTGTTATCGCGTGACAAAAATCAGGTCGTTTTAAAATGTCAGCCGCAATAGAAATTCAAAATGCTATAAATCAGCCATTTTTTTTAGATATAGACGAAACAAAACCTGTTCCGAAATCTTTGTATTAAGGTAAGACATACAAAAAAAAAAAAATATTTCTCATATTCTAATTTTTTGGTATCTCATTTTAAATTTTAAATTAAAAATTTTTTTTAAATGGCCGCCATTTTGAAACTAGATGGCGGATGAAGCTGGCCAATGAACTCGGTCGAAACATTTGTATGTATTATGTACACGCCAAGGTACATCCAAATCGGTTCATAAATACGCCTGTTATCACGTGACAAAAATCAGGACGTTTCAAAATGTCAGCCACGCTAGAAATTCAAAATTCTATAACTCAGCCATTTTTTAAGATATAGACGAAACAAAAACTGCTACGGAATCTTTTTATCAAGGTCAAACACATAAGAAAAAAATATGTTTTCAATTTTCAAGTTTTTGGTACCACATTTCAAATTTAAAATTTTCTTAAAAATTTAAATGGCCGCCATTTTTAAACAAGATGGCGGCTGAAGCTGGCCAAAGAACTCGGTCGAGACATTTGTATGTACTATGTATAAACGATGTTACATCCAAATCGGTTCATAAATACGACTTTTATCGCGTGACAAAATTCAGGACGTTTCAAAATGTCAGCCATGCTAGAAATTCAAATTGCTATAACTCAGCCATTTTTTAAGATATAGACGAAACAAAAACTGCTCCGAAGTCTTTGTATAAAGGTCAAATACATAAGAAAAAAATATTTTTTTATTTTCAAAATTTTGATACCACGTTTCAAATTTATATTTTTAAAATTTTTTTAAATGGCCGCCATTTTGAAACAAAATGGCGGATGAAGCTGTCCAACGAACTCGGTCGAGACATTGGTATGTACTATGTACACACCGAATTACATCCAAATCGGTTCGTAAATACGAGAGTTACAGTATGACAAAGGTCAGATATATATATATATATATATATATATATATATATATCAATTTTGAACGGATGGGTGGTTTCGGGGTCTGGGGGTCATGATCGATGAAAATATACCAAAATTTTTTGAAATCGCTTTCCTCCGAACGGCTGCAATAGGTAGCTTTTTGTAATGAAACCTACCTAAAAAAGCATTGAATCTGAAAAAAAAAAAATAAATAAAAAGGAAATGAATTAAAAAAAGAAGAATTTTAATAATGGCTGTTATTTATATAAAAATCTTTTTTATATAAATCTGTAAAAAAGTATTTTTATAGCGTAATATTTTAATATTATGTTTTATTAATTATATTTTTAACATATTTAAAATAAAGAAATAAGTAGAATTGTCAATTCAGTAATATATTTACAGATAATATTTTTATTTGACAATCAATATTATACACAACTATAATCGAAATTTATCTGTGATTGACTGATTTTTTTTTTTTTCTCTAAGGGCTCTCTTTTACGATATTCATCTTTTAAAGTTTTATATATTAATGGATTATCTTTTTCTCTCAGTTTACCTATCCTTTGTAGGCCAATTGTCTTAAATATTTAATATTTTGTTAATATTTGCACTAACCTCTTTTAAAAATATTCATCATATCCTACTTCTTTTTTTTTGTTATTCTTTTTTATAAGCTTATGTCAAAATTTCCATTTAAGGGAATTCGGTAACTTTTGACCTTTATAATTTGAATATTTTGTAATGAAGTTTTAATATATTATTAAATCCTTTTATCAAGGAGATAATATATATTTTAACGATTACGCTTGGCAGATTTTGTAGGAAATGGAGAGAGGATCGAGGTAATTTTTTTCTTTTAAATTTTTGAAAAAAGACGAAAATATAGATTTTCCCATTTGATTTACTGCATCCACTTTGCATTCAATGAAATTTTGCTTCCAGGTTTTCAATCTTTAAAGTCTTTTTCTCGATACATTAGTATGATTAAAATACTAAAACTTCAACATATGCTTTCACTTAACCCTATCTTTTTAATTGACAATCCTCATGGTTCATTTAACAAAATTAAGGATCTGATTTCTTGTAATATAAATTGACAATTAATGACTATTTGCTTAATATTAAAAAAAAAATAATAATAAAATGTTAAGCGAAAAGTCATTTTTACATTATTTTTAAACATGTCATCACATTTTATTATATATATTTATTATTATTAATTATTCAGAAATCTGGTCCTTACATTATAGAGCATACACGTCGAAATAAAAATACGAAAGAAAAAGAAAGTTGCAAGAAATTCAAAAGAAGTGGGATTTTTAAATCTTTTTAATCCTTTTTAAATTACTTTTTAAAATGTCATTATAATAATTGATTTTTTCTTTTCTTTTTCATTTTCTTTCATAAAACCATTTAATAATATTTCAGTAAGATATTATAAAATATTGAAATAAAAATAAAGTATAAAAGTTACAGAATTCCCTCAAATGAAAATTTTGACATAAGCTTAAAAAAAAAAAAAAAAAAAAAAAAAAGAAGGATACGATGATTATTTTTAAAAGTCTATTGCTAATCTTAATAAAAAATTAAACATTTACGACAATTCGCCAATTTTAATAAAAGAATGATTTAATAAAGGAAAAATTCAATAATTATAATAACATTTGAAAAAATAATTTAAAAATGATTAAGATTTTAAAACCACACTTCTTTTAAATTTCTTGCAACATTCTAATGTAAAGACCAGATTTCCGAATAATTAATCAGTTAAAAAAATAAATAAAATGTCATGACATGTGTAAAAATAATGTAAAACGACTTTTTGCTTAAAATGTTTATCATTTTTTAAAATATTAAGCAAATAATCATTAATAGTCAATTTATATTACGGAAAATCCCATCATTAATTTTGTGAAATGGAGCATGAGATTGTCCCTTAAAAAGTTCTAGTTAATTGAAAAACATGTTGAGTTCTAGCATTTTGATCATGATAACACATATATATAAAGAAAGAACTTTAAAGCTCTGAACTCTGGAAAGAAAATTTCATTCAGTGTGAAATGGATGCAGTAAATCAAATTAGAAAAATTATATTTTTGTCCTTTTTCGGAAAAAAAAATACCCTGATCTCTTCCCCACTTTCTACGAAAATTGCTTCAAACGTAATCGTTAAGAAATGTATTATTTCATATCTCCTCCAGAAAACCATTTAATAATATATTAAAAAAGCATTATAAAATACTCAAATTAAAAAAAGTTCAAAAGTTACTGAATTTCCTTAACTGGAAATTTTGACATAAGCCTACTAAAAAAAAAGTTGTTTTTTAAAGGATTGGTGCTAATCTTAACACAGTATTAAACATTTACGGACAGCTGCTCTATTTTAACAAAGGATAACTGACACAAATGTAAAATCATTAACATAAAAAACTCAATAAAAATTGAATGCCTTAAAAATGAGCCCTTTAAGAAAAAAAATCGGTATTCTGTGTACAGAGATAAATTCTGAATATAGCTACATATAATCTTTATTGTCAAATGTATTGCAGAATTGACAAATATACTGTTTTTTTATTTTGAATCGGTTAAATATATATATATATATATAATATATATTTCATATGTTGAATTGGGTATATATATATATATTAAAATATTGTAATATTGAAATAGGAAGCTATAAAAATAATTTTTTACAGATTTATATAACAAAACATTTTTATATAAATAGCACCCTTTACTATAATTCTTCCTTTTTTTTAAAATCTATTTCCTTCTGAAAATAGTTCAATTTTTTTTTTTGTTTCAAATTCATTGTTGTCATATAAATTTTAAAACATACATGTGATTACTTAAAAAGGTGTAACAAATATATAAATATATTATTTAGTATAACCCTGAGATTTTTCATTTTCAAAGGGGTAAAGATGACTGACTGAACAGAAAACATCTCTCTATTCTAAAAAAAAGTAACTTCCGCTGTCACCGCCGCCAGTTTTGAATTTTTTGTGACCGGAGGTTTTTCTTCGTTAATATTAAGAAAAATAATGCATACAAAAATATGAAAATCGGTAGTATTATACAGAAATGTTTGATAAACACGCTGATGCAGACAGTTTTCAAATCGAAGAATTGTTTTACGAGATATTTAATGCCAAAGTTGGACAAAATCGTTCCATTAAAAAAGTTTTATAGGAGCAAAAACTGTACATAGGAATTTAATCATTTTTAGATCATTTTATACGTTTGAAGTTCCCGGTGTGCAGACTGTTTTCTTTTTTTTAATTTGGCTAAGTTTTTGAGGTTTTATTTCTATTTTAAATTCAAATTTTCAGGATTTCTAGAGATATTTTTTACAGATTTTAGAAAGTGATATTAATTTAAACTGTTGCCAACTGTATAAACAGCGGAAAAAGTAATGTTTGCTTAAATATATATATATATATATATATATATTTATACGTGTAATAAATTAAAAATTTATTTACACGTGACTATTATAAACAGAAAAAAACATTTGGAATTAGAATTAAATAATTATGTACAAAAAGAAGGAACTTATTAAAAATTACGTCATAAAAACTATAATTACACGTGAATTTTGAGAGAAAAAGGAATTTGTAAAATAATAAATTTATTAACATGCGTTAGAAGTCTTAAATAGGAGAAATTACGTCATATTTACGTTACATTACAGTTATTACATAAAATGAACACCAAATAATATTGCAAAACGGTTTAAATTTAGAAAATGCGCTAGACATTTATTTGATATTTTGAGAGGATACTTTTCAACTATTTTTGTTAGGAAAGCGCAAATAATATTTCATTTCTAATACAAGCATTTTCACGTGAATATTAAAAAGAGAAAGAATAGTTTGGTCAAAATTACGTCATATTAAAAACCATTAATTTAAAATGTCTTGTTTAAAAGAACTTTCTTTTCGCTTTGTTAAAAAATACCGGGAGACAAAGATTCTGTTTACTTAATTCCTTTTATATTAGCTTATTTTGAAATGTTTATCTTATTTTACTTAATCAAAGATGAAAACAGCGATTGACATATGTATTTTTGGTACTACTTAGTTATCCCGTCGACCAAAAATCTATCATTCGTCAAACTATAAGATTAAATGTCAATGATGGTTGATCGTAAATGTCACATTAACTTGACTTTAAGCAAGTTACACGTGTCTACGTCATCAAGTTATTTTTATTTCGACGTTTTATTTGTATTTTTATTAATGTTGCACTAATTTATTTGTTCTTTCGTTATTTAAAATAAAAATGATGTCAATTTGTATAATTTGGCGAGTGCTTTGGCGATTTATATAATTTGGCGAAATTGGTCGACGGGTTAATCAAGTAGTACCGCAGCGGATTTGACCTTAAAATTCCCCAGTCAAAGAGAAATGAATAGAAATCCGTTTATAGGGAGATCGCCATTGTTTTTTAAATTATAATTCAATCTTCCGAAATCTTTTTAAAACAGATCAAATTAGCGTACTTTTAGAGTCTGCGGTGTGTGAACGGGGGTTGACGAGCGTAGCTCGTAGGGGGCAGAACCCCCTAGTAATTAAAAACAAAACAAAATACTACGAATGGGCAAGCGAATTCTCAATAATCTCTCAATCAATTAATAATCTCAATAATTACTCTTCAATAATCCGGGAATCCATTGAGATTTTATTTAGGAGTGATACTGTTTGTAATGATGTCCTTCCTTATAATATTCCCGCGATTTGGTATAATATCCTGGGTATTTCAAGAGCTCCTGAAAGTATGAATTGATCTTTTCACCCCTCTTTAGAGCAATGAACTGAACTTTGAATGCGCATGTGTAGTATTTCGTTTTGTTTTTAATTGTGTGTTCTATTCAGTGAGTCACCTTTTCCCCTTTGAAAATGAACGCGTGTGAGTTCGAAAGAACTCAGGGTTATATTAAAAAATATCTTTATATATTTGTAACACCTTTTTAAGTAATTATATGTATGTTTTAAATTTTATATTAATAACAAGGTGAAGATTCCTTCACGACACTAGTTTTTTAACTACAGTGCTTTGACTCTATTTATTTTCATTGTTGTCTTTGATCAAATTATAAATTTCAACATTCTTCGTTGTTTATTTATAATTGTAAGGATTTCCATAACAGAACAGTAAATGTCAATAAAAAGGGAAAGCGAAAGATTGAGGGAAGGACCCAGTATCGTTTTCCAGCTTTCTCCACTGTTGAAAGGGAAGGCGAATATTTCCAAAATTCTAATGTTAAAAGTCGTTTTCTTCCCCAGACGCTCGTCCTGTTTTGCGTCTCTTAACCCTGTAAACGGAGATCTAGGACATTTGATGATGTAGGTATTCTGATAGTCCGAGAGGGGAAAGTTCCCCCAGGCCACCCATAAATAAGTTAAACATAAAATTATTAAAAGACGTTAAATATTTATGATGATTTACCGTTCTAAATCAGCAATCTAACACGAAACATTCAATATTGTTTCGTAATTCGGGTTCGTGTGACCAACAGCCGAAGAAAGACGGCCCTTTTAGATGTCATATAAAATTATGTCACAAATATTTTCCAGACCAAACAGAATTCACAAAGTTAAATAAACACAAATAGCGGAAAAGATGAAACACGAACAGCTGTGCCGCATCACACTTGGTGTGTTATGAAAGGTTATCAGGTTTGACGCGAAACATTCAGTCACATTCTATCAAAATTTTACGAAATAATGTAATAATAACATTTTTAACACCGCATGCTTAAATTTGACGTTTTACTTCGAGCTGAGATTAGTGTAAGAAAGTAGAATTTTGTATAGTCTTATTTTGATGTTTGGATACTCTAACTAGAGTATGTTACAAAATCACCTTTATACATTAGTTATTATTATTATTATTGATTTGGAAAAAATAGACTTAGCAGTTCAAGTAGAAATATTCAGACAACATAAAAGGAATGATTTTTATCCAGTATAAATTGGATAGAAACCTTTTGAACAAATGTTACAAACTTTAGATCTATTGCGCACAAATTTCAGTCCATTTATATTTCTTGGTATAAAATTTACGAGTGCGACTATCTGAACATTCCATCTTTAAAGCATACATTCTAAAAATGTCAAGTTAAGATAACTCATTTCATATAATATATAAGAAAGAAAGAATGTATGTTTTTAAGAATTTGTTACTTTAAAATATATTTATAATAAAATACGTTTCATAGCTTGTGGTAGAGCATTTTGTTTGTGTTTACAAATTAATTAAAATAGACAAATAAATAGAGGCCCTTCTTTTTTTTTAATCATCAAAATTTGAGTCATAGAAGTATAACAATACATTTAATTACGTCGTGAAAATATTAACTATACATTAAACAGTGTTGTCGTCGTAAATAAACCAGAGGGTATACGCTAGGGTCACGAATGTTCATGGCTAGCGTATTAGAGCGTGTAGAATTTTTCAACTTCCTTTTTCAAAAAATGAGGGGGTCAAAAAGTTGTGTTTTGGTTAGCTATTTACAAATATATTTACATGAACTGGCATTTACAATGGTTTGCTTGGTAAATAGCTACTTCAATTTCATGATATTTTCCCGTTTCATGTAAAAATCGCAGAAAACTGTGTTCTCTCATGAAGTCCTTTCTTATCATTATTTCTGTTTGTATTTCTGCTCTAAGGTTAAGAATATACTTATATAATACTATAACATCTGTAAAAAAAATTATTCCACTCATAAAAGTTTTTAAACTAGCAATACTCATTTGCAGCTGAGTCTGTTTTTAATACTTTTTATTAATATCATACAAGTAGTCAAATAGATAAGGTTGAATCTGTTGCACAGCATCAAATTGGATTACCAGATCTACCTGAGCACAGAAGACAAATTAAAAAGTAGAAGAAGCAAGCAGATGAATTAAGAAGTATTTCTGAATATGAGCGGAAAAGGGAGGAAGTGTTAACGTTACAAACAAATGAAGTTTTTTTCTCCGACGCGACGAAGATGAAGAGCTAACTGATTTTACAGATGAGGAATCTGAAGATCCTTTGAACATTCCATGTGATGATTCTGATGTACCTTCTACACTAAAGTCTGTATAATACATTACAATTGCGAAATGTTGCATTGCAAAGTATTAGAGATGGTGTCGGTCTACGTGATACAGCAGGCATTACAACAGCTGAAATTTTGGATACTGGATTAATTACTGAAAGAGACAGGAGACTTGTGGTTCATCACAATAAAGTAAAAAGGGCACAAGAAAAATTTATGAAATCACTTGATGGAGACTTCCATGTTAGATGCCCGGACAAGCAATACTGAATTTATCTTCTTTGATGGACGCCAAGATTCAACTAAAGTTCTGTTACAAGCAGTAAACTCAAGTCATCAGTTTCCAAGTATTGTGAAAGAAGAGCATTACACTGTTTGCAGTGAGCTAGGTGGAAGGTATATTTGCCATTTTACCTCAGACAAAAACTTAACGGAAAGGAAACCTGCTGAAGTTATTGCTAACCATATTGTAGAATTTTTTAAAGAAAAACAGCATTGATAAAAGTTTGAAGGCTATTGGTGGTGACTCAATGAATGTTAACACTGGTTGGGAAGGAGGAGTCATGCATTCGGTTGAAGAAAAGCTGAAACGTAAACTCATCTGTTTGGTTTGTGTTCTTCTTACTAATGAGCTACCTTTGCGGCACTTGATCACATAGTTGGATGGAAAAACTTTGTCTAACAACAAGTAGAGTCGTAAGATTGGTAATATGTTTGATGTTGCAACAAAACTTCAAATCGATCCCTCAATTGTCAGAATATCTTTTCCAGAATCTTTGGTTGCAATGAGTGATACTGTTTTAAAGATCTCTGTACAAATCAGGCTCATGGTTACATGATAACTCAGGTCATAAGGACAGGTGTACTTCCAACTGATCTGGCATTATTATAAATTTTTCCTGTAAGCTACTCTTGGTGGTTAACAACTGCAAATAGGATTTGTCGTATATGGATTTCAAAACATGGCCTTAAGGGCAACAACTTGAAGGAGTTACAACTGCTTGTGGAATATATTGTTGGTGTTTACTATCCCTACTGGTTTACAATTAAATCGCAATTCTCTTGGGTGGAAGGACCTCATCACATTCTTTCTCCTAAAATATCAGAAGAAGGTAGTAGCAGATACTGTTTTGCCAAGAATCCAATTTTCATCGTGGTTTGCATTTAGTGGAATGGTGCTTCAGACTCCTTTATTCTTGGAAGACAAAGAAGAAAGAAAAGCTGGCTTCCAGATGACAACTGAATTAAGGAATGAAGATGATGATATACCAGGAGACCTATCTGTTCGGCCTAGGAAAACACCTGCAGTTAATCCAAATGCAACTTCCCTTTTGGAACTGATAGACTAGACAGGAAAAGTATATGAACCTCCGTTTACTTGAAACACAAAATATCAGAAATAAAAAAGTTTGGTGAGGAGCCAATGCAAGTTCCAATGTGGTTGTGTCATGGACAGTCCATAGAGAGGTGCGTGAAATAAGTAACAGAGGCTTCTGGCAAAGTGTAAACTCTTGAGAAACAAGAAGCATTCATTAGAGGCCAGGAAGCAAGCAGAAAAAATTATTATAGGACTGAATTGAAGCAAGATTTGATAAATATTGTTGGTTGAAGCTTTTAACTTTTTTTAGAATGGGCTTTCAGTTTTTCATAATAAAGACAAAATATAAATAAAATTGTTTGAGTTCATTAAACCACATTTTTAGCAAATTTTGTTGGAGTTTATATTAAGTTATCCCCTTTTTTCGGAAATTTCAATACAGATTATAATCAAGCACAAATTTACCAAGGTAAATCTTTGTGAATAAGAAAAAAAAATCTTTTATATTTGGACATTACACATCAAAAGGCAATATTTTGGACCCCCTCATTCACAAAAATCACGAATTTTTATTTTTGCCCTCCAAATTAACACGCCCTACTAGCGTATGCTTTATAGCTTTAGTTGAGAAACAAAGGGGTACACGGAGCTTCTTAAGAAAATCCAGAATGTATACGGTGTATATCCCCATATACCCTCCACTACACTCCTGAAATTAAAGTGTGCCGGGATCTAAGAAAATTTGAAAAACTCTGAATTAGTTAAAACATTCCTAAATAACAAGTTTTTCCAACTTTACTACCAATAGCTGTTTGCGAATGTTATGGATTAGAAACGTTTGAGGATGTTTAAGAGTCCACACTAGTCACGTGAAGAAACGAGAACGCTAATGTTAATCCTATAGGGGCGTTATTTTCAAATTTCTCGATTGGATTTTAATATTTTTGAATGATTTGTTTTCATAGGATAGCTGAAGACGATCTAAATCCGAGTTAGTTTTTACTTTTTCGATTTTGCTTTCAGATTAGTTTTTAAAAAATTACTATCACTTTCGGTACCGGCTAGAACCGGTTCTGAAAATGAAACTATCCTAATATAAAAAAAAAAAAAACTATAACCAAAATCGAAAAAGTAAAAACTAGACCGGTTGTAGATCGTTATCAGCTATCATATGCAAGAAAAAAAAAAAAAAAAAATTCAAAAATATTAAAACCAAAATCAGGAAGTTTCCTTTCTTCCCGTGACTGAAGTAGTCTCTTAACCCTTCACTGCACTACGTGCCATATCTGGCACATACCTAAAAACATTATAATTTTCATTGTATGCCATGAATTTGGCTAATGTGATCACTGTAACTGATCAAGAACAATCCAAAGAATGGAATAACACTAGTTTTGTCCATGTCAGACGGCTGTATTATACAAAAAATTGGAATTTGTTCTTAGGGAAAAAAAATCGATCAAGCTGTTCAGGTAAGATTCATTTTCATTACTTTTACTAAATACTTAAAAATATTAATATAATAAAAGTTGCAAGGTGTTAAGCAGATAAAATTAATTAATTTAAGCTCATTTAGTTGCAAAATATAGCAATACAATATTTTAAAACTCTGAATGTGTACATATGGTACACACCATAAAATATCAAATTTTAGCTGAAATTTTGAAATTTAAATTTTTTACTGTTTTTCCCATTATTAGACCGATATATAGATTTAAAAAAAGTATTATCATAAAAATAGAAAAATTCGTGCAGTGAAGGGTTAAGATTTTCAAAAATAAAAAAAGATTCCCCCTCCTTCTTAAATCAAGCCATCCTTTCTCCATTCATAGGTGTAAAATACAGTAAATGATTTTTATTTTCATCTGTAACAGTTTTGGAGGCAATGGACCTTCCGTGTGCAGAATGTTTACAAAAGGTATTTCAGAAAGGTTTACTGCATGTAAAACTTTTTGTTTTTTTTATTTCTAAAAGCAGTTCAATAAATAATACTTTGATACTCATTAAAGGAGTATTTATTCAATAGCTACAGATCGATGGCTGCAAACTGGATCTTTACGCACATAAGGAGTTAATATCAGACTCATCCTCTGTTGGTAGATATATGTAGATCTTCTTTCCTCCCAAGATGATGGTTACTAACACACAACTATATCTTCGAGAGCAAGGTGTTTTGCCCTTGTTGTGTTAACAACTCTCTGTTATTGCACAAGTCATTACATCTGTTAATTAAGTACCCTTAACCCTAGATCTACCGGGAATTTTATTCAAGTTTTAATAAAACGTTCTACACCAGAATTTTTATTTAAAACTATTTAACTTATTTATTTACCTTATTTTTGTCTGGTTTATATACTTAGTTTATTTTAAAGAAATTTCTGTTTTGAATGAATATTTTGTATGTACCTGTCGGGTCCAATGGACCCGTCTGGTAGACGGAGGGTTAAACTATAGTTATGTATTATTAATCACCATCTGGAGGAAGATAAGATCTACATCTATTTGTCATCTACAGTAATTTTACTCACTCATTCACAGTTACTAATGTACATTCATTATATAACTGGAAAATTATCAAGACAATAATTTAAAAATAATTTTAGATTTAATAATATAAGATAATTTATGAATAGCTGTTCTAATAATAACCATATTTTCGAATTTTTATGAAATGGAGAATAAGAAAAGCGAATGCACCCGTTTTAAGTAATTAGAACATTAAAAGGCGTTGAAACTGGCTTTGATATGTAGGCATGGAGACTCTTTATCATTGCTATAGGGGAGGTCTATAAATAACGCATTTCAACAAATTAAACCTCAGGTGATGGAACTCCAACGATAGATACGTAACGATATCGAATTGTTTTAACTCAATCGAACTGACTGATAAAGAAATCATACAAGTTGATTTTTTTTCCAATTGAGTGTTCCAATTGATTTCCAGGCCGGGCGTTGGCAGAAGCCAAAATGTTCTGGGGTAGAGTTCCGACTTGAACATATTTTAACTCAGTTGGAAGAAAATAAACTTGTATGATTTCATTATCAATCAATTTGATTGAATTACAGCAATACAATATCATTTACGTATGCATTGTTTAATATGGAGTTCCATCACTCGAGGTTTAATCTGTTGAACTGTGTCATTTGTCGCAGACCGGATGCTAATGCCTAAAATTTATCTGCTCCATTGTGTCTGCTGGACTTGTCCAGGAAAGATTTGTTAGTACAGCGTTGGCAACTTAAGCCAAAAAGTAAAGGGCTCGAGTCCCGGCAAGGACATATTTTCACTCTCTTGGAAAAAATAACTTTTATGAGTTCCTTATCTGATTTCTTCTTTATTGCAGCTGGATTGAATTAAAATAATTCATTACTATTCCATTTTACATAATATATACATTACAGAAAAATACTTAAATGTGGCAACACAATTCAGAAATAATTTGCCCAAATAGTTTGAGGAATAAAATTTGTGAACTTCAAACTTTATACCTTACAGTGGATGCATCTTTTCCGTGTGCAACTATACGTATCTCATTTTATTTACATTTCTTGTGACGTAGTTATATATCATGGATAGATTCTTTAAAGTGAAATTATATAAAGCCAGGATACATAAAAGTAAAATATATGCAAAAACGAATGAGTACGAGTGTTATGACTTAAATATTTAGATGCTGTAATTACTAGATAAGTAAGAGATTGTAGAATGTAATATAATAAGCATAGATGTAAGTAACACCAATATTAAAAAAAAAGCGCGGAGTTTAAATTAAATTACGGTGAACTCGATTATGGAAGATTAATGGATTTAAATAGGAATTTCATCAAATTAGACAGCTATCAACAAGTTGGCTTCATGTATGGCAACTTATTTTTGTCGCCAAATTTGGCGATTTTTCATCAAGTTGGCAAAAATTTGGCGTTATTGAGGTAACCCTGTTATTAGTACTTTCCAACAAGTACTTATTTTTAAAGTTGATACTGATTTCTCCATGCGAAATCAAACTACAATTGAGTAAGCATCAAGTTTACCTCCCCTTGCCCGCCTTAGGGATGGAATTAAAAAAAAAATCAATGCTCAATTACTCTATTGTCCTCAGGAATACATATATATTCTAAATTTCAAAGTTCTGTGTCAACAAGAAGTGGGAGAAAAATGAGTCACAAGATTTGATTGCCATATACAAAAAGAATTGTAAATTAAAAGAAAGCATGTAAAAAATAATGCAGTTTTCTTTTTTTAAGTATCCATTTTTAACACTGCAATTTTTGTTTTCATATTTGAAAACGACTTGATTTTAATTTTTACATGCGCATCTGAGTGACAATGCATGTGGTGCGTTAAGGTTAAATCATCTGGAATTCTTTATGTAAAGGCAAAAGACTGATATTTTCTTTCTTGATTAAATTGCACAACACTTTTAAAATGTCTGATAAAAATAAATTTCAATTTAATCAGGAAAGGATCTTTCTCGGCATTTGTGTAGGCAATAATTTTATCGATTTTATATGACGTCAATCGACTGCAGGAAGAACTGCTTTAACTTGTTTAGGAATGGATTACTTCGTTACGCTTTAAAGTTTAAATGGGTTAATAACAAAAAAGTCATTACACTAACTTTAATTGTTAAGTATTCTCTTGTGTGTTTGGTTTAGTCATGGTTTAATGCTTTAAAAGTTTAAGAGATCGGCTATAAATGAAACAGAGAGTTATTAAGTATCTTTAGAGAGAATTCACAAAGCATTTATTTTAATATCTATAGTAAGATTAAAAAGACGAAAAGAAAGAAATATTTGTAGGTCATTTGTTCTTTTCTTTAAATATTCTACGTTACAAATTCAGACTTCGATGTTAAATATTTAAAAGTTTGACTAGATTTTTTTCTTGTTCGGGTTTAGATCTATACTAATATTATAAAGAAGTAACGTTTGTGCGTTTTTTTTATTTGTTTATATGGGGTAATCTCTGGAACTACCAAGCCGATTTATAAAGAAGGTGGAAAAATGATGGTGACAATATCTGCTCCAGCATATGCTGTATTTCATGCTGGTACAACAGCCGCCAAGGGACTGCAAGAGCAAAAGACGTTCTAAAATTGTGATTTCTGTAATATTGTTGGGGTCAAAAATTTGTGTGGTGATAACTTTTAAGATGTAAATACTTGCTATGAGCGGTTTTTTAAAAATTAAAAAGGGTGAAACGAGTGGAAAACGTTCTAAAAACATTCCCAAATTATGATTTATTTGGAACTATTAAGGCTAGAAATTTGAAATTTGGCATGTCTGTTACTCTAAAGACGCAAATGTTCACCCAAGAAAGTTTTCTAAAAATTCGAAATTTAAAAGGGTGCAGGAGCAAAAAAGTTCTAAAATTATGATTTATGTGATACAGTTGGTACAGAAGCTTGGAATTTGGCATAAACTTGTAATTTAATATAATGGTTACTTTTAAAATGCAGATGCATGGTATAAACAGTTGATTGAAAATTCGAAATTTAAAGATGTTAAATGAGCGGAAAAGGCTCTAAATTACGGTTAATTTAGAATCGTTAGAGATATAAACTTAAAATTTGACATGTCTATTATTTTTAAGACGTAAATGCTCGCACAGAACAGTTTTTACAAAATTCGAAATTAAAAGAGGTAGGGGAAAGTAGAGTAATGCCGCTCACTTCAGTGAAAACATGAATAGCTAGTCAAATTTACACAAAAAATCAATATTTTATTAATGAAGTCCAAAGTATATGGAACACTTTGTAATCAACTAATTTGGATAAAATTTTTAGGAACTTTGTTTATCTTTTTACTTAATTATACAACGGATTAAGCGGTAATGATCGACATGGTAGGGTAATTACGTTCAAAATTTGTATACAACAGTTAAGTACAACAAAAGTCACAGAGGTAATTGTGTGGGTTGTGCACACCACTGCAGGATTTAAGCGACCACTTTTCACATAATGTACAGTGAAACCACGTTTCGTTATATCTCTCGAATTCTCTGCAAAAAAGCAGATTTCTGTCTCCATATCCTGTCCGATTAGAAGCAAATCATCTGGGTCATCATCATCACACAGCTGCGACTCTTCAATGTCTTCCTTTGAGCTGGTGTCATATAGCTTATTTTTTTGAATCCTTATGTGTTGTAAGTTTGACGATTGACTTCTTCGAAGATTCACGTGAGCGCTATTAACCCTTCATCCCCAGGTTGGATTTTAAAGCGTTAGAGTTAGCGTAACAACGGACTACAAAAATAAAAAAATCATGAATGTACAGCTACATCTATATAGTTTATAGACTTAATGAGTAAATTAGCATTTGAAAATAAGAGTGTACACTTACCTTCAAGTCTGATGTAAAATTTTATAATAAAACAACTGCAAACTAATAATCTGAGAACACAAAAATCCTTTCCTCTCGACGGCCACTATAACCTTAGTGGGAACTTACAATGATGCTTACTAAGTACCGTTACCGATCGCGCTTTTTCAATTCTATTCTGTTTAGAGATATTTAAGTGAGCGGGATTGCCCGCTGAGCTTCATTACCCTATTTTCCCCTACTGAAGCAAAAAACTTTTTAAAATTGAGATTTTTGTGATGCTGCTGGGCTAAAAACTTGAAATTTGGCGCGGTGGTTATTTTTAAAATTTAAGTCTCGCTCAGGACAATAAAATAAAAAAAAATCTAAATTTAAAATGGTGAAATGAGCGGAAAACGTTCTACACTATGAGTTATCTGAAATTGTTAGGGATAGAAACTTGAAAAGGTTCTTACTTAAGAGATGTTAATGCACCCACAGAACAGTTTTAAAAAGTTTAGAAATTTTTAATTGTGAAGGAGCAAAAAACGTTTTAAAATTGTAATTTCTGTAATATAGTTGTTACAGAAGCTTTAATAAATAAAAGTTTTGATGTTGGCCTGATAGTTTCTTATAAGACGTAAATGCTCTCTAAGAGGGTTTAAAAAAAATTCAAAGCTTCAAATGAAAAATGAAATCAGTGGAAAACCTTTAAAAGTCCTTCCGGCCAGTGCCGGGAGGAAGAGGTAGCTTTCATATTCCTTATTTTTAAAAAGCCAACTTATATTATTCAAACACACGAAGCTCAATTAAGTGGAAACCGAAAGTAGGAGATTCAATACTAATTTTTATCAATACTAAATCATTATGAATGAGAATTTCGCGAAATTAGTCAGCTTTATCCAAGCTGCTTTTATTTAAAGTCACTTATATTTGGCTGCCAAATTCGGCGATTTCTTAAAGTGCCTGCCATTTTAAGACAGCATGGTAGATGAGGCTAACCAGTGAACTTGGTTGAGACCTTAGTAATTGCTGTGCACATGCTCACTCATATCGGAATCGGTTGATATATACGAGTGCTGTCGCAGGCAAAAAATCAGATTTTTCAAAATGTCACCCACTTTAGAAATTGAAACTGCTATATCTGAGCCATTTTTTAAGATAAAGACAAACAAAAAATGCTCCTGAATCCTTATATCAAGGTCAAATACTTAAGAAAGAAACCTTTTTCAATTTCTAATTTTTTTGCACACCACTTTAAATATATATTTTCTTAATTTAATGGCCGCCATTTTGAAACAAGATGGCTGATGAAGCTGGCCAGCGAACTTGGTCGAGATATTGATGTATACTATCCACATGCCTTCTTCCATCGAAATAGACGAATAAGTGTGGTATCGCGTGACAAATACAAGATCGTTTCAAAGTGTTAGCCATGATAGAAATTCAAAGTGCTATAATTCAACCACTTTTTAAGATATAAACAAAAGAACAAATTTTGAGAAACAAAAACTGCTCCAGAATCTTTGTATCAAGGCCAAACTCATAAAAAAAACTTTTTCATTTTCCAATTTTTTAATACCTCATTTTAAATTTTAAATTACATTTTTTTTAAATGGCAACCCTTTTGAAACAAGATGGCGAATGAAGCTGGCCAACGAACTCGGTCGAGACATTGGTATGTACTGTGTACAGACCAAGTTACATTCAAATCGGTTCATAAATACGCCTGTTATCGCGTGACAACAATCAGGTCGTTTTAAACTGTCAGCCACTATAGAAATTCAAAATGTTATAACTCAGCCATTTTTTTAGATGTAGACGAAACAAAACCTGTTCCGGAATCTTTGTATTAAGGTCAAACACATACAAAAAAATCTTTTTCATTTTCCAATTTTTTGGTATCTCATTTTAAATTTATTTTTTTTAAATTTTTTTTAAATGGCCAACATTTTGAAACAAGATGGCGAATGAAGCTGGTCAACGACCTCGGTTGAGTTATTTGTATGTACTATGCACACACCAAGGTACATCCAAATCGGTTCATAAATACGTCTGTTATCACGTGGCAAAAATCAGGACGTTTCAAAATGTCAGCCACGCTAGAAATTCAAAATGCTATAACTCAGCCATTTTTTAAGATATAGACGAAACAAAAACTGCTCCCGAATCTTTTAATCAAGGTCAAACACATAAGAAAAAAATATTTTTTCAATTTCAATTTTTTGCTACCACATTTCAAATTTAAATTTGTCTTAAAATTTTAAATGGCCGCCATTTTTAAACAAGATGGCGGATGAAGCTGGCCAACGAACTCCTTCGAGACATTGGTCTGTACTATGTATAAACGAAGTTACATCCAAATCGGTTCATAAATACGCCTTTTATCGCGTGACAAAATTCAGGACGTTTCAAAATGTCAGCTTCGCTAGAAATTCAAAATGCTATAACTCAGCCATTTTTTAAGATATAGACAAAACAAAAACTGCTACGGAGTCTTTGTATAAAGGTCAAATACATAAGAAAAAATATTTTTCCATTTGCAATTTTTTGGTACCACATTTCAAATTTTAAATTTTTAAAATTTTTTTAAATGGCCGCCATTTTGAAACAAAATGGCGGATGAAGCTGGCCAACGAACTCGGTCGAGACATTGGTATGTACTATGTACACACCGAACTACATCCAAATCGGTTCATAAATATGAGAGTTACAGTGTGACATAGGTCATATATATATATATATATATATATATATATATATATATATATATATATATATCAATTTTGAACGGAGGGTGGTTTCAGGGTCTGGGGGTCATGATCGATGAAAATATACCAAAATTTTTTGAAATCGCTTTCCTCCGAACGGCTGCAATAGGTAGCTTTTTGTAAAGAAAGCTACCTAAAATACATTCTATAAAACCATTTAATTGGAATTAATTTAGTTATTTTATTAATTTAATTCGCATGTTCCCGTAAAGCTTTTCATAAGAGTTAATTTTACTCAAAATATGATTTAATTAGTAACTTTTGAATTATCCGTAGCAGTATAATTTCCTCTAATATAAATAACACAATAACTATATTTACGTTGCAATTTTGAGATAAACTTCATCTCAAAGCGCATTTTTTGTGCTCTAAAGACTGAAATTATGCAATACTTGCAAACAAATATGGTGAAAGAAAATACCTAATGCCAAAATTCGGTAAAAAAATCCTTAGAACTTAATTTATAAAAGAAAAAACTATAACGATTTTTGAAACAAATCTCTTCAAGGGATTCTCTGAACACCTCGGAGTACCTCCGTGACTATCGTAACGCTGACATGAGAACGTACACACAAACAGACAGACTAAAAAACCCTTAGTTTTATTAATATAAATTGCACACATTTTACATATTTATCATATAAAATAACACTTATTGTTTCATTTTTTTTAATTACCATACATTTCGGCGTATAAGCTTGGAGCGGATCAAACAAATATATTTAGTACCAAAGTATGACTTGGAAAAATGGAACAACATAGATGGTTGTCAGGTTCTGAGAAACATCTGCTATTAGAACTGGGGTTCTACATTATTTTTGTCTTAATGTATTATATATTGTATGGTCTGTGTACTGCGAATTTCAAAGTAACATTCTTTTCTTATCTAAAACTTAATCCGGGCTGGTGAATTAGACAGAGTGGGTGAAGGGAAGTAGTTATGATAGAAAGGGGTTTGCCCTGCTATTCAGGTGCCTGCCTGAGATAAGACAGACAAGGATTTCACCAGGGAGGGAAAGAGGCAGGGGCATTGGGGTCAGAGTGGAAAACCCGGTTTTATGTTGGGGAAAGAGGAGGAGTTGAGAATAAGCATGGGGTTGCTAGAAGCAGTCGCTTTGGAGGAGGAGGGCAGTTGAAGGCTGGAGCGAAAAGCGCAAGGTGAGTTCCTGTGTAGAGGCTCTTGGATAGAGCGTAGGGTTGAGTAAAGCTCGCAGAGCTTAGGCTTAGAGCCCATGTGTTGGGAGTTTAAGAATAATCTCCGGTAACGCTAATTTAACGAGTGTAGAGTGAGAGTGATATAACGTAGTTTTAAGAGTACACAGCCAGCATTTAGTGTATTTAATTTAATATTGAACCGGATCATCTACATCCGAGTTTTAAGTGTAAATAGTGTTTTGTAAATAGTGTGTAAATAAACTGTTAATTTAGTTAATTGAACGAGTTAGTTTTCATTTAAAAAATCCTCTCAGAGCGTGACCGATATCATGTAATCATATCGGTGGTGGCAGCATATAAATAGCAAAGGATTTTCTTCAAAGTTGTGCGGACTAAGAAGAAACGCCGACAAATTGATGACAGCGGTGGGATAGAATCATCTAAGTCCAGTGACCAGCGAGTCGTTTTGCAGTGTGTTAGTGCCGGAGCACCCAGTGGAATTCTCGCGTAGTAATGCCGGACCGTCGAGCGGAATTTTAGAGAGATAACAACCAAGCGTCGAGTGGAAGTACAGAGGGTTTGTGTCCTATCGTCATTACAGTGAACCGAACGAGAGTGTTTGTGTCCTATCGTCGTTACAGCGAACCGAACTAAAGTGTTGTGCCCTATCGTCGTTACAGCGAACCGAACTAGTGTTTGTGCTCTATCGTCGCTACAGGGAATCAAATTACAGTGTGTTACAGTCCGAGTGTTGAATATCATCAAAGTGACTGTAAAGTGTGAAATATTGAATTCATCGTGCAACTACGTGTGAGCAGCGGAGTACGCCAGCAGATAAAGTATAAGGTAAGGTGTTTTGATCATTTCTTTCTGCTGACATTCTCGAACCAAATGTATTTGTTGTTGTATAATTAATAGTAATTTAAGATAGATTGTCTAAATCTTGATAATTTATGTGCAATCAAATAATTGTGTTCAGATAGTTAGGAGAAATTAACAACCATATTTACTATTGTTTTAAGAAAAGGTCATAATAGCTTGTGCTAAAATTGATTTTCTTTATTTCTTTATTTATTTTTTTTTTGACTAATAATGGTAGTGAACAAAATTAATACATTGTGTTAATTATAGTTAGAAGGAATAATTGAATTTACTTAAATTTAAATTATTATTAAAGTAATATTTAAATGAAGCAATATTGTTTTAAGTTTGAAGAGTTGATAACAAACGAGCAATGAAAATTTGCTTAGAATTTTAATTGGCTGGAAGTAAATTTCGAAAAAAAAAAAAAAAAGGCTCACAGTAAGAAAAAAAAAAGGCTCGCAAAAGAAAAAAAGTGAGGGTTTTGATCTTATCTGTTTTAAGTGTGAGAACCAGTGTTGGATTTGGAAATATTTTATTGAGGTTAAGTGTAGAAATTTATATGTGTATGCTATACAATTTTTCTTTATGTGGATGTTTCTATTGACATCAATATTTTTATTCAATTTGCAACGTATCAGTATTATTATGTAAATTGTATGTTATTATCTAATTGTATACATTGGAATCTGTATTGCATATTAATCAAATCGAAATTATTGTTTTTACCTTTTGTTTTATTGGAAGTAAATTGTGTGATATCAATGGTTGAGGAAAATCAGGATATACAGTATGTTAAATTAGAAATATAGGAGAGAGTAGCCATATTTGGACCGCCGCTTTAATATGACCGTTGCCATTCTGCCGTTAATTACAGGAAAAGACTCAATCTACGGCTGAAATCCTACTCATCAGAATGACGTCACTCATAATTAGAAGAAACAGCCGCCTACCACGTGCTGTTTTCAGACAATTAAAAAAAACCTAAAGTTAGCTGATTTAATCTAATTTTTTCCTACTAAACGTAAGTGAATATTTTAAAACTAAGGTAAGTTGTTATGTTTTTATATACATATATAAATTCATCTGTTTATTGCGCATATTTTTTACGCGGATTTTTTTTTATTTCGTTTTGTTCTTAGTCTTGAAATTAACTGTTTTTAAAAATGGCGCAGTTGCCGTAATTGGGCCAATTTAAGTTGCTTAAATTGGACCAGATATGCGATCATAAATTTGAAAAATAAGTAATGAATTTCAAGGACAGTACGCTTTGTACACTATTTTTTTATATTTCATAATGGATTACTATCTCCATGCAAGTTTTTTTTTGTATATCTGGATTAATTTTTTTATTCAGTTTAGGCCTACATAAACATAAAAATATTTTTACATGTCTATGCAATAAATTTTGTTTGCAATGTGTTTTATCTTGTATGTAATTATATTTATTTTCTTTGAATTCTTTATTCCTACTGCATATTTGATTTACAGAGTTGAATTCAAACATTTTCCTCCTGCAGGATATTTATGATGGAAGACTTTTTACAGTTCTGGAGGGTGGAATTATACCTTTTTGCCATTAAAACGCATAAAATCTCAAACTTTGATGAAAATGTTGAAAAAGACATAGAAAAACTGTCTGGAAGAAAAAACACTCGTGACAGCAAAAGCTGTTAAAGATATAGGAAACAAAAAGCAGACAGTAAGTTGTGAAGAAATTGACCTGCAACAGAGCTGCAGCTACAAATCATCCCCAAAAGCAAAAAAAAAAAAAAAAATCATTAGAAATGTTATTTCCCTTGCTAAATGCAGTTAGATCAAAGTACAGAGGGAGCCAAAAACAGCTGTGTTAACATCATCGCCATATAAACCAAACCTTGAAATGAAAAAAAAAAAAAGACAAAATGGAAGCTATCACAGCACAAAAGCAATTGAAACATCGAGTTTTAAAAAATAGGCGTAATGCGATTAGCAAGAAAATGATGGAAGAGAAGAACTACAAACATAATGTAAAAAAAACTTCTGTTGCAAAAAAAATTCTAATAATTCAGAATCTAAAAAGAAAAATCTAGACAGTGATGATTGATTTTGCCTAATTTGTAAGAAAAATAAAATAGCATAAATGATTCAGTGTTCAGATTGCCATATAAGATTCCATGTTGTGTGTGCTGGAAAGGAAAAAAAAATAAATAAAATTCATGTATAAGCTTTGCTTCACTCCTTACATTCAAGTAACTGACAATTAGTTCCATAATTTCTATTCGTAATTACTGATATCTTTGATTTATATTTTGAATACATTTCGTTTTAAAACAATTACTCTTATTTTCAGATATTAGATTTCATTATATTTCATTGCTGTTATTTTGTTTGATTGTTTCATTAATCGCAAACTTTGCTTTTAATAAATTTAGCTATATTCCCTAGTCATTAAAGCAACCTGATATTATTTGGTCCAATTTAGGAGACTGGGGTCCAACTTAGGCGACCAGTTGCTGAATTTGGACCACTTTTGACTAATTTTTCAAATTTAAATAAAATTTAAGATTTTCAAAAAGAAATTGATATAAATACAGTCGAACCCGGTTAAGACGCGTTTCAAGGGAGTGGGCAAAAGTCGCGTATTAAGTGGGATCGCGTATTAAACGTGATTTGTATAATGTTGCCGGAACTGAGCTTATTTACAACATCTAATCGTCTAAATGAACTTTAGAACTTTCATTTATATGTTTACAATCGAAAATTGTATCTTTTAGGTATATTTAGATTAAAATTTAATTGAATTCCACTTTAACTCATTGTTTCTTTTTATAGAACCAAATGGAATAATAATTGAAAATAAATAGAGAATTCAAACGACTTTATTATGGATTAATATGCTGCAACCAAAAATAAATTAATAATTTCCTGCTAGACTAATTTTTATAACAGAGCTAAAAAAAAAAAAAAAAATTAAACCATTGAAGCACTTGTTGAAATCATATTTAGTACTTTTGAGAATGAGTACAATTATAATTTGTCCTCCTTTTCGTTATAAAAAAAAAAAAAAAAAAAAAAAAAAAACCTATCCTTATTAATAGTATTTGTGTAAAAAAACATTGTTAGCATAGCAAGGAGTAAATAAAACATAAACGAACTACAGCAGTCACATTTACTTAATCTTGACGAGTTTAATTTTTTTGCCTTTAATGAAACATAGTAGTGATATAACGTACATTCAAAACTTCACTAACAACAAGGCATACTAATCTTTAATCATAATAATTCCATGACATATCTGAGTATCCTGAATTCGTCTATGTCTCTCTACTATAGTAAAAACATACACGAAGCGAGAGACAAAGAATGTTAGGACATGAGATCAAACAAGAATTGTAGTGTTGCTAATTTAGCGGGTTTTTTAAAATTCAAATATCTGTCTGTATTTCCGATTAGTAATGTTAGCCTTAATTAATCTGTTATTAAATAAAGTAAATATTACTATCGTAAGCAGTGTTTTTTATTTGAATATAAAAAAAAATCACTGAAGAAGAGAAAAGGAATTCGCATCTTGATCAATGAATTCGCGTCTTAAGCGGGATTTTTTGCCCCAAAGGACCGAAAATCTCTCGCGTATTAAGCGGGATCGCGTAATAACCGTTCGCGTATTAAACGTGACATTGTTGCATTAGCCTTATGGGCGATATTCAAGGCACCGGAAAAAATCCGCGTATTAACCGTGAGCGTCTTAACCGGGTTCCACTGTATTTATTTAATTAGTACATGAATAGATTGACCCTGTGTAATGATCTTTTGCAGATATTCCAAAAATTAAGTGAGTTATGCCTGAAAATAAATGAAGTGGTCCAAATTTGGCTACTCTCCCCCAATACATCGATTATCTGAAAGGTATTAATTAGTATAATAAGTGGAGGTAGCTGTACTAAAGTAGAAATTTAGGAAATATTAATTTAGTAGGTTTAAATATTATTGTAGTGTCGTAATAGTAATCGGTGGAAGATATGGCTTTCTTATTGAAATTAAAAAGGGTGGATCTTCAAATGATAGCCGAAGAATTGGGGGTTGAATTCACGGAAGATGATACTGGAATTCAGCTTAGGAAAAAGATAATGGACAGCGATGACTATAATGAGGGGGTTATTATGGAATTATCTAACACTATTGTTGTGGAACGACTAGAGCTCGAAAAATTAGAAAAACAGGAAAAATTAGAGCGCGAAAAGTTAGAAAAACAGGAAAAATTAGAGCGCGAAAAGTTAGAAAAACAGGAAAAATTAGAGCGCGAAAAGTCAGAAAAACAGGAAACGTTAGAGCGCGAAAGGTTAGAAAGAGAAGAAAGGCGGGAAAAAGTTACAAAGACAAGAGAGGGCTGAAAAGTTAGAAAGAGAAGAGAGGGCTGAAAAATTGAGAATGGAACATGAATTAGAAATGGAGAGGCTAAGGATGCAAGGTTCGGCAAATAACTCTAATGGGTCTAGGGAATCTAATAATGAAAGCAACATAGAAAAATTGATCAAAAGTGTTAAAACTCTGTCTATCAAAGTACCAGAAGGGACTGAGGGATGGAATGTATTTTTCAACAGTTTAGAAAGGGCATTCAAAACTAAAAATGTACCGGAAAACCAGCAGGCCGAAATTCTACTAAATATGTTAGGAGATAAGGCGGATAATTTGTTAATTGATACCACTAGGGAACAAATTGAGAGTTATGAGGAATTAAAGGAGTTAGTTCTAAGGGAACACGAGCCGACACCGAAGGCGTGTTTGGAAAATTTTAAGAAGGCTAGGAGAAACCAGAATGAAACTCATGTATTATTTGTATCGCGCTTAACAGCAACATGGGAAAATTATTGTAAGATTAGGGGTGCGGACTCGTATGAAAAAGTCAATCAGTTAATAATTACGGATAAGTTATTGAACACCTTAGATGAGGAAACCGCATCATATATTGGGTTAACTCAGCAGAGTAAAAGGTTAGAAGCTTCTAAAATTGCTAAAGAATGTGACAATTATTTTGACGCTAAACACAAGTCTTATGCGGTTACGTATAAAAGTTTTAAGGGTAAAGATAGGTATGTAAGCAGTGAAAAAGTGAGGCCGAGGGAGGATAGTAAAGTTAGTGGTAATTGGAGGCAAAACGGGAGTAATGAGATTAATTCTTTTTCCGGTAGAAAAACTGATTTTAAGAAACCTAGTGATGATTCAGCTCCTAGATGCTTTAAATGTGGTTTAAGAGGTCATTACCAACGTTTTTGTAATAAAGGGGGTAATGAGGGAACTAATAATGCTAGTAAAGGGCGTGAACAGAAAGCGGGTGTAAATAAGATTGTCGTGAAAGGAAACAAAGAATTACATAAAGGGGATATTGTGGCGAGGATATCGACAAAGGCGGAACAGAGAACTAATGTTATTGGTGAAAAATTAAATAAACTCGAGAAAATTAAAGTTAGTGTAAGTGGGCAGAAAGCGAAAGGATTGGTTGATTCTGGATGTGAAATTAGTGTCGTTCATAAAGGTTTGGTACCGGAAGAGAAATTAAAAGGAGCGGGAAGTATTTATTTACAAGGATTATTTGGTGAAGCAGTTAAATCACCGTTGGTTAAATTACCATTAGCTATTCCGCAATTCGGACAAAACTAATATAATTCATCAGGAAGTACTTTGCGCGGTGACCGATAATATTAATGAGCAGATAATTTTACATCCCGAAGTGATTAATGAGTTGTCAGGGGTCAATCGCGAGGAGCCATTGCTAGAGTCCCAAGAATTAGAAAGTTCGGAAATTAGTATTGATAACTCGAGCGAAAAGAAAGATATGAGTAGCGATAATTGTAATGTTTACGCAATAGAAACGAGATAGGGAAATTTACAAGGTCAAAATGCAGAAAAAATGGAAGTAGAGGAAAATAATAAAGTTATCGTTAGTAATTCAGATATGTTTAAGAAATCCCAATTGGAATGCAAAAATTTAGAGAGAGTTTGGGAATTGGCTAAAATGGATAAAGGAGATTATTATATTGTAAATGGTTTATTGTGTCATAAAGAGAAATTGTTGGGCGAAACTATAGCTCAATTAGTAGTGCCTAAAGGCAAAAGAGAAGGAATTTTAAAGACAGCGCACGTGTCTAATGAGGGAGAACATCACGCGGCAAAGAAAACCTTAGAGAGAATTAGGCAATCTTTTTATTGGGAAGGTATGGCTAAAGAAGCTAAAAAATTCTGTAAATCATGTCTAGAATGTCAATTATCTAGAAAAGTGAAAGTGCGTGATAGAGTCTTAGTTGAGATGACGGATGGTAGAAAAAATTATGTATATCAAAATAAAGGGCAATTTATGGTCAGGTGTAACATAGTCAATATTGTTTTTGAAGGTGATGAGGAATTTGGAGAAGTTGGGGAAATTCCTATTTTAAACCGGGAACAAGAGGTAGAACGGAACATAGAAAGGTTTGAAATAAAAGGATTATCTAATAGACAAGTCAAAGATATAAAGTTCATTTTGAGGGAGAATAAAGAGGTATTTATGGGTCCTGTGCGAGCAGCGGAAGTAGGGGAGCAGCGTATTGATTTGAAACCGGGTGTGGCAACGAAAAAGGCCAAAGTTATATAGTGTACCTGTTGCTTATAAAGAGGAAGCAGATAGACAGATTTAGGAGTTATTAGAATTAAATCTAATCGAAGTGTCA
This sequence comes from Maratus speciosus, assembly GCA_963932465.1. Classification (NCBI taxonomy): domain Eukaryota; kingdom Metazoa; phylum Arthropoda; class Arachnida; order Araneae; family Salticidae; genus Maratus; species Maratus speciosus. The sequence goes on from OZ010791.1 coordinate 338,710,790, forward strand.
AATGCAGAAATTAGTCATCCAATTGTTTACGTGGCGAAAAAGGACGCAACTGTTAGGCTTTGCATAAATTATAGAGCTTTAAATTCAGTAACGCAGGTCCCAACATTTCCTATGAAAGATTCACAAGAAATCATGTATACTGCGGGGGCAGCTAAATATTTATCTTCGATTGATTTATTGAGGGGTTATTGGCAGATTAAAATGGCGGAGGAACGTAAACCTTTGACAGCTTTTACAACTCATAATGGGACTTATCAGTGGCTTACTATGCCTTTTGGTTTATCAGGGGCCGCTGCTACTTTGCAAAAAGATATGAATGAGTTCCTTCAAGCTCATCGGAGGTATGCACAAGCATATATTGATGATGTCATCATTTTCTCCGACACTTGGGAAGAGCATTGTGAGCATGTTAGAGCTGTCATAGAAAAACTTAAAAATAGAAATTTTACGATTAGGATGGATAAATATAAATTTGGAGAGAAACGGACTAAGTTTTTAGGTCATGTAATTGGGGGTGGAACGCATGCACCTGATGAGGAGAAAATAGGAGCAATAAGGGACTTAAAGAGACCGAAAACTAAAAGGGAAGTTAGATCTATTTTGGGATTAATGGGATTTTACCGATCTTATATTCCAAATTATGCAGAAATTGCTATACTTTTAACTGAACTAACTAAAGGGAAGGTTAAAAATACTGTACCATGGGATGAAAGGGCAGAAGAAGCATTTAATACCCTTAAAGATGAGTTATGTAACGTGACGCGTTTGGCTACACCTACCGTAGGCCTGGAATATCAGATTCACGCCGATGCGTCAGACCTGGCAGTAGGATGTTTCCTTACTCAAAAAGATGAAAAGGGGCAGTTTAAGCCGATAGCTTTTGCCAGTCAGAAATTATCAGGGGCTCAGTGTGCTTGGCCGAGTATAGAGAAAGATGCTTGGAGTGTTCTCTTCGGGTTGCGGAAGTTTGAAAAATGGTCATATGGATCCCAAATTGAGATCATAACGGATCATAATCCATTAAAATTTCTCACTGAAACAACCCCAAGGTCCCCCAAACTCACTAGATGGGCTCTTGCCTTGCAACGCTGGAACCTGAGTATTTCTCATCGTCCAGGAGCGCAACATTTGAATGCTGATGCAATTTCTAGGCTACATAGGAAGAGCTGGGAAGAACAGCCAGTTGCTAGTCCATCGGCATCAGTGACTGAATAGTGGACAAACCTTAAAGGGGTGTCATAACGTTTTATTTTTTTTTGTGTATGTATAATTGTATTTGAATCTTGTGTTTATAATAGTGTATTAGCATGTGTAGTTTTTCTGTAATAATAATATTAGTACACGGTTCATTAGAGATATCAGTAGATAATGTTCAGACACCTTGAAATACATATGTAATAATAATAATGAAGAAACCTGCAAAGAGACTATTGAACTCTTCTGTGATATTACTATATGTTTGGGGAAAATTTGCCCCTAAATGGCATATTTTTCGCTAAGGTGGGGGGGGGGATGTCAGGTTCTGAGAAACATCTGCTATTAGAACTGGGGTTGTATATTATTTTTGTCTTAATGTATTATATATTGTATGGTCTGTGTACTGCGAATTTCAAAGTAACATTCTTTTTTTATATAAAACTTAATCCGGGCTGGTGAATTAGACAGAGTGGGTGAAGGGAAGTAGTTATAATAGAAAGGGGTTTGCCCTGCTATTCAGATGGATTTCACCAGAGAGGGAAAGAGCTGACATTGGAGTCAGAGTGGAAAACCCGGTTTTATGTTGGGAAAGAGGAGGAGTTGAGAATAAGCAAGGGGTTGATAGAAGCAGTCGCTTTGGAGGGGGAGGGCAGTTGAAGGCTGGACAGAAAAGCGCAAGGTGAGTTCCTGTGTAGAGCTCTTGGATAGAGCGTAGGGTTGAGTAAAGCTCGCAGAGTTTAGGCTTAGAGCCCATGTGTTGGGAGTTTAAGAATAATCTCCGGTAACGCTAATTTAAGGAGTGTAGAGTGAGAGTGATATAACGTAGTATTAACAGTACACAGCCAGCATTTACTGTATTTAATTTAATGTTGAACCGGATCATCTACATCCGAGTTTTAAGGGGACACATACCCTTTAAACAGATGAAAAATTTTATTTCGGCGACAAGTATTTAAAGTGGCTCCATGCACTCATTTTTGCACTAAACACCTCAGATTTTTTTTGTTAATAATATAATATTTTATCCATGAAATATAACATATAATTTGCATTAAACACTGATTAATTAATTAATTAATAATTATTCTTTAATGTATGATTTTTAAAAATTAATGATAATGTATATAGCTTGCGCGCATGATTTACAAATATCTATATGCTCTAGAACTTTGAAACATTTGATATAAGTTTAATAACATTACAAAAATACAATGAACTAAAATCTAATGAATAAACAAAAAATTTCTAAAGTTTTTTATTTTCAATATAGAAAAATGAAAATTTTGATACTTTTTGTCCCTCGAATATCCATACATTCAATAACTTTTGTTAAATTTCTTAGATTTTAGTTCAATTTGAAGAAAATGATCTAGTAAAGATAAATATAAAGATAAATATACATTACCTTTAATACATTTGAAGTTGTCGTGCGCGCAAGTAAAAAAATATCGATTTTGAGAAAAATCAATTTAAACATAAATGTTTCGTTTGAAACAGACAAAGGCTAATTTACATTTTTTACTATAACGAGAGCAATTTTACGAATATTTTGATGCGGTTTGTGGCAAATTGTTCAGAAAGACATTAGCTGTCAAATGAATTAAAAAACAAAAAATCGATTTTTTGAAAATTTTAAAGGATATGTGTCCCCTTAAGTGTAAATAGTGTTTTGTGTTTTGTAAATAGTGTGTAAATAAACTGTTAATTTAGTTAATTGAACGAGTTAGTTTTCATTTAAACAATTCTCTCAGAGCGTGACCGATATCACGTAATCATATCGGTGGTGGCAGCATATAAATAGCAAAGGATTTTCTTCAAAGTTGTGCGGACTAAGAGGAAACTCCGACAATGGTGCTCTGGATTACTTATTTGCGAAGCAATTTAGCATCCAATTTAAATATTGTTCGATTAGGTGAGGCATAGGGCGCCTTAAGTATGGTTAATGGACAATGAAAAGAAAAATTATACTTCTAATGACTAAAGTAGAAGTGAAAGTAAATGAAATACTTACAAGTTTAACAATATATAAAAGTAGAGAATAAAAAAAACGCTAAAATAATTTCATTAGATCCATAAAAGGCAGGCGAAAACTATAACTTGTATCTGCGTGGGACTGATTTAACATTATTTATTAAACAAAATTAATGATTTTAAATTTGTTTATTTGATTCAGGCGTTACGAGCAGGAAATTTTAACCCTTTATGTACTGAATTATGAATTCATGAAAATTGTATCTTCTAAAGCTTTTTTCGTGAATTGTTTAAACTACAGTAGAAGATTTACATAATCATTTAATGAACTTTAAAAGAATTTTAGAAGGATTGAAGGGTTTAGAAGGATTAAGTAAATTTGAATTTATAGGGATTTTCTGAAATATTTAAAACGACACTCAAATCTTTTATTTAAAATCTTTTTCTTAATATTTCGTAGAATTATTAAATGTACAAATGTAATGTTCTTACAATAGAAATATAGAAATAGTTCCGAATTGAAAAATCGCCCCCCCCCCCCAACACCAAGGAAGCTGAAAAGATGCAAAGGCAAAAGAAATTATCCTTTTAAAAATATTATTGCTTTGTGTAACTAATAATGCTTTTGGAACAAGATAAAGTAACGTACCTATAGCTCATTCTAAACTGCATTACAACTAATCGATGTATTAAATGAATTTTATAATAAGTTATTTTAATGGTACTTATAAGTACCGTCAGTAGATAAAGAGTTAAACTGCTGAACAACAATATTTCAATTACGAGTCCGGAATAAGTTCCATTTTTTTAATGAAATTATAAAATGAAAATAAAAAATACTGGAATAAGATTGATGAAGGAACAAACTGTTTTAAATCTAATAATTTTATTTCCTATTCATCGAGCGTTGCATCAATGTCAGATGAAATTGAACTGATTTTCTACTTAAATGCTCCGTGGAAAAGAATAATGATTGGCTGATGTCACATTGGCGGACGTTTTAACTTTGTTTTTTTTCTTTCTTCATTTTCTGGTATGATCTTGAAAAGTCCCTTTCAGTAGAAAATGAAAGAAAATTCGTTTAACTAGTATGACACAATTATTTTCTACTTTCGAATCAATTGTCGTTTTCCTAACTATTAAAATTCTCGACTGCTAACATATTTCTTAAAAAGTGTTTATATATGGATAAAAATTATATTTGAGATTTTCTTAAGGCGTTCGAACTTATAGATTTTAAGTTTCAAACATGTATATTTTTATATCAAGAATGCAGTTATTTTGATTAAATAAAACATGTTGGGTATATACATTGCATATATATGTAATTATAATATTTCTGGCAACATGTGCAAATCATTACTAAAACTTTTTGAAATTTGCTGTGTCATTACTGACTTGGATACTTCTTCAGGAGGCTTCAAATGCTTTCTTTAATCAATTTTATTTTTATGTTTTGTTATTTTTGGTTCCGTTTTTCTGGTTTTACTATGTACGATAGTCCAGATTTTGAATTTTTTAGATTTTTACGGTTAATACAATGATGAAATCGTACATGTTATTTCTGGAATTTAAGGTAATTTGGGTCTGAGGATTCTGCCTTAGTTCCACAAATATTTCCATTTTTACAATATTTAAAATATTTTATGATGTACAGTGTTTTACTGTATTTTCAATCTCTTATTTCACTTGGCATAAAAATAGATTTTGGATATATATATATATATATATATATATATATATATATATATCAAGTAATATACATATATATCAATTTAAATATGTTAAACCGATGGGCAGACTCATATATAATTATAACGACTATGCAAAGGATTTGAAAAAAAGTATCGATAATAGTGTTTGCTATTGTCACGAAGTAAAATTCAACGAATGTATAAATCCAACATACGGACACGTATTAACGGGTAGTTTGGATATTGTACATAATAAGAATTTGAGTGAAATCATGAGATACGGGACGAGATAGAGGATTAAGAGAGTATTAACATGAAATATGGCAAAAAAAAAACGCTTGAATATGAATTTAGATATTTTTATTCAAAAATTAGTTTATAAATACAATTTGCCTGCTAGCGTTTTCGAGGAATGGAAGTATTATATTTTAAAAGATTTGTGTAGAAATTTGAGAGTAACTCTGAGGGGGTTTCGGTAAAGTATTATAAGGATTTGAAAGAATCTATAACAGAATTGCAGAATAAATTTATAATTACGTATATAGATAAAGCTAACACAAATTACGCAATTATTTGTAAAACATTATATGGTAAATTACTCAGGGAAGCTTATGGTAATGAAATAAACTATGAAATTGTCAAATCAAATAAACAAGTTATCAGTAATAGAGTAAAAGCATATTATAAAAAAATTAAAATAAAGCAAAATAGTACTAGTTTTCCATATTTGGTAATGGTTCCAAAGTTTCATAAAGATCCGGTTGTTTTTAGAGCTATTACATGTGGTTTCGGTTCATATTTGGAAAATTGTAATAAAAAATTGTTGAAATTATTAAAAGAGATTTTTGATGAAGTATTGAAAGATAAACCGGCTTGTATAATAAAAAACAGCTTTGAGTTAATTAAACATTTAAATCTAATGAAAAACATTTCAAGTTTAACAGCGTATGATTTTGAAGATTTGTATAATAGTATAGATTTGGACAATCTTAAAATAAAAATTATGGAGTTTTTTAGTAAATATAATTCCTCAACTATCGGACAGGAATGGTTTACTAATTTGTTTAACTTTGTAGTGAGTGAGAACTACTTATATGACGGGAAAATTGTTTACAAACAAGTTAGAGGTATTCCAATGGGGGGATGTTGTAGTTCGATTTTAACCGATATCTACTTATATATGTACGAGGAACAAATTGATATAAATGAGGATATGAGGTGCTTTCGTTACATTGATGACGTTTTAATAGTCAGATGCAATGATGTGGAAAAAGAAAAATTTGATTGCTATCCTAAAGGTTTAAATTTGAAATTGGAGTCAAAAAGTAAAAACATGGTCAATTATTTAGACATTAATATCGAGATAAAAAATGGTGAGATAAAAACAGATATATATGATAAACGAAAAAGCTTTAACTTTGAAACTATAAAAATCTTAAATTTTGGATCAAATGTGCATATATAGAAATATTTTTATTAACGGGTTAAACCGTATAGATAGATTGACATCAAATACTGGGAAAAAAATTGAAGAACTTTACAAATGGTATATTCTGGCACTGCACCATGGCTATCCTGAGAGATTTTTAAGAGTCTGCTGCGAAATTTCGTAAAGTGTAAGACTTATCGCAGAAATTTAGAGGTAATGTGGATGCGAAGAGAGGAGTAACTGTGGCTTTGACTGTTCAGGGTTTGCGTGCACGATTGTTTGGGGTTTCATGTTCAGTTGTTGGTTTTCTATGGGTCTAGGCAGCTCATTCGATTTGTTAGTTTTTTCTTTTTAGTCTTGACAGGTTGTTTGGGGAGCGTTGCGCACATAAAAACTGGTTTTAACCCCGCAGTTGCATGTCGCAAGTGCATGCCGCCTGTCTCCATGGATTCAATTTCTTCTGGTTTTAGTTTGAATGTTTTTAAAGTTTGCCGTTTTTAAAGTATGTTGTTTTTGAAGTTAGTTGTTTTTAGTTATTTTGTTGTTGTCATTTGGTTTAGTTTATTTATTGTTGGATCAGTTCCGTAGTTTCGAATTTTTGGTTTGGTTTTTGGATATATATATATATATATATATATATTTATAAAGGATAAAACTTCATTTTTGTCTTGCACATTCACAACTGTAAATGATAATTTGTGTTGGTTTATAATAGTTTTACATTATAGATATATACTAGCTGATACACCCATCTTTGACCGGTCCCAGTTAAAAACAAGTTGGAAATTGCTCGTCAAACGTGGCAAATGAGGTGAGTTCGTGCTATAACAAGTTTTATAAATATTTTTTGACTGCATATTGTACTGAATGTATATTTTGGTGCACTTCAATAAGTACATATCCATTTCATTCTGTTCGAAAGGCTGTAACATCATTAAAATGCACTTGAAATATTTTTTTCCCATAGGCCGTCATGTAACGGAAAACGTTTGACTGCCCCTGTAATTAAACTATACATCCGATTGTCATAAAATTTGAAATGATTCGACAAAATTTTGAAAAAATTATATATTTAAAATTTCAGACCATTCGGAAAGCTGTAACATCATTAAAATGCAGTTGCAATAATTTATTCCCATTGGCCGTAATGTAATGGAAAACTTTTGACTGTCCCTGTAATTAAACTATACATCCAATTTTCATAAAATTTGAAATGACTCGACAAAATTTTGCGAGAATTATATATTTAAACTTTCAGACTATTCGGTCGGGTAGTTTTTGCTGTGTTATATGCGGACAGACGGGCTGAACGACGACTATAGGTGCTACGCATTTATATAATTACGAACGCACCTAATAACCCAAAATGCGAGAAAAAAAATTACTATAAAAATCAAATTAAAAAAATCGCTCTACGAATTAAGGACAAACTCATTATAATATATATATATATATATATATATCGACTGATAAAGGAACCGAATTAGAAAAAAAAATAAATCTTCAATTTATAAGGCAAGTCAGACAAAATCCATTAATTCTTTTATTAAAACAGTGAAATAATATAATTCTTTCACTTCTAAAACCCTGGTTAGATAGTGCCAGAAAAAAAGATTGTGCAGCTATATTTATTAGAAATTTCGAATTAAAAAGGGAAAAAAATTCTGACACTTTCTGCACAATTAATTCGAAAAGAATATATTTAATAACCTTTAATGTTCTACATTTCAGATAATCTATTCTACGTGCAGCGGTCTTTTCAGAATATTCGACAGACAGACACATTCACTCACACACACAAAACACTTCTTTTCTTCTTATTATAGATATATAGTCCGTTAAATATACTAAAGTGCGTTAAACAACACAGTGCTTTTTCTGAGGAAATATAATTTAAATTAATACATTACACTTAACATTTATTTGCTGAGAATTAAAATTGCTTTAATTCATAAAATATTAACATATATTTTATGATTAAAACCAAATCTGTTATTCGCAACCGCAACAGAGTTTATGTAATTTATCAAGAGAAATGACAATTAACATAATATAATCTATAATTACTGCATTTGAATTTTTCTGTTTTTTTTTTAGTCATTTATTTTACTATTTTAATGTGCTTTTAAAAGTTTTTTAAGCCACTAAAAATATGTCGGTGGCTTTTCTCATTTTCAACTCATAATACTAAACGTTTTAGGAACTTTGTTTTCTCGAAGAAAAATATTTTTATATGGATATTGTATTCTGAAACGAAAAAGTTCAAAGCTAGAATTTAGAAAAAATCGAAATACGCTATCCAAAATAATTGATATTTTAAACTTTGTTAAAAATTTAAATTAGTCAGTCTCAACCTATTTTTCACCATGTCCCATCTAAGCATACCTGAAATCTTGATCCTACCCCTCTGTAACGTGTAATTATGATTATTTAAAAAGTGAACTCTTATACCACTGTTTGTAAATAGTAATCTGGAATGTTTCTGGAATGAATACAAATAGTGTAGGAATCTCTCATGATTGCTATTGATAGCCAAAACAGAGATCACAGAGAAAACTGTATTTAGGAAGAAACACGCACGAACATTGCTTTAGGTATATAGCAATTTTTATCGATTGAAAAAGCAATAATTTGACAAATTGAAGAAGGTTAATGATCACTTTACAAACGAAAATTTAGATATTTCACATGCCTAAATTGCAACATTATTGTAAAAAAAAAAAAAAAAAAACTGCTCACAAACCTCATGCGAAGTTATATTGTACGTACTTCTAACCTTCCAAACTCCAAGCGTTAAAATACTTTATAAAACTCAAACATTTTTGCAGTAAAATAATAATTTTTATTAAGCATTTTCTGAATTTTTTTGAAATTGCACTGATGCACATAGTTATTCTCTATCTCTTCTAAGTAATTATTAATACTAATAAAAATTAAATTTATTTACGTTCTTATAGAGTAATTAAAAAAAATATATCTAAGTAAAATACTAAATTTAAATGACCAAGTTATAAATCAGTTAAAATTAATGAAGCATTTTACACGGTTATTAAATTTTCTGGATTTGGAGAAAGCTGTTACGTATGCTTTATAATATTTACAGGAGAATAAATATATTTTGTATCTCTGAGTCGTAATATATATGTGTGCACAGTTATATACTTCGCATTAGGACGTGTTGTATATTTTGCCAGAACAGTAGAGAGAAAAGAAAAAGTATTTTTAAGATACAGTCATTGTAAATTTATGAGCAATATAATACATGTTTATTTTATATGCATGACTGTTATTTTACAGAGCTTATCTACTTACATATACGTAACTACCAACCTTATGCTCTTTTACCACCAGGAAATTAAACAGGAAATATTTATTTCTAAATTATTGACGATTAAATTTGACAAACTTTTCTGTTTAAAAATACTGGTAGGACAAAAGCGTAAAAGTTGGCAGCTGCGTATAGCGGAAGGTAAATTAAAAGAAGAAATATTTTTATTAAAATAATAGAGATTAGAAAGTCATTTACAAAGTTTTAATTACATTTAACGTCTGATTGTTTTTTTTTTCATTTTTTTTGGTATAAGAAAAAGACGGTAAGTTCACATTATACCATTAATGTGTCAGTGGAACCTCCTTTTTAAATTTTTAATGTTGCTTTAAAAGCTTAAAAAAATAGGAATCAAAATTTCTTACAACTCTTTTTTCCCGCCTTTTGGCACCCTAACCTGCAAAATTGCTTACATCACAGCAAAATTTATAGACATAAGATGCAGAAAAGCACTTATAAATGACAATAATAATGAAATAATGAAATTTTATTCTAGAAAGTAATTTTATAATTGTCTTAAACGTAGATATATTATTTTGACTAGATAAAAGTCTATCAGGTTCTATTATATTTCAAGTAATCTTAGCTGCTGGCAAACAATAAACTATTATTCCAGAATTTGTCAAAGGCCTAAGCGATGTTTTAGAATGTTGCAGCAACTGGTTTCTTCACATTGATGTGTTCCGTTAAGAATTCCGCGACTCAAAACTGTTGGTGTTGTGTGCAGTGTTTAGCTCTGAAGCCAAATTGTTCACAGGCATTAAAATAATTGTTATTTTGTAAGAAGTTATGGAACTGGAACTGAATGACATGCTCAACAACTTTACTTAAAGATGAAAGAAGACAAATTGGTCAAAAGTTAGTGGGGCCACTATGATCAGAAGCAGGTTTAGGAAAGCGCGAGATGATAGATATTTTCCATGGTTTCGGTTAAGTAGTACAATTTAGGACAGAATAAGTCAAATTGGTGATACATAAAGTACAGTTAGTAGGCAAATATTTGAGAGAATTGTTAGTAATATTATTTTATCAAAGGAGATTTGTGATTTTTGATGATATTTTGGATAATAATAGGTTGAATTTCCGGGAGAGGATAGGAGGGGTGGCGAGGGAATTATTAAATGTATCATTAACAAGCGAGAGGTGAGCGGGGTTCGCAAAGTGGTCGGTATTAAGAAAGAATTGAAATGCATAGGATCTTGGGAAAAATTCTGCCTTATCATCATCACAATAAGCGATAACATTATTGACAGTAAGAAGAGGAATTGTAGTGAAATTTTGTTAAGCTTATTTTTAATTAGTCAAACAGAATTATCATTAGGTGAAAGACTTTCTAAAAATTTAGTCTACGTTTTCCGCCTTTCTTTAGATATTAAATTTTTGATCTGGTTATTAAGTTTTTAAACAGTGGATTTAACCCCTTGGGGGCGAGCGATCGGTATACGTGCCGCATAAGGTGCTCAGAATCCGTGATTATTCTCACCAGTTTTCTTTTTTTGTGTAAATTTTGCCTTATTTAATCCGAGCATTTTCCCGATTCAATTAGGCAAAATTTTCTCTTTTGAAAAACCGGTCATAAAAGATTAAAAATTCTGTAAAAGACGCCCGAAGGGGGTTAAGGATGGGACCACGGAAGGACTGAAAGTGCCGCCGGATAATATTACGCTGTTTACAGAGGTTGCGGATTTTAATAATAAGGCAAAGGTATTGTTATTTTAAAATTTGTGAAAAGTAGAGTGCTTTCGAGAATTAGTTACAAAATTTTGCTGATGAATTACAGCAGAATCAAGATCAGAAAGATTATTTATTTCGGAAAAAGAGAGATTGAAATTACTGAGATAATTACTAAATTTATTCTTGTCAATTCAATTTCTACTGAAAGAAGTGGTGAATTACGTTAATGAGGTCAATTTTAAGGGAGATCGTAAGGCGACCGTCATACCAAATACCGCGCATTTGTTTCAAACTACTTCGAGTTACAGGAGAATTTAGTTTCTCGAATGAATCGTGGGGTTGAGCGGTCTTTATCGCTATCTCCCTCATTACTAATGGTTTCGACCGTCTACGAAAAAAAAAATGGTGGAGTTTACTTCGCTGGTGCCAGTCAGAGTCGAGCCTTTCTCCACTGGTTTCCTCCTTGATAATGGCTTAGCTTTAGCCGAAAGCGCTGAGAGAGCTTTATAGACTTTTAACGTCTATGGTTTTTAGTTTTTGAAAACATTTTTGTATATATTTCGTTAACACCGATTTTGGTAATAAATTTTAATGAATCATTTTCATGAAAGGTTTTTTTTTTAAATTTTATATAGTAAACAAAAGTGAATTTATCGTTTCGAGAAGACTATATATCCCTTTTAAAGTCAGTTTATTAACATTTTAATTTATCTAACTGATAGTGCAGCAAAATTCATATCATTGCACATTACTGCTAAATGATGGTATGCAAGCATTTAAAAATAAATTTTCTGTCATCTAAAATGGAAAACTCGTTTATCGTGCCAGAAAACACAGAAAATTCATAACTATCGAAGAGTCAAAACTGGGTAAAATTTGGTCGTAGAAGAATGGATTTTTTTACTGTTTTACTTGTTAGAGCATGGATAAAGTTTTTCTATAAATATAAATTATAGAACTTAGAGACCGTATGAAAATTTAAACATTTTAATTAAACTAAAAATAACTATTTTCGGGTGAATGGATCTTCTAATGATCAAGAAAAACATTTGAAACATTTTTGCAATTAGAACTGCAATTCTAAATCTAACGGTTCATGAATCAGCTATTGGTCAATGATAAGGAGGAACATTTTGTATAAGCATAGCCTTGGATTACTTTTGAAAGCATTAAAATTCCCAACAAGAAATCAAACATTAAAAATTAGTAATACAATCTAATATTTTATTTAACTTAAATAATGAGGTAAAATAGCACTATTTTCACAAAGCAGATTATAAGAAATTGTGTCTGCTGAATAAATCAAAACATTCCACGAATTTGTTAAATGACTAATGACACAAAACGAAATGAAAAATATATTGCTATGTTGAAGGGATTTTCAAAGTGGTTTTGGCTCTAGTGAGCTTCTAAAATTTGCTCGCTCCTCCCACGTCGACAGTAAATTTAGTTAACACATTGGTGACCAGTCAAGATAATTCTCTTGTTTATTTAGCCAAACGTCGATGACTAAAGGGCGTGACTTTTATCTTACAGAAAATGTATTTATACCGATTTGTCCATATTTTTGTAGACTGAAAGAAGAGTTATATTAAATCCATACATTGTAATATATTTACTGATGCATAAACTTGAAAATCTACCTAGTAAACCAATTCTTAAATCTTTCACACGAGGACGGAATTTCTACTGTTTTGTTTTAACCACTTAACAGTTTTGCCCGTATGCCGTACGGGTTGGGTTGGGTTGATTTTTAACGGCCGATTATCTACTCGAGGGATATAGGCCCTAGGGTGAGTGCCTTTCGTGGGGTCTTTCTAAGGGAACCTAATCCGTATTTACGCATGGAAATCCACGGTTAGAAGAAAACCACCAAAACTCCTAACGATTAGGCCGACGGGCGCGATTGGGTTCGAACACAGCACCTCCCGTCTACCAGGTTCGAGAGCAGAACTTCTCGGCCATATGCCGTACGGACAAGAATAGTTTTGCCTGATACATTACTTAAAGCTTTTCGATACCACTAAATTTTTAATTATAATTTCACTCTATTTAAGGACAGAAATTTTTAGATTAAAGAAGTCGAATATTTTAGTTTAAAAAAGTGGTGTTCAGCCCATATTTTTAGTTTATTGTGTAAAGAGAAAGGAAACTGTTAAGTGGTTAAAATCCAGATTTGGTACAAAACTGCCGTTAAACAATGTGATAATATGTAACTACGAAGGACAAACATGAAATGTGTTTCACGTATTTATTTTTTGTTAGACTGTTAGTGTGTATAAAGATATTACATGTGTCGAAACAGCATCGTAGCAAATCCAATTGGCAAAGAAATTGCTAGTTTTTCTATAGATCGTCGGTGCGTCAGTAGTATTATGTTACGTGATGTCGTAGATGAAGTTTGTCACCACCAAGTAACTGACGGTGCTTGGTTCAGGGGCACCACCCACACCATCCTTGTTGCGGCACTAAGTCGAACCTCAGTATATAGAATATTAGGCAAAACGAGAGAAATATTCGAAGTAATACGTTGTCGAAGTATCAAATTTTAATACAAATATTATGTTTAAAGTTGCAGGCATGAAGTGCGCTTTAGATAAATATATTTTTTTTTCAATTTAACTAAAATAAATTTTAAACAAAAATTTCGAGATTTATCAAAGTTTGAGTTTTGTTATGAAGTCACATAAAAGTATAATGCATTTTAAAACTTACCTTAATAAAAAACTAGTATATGGTCATCACAAAACTATATATAAATCACGACTATATATCAAACAAACTATATATCAATCTGTCTTCTATATAAATCACGTCAATTAAATCATTTAAATAATACAAGAAATTACGTCAATGTAGCACCCATTTATATCAATGTATATCTGAATTTGAAGTTTGATGAAAATTCGTGCATTAGTTTTTGAGATAGAGTTATAGTGGAAATTCTGAAAAATGTAGCATAGCAGCGCCACCTGTTGAAAGATTGGCACAAAGCATAAACAGCAGTAATTCATATGAAGGCATACATGAATCTGAAGTTTGTTGAAAATCCAAGCATTAGTTCTTGAGATAGAACTATTGCGGAAATCTCAAAAAATGCAGCATGGCAGCGCCACCTGTTCAGCGATTTACACCAAAATCTATAAAATGTCAATTCCTGTCAAGGACTAACTGAATCTGAAGTTTGATGAAAATCCGTGCATTAGTCCTGTAGATTGAGCTATTGTGGAAATCGTGGAAAATGCTGTATAGCAGCGCCACCTGTTGAGAGATTTACACTAAAAACCAATCAGCACCTATTTATATCAGGTACTAACTGAATACTAATTTTTATTAAATTCCGTTCATTAGTTCTTGAGATAGAGCGCCCACAAAATTTGTGTCACACACAGACAGACTCACAGAACCACAGACTCACAAACTTACAGACAGACATTTTGTAAAAACATGTTTTTTGGCATCTCTGACCCCTAAAACATGTAAATCCGCCGAAAACCGGAATTCGAAAATTTTCATGAATCCAATACTTTCTTCTTGTAAAGATAGAAGAAAGTAATAATCTGTTAACCAGAGTGGCATCTACGTAAGTTTGGAAATGGAGAACTGTCGATAAATCAGTAATAGACGTGAATATTTTTGAAACAATATATCGAATTAACTACGAAGTAGATAACATTTTTTACCAAGCTGTCTGTTTGACAATCTGAGAACGTTGAAATCTGGGTGAAATCTGGGAACGTTGGATAAGCCGGAAGAGATAAAATAGTAATAAGGGTTTTGGGAAAGAAAGGCTAGAGACTGCTTTGCTAAACGATGAATTCTCCATAACAATTCGTAAAAAAAAAAGAAAAAAAAATCACTGAGTACAAAAGACGATTAAAAATAATTTTGTTCCGATAAATAATTTAGTTCAAAGTAACTTAAAAGTTCTGGCGCCTGCCCAGAGAGCCGCGCCTCACATGTTAAAAAATACTGGCATAGTTAAAATACGAGCAAAAACTACACGTAATTTTATTTTATATTATATATAATTGTATCCAGCACCAAGAAATTTGCAAGTGATTAATAGTATAAAATGAAATAATGCATAAACAGACCTTTTATTGTTACTGGAATAATCAAAAATTGGAAATAGAAATGAATATAGTACACACTTACTATAAAGAGATTATGAACAAAAAACGAAAACAAAAATCTAATTATTTAAGTATTATTACTATAGTAATACAAGATAATGACAATTAAGGTGATACTTGGCGCAATACAATATCAGCACATTAAACAACGTTTTCAGCATCAGAACTTTTTAACTTATAGCAGACTAAATTCATTAGCGTTCAGCATATTGTCATCAGTACAAAAAACGATGGAATTTTGCTCATATATATATGGAAGAGAAGAATATCCTCAAATTCGTTTCTCTTCCGTATAAGGGAGGACTGGGGTACAATGGATTAGAGGCATAATCGATCACCCCTATTATTCACATTATTAATTTTTTTCAAAGCTTCATATAGTACATAAATGGCAGCATTGCAGAGCTGAAATAAAATTTAGAACTACGTGCCCCACTGACAATTTAGCCATTTTATGAGGCAGGTTTTCAATGTAACATATCTTCTTCCCTTCATTAAAGAATTGTAATTTGGAAGACAATGTTCAGCACAATAAGAAGGTAAAATAATGTAATATTATATTTAATACAACTAAAATAATTGAATAGAAAATTTGTTTTTGTTTTTTTAAATCTATTTGCTGTCAAACTTCCATTTGGGGTACAATGGACCTCCAGAACCTGGGGCACAATGGACCATGGTCTATTGTACCCCGAGTCTGCATCCCATATGCTTTTATAATGTGGAAATTACAAGTTAAATTAAGAATTACTAAATATTTTATTTTTTGTGAGTAAATTAATCAATGCTTCACGTAGTCTACATTTTTAAAATGGTATCTCTGTTATATAGTTTCATAATTCACCCAAATCTAGTTACCAAAACACAGTAAACAATGATTGAACTTATTTATTTGTGGTTTCTTCTTAATTTTTTTTCTTTATAAACATTCAGTTAATTTTGAATTCTTACACTTTTACAAACAGACAGATATACTACTAGACTATAAATAAATGAAATATAGTACATTAGCTGCTAATTATAAATATAGATAAGTTAAATGTTAAGTAAGATAAAAATTAATTAAAAAAATTTCCCCCATGTTTAAAAGGGCCTTTTTTTTTTTTAGGGCACTTTTTAATTATTAAGGGAAATTTGTAGATTCGTAAGGGCACCTTTTTATTATTTTATTTTTAAAGACTTTTTTTTCTTTTAAAGCTACTTTTAATATTTAAAATTCAGAGAATTTTCTAAAAATAAATGAGCTAGTTTTTATTATGCAGACGATTTTTTCTATGAGAGAATGAATAAAGGCACTTTTTTAAATCTGAGGAGCAAGAGTTTTTTGAATGAAGGCCAAGGAGGGTGTTATTTTGTAAACCAAAAAAAAAGGTTTGCTGGTTTAGTAATAGCAAAAAATGATGCAGACCGTGTTCTTGTGAGATTCATGCGGCAAAAGCCTAATCAATATGTGTTCATTTTTCCTGGCATTGTTAAACAGGGATCGTATGCTTCAAGGACTTTCAAGTACCTTTTACCTGAAATTTTTCATGTAATATTTGCTTTATTTAATGAAAAAGAAACCTATCTTCAGATCTAGCGACCAGTACTTTTTGAAATTTCTGGTACTAAAACACTTAAAATCCCTTGATGCGTACGGACCCTGTTAATGGATTTCTTGTGAATGTGCAAGATATACTGATGAGTCTTCCAGACCCTACAGTTTCAGAAGAAAACAGCAGACTTTCAGTAACACAAAAGCTTTTTGGTGTGCCATTTTCTACTTTTAATGTTCATTAGCAAACCACAGTTTCTTACATTATATAAATATGAACTGAAGCCATGAATAAATAAATAAAGGGTAACTCTAAGATAGATGACCATAGTTTCTAAAGATTGAAGTAAAAATTCTTAGAATGCAAACACAAGAAATATTGATGCATATTTAAAATTCTTATACATATACTCATAATACGTATTTTATGCAAAAAATAATTAAATATTGAAAACAAAAAGTGTTAAACAAAATTGAAATTTAAATGGCAGATGGCCATCTCTCCTTAAAGCCGAGGAGAGATGGCTATCCAATACAAGAAAGAAAAAGTTAGTTTAAATAGCAAAAAAATAACACATTTCATATAGTTAATCTTGAAAAACATATAGCAATTTGTAAAGATGTAGTTATATGATGGAAAATGAGAGAAGAAAACTCGAATAAACAAAATTTGAAGTATATTTTCAATACTTCACTTTTGTAAGATCTTACCACACATGCTTGGCAAAGGTCTTGATAATTTGTACACGTTTCATGGAACCACTTCAGGTAGCTTATGCATTTTATCCAGACATTCTTTTTGGATGTGATGTTATATTGTTTTGTACAACCAACATAGTGATCCTAATCCAATTCTACTTATTCGGAATCTGTAGAATCTGATAATTTAAATGTGTTTCTTTTTTTTCGCTACTATTGTAAGTTTATTACGTTAATTTAGTTTATTTATCAACTTTATCAGTTTCTGTTATGAAAGTTTCCGACGTTTTTCAGTATTTTCTGAAACAAATAAATCGTTATGTCTTATAATATTATTTATATTAGTTAAAATTTAAACAATTATATCAATTAATATATTTATAGACGTAAACGTTATATATTTATTTTAAATTTAATTATATTTAGTTAAAATCATCACTAAGTCAATAATTTTGAAATATTGATTTAAGGTGGCCATTTCTCCTCGATTTCATGTGACCATCTCTCCTGAAATTGAAAGAGTGATAGTCGCCCAATTTAAAGCATCAGTAGCCATTGTACGTCTTTGTTTTAGTCTTAGAAGTAAAGATTAGATTATATACTTGCCTTAAAAGTCCACATAGTAAAAAATGTACGTACTTTAGTACGTACTCAAAAACATTCGGATACCTAAGTCAAAAAAAATATTCATTCCAACTATTTAATTTACATTAAAATTACACTTACTTTTTATAATCGAAAAACACAACTGCACGTCGCAATAAATAAACTCGTTGAACTATTTCATACGAACAATGTTTATATTGCAATCTATGATCAAGTTTTGGAGATATTTTAACTGGCCATCTCTCCTCTATGGCCATCTATCCTAGAGTTACCCTAATACATTTTATGTTTTGTGCTATTAAAAATTCTACTTCATTAATATATTTTTAAAAATTTACTTGTGGTCCATAGAGACCCATGTTGTGGACAATTGTACCCCGGCCTTGGGGTTCAATGGTTCGCATTGTCACTTACTTAAAAAAAAAAATGTATATATATATATTTATAATTATCCCATCTCTTTTATATCTGCATGGCTCAAATCTTAATATTCATTTTTTTCTACTTCTTACCAGTATAGGCATTTAATATGTTTTAAAAAAAACAAAAAATCGAAAACACTATTATGGAGGGTGGGATGTGGATTGCTGAAAAAATTATAAAAATCATACGCATATAAAATTATATGTATGTATATATACGGTCGCAGACGATTAGCCGAAAACCAAATAGCCGACAAGACATTTAGCAGACAGCACTTAGACGACAGGACGTTTAGCCGACAAGTACATTTAGTCGACACGTATATTTAGCAGACAGGACATGTAGCCGACAAGTACATTTAGCCGACAGGACAAATAGCCGAAACGTACATATAGCATACAGGACAATTAGCCGAAAAGGACATTTAGCAGACAGACAATTGGACGACAGGCAATTGGCCGAACGTGACAATTAGCCGACAGGACATTTAGCAGACAGGACAATTAGCCGACAGGGCAATTAGCCGACAGGACAATAAGCCGACAAGACAATTAGCCGACAGGACATTTAGCCGACAAGACAATTAGCCGACAGGACATTTAGCCGACAAGACAATTAGCCGACAAGACAATTAGCCGACAAGACAATTAGCCGACAGTACATTTAGCCGACAGGACATTTAGCCGACAGGACGATTGGCCGAAAGGAGATTTAGCCGACAGGACGATTAGCCGACAAGAAAAATTAGACGACAGGATATTTAGTTGAGAGGACGATTAGCCTAGTTAGGTTATGGTTAGGATACTTTTAGGTTACGGATAGATTATAATTAGTTTACGGTTACGTTAAACTTAGGTTATAGTTACGTTACGGTTGGGTTACATTTAGATTACGGTTACGTCACAGTTATGTTAATTTTAAGTAACAATTAGGTTACGATTAAGTTACAGATAGGTTAAGGTTATGTTACGGATAGGTTACAGTTAGATTATGGTTAAGTTACGGATAGGTTACAGTTAGATTACGGTTAAGTTACGGAGAGGTTACAGTAAGATTACGTTTCTGCTACGATTAGGTTACGGATAGGTTACAGTTACGTTACAGTTTGGTTACAAATAGGATTACGGATAGGTTACAGTTAGATTACGGTTAGGTTACGGATAGGTTACAGTAGGTTACGGTTAGGTTACCGCCGAGCTACAGTTAGGTTGCGGTTAGGTTACAGTTAGGTTATAGTTATATCACAGTTAGGATACGGTTAGGTTATAATTAGGTTACGGTTAGCGTACCGTCATGTTACGTTTATTTTACAGGTAGATTAGTTAGGTTGCAGTTATTTTACAGTTAGGTTATCGTTAGGTTATAAGTAGGTTACGGTTACGTTACGGTTCGGTTACAGTTAGATTACGGTTAAGTTACGGATAGATTACAGTTAGGTTACGTTTCTGCTACGATTAGGTTACGGATAGGATACAGTTACGTTACAGTTTGGTTACAAATAGGATTACGGATAGGTTACAGTTAGATTACGGTTAGGTTCCAGATAGGTTACAGTAGGTTACGGATAGATTACAATTAGATCACGGTTAGGTTACCGCCAGGCTACAGTTAGGTTACGGTTAGGTTACATTTAGGTTACAGTTAGGTTATAGTTACATCACAGTTAGGATACGGTTAGTTAATAATTAGGTTACGGTTAGCGTACCGTCATGTTACGTTTATTTTACAGATATATTACTGTTAGGTTACAGTTATGTTACAGTTAGGTTATGGTTAGGTTATAAGTAGGTTACGGTTACGTTACGGTTAGGTTACAATTAGGTTATGGTTAGGTTACGTTATGTTCCATTTCCGTTACAGATAGGTTACGGTTAGATTATGGATAAGTTACAGTTATGTTACGGGGGATCTATGTCATTTAGCCGAAAACCAAATAGTCGACAAGACATTTAGCAGACACCAATTAGCTGACAGGGTGTTTAGCCGACAAGTACATTTAGCCGAAACGTACATTTACCCGACAGGACATTTAGCCGACAGGTCAAATAGCCGACAGGACGTTTAGCCGAGAAGACATTTAGCCGGCAGGATAATTAGCCGACATGATATTTAGCCGACAAGACATTTAGTCGACATGACAATTAGCCGACAAGTCAAATAGCCGACATGACATTTAACCGACAGGACAATTAACCGACAGTTCAAATAGTCGACAAGTCAAATAACCGACAGGACATTTAGCCGACAGGTCAAATAGCCGACCTGACGATTAGCAGACAGGTCAAATAGCCGACAGGACAAATAGAAGACATGACAATTAGCCGACAGGACAACTAGCAGACAGGTCAAATAGCCGACATGATATTTATCAGAAACATACATTTTGCCGAAAGAATTTAGAAGACACATTGATATGGGTCGGTGATATACCAACAATGTCAACCTCAATAACTCGTCAGCATCATAATTCAACTTTTTAGCTCAGAAGCTATCAAAGTCAGAGAGCTGATGTGCCCACCGTTCTGTATGTATGTAAGTATGTACGTACGTATTCACGTAACGAGGTAACTCTTGATAGAAACATCCGATTTGCTTCAATTTTTTTTCTACGTTCATTCTTGAAAAGTGCTTCCCTGATTAGTTTTGGGGTTTCATTGGTTAAAGATAAAGGGGGAAAAGGGGGCTAGTCCCTCCCCTTAATTTAGATAAATGGGTTTTTCATGCAGAATTATTCGATTTGCTCTAAATCTGATATACCGGTTTATTATGTTAAGGAGCTTCCCTGATTAGATTTGGAAGTTCATTAGTTAAGTATGAAGGGAAAGAGGGCTTCCCCCCCTTAATTTAGATACATGTTTTTTTCATTCAAAATTATTTAATTTGCTCCAAATTCGGTATACGGGTTTATTATGTTTAGGAGCTTCCCTGATTAGATTTGTAGGTTCATTAGTTAAGAATAAAGGGGGGATAGGGGAGTTACACCCCCCCCTCAATTTAGATAAATGGGTTTTTCATGCAGACTTATTCGATTTGCTCCAAATTTGCTATACCGGTTTATCATGTTAAGGAGCTGCCTTGATTAGATTTGGAGGTTCATTAGTTAAGAATAAAGGGGGGAAAGGGGGCTACCCTCTATTAATTTAGATAAATGGGTTTTTCATGCAGAATTATTCGATTTGCTACAAATTTGATATACCGGTTTACTATGTTAAGGAGCTGCCTTGATTAGATTTGGAGGTTCATTAGTTAAGAATAAAGGGGGATAGGGGAGCTAGTCCCAACACCCCTTAATTTAGATAAATGGGTTTTTCATGCAGAGTTATTCGATTTGCTCCAAATTTGCTACATCGGTTTATCATGTTAAGGAGCTGCATTGATTAGATTTGGTGGTTCATTAGTTAAGAATAAAGGGGGGAAAGGGGGCTACCCCTATTAATTTAGATAAATGGGTTTTTCATACAGAATTATTCGATTTGCTCCAAATTTGGTATACCGGTTTACTATGTTAAGGAGCTGCCTTGATTAGATTTGGAGGTTCATTAGTTAAGAATAAAGGGGGATAGGGGAGCTAGTCCCCCCCACCCCTTAATTTAGATAAATGGGTTTTTCATGCAGAATTATTCAATTTGCTCCAAGTTTGGTATACCGGTTTACTATGTTAAGGAGCTGCCTTGACTAGATTTGGAGGTTCATTAGTTAAGGATAAAGGGGGATAGGGGAGCTAGCCCCCCACCCCCTTAATTCAGATAAATTGGCTTTTGATGCAGAGTTATTCGATTTGTTCCAAATTTACTATATCAGTTTATCATGTTAAGGAGCTGCATTGATTAGATTTGGTGGTTCATTAGTTAAGAATAAAGGGGGGAAAGAGGGCTATTCCCCCTTAATTTAGATAAATGGGTTTTTCATGCAGAATTATTCGATTTGCTCCAAATTTGGTATACCGGTTTAATATGTTAAGGAGCTGCCTTGATTAGATTTGGAGGCTTATTGGTTAAGCATGAAGGGGGGACGGAGGTTAGTCTCCCCCATTAATTTAGATAAATGGGTTTTTCATGCAGAATTATTCGATTTGCTTCAAATTTGATATACCGGCTTATTCGGGTCTATGTCATTTAGCAGACAACCAAATAGCCGACAAGACATTTAGCAGACAGCAATTAGCCGACAGGACGTTTAGCCGACAAGTACATTTAGCTGACACGTACATTAGTACCAGTAGTACCAGTTGACAAGACAATTAGCCGACAGCGACAGTTAGCCGACAGAGACAATTAGCCGACAGGACATTTAACCGACAGTACGTTTAGCCGATAGGACATTTAGCCGACACTTAGGTTAAGTTAGGTCACAGATTACGTTTAGGTAACAATTAGGTTACTTTTAGGTTACAATTACGTTACAATTAAGTTATGGTTATGTTACGGTTACATTACGGATAGGTTACAGTTACGTTATAGTTAAGTTAGGGTAGGTTATAATTAGGTTACTATTACGGTTAGGCTATAATTAGTTATAACAAACAACTTTTTAAAAAAGTAAAATTTTCTACAATAAATATTGTTTGAAATGGGGTTTTTTGACGGATAACTCCGAAAAATATTATTTTTTAAATATAAGAATTTAAAAGAGGGGATGCATGAATTAAGAGTATATTCAGGTGGCGAAAGAGTGGACCCACAGGGGGCAATTTTCAAACTTTTTTCGGACCAGTTATGTGATATATCACCGGAAAGATTACTTTTTCATGTTATAATTATTTCTTCTCCCCTCCCCTCAATTTAGCTCCCCAGGGGGCACTTTTCGAACTTTTTGAAATCGTAGCGTTTTCATCATTTTAGATTAGATTTTTTTACGGAGCCCTCCTATAAATATTATTTATAATATATAAAATTCCAAAGAGTGGGGGGGTTATTGCAGAGGGGCGTGAGAGTTGGTGCACCGGTGGCACTTTTCCAACTTTTGCAGACACCCCTCATGTGATATATCATTGAAAAACACTATAGCCACTATTTCATATTATACACCTCCCATGTTCCACACCCCCACACACACACTGCTTTGCCACCCCAAGGGGGAGGGATTTTTTAAATTTTTTGAAATCGTAGCGTTTTCATCATTTTAGATCGGAATTTTTTTACGTAACCCTCTGATAGATAATGTTTATAATATATAAAAAATTCAAAGAAAGGGAGGGTCTATTCTGAGGGGCGCGACTCCCTGGAGGGGCGCTTTTCTAACTTTTGCCGACACCCCACATGTGATATATCAATGTGATAAAGCACTGTGGTCACTTTTTCATATTATACACTTCCCATGTCCTTTAACCATCCATAAACTTTATTGATAATAAATATTAAGAAGTTCTTAAAAAAAAAAAAAACGCTCAACTTTCCAAAACTTTCTAAAATATTCATGGAGACATTTTTATGCATAAAAACATCAGAATAAAATCCTTTATATCTAACTTCCTTTTATCAGTAATTTATTTATTTTGTTATTTATTTTTGACTAGATAATCATAAATTTAAGAGCTGTTTATTTTTATTCCACCCTAACATTATATATTCCAGACAGTGTTGCGCCAACATATGCGTATTTGGCGGAAGCATGATGCAACAGTTGAAAGGAGAAATCAATCATCATGTTTGGTCATCTCTGTATTCATTTCATTTTCTTCGGTTACTAACGAAAAAGAGCTATTATTTGATACCAATTTAGACGTGCTAATAAGTCTATTTTATACAAATAAAGCATATTATGGCATTAAACTGGATTATTCCTAATTTTCTCTTATTGATCAAGTTGAATTTAGACACTTTACTCCGTGAAGGATTGGATTTCTGTAGCTCCGGGGTGGGTGTGGGTGTGGAATTTGCACTTTTTGACCATTGAAAACACAAAATCTCAAATCATCCATGAGGACATTTATTCTCTGGGGAGAATGTCTCCCCCGGGTCACTGCATGAATTTAACACTGTTAATGATTTTTAAAAAAATTAGGACTCTTTCTCTTTCTGATTTAATTAAGAAATTTAAACATTTAAACACGGAATGCAAAAAATTATTTTAGAGAAACTATTATTTGTATAATGAATGCCATTGCTGGATCATATACACCTACGTTTACAAATGAACTGAAAATTTTATATAATAATATTAAACTAGAGAACAGGAAAACTGCTTTTTGAGAATTTAGTGTCGCCTCCGGCATTTCCATTACTTCATTTTCTTCTGATGGACTGATGGCTTCTATTATTATGAAACAGCCATTATAAATGAAGTGTTAGGTGACGATGAAAGAGCAGCCGTAAAAAGTTTGAGCTCTGATTTTCTGTCGGAATGGGGGAAAAAATGGCTATAATTTTTTTTTTTTTTTTTTTTTTTTCTTTTTGAGGACTGCTTTTTCATCTTCCCCTAACACCTCATTTATAATGGCTGTTTCATAATAATAGAAGCCACCAATCCATCAGAAGAAAATAACTCGGTTAAGCGGGACTCTACTGCAGTACAAAACATATTTCAATTTTAAGACTTAAAGCACACGTTTTATTTTATGTAAAATGACGTCATTCGCATCCGCTTAAGAATTCCACATTTACGATCTACTCTTAAACATCTACAGTAAAGCATGCATAGCACATCACTATCGCGAAATAATGCACAAATGCAAAAAAATATTCCGTCATTCAAGAAAAAAAAAAAAAAAAAAAAAAAAAAAAAAAAACGGCGATCTAATGATTCATAGATACTTACAATTAAATATAGTATATAATAGCTCCATTGTTTTAACAAAAATCATTCGTTTATATATTTTTTTTTAAAATAGCACGTATTTTAACTACATTTTCTTTTGGTTGTTACGAAAAAATGGCAACAAAAATATATAATTGCTATTTTAAAACTATTCTTCCTTTACTTTCTACAGAAATCGAGTTCTTCCGTTGCCAATATTAAGCAAATGGTGAATTAAAAACTCCAAAAGAATTAATATTTCAAAAATAAATGAAGATACAGTTTTCAAACAAAACGTATTTAAAAGAACTTTTTTTCTCCAATACGAAGGTATAAAAATTGAAAATGTGCGATGCTTAGAAGTTTAAAAAATTGCTAAACAGTATTTAATCGTAATGCTTTCTTTTACGGCTAGCCTCTGTAAGGTAACGTTATTTTTTGGACACAAAATAAGCTGGGAGAAAGAAATAGCATACCGTACCGCAGGCTAATAACATTTTGTTTTAAACGTGATATATAATTTTAATTGTTTCACCAATTTTCAAGTTTATTGAGAACTTTTTACGTTTCATCCTTATTCCTCTATTTGTATTAACTTAATTTTTCAATAACGGTTTCTTTATAATCAATAATACTCTAAAGTTAAAAAATATATGTTGAGAAAATTAAAAATAATTTTTTCAAATAATTCAAATTTAATTTGATATTCAAAATTTAAGAAAAGCATTTATCGAATTAGATATATATGGTAAGCATATAGAATTTCTTTAAATTTGAAGCTAGGTTCTCCTTTATATTAATAAAATTGGTTCTTATTTAATATTATTTTTTTCATTCTTGTTAATAAAGTTTGCATTTTTAGTCGTAGAATGTATCCAGCCTCAGCTAGGGATCTAACGAATTTCGTAAAGTATTAAGCAGGATATTGTAGATATTTAGAGGAATAAAATCAGGGTAATACATTTTTAGGTAGATTTCGTAATAAGAAATACTACATATTACATTTTACCAACATTTTTGCAGATCTACGCCGATCATGAAACCATAGAACACCAAACCACCCCCAGTTCAAAACTTTATCTAACTATCTATCCATATATATCACTTTTTTATGGACACGATAACTTCCATAACTCTGCACAAACCTCTTCCAAACTGATCAAGGCCATACCATACAATCAAGGGGCAGAAAATCTCAGTAAAGTTCGTTAATGTGCAAAATCGACCCAAGGGTATGGAAATAGGGAAGGATTTTGTGAAAACAGAAAAAAACAATAACTTCTTAATTATAATGCATATCAAATCAGTTTAAAGTTATTATTACTTCTAGGAAAAGGTCCAAAAAATTATGCATAACAGATTTTTGATATCATTAAAAATGGGCTCAAGGGGCAATGAAAATAGAGTTTTAAGAAGAAAAAAATTCATAACTTCGTCAATTCACAAGATATAAAATCCACTTAAATTTATTATAAATCTTCTTAATCTGACCTACAACTTTTATATTGAGTCTTTGATAGTACCAACTCTTACAGAGAAAAGGGAGAGGCTTAAAAAGAAAAAAAAAATCATAACTTCGTCAATTCACAAGATATCAAATCCGCTTAAATTTATTATAAATCTTCTTAATATTATCTACAACTTTTATATTGGCAAGATTTTGATAAAACCAACTCTTACACAAAAAAAGGAGGTTCAAGAAAAAAATATCGTATTAAGGCTGTTCTCAAATCCATAGGGGCAACTTTATGACATAAGTTTTAATTCCCTTTTCTTCGGAAACGCATGAAATTGGAAGGTGTTGTTATAAGGAAACTATGTAATTGAAAGACATTTTCCGTTTTTTTTGTAAACACAATAGATGTTTCAGAAAATACTGTCACAGTTTGAACCAAATTTCCCAACAAAAGTAAAAAAAAAAAAAAAATAAATGAACGAAGGGAGAAAAATCCCTTGTAGTAGGTCTGCCAATTTTATGCAATTACGTTAAAAAATCTGTACGTCATTGTGTCAGAAAATATCAACCTTGTGGAGCAGTGTAGTTGAGAACACAGCCTTAACATGATTCTGATAAAACCAGTTTAGATAAATGAAATTAAAAACTCGTCAAAAGCGACCAGAAAAAATTGTCAAACTGTGTTTATCTCTATTTTAGATTTAGCCTTTTTGGTGAAATTAGTACTTAACTTCGAAATCTACCTGTGCCTGCAGGCCGAGCCGGGAGTGATTTTTTTCTCTTTCTTTTCTTTCTTTTTTTAAAAATGATTTTCTCAAATCCAAATTGGCTATTTTCTAACGCATTCATATAAAACCATTTTTATTTCTTACAAGCACAAAATGTACAGCTATTTTCATTCAGATACTAAACAATCAAATTTAATTTTTTAGTGTGAGACTATTTTAAGAATCCATAATCTGCTTATTTGTCATACATTTTTATAATGAGGCTCCTAAAACTTCGCTTATCGGTGACAATTTTAACTATTTTTTTTCATTTTGCACAAAAATATCATTATTTGATAAATTTTATAGCACAAATAATGTTCCGATACAACAGTTTGTTGAATTTTCATGATTTTTTTGAAAAATAAACGGATATTTGCAATTGGCATTTAAGAAAAAATATTTTATGAACTGAGATAAGGATTACTACTGCAATTTGTTTATGTAGAAAAAGGTAAGTCATATAAACAAGGTTTTTTTTTTAACAAATAATAATCTCTTTGTGACGTTTCAACATATTATATTAAACGTATAAAACAGTTAGACATATGAATAACGAAATCTATATCGAATTAAAAATAAAAAACAAACTGTGCCGTATGAATTTTTTGCTTGCTTTTTTTTAGTTCCCTACGTTACAACCAAATTTTATACAATGCAATTTTATATCACACTAGCTGACCCACCCGGCGTTTGCCTGGTCCATCATAATAACCTTAAATAAAACTCAAGTTTGTATGATTTTATATCCTTTGAAAATCTTTTAAATGAACCTAGTTTCGGTTGTTCCATTGCATTCCACAGCGTCTCGTATGTTTCCAACAAACGTCTTTCCGAACGAACCTGTAATCTGAGTCCTCGCTACCTAACACAGCATGTGCCGGAAGTGCTCCGCACGTACCGTAGACAATTGAAAAAAAAGTCTAATAGTGAGCCAAACTTCGTAGTAATCAAGTCCATAGAACCGGAAAAACGAATGCATCATTAATGTTCGAAAATGTCGTTAACTGAAGTCTAAGATAAACTTTCATAATCACAGAAAGTAGTATTTTCACAGAAAGTAGCCGAATTGTAATCTAAGTTAAATAAGCCAATTCCCGTTGAAATTGGGCCCTTATAACTCGAGGAAACAATTTATCCTTACGCGGTGGAAAGTTGCCTCCCTCCTCCTCTGTAAATTTCACGGTCTACTTTTAAAATTAACACGATATTAATTTAATAAACGGATGAAATCCCTTTTCTAAAATTACCTTTAACCCTTTAGTGCGCAGGGACAAAGAACAGTTTTTTTATGCAAAGAACAGTTTTTTTAAATTTAATAGATTTTTTTTTTCGTATATACCTAATTCACACCAGGAGATAAAAATAGCAATATTTGTTTTAATTAATAACAGACATTCCGTATTTAAAAAAAGCGAAATTAACCATTGAAACTTTCTTGTGTAATGTCAGATTCTCTGGAGTACGTAATTTCTAGAACGCATTCTATCATGGGAATTAAAGGGTTAAAGGTTAAGTTTTATAAAATAAATAATTATATAAAATAAGGTATTTGGAGACATAGGTATTAAAATATTTACTGATTTGCAATATTTTAGCGTAAAACAGCGCCGCAACAGTAGTTATTATTTGTATTGCAGATGCGCAACAGAAGAAAAGAGTTCCGTATTATATGAAAAATGTATCTCTGATTTTTTTTTCATTATTTTTCCTGAGTAATAAACCTTTCAGAGAATCATATATAATTTTTTCGAAGCAAAATAAAAAATCGCGCATTTAAGGGTTAACGTAACGCGATTTTTATTTTTAATTTACGGATGTAGTGAGTAAACGTAAGCTGTTGCCGAAAAAGGAGATTAATATTCGAAAAAGGTGGTAGCTTGGGTATAAAGAAGGACCGGGCCCAGGGGGCAGGATATTAACTGGAATGTAGTTGGGTAAAGGGAAAATTTTTAATAGTTTTAAAGTAGCTGTAGGACGCAAGAACTATGAAGTAGAAAATTGTAATAGAGTAAGATCGTTTTTAAAGAAGCTACAACAAAGGCCCCAAGAAGGAGATTAATATTCAAAATTGGTGGTAGCTGAAGTGAGAAATTTTTTTGTCGTTCATCGAGTTGCTAGAAGACTTAAGAAGTTGTTAGAAAAAAAGCTAATGAATCGGGTCATTTTTAAGGGAGCTACAATAAAGGGCCCAAAAGAGGCCAACTGATAGTTAAGAGCAGGGCCCTAACATGAAAATATGTTAAAAGGTCTTAGATCTTCAATTATTCAAAATTAGCCATAGAGTTATGAATTATTCCTTAGAATAATAATTTAAAGAAATGCGCCAAAAATTGGGTTGGTCCTGGGAGAAGTGTCCAATACTCAGTTTTAAAATTATGCACTGAGAAGGTGAGAAAATTAGAGGGTGAAAAATGCATGGCGCACAAAAAATTCAAGGGACCTACGGGACCCTAGGGGGGAGAATGGAGCAAGGGTCTTAACTAGGGTGTAGAAATGGGAGAATAACTAAATGAAAAAAGGATACCAAAAATGAAGATCGGATTAAAAGGAAGCAATTTATTAACAATTTAGGGCGCAAAAACTTTAAGGGGTGCTGTACCGGGTTCCAGGCTGCCAGGGTCTTAACTGGAATGTAGAAATGAGGGAATAACTAAATAGGGAATTGGCCCCAAGAACGAAGAAGATCGGATATAAAGGGAGTAAGTTATTAAAAATTTAGAGCATAAAAACTTACTAGGCACAGGGGCCCCGACCTTAAAAAAAGAAAAATCTGATTGTCAGGTGCATCAGGACATGTCTTGGACTGTTCTCACCTAAATGTTCAGACTTCTACGTGCGGTAGATTTTGCTAGTCATCAAACGCAGACACACAGACACTCACACACTCACATACACACAGACAGAGCGAAACTTTCTTTTATTGGTATAAGTTTTATTCAATTTTCCCCACTAAAAACTGGGTTGTCGTTAAATCCGATCTCGCTGAAAACTTATGCTACAGTTAAATACAAACACACTCTTAGTAGCTGACGAGTTATTGAGGTTTTAATGCATATGTATAAAATATTAATGATGATTGAGTAAAAGCACTGATTTATGAAATTGATGAGCTATCGATATTATAGTGCCCCCATATCAGTAACAAATAAATATTACTTCTTTCAACAAAAACAAAGGTTTATAAGGCTGGCGAATCACTGATCTTTTAATATATAAATTAAATAAATTCGATGCGCAAAAAGACAAATTTCTGAAAATGTCGTTATCAAGATTGGATATATATAATTCATTAATGACATTCGACTTAATAAAATCACAGATGATTAAGGATGACGACTTTTCGAGGTTTTTTGGAAATCATACAGAATTTATATCAAACTGATTGAAATATAAATTTAAAGAGATGGCGAAGTAACTAGGTTTTTCGTTTAGAGAGATCGTTTGGGTTAACTTGTTATTTTGATTTTATTGCGGATGTTAAGAAAATTAATTAGATTCTATTGCATAGAAGCACTGCTTTATGAGGATATAGAGTTATCAAGGTTTTAACCACAATGACCAATGATAATTGTTTAAATAAAAACATAGATTTATAAGCTTGAGGATTCATCAAGGTTTAACCGTATAACTTGTATTCGATATATAATAAAACAGATTAATGAATCTTCAAGTTATCCAGTTTTTAGAGCAAATGTATAAATAGTAATATTAACTAAATACACTTATTTATGAGGATGTCGAGTTATCGAGGCTTTAACATATAAGCGTGATAATAATAACATTTTATTAAACTAGCTGGCTTCGCTCTCTAGCGTGCTCATAATTACATCGGGGCCTCTAATTTATGCTAACATCGAATAAAACGAATGTCGAATTCATATGAAAATTTTCGTTAGGTGCAGTAGCGTAACTAAGTTGTTTGCCGCCCGGGATTCCGTTTATTAAATAATATTGCGTTAATTGTAAAAGTAGTCCGTGAAATTTACAGAGAGGGGGGGTGGGGGTGCAACCTTCCACCGCTTAGGGGTGTATTCTTTCCTCGGGTTCTAGGGGCCCGATTTCAACGGGAATAGGTTCATTTATGTTAGATTATAATTCAGCTACTTTCTGTATTATGAAACTTTATCTTAGACTTCAGTTACCAACATTTTCGAACATTAATGATGCATTCATTTTTCGGGTTCTATGGGCTTGATTACAACGAAATTTGGCTCACTCGACTTGGTTTTCGATTATCTGCGGTACGTGCGAAGCACTTCCGGTACATACCGCTTTAGGTAGCGGAGACCCAGATCACATGTTCGTTCGGAAAGAGATATGTTGGGAACACACGAGAGGCTGTGGAAGGTAATGGGACTTCCGAAACTAGGTCCATTTAAAAGATTTTCAAAGGATATAAAATCATACAAACTTGAGTTTTATTTAAGGTTATTATGATGGGCCTGGACAACGCCGGGTGGGTCAGCTAATGTGATATAAAATTACACTGTATAAAATTCGGTTGTAACCAGGGCTTAATTTGCGACGGAGCCCACCATAGCCCGGCTCCGGTACTTCTCTGTTTTTAGTAAATATTTAAATATTGTTCGGAATTCACCGGAGCTCATAAATACAGGGCTCCGGAGCCCAGTGCAATAGCGCTTCCGAAAAACCGAAGCTTAAATTACCTTTTCCTTTCTTTCCCATCTCCAAGCTTTTGCATTCTTTTTACCAAAACACTTATATGTGACCTAATGTGTCACACGCGTAGGGGATGGAGATGAAACGTACTCAATTTTTATATCAGTTTTTAGGCTTAGACTGACTCGAGCTCAATCTGTATTACATTTAAAATTTTATTTATTCATGTATTGAAAAAAAATCTTCTTTTAAAATTACGTATTATATTCCACTTCAAATCATTTTAATGCTATTTTGATCAGAATGAAGGGGAAACAGAAATCGTGTTTTTCTATTTCAAATTTATATCGGCGACGTGTTGATACGGTGCCACTCAAGAGAGTGAACAATAAATTTGCTTTCAGTTCGATTTTCTTTTGTGACAGTAGGATAATTTTTTATTGGCTGGGTTTTCTTTTTTTATTTTGATATCTAACCTGAAAAGAATATTTTCTGTTTTATCCAACAAGCATCAGCTTGACGTTTTGTCTGTTCGAGGTTTTTTGTCTTCTATTGCGTACGAGTATAAAAATCACGTTAGTGATTTTTCTATTTATTTTGTATCATGAACAGTACCCGCGCTAAGGCTCTGTGCACCTATACGAAGTCACTTTCCCTTGTAAGTAGAATAATTACCCTGTATTGTTATTCTGATAGAAAGCAATCGAGCAGTGTTTCCCCCTTTTCTATAAAAGCATAGATTCTTTCCGATAACGTTGTCACATTTTTAATTTTATCTGATTTTCAGGGACTCACCGCAAAAGATTGTTATGCGGAAGGAAATGATTATAGCTTAAGATATGCACATTTACAGGAAATTGTAAAACATTGTTCCATTCTTCAGCATATAAATATTCATTTCTGTAAATTTCATTCAATTTTCTTAAAATTGCATAGCTGCGAACTATCTCTTTATTGTGTTAACACCATTTTCTAATCATAATCGTTACCCTATTTAATCGCAGAATTCTGCAATTAATTAACATAAAAAATAGGCACTGATTTTTACTATTCAGAAGAAGTGATAACTAAAAAGTAGAATAGTTGACAGCTAAGTATATGCTGATAGATATATTCGTTCGTTAGTGATTTTTCTATTTATTTTGTATCATGAACAGTACCCGCGCTAAGGCTCTGTGCACCTATACGAAGTCACTTTCCCTTGTAAGTAGAATAATTACCCTGTATTGTTATTCTGATAGAAAGCAATCGAGCAGTGTTTCCCCTTTTTCTATAAAAGCATAGATTCTTTCCGATAACGTTGTCACATTTTTAATTTTATCTGATTTTCAGGGACTCACCGCAAAAGATTGTTATGCGGAAGGAAATGATTATAGCTTAAGATATGCACATTTACAGGAAATTGTAAAACATTGTTCCATTCTTCAGCATATAAATATTCATTTCTGTAAATTTCATTCAATTTTCTTAAAATTGCATAGCTGCGAACTATCTCTTTATTGTGTTAACACCATTTTCTAATCATAATCGTTACCCTATTTAATCGCAGAATTCTGCAATTAATTAACATAAAAAATAGGCACTGATTTTTACTATTCAGAAGAAGTGATAACTAAAAAGTAGAATAGTTGACAGCTAAGTATATGCTGATAGATATATTTAATTTTTTTATTTTGCTAAAGAAAAAAAAGTTTTAAATTTTGCAATTAATGTACGAAATATAAATATGCAGATTACAGGGGCAGGGGGGAGGGGGGTGGAACGGTACAGTTGTTGTACCGGTAGCGCAGAATATTAGGGCTCCGGAACTTTTTTTGTTAGAATTTAAGCCCTGGGTGCAGTAATCTAATTGTAACGTAACCTTAATCTAACTCTACCATAAACATTACCTAACTGTACCCTAGCTGTAATATGTTACATAACCGTAACCTAACGGTAACCTAACAGTAACATACCTTCAACCTAACTATAAAAAAATTATCACCTAACCGTAACCCAACTGTAACCTAATTGCAACCTAACCTTAATCTAATTATAACATAACCGTAACCTAACTGTAACGTAGCTATAAACTATCGGTAACTTAACCGTAACTAATTTTAAGCTAAATTTAACGTGACTGTAACCTACCTGTAACCTATCCATAATCCAACCGTAAACTATCTGTAACGGAAATGGAACATAACCGTAACCTAACCGTAACCTATCTGTAACGGAAATGGAGCATAACCGTAACCTAATTATAACCTAACCGTAACGTAACCGTAACCTACTTATAACCTAACCCTAACCTAACTGTAACATAACAGTAACCTAACCGTAATCTATCTGTAAAATAAACGTATCATGACGGTACGCTAACCGTAAACTAATTATAACCTAACCGTATCCTAACTGTGATGTAACTATAACCTAACTGTAACCTAACCGTAACCTAACTGTAGCCTGGCGGTAACCTAACCGTAACCTAATTGTAATCTATCCGTAACCTACTGTAACCTATCCGGAACTTAACCGTAATCTAACTGTAACCTATCCGTAATCCTATTTGTAACCAAACTGTAACGTAACTGTAACCTATCCGTAACCTAATCTTAGCAGAAACGTAATCTAACTGTAACCTATCCATAACCTAACCGTAATCTAACTGTAACCTATCCGTAACCTATCCGTAATCTTAATTGTAACCAAACTGTAACGTAACTGTATCCTATCTGTAACCTAATCGTAGCATAAATGTATTCTAACTGTAACCTATTCTTAACCTAACTGTAACCTATCCGTAACTTAACCCTAATCTAACTGTAACCTATCCGTAACCTAACCTTAACCTATTTGTAACTTAAACGTAACCTAATTGTTACCTAAATTTAATCTAACTGTCACGTAAACGTAATCTAACTGTAACCTAACCGTAACCTAACTGTAGCCTGGCGGTAACCTAACCGTAACCTAATTGGAACCTATCCGTAACGTACTGTAACTTATTCGTAACCTAACCGTAATCTAACCGTAACCTATCCGTAATCTTAATTGTAACCAAACTGTAACGTAACTGTATCCTATCTGTGACCTAATCGTAGCATAAACGTAATCTAACGTAACCCATCCGTAACCTAACTGTAACCTATCCGTAACTTAACCCTAATCTAACTGTAACGTATCCGTAACTAACCTTAACATATTTGTAACTTAAATGTAACCTAATTGTTACCTAAATTTAATCTAACTGTGACGTAACCGTAATCTAACTGTAACCTAACCATAACCTAACTGTAGCCTGGCGGTAACCTAACCGTAACCTAATTGGAACCTATCCGTAACGTACTGTAACCTATCCGTAACCTAACCGTAATCTAACTGTAACCTATCCGTAATCTTAATTGTAACCAAACTGTAACGTAACTGTATCCTATCTGTGACCTAATCGTAGCATAAACGTAATCTAACGTAACCCATCCGTAACCTAACTGTAACCTATCCGTAACTTAACCCTAATCTAACTGTAACCTATCCGTAACTAACCTTAACCTATTTGTAACTTAAATGTAACCTAATTGTTACCTAAATTTAATCTAACTGTGACGTAACCGTAATCTAACTGTAACCTAACCGTAACCTAACTGTAACCTAAGTTTAACGTAACCGTAAACTAATTATAACCTAACTGTATTCTAACTGTAACCTATCCGAAACCTAACAGTATCCAAACCAAAACCTAACTGGGCTAATCGTCCTGTCGGCTAATTGTCCTGTCGGCTAAATGTCCTGTCGGCTAATTGTCTTGTCGGCTAATTGTCCTGTCGGCTAAATGTCCTGTCGGTTAAATGTCCTGTCGGTTAAATGTCCTGTCGGCTAATTGTCTTGTCGGCTAATTGTCCTGTCGGCTAAATGTCTTGTCGGCTAATTGTCTTATCGGCTAATTGTCTTGTCGGCTAAATGTCCTGTCGGCTAATTGTCCTGTCGGCTAATTGTCTTGTCGGCTAATCATCCTGTCTGCTAAACGTCTTGTCGGCTAATTGTCCATGTCGACTAATTGTCCTATCGGCTAATTGTCCTGTCGGCTAATTGTCTCTGTCGGCTATCTGTCTTGTCGGCTAACTGTCGCTGTCGGCTAATTGTCCTGTCGACTAAATGTACGTGTCGACTAAATGTACTTGTCGGCTAAACGTCCTGTCGTCTAATTGCTGTCTGCTAAATGTCTTGTCGGCTATTTGGTTGTCTGCTAAATGACATAGACCCGTATATATAATATATATATATATCGGGTTTGGCCGGTAACATATATATATATATATATATGTATATATATGTTACCGACCAAACCCGATTTTAGGCCAAACTAGATTGGCCTAGGCCAAACTAGTTTATTCTAACGGCCATAGGATAAACTAGTTTTTCCTAGGCCAAACTAGTTTGGCCTAACGCTCATAGGATAAACTAGATTAGCCTGCTATTCCTTAGTCCGAACTAGTTTATCCTAGGCCGATCTAATTCATCCTAGGCCAATTCAATTTGGAGAGATTTTATTGATCCCAAAGACCATTCAAGTGCCAACCTTCTAGTTTATCCTAGGCCAATGCAATTTGACGTGCTTTTATTGATCCCAGCTACCGTTCCGGCGCAAAACTTGTACAAATTAGTACTGCCGTCAGTCCTGTATAATATATATTATACGGGTAATAAAATATATATTTTATTCCCTGAGGATAAAATTTATATTATCTCCCTAGGAAATAAAATATATTTACATATTTTATAAAATTTTATAAAATATATACATTTATATATTTTATTCGATGAGGAGTGAGATACTGTCTCCCTATCTTCCCCTATGTCACCGTCACCGGTAGTTGCAAAATATTTTCCATATGACAAATTGCGTGCTGGAGGGCCAAAGAATGGAATGAGAGGTTATTATAAAAGTTAGCAGAGGAAGAATTCAAAGATTTTTTTTTCACATAAATATCACTTGGCTTTGAATTATTTATGAATAAATGCATCATTAAGAATATCAGAAGTACATTTGATATTCTTTCAGAAAAATGGAATTTTCAAAAATCCGGCAAGTCCCAGTCCCATTTTGGCCTAAAATACATATATTTTTAAGCTATCATTATTGCAGAATTAAAATTCTCTTTAAAGAATAGTACATATACATTTATACGGATGGGGATACAGTACTGTAAAACCTGTTGGAAGAATCTGTGCATGACGAAATCCTGTTACGGATTTTTTTTTTTTTTTTTTAATCGGTGCAAATTGGATATAAAAATCCGTTTGAAATACATTTGCTAGAGACGAAGGACCTTCCAAAAAAGGAACTTAACTATAACGAAGTTTTTTTCTTTCCTGTGTGATTCCGTCTTAGAAGGTTTTACTATATATAGATTTTTTTCAGATTTTCAAGACTCCAAGCCGTGTAAAAAAATTAGTGGTACTAGTAATTATTCAGATATTTACATAGAAATAGAGATTCATTAAAAAATTAATATAGTTTACAATAGAAGGATTAATATCGTTAAATCCACATTCTATGGCTTGAACATTTAAAAATTTAATAAGTTCTATACAATTAATCTTCTAAGACGGAATTGCATAGAGAAGAAGAAAAATTCGTTATATGCAGTTTCCTTTATTAGAAAGTTCAACGTCTGTTGTAAATGCATTTTATTCTTTTTACAAGTAGTAATATCCTCATTTTGCATAGGTCAACATATTTTTTTGCTTAAAACGGAATTCCGTCATAGGCAGGTTATTTTTCTCAGGTTTTACCATACTTTAATTTTATGTCCTAAAAATGCATCTACCCATCTTAAAACTAGTCAGATGCACCAATCTCAAAAATTTATTCTATCTCAAACATGTTAATACTTCAAAATTCGCTATCATAGTGAAAAATTAAATGACAATCTACGCTCATCATGAGGATTCTAAAGATATGAAATTCCGTGCATTAGTTCTTGAGATATGTACACCACTGAAATCGTGTAAATCTAGCAAAATGCAGCATAGGAGTGCTGTCTGTTGAGTAATTTATGCCAGAAACAACTTATGTCAACGTCTAATTAGATCTGAACTTTGGTAAAAATCCGTGCATTAGTTTTTGAGATACAGCTACTACGAAAATCGTGAAAAATCCAACATAGCAGCCTCACCTGTTGAGCGGTTTACAACAAAACATAATCAGCAGCAACATTAATCAAGGTATACTTGAATCTAAAGTTTTATGAAAATTCGTGCATTAGTTCTTGAGATAGAGCTATTGAGGAAATTGTGAAAAATGCAGCATAGCAGCGCCACCTACTAGGCTATTTGCACCAACACCTAATCAGCATAAATTCATATGAAGGACTTACTGAATATGAAATTTGTTGAAAATATGTGCATTACTCCTCGAGACAGAGCTATTGCGGAAATCGTGTAAATTCTGACAAATGCAGCATAGCAGCGCCACCTGTTGGGCGATTTGCACCAGAACGTAAACAGCACCAATTCTAACTGAATCGGAAGTTTCATGAAAATCCGTGCATTAGTTCTCGAGACACAGATATTGCGGAAATTGTGAAAAATATCACAGAAGCGCCACCTTTTGGGCGATTTACACACAAAGAAATTTATCATCAACAAATTTTTATTAGGAACTACCGGAATATAAATTTTTATTAAATTCCGTGCATTAATTCTTGAGAAAGAGCGCTCACAAAATTTGCGTCACAAGCATACAGGCAGACATTTTGTAAAAACATGTTTTTCGGGATCTCTGACCCCTAAAACGTGTAAATCCGTCAGAAACCGGAAGTCAAAAATTTTCAAGAATCCAATACTTTCTTGCTGTAAAGACAGAAGAAAGTAAAAATAAAAATAAAAATAATAAATATATAAGTTGTAATTGTGGAATAATAGCGATCTAAAAATAAGTGCATTAAAAATAAAGTTGGGCCGGACCAAATGTTACTGATTTTTTAACTGAACAGACCAGAGATCCTGTCAGGCCAAATGACTTTCATACGAGCTTTGTTGGAAATTGGACTGAAATTT
The DNA here is from genome assembly GCA_963932465.1 of Maratus speciosus. Taxonomy (NCBI): domain Eukaryota; kingdom Metazoa; phylum Arthropoda; class Arachnida; order Araneae; family Salticidae; genus Maratus; species Maratus speciosus. The sequence goes on from OZ010791.1 coordinate 338,750,103, forward strand.
CTGCCTGTACAGACCTCAAGATGAATGCAGTCCAGTCCCGACTTAAGCCGGAAAAAAATTGAGTCCCGCTCCATCTCGGTCCGACCTTGTCGAAAGCCCGTACCGAGTGTCGGGATGCAGAATTGGGCGGGTCCGTAAAGACCTTTACATCGAATAACCAAAAGACTAGCTCACAAAATTTTGTAAATTTGGACGCTAAACTTCTATTATATTAAAAATAAATAAATAAATAAACAAGGTTTTAGTGAACTTCGCTCACTTCCATAGATATTTTTGATTTGAGGGTATTCGTTTGAAAAATTTTGAATTTGAGCCTGAACTTGACTCATTTTTGAGAAATTGAATTTGAATTTGAATTAGTTATTTTTTATTTATTTATTTGTTAGCGTGCTCAACACTGGTTGACATCAATTAAAGCACGTCAAATTGAATTGAAAGAGGATAAACTAGAAGGTTGGCGCAGAAGAGAACTTTGGGAAAAATAACATCACTCCAAATTGAATTAGCCTAGGATAAACCAGATCGGCCTAGGATAAACTAGATTGGCCTAGGATAAACTAGTTCGGACCAATGGATAGCAGGCTAAACTAGTTTATCGTATCAGCGTTAGGCCAAACTAGTTTAGCCTAGGAAAAACTAGTTTATCCCATGGGCGTTAGGATAAACTAGTTTGGCCTAGGAAAACTAGTTTATCCGATTGGCGTTAGGATAAACTAGTATGGCCTAGGAAAACTAGCTTATCCTATGCGCGTTAGGATAAACTAGTTTGGCATAGGCCAATCTAGTTTGGCCTAAAATCGGGTTTGGCCGGTAACATATATATATACATACTAGGGGGCTCTGCCCCCTGCAAGCTACGCTCGCCCACCCCCGTTCAGACTCTGTAGAATCTAAAACCACGCTAATCTGATCGGTTTTAAAAAGATTAGAGAAGATTGAATTATACTGAAAAACCTGTAGCGATCTCCCTGTAAACGGGCTTCCATTCAATTCCCTTTGATTGCAAAAATTTAAGGTAGAATCAGTTGCTGTTAAGACATCCAATGGTTGTTATCGTGTTTGGTTAAAGAAGATCAGTTAAACATTTGAAAAGAAGCTAAAATAAAATGAATTAAGTAAACAGAGTCTTTGTCTCTCGCTATTTTTTAACAGCGTTATAAAACGATTGACATAATACAATTACTAAAATTTGCTGCTTTAACCCCTTCAAGGGCGGTGGTTCATTTTTGGACCACTTAATTTTAATTCTTAAATGCCACATTAGCATCAGAATATTGGGATGAAAATTTCCCTCTTATTAATTAAGTGAAAAAAAGCATTTTTGTATTTCGAAATTTGTTTGTAAATTCTGGTGCCATTCTCTGATTTCAAGATTTTACGAATAGAAGTACCTTGTCCGTGAAAGGGTTAAACGCATATTAATGTATTTATTATTTTAAAGTTTCCTTTCTCTTTTAATATTCACGTGTAAATACAATTTTCAGGACATAATTTTCAATATTTTCCTGCCTTTAACACGTACTCATTTAATAGTAATTTTAAAGTTTTTTTTTTCTGTTTTTAATAGTCACGTGAAATTAAATTTTCAATCGTTAGGAAATATTATTCTTTGCTCTGTTTTTAAAATTGAAAATAATCTCTATAATAATAGCCTAAGTCATGTGACTATCATCAACAGCTCCAGGCGGATCCCTTCGCTTTTTATATTCCAAGCGGCCATTTTGGTACTTTAATGTTAGCCAGCCACAGGTGTGATAAGTCGCCGAATATTAGTCTATCCCCTTTATTTCGTTTATATTATAGTAGTCCGAGTCATGTAACTGCCATAAACAACGGGCTGATTCCTTCACTTTTCATAAGAAAGGTTTCCATTTTGATTAAAGAATCAAAATTATTTTTTCGAATAAAACTACATAAAAGTTGCCATGATCACAAAGAATTCCTGGTACTTTTATGTTAGCCGGGTGAAAATCTCGCCAATAGCTTTTTTTTTTTTTTTTTTAAACTCGCCAGTTAGCATTTTTTTATTTTTCGAGTGGTAAATTAAAACGGTGCTACTTGGGTATCCCATCGACCAAAAATCTGTCGCCAAACTATAAGATTAAATGCCAATAATGGTTGATCGTAAATGTCACATTCACTTGCCTTTAAGGAAGTTACACATGTTCACGCCTTCAAGTGATTTTTATTTCGACGTTTTATTTGCATTTTTATTAATGTTATACTAATTTATTTGTTCTTTTGTTATTTAAAATAAAAAAATATGTAAATTTGTATAATTTGGCTATTTATATAATTTGGCGAAATTGGTCGACGGGAGAAGTAATAACATTAAATCGTTGCTTTGAAGTGGAAATTAAATCTCATGATTTGTTGCATTGTCACATACGCACCGGATTTGGCGTGATTTTTTTTTACGACAATTTGGCGAAAACCTCGTTTTCAAATACCTGTTACATATGTATTTTTAAATTATTTTCTGTTATTTTCAAAATGAAATAACAATAAATAAAAAAAAAATTAATTAATAACTATAGAACAAAACAATTTATAACATTTTTTGTAAATAAAAAGAAAATAAATTCAAATAAACATTTATTAATAAATAAGCAACAATAGCCGGGTTACCATGTCAGGCAAAATAACGCCATTTTGGCGCCAATTAGGTACCCGGTTGCGTATATGACATCTGTGTCTAATATTTTTCTTTTCGTTTCGTTTAAAAAAAAGAATGAAGTAAAAGCCATTTATAGTATTAAAGGTTTCAATTTTAAATGAAAGTTTTGAATTAAATAAAATGATAATGAAATACAAATTGAATTCTGAATAAAAGTAACATGTTGCATTTCTTAGCATACATTTAAGGGAGGCCAAACTCGTCGCCAAATTAATTTAAAATGACCTTTTCTAAAATATGAAAAAAAAATATCTGTTATGATCAAAATTTGAGTTGCCATCATTGGAAAAAAAGTATTTAAAATTAGAAAAAAATTAATATCTCGAAAACTAATTCTAATTTTAAAATTCTAATACCAGTTTTGAGATCTGTGCATCAATACGGATTTTTGGTGTTAATTTCATCGCAAAGTATTCCATATTTTAGGAGAAATCGCCGTGAAACGTAATCAGTTGTTTAATCAGTCGCTTCATAAAATCGTTACATAAATTCGTTTCAATTCGATTCATTAGGATTTTATATATGTATGGTAGAAAAGTAGAGATAATTATTGGTTTTGAATGAGTGTAAATGACCTTGATATGTAGATAATATGCATACACTTTATCAAACATAAAAAATTAGTATTTCGAGAGTAAACACCAAAATTTACAAAAGCGGTCCATTGTAGCTCGGTATCTCTATATGAGCAGAATTTCATCATTATTTGCACTGATGACTGAATGCTAGTGAAACTAGTCGGCTAAAAACGTTGTTTTACCTGCTTATATAATACAGGATAATGTTATTCTTTCATAATGTTACATTTGTGACTCAACTAAAATTCTAAGACTTAAAAATGCTTAATACATAATATTTTACTTTCATATCGTTATTAAAGAAAAACTGACAAAAGTTTTTACAAGTTTTTTTTTTACCAAAAGGAAAAGCTAAAATATTCTACTTTGTTTTTAGCACAAGATTTATGGTAGTAGCCAAAAATGCATATTATTTAAAGAAACACTTTCCTATATAAAACTTACTATTCCATAAAACGCTAAAAATGTTTATGGGTGTCTGGCAATGAATTCATTTCATACAAAGTTATTTATATTTTACTTCATTCCTTTATAATATGTTTATTTAAGATAAATGTTGTGTTCTTTAAACAAAATATGTAGGAATATAATCTAATTCCATTTCCTAGTTAGCGTTTAACTTTTTTTTTCTCTCATAAACTGTTTATGACTTTACTTTTCGTTAGTTAATGTGTAATATTACGCACAAGCTATTACAATTTCTTTTTTCTGAATAAAATGTCTGTTTTACGAGGAAAATAAATAAATTGAAGAAAAGAGAATTCATTTCACATAAAATCTTTGGCAAAATCTTTTTTGGCATTATTATGCTACAGTTATTTTGGAATGACTGTTGTAATAAAATAGTTTTCGCAAACGTTGTCTCATTATTATTCAATTTATTATTATTAATTGTAGTGTACTTGTTAATGAATGAACTTCAGAATCAAGACTTAGAAAAACGCTTTTAAACATTTGTTATGAAGTTAAATAACTGAAAAGAGAAAATAAGAAAGAAAGAAATTAAAACAGATACACATACAAATAACAACAATAACAACAGTTGCCCAATTGGCAGATTTTATTACTTATTAATAAAAAAACTGTAGGATCAAGACAAAAAAAATGTTTTTAAATATTTGCTCTGAAGGTAAACAGATAAAAGAGAAAATAATAAAGAAAGAAATTAAAAGAGACACACACAAATACAACAACAACAACACCTGACTAATCGGTTGATTTTATTTATGCACCATTGTGGCAGATTTTATTCATGTACCATTGCTCTTTATTATTAGTATTTGCACTGTACCTGTTAATAAAAAACTGTAGAACCAAGACGTAGAAATAATGTTTTAAAATATTTTATCTAAAGGTAAATAAATAAGAGAGAAAATAATAAAAAAAGAAGTTAAAACAGACACACACACACACACACAACTACAACAACAATAACGGACTAATCGGTGGATTTTATTTATGTACCATTGTGGCAAATTTTACTCATGTATCATTGTTCTTTCTTATTATTATTTGTACTGTACCTATTATTAAAAAAACTTCAAAATCAAGACTCAGAAAATATGTCTTGAAATATTTGTTATGAAGGTAAGCAAATGAAAATAGAATGTAAGACAGAAACAAATTAAAATAGATACGAACAATACACGGATCACAACACGGAGAAAACAGCTGCCTAACAAATTTTATTTATGCCCCAGCGTGGATAAAATGAATAAAGAATAAAAATTTTTTAACTTTATTCTATATGGTAATACTTTTTATATTCATACTTAATATAGGTGAGTTTGGTTATCACAAAATTCATTTTTCCCTCATACAAACTGTGGCGACTCAAACATTGTCATTCATACCCGTTTATATCCTTTGAATCTCGCTATCAAAACTTATCTACTGGCAAACCTTTGAGCTCAAATAGCTTATACGAGAGAAGAAATGGGTTTTGTGACAACCAAAACGTGCAGTCCAGGTCTCCTTATTACAATTCTTCTACTTATTTCATACATCCTTATCATTTGTACATCTTACATATGTAGTGTATTACTTCCATTCTTACATAAATATTTACTAAATATGTCTATACAAACAATATTACATACTTTTACACAATAAATACAATACCCTACAAGAAATTAAAAATGCATACAATTTATACTACGTACAATACATACATACATCAATAAATGAAAATATTAGTGACCACTCTATCTCAAATGCATAGCTGCCAAGCTTTACTCTTTTTTCCTACCACTATTTTTAAACAGAAAAAATTAACTTAATTAATTCCAAATTTTCGACGATTTAATATGAAAAATTTTTCTTTTAAAAATAGTGGCAGGATTAAAAACGTAATAGTTGCAGCCATGCTAAGGAGGAATTTTCAAAAGTCGGAATATTCTACTAGTTAAGCAAAACATACAACCTAAAATTAAGAAATTTTTTATAATAAGAGTATTTTGTAGTTTTTGAGAATAGTACAAAATAAAATAACAGCTACTTCGTTGCTAAAATTGTATACAGATTACATCTGAATATATTGTTTTATGTCGATTATAATACGAAATAAAATAAAATATTAGTATTTCTACATACAAATTTAATTTATTAAACAAAAACATAATTTTAAGAACAAATTAAAAAAAAACAAAATTTATTTCCTACATTGTTTAAGACCCAGAAGGTACAGATATTAAGATATTTCATTCAATTAGTTCTACATTTAATGTTAAATTTTTGTAACAAATTAGTTAAGCCAATTGAAGACAAAAAATAAAAATAAAATTCATACAATATGATACTTAAAACACCCTAAAAAATTAGATTCCGTTCAAATGAAATCGAAATAAATCTTAGACTTCATCCATTTTTAATTGAAAATATTTGTATTGCAGATTTTGTATTATGTTTATGACAATTGTAGGGGAGACCGGGCTAGTTGGCTACAGGGGTAGGTAGGCGCAGTCCTCATAAATCACCTGCTTGTGGATAGATTGCGCAATCAGTCGCAGAGTACCTTTCTTCTTGCTTTTTGCAATCCTTATTGTAGTTTTGCAGCGTTACCTACGTGCAGTGGACATTTATTACGATTTTTCTATTTTTTGCACTCATGAGTAATTTTTTGTTGCTTCATTATTTTTCTATTTTCTAATACTTATCTTAATAATTGCGATTTAACTTGTGCAGTTTTTCTTAGTGTATGATTAACTATACCTACACCATATGTGATTTACTTGAATTATTTATCCTTAGATGGTTACGCGTCCCTTTTGTGAAGAAATTTATTATGGGGCTAGTAGGCGCATTGAACACGGGGCAAGTTAGCTCGGTGTCTGGTCTGTGCTGATAGCTTGAAAAACAGTTAACACCGAGAAAAGTGGTTGCAATGCAGGATTTTGGGCACACGAGGCTTGCCCAAACGGAGACACTCAATTTTTTTATTTGTGGTAATTGTAACTCTGATGATGATATCGAGTAGGATAGAATTTACTCAATGTTAATGTTTTATTCATTATTTTTATGTCTGTATAATTTAGAATTTACATTGTACGGCGATAACGCCTTTGTTTAAAGTTACTCGTAATAATGAAATTGATTTTTCTTAACTGCGTGTCTTATTTGAGTTTCATCTAAACTTTTATAAAGCATGTGCCAACTTACCCCATAGGTATAGGCAACTTGCCCCGTGACGGGGTAGGTTGGCGCACAATTTTTCTTTTACTTTAGGCTTCCGCTAAACATAAACTACAAAAGCTACAAACTCAAAACTCCGGGTATTTATAGCCCGATGCCTGTTCTTTAAAAGTACGGTTAAAGTTTCATAAAAATCTTAAACAAAAAATTAATAAAAATCAATAACTAAAAACTGCACCTACCAGCCCCGGTCTCCCCTACGTAAAATGATAAGATGCATGCAAAATACAAAACTTAAAAAAAAAGTCTAAGATTTATTTCGATTTCATTGGAACGGAATCTAATTTTTTAGGTTGTTTTAATTATCATATTGTATGAATTTTATTTTTATTTTTTAATCTTTAATTGGCTTAACTGATTTGTTACAAAAATTTAACATTAAATGTAGAACTAATTGAATGAAATATCTTAATATCTGTCCTTTCTCGGGCTTAAACAATATAGGAAATAAATTTTGTGTTTTTTTAATTTGTTCTTAAAATTATGTTTTTGTTTAATGTGTCAAGTTTTTTAATAACTACTGCATTCAGACGAACTCATTTCAAAATTAATAGAGGGTATCATCATCAGGATTTGATGTATGCAGTATTGCATCACAATGTGTAATGCAGTTTATCAATATATAATTCAAAATATTTCACCACTGTAGTAATGCAGGTTGCTGTAGTTTGGACAAAAACATCCAATCTGAACGTAAAAAATCTTTAATCAAAACATAAAAAATTAATTTCACCTAAATTTAGATACTCTATTTCCCACTCAGGAACGCAATAAATGCAAAAAAAAAAAAAAAAAAATGTGTTGAATCTTTACTGCTAGTATTTAACAATATTATAGCTGTGATACAGTAAAAAATAAAAAATAAAAGGTTTACTTAAATTTTTTGACCTTAGTCTCTTCCAAGGGAAATAAATAGTCTCTTCCAAGGGTCTCTTCTAATAAAGGTAAACACATCAGAAAATTACTACCTAAGTTTCACGTGGGGTATAAATAGTTCTCATTTCGAAATTTTTTTTTTTTTAAATTTAAGTTATGTAATTCCTCACTAAGCTCGCTACATGCGTAAAAATAGCAACCATTTGAAACTTTTTACTAAAACATAAACTTGACCAAAGCAAAAACTTATTCTGAAAATATCCTTTTTATTTCCACTATGACGCGATATTCACTTTTTCAATTCTTGAAAAATAAACTAATTCAATTTAATATTTAACGTGGAAATATTTGAACTAAAAATAAATAAATTATTATTACGGCTTTTGAAATTTTTGCAACAATGAAGAATAAATGTTGCATTTTCTATGAAAAATGTCCGTTGATTCTCAATGAAAAAAGGGAAATTTGGAATTATTAAGAAAAATATTTGAATAATGTAAAAAAAAATTCGACCATGTTTCTCTCTGGATTATAATTCACCCATATGCAAAGGCATTTTACCATTCGTTTTGACCTTTTACACTTTCAATTTATAATATCATTAGAATTAGTAAAGAATAAAAAATGAGTGGCATCAGGGACAAAAAGGTGGGAAGAAAAAATGAAAAAGTTATGATCTCCATAGGCTTTTCTATGTTAAATTAACATTGAGAAGTGACACTGGAAATAAATAAGTATTGCGCTGTCGCGCAATACTTAAATATTGCTTGCTTTATTTATTTTTATCGACGAATACATACATGTATATTGTATAGTATACATAGTTATTTATCTATTTATTAACAGAAATAAATATCCATTGTTAAGAGTATTTCTCTTACATTATCAATTAATAAATGAAGCATTCAAATCTACTTCTATGTAAAACAGAAATAGTTCCAAGTAAGTAGTAAACCGAAAGTTAAAAAAATTAGCATTTTTAGCTATATTCCGCTTAAGTATATTTAAAATCATGACGCCTAGTCATATGCCCAGTATAAAGTGTAAATTTTAACGTTCAAAAATTTAATTAAGTTCCACTAGACTGTGAAAATGTGGCATTGTGCCACGGCTGGAACCACCAAGTGTAAACTAGTACAATAATGAAATATAATAAAATTTAACACACGGTGTAATATAAATATTAATTAGAAAGTATTTTCTGTATCAGCAGAAAATATTTGCGGTTTTTCCATTAGACATACATAATAATTGATTTTGAATAAAATTAGCATAAAAAATTTGGCTTTTTGTCACTTTTAGTTTTATCAGAAAAAGTTATTGTTGGTTTTAAATCAAAACATGTGTGCAAAAGTAATAAAATCATTTATCGAAATTTATTTTAATTAAATTTTATTCTTTGAAAAAAGAAAATTAAATGCATACATTATCTCAGTAAAATAAATACATTTCTTTCTTGAATTTATGCTTAAAAGTTAAAAGTCAACAAAAATGAAGACAGTATTAAATTTTTATAATTAAAAACACTGACTAAAATTATAACTTTTGAAAGGAAAGAGATAATTACATTACAGTAAATTATACACATTTAGTTAATAACCTCTGGTATGGAATTCAGTAAAAAAAGATTGTTAATTAAAATTGCATTCCTAGAATGTTTCATAAGTGTGCCTAGAAAAAAAAGTAACATTTCATTTGATAAAAATATACTGTTAATATATGTTTATTTTTGTATGTAATAATATACCGTGAATAAGTATTTCAGGTATAAGGTCTTTAACAGGTCAATTACAAATCAAAGTCTATTTAATATTTTTGTATATTTCATCTTACATTGCTTTAGTTTAAACATCGATCATTAAATTAGATAGATCTTTTTAAATACATGATTCAAAATTCCATATACAAAATTTTGTTGTAGCCTCCCCTAGCAACCTTTAAAATTTATAGGTGGAATTTCAAACACCCTTTATAGGATTCTACTGGTGTTCACAACTAAGAACGTTGTTCATTTCTCTCTACACTAGATTAAAAATGGAATGTAGTAATGTTTTCTTCTGTAATGTAAACTTCTGTTTTAAAAAATACCATAAAATTTGTTGAAGAAAAAGGATTAAATATTGTCTCTTGTTCCCAGCTGGTATTTGATTTCATTTTTTGAAGGAAAATTTCTGGTTCAATGTTTGCTTATTTGATTTATTAAAATCGGAAGGTTGGTGTCTATGAATAAACAAAGTAGTAAGCCATTATGAAAGATTTGTTTTTAAATTTAAGCACATATATGATAATTTTTATATTTAATTTTTAAGTTGAACTCATTAACAGTAATCGTTCGCAATTTTACAGAAAATATTTTTTTTTTGTAAAAATGGAGGGATTATTTCGTAAATTGTGATGCCCTATGACAGTGATTCTCAAACTTTTTTCTCTCGTGAAACCGGTCCCACTAGTGGCCGAGAGGTTCTGCTTTCACAGCTGGAAGACGGGAGGTGCTGGGTTCGAACCCAATCGCGTATGTCGGCTTAATCGTACGGAGTATTTTGTGGTTTTTTCGAACCTTCGATAATCTTGCATAAATACAGGTTAGGTTCCCTTAGAAAGACCCTCACGGAGGGCACCCCACCAAGGCGTATATTCGATAAATTAAATAATCGACCGTCATAAACAACGCCAAAACCTCACGTAACCTCTTGCTTATCTTTTCCATCTATGTGCACCCCTCTTCCCAGGGAGTGTTTAACGCTCCCCATCCAGATCCCTATTCAAAAATATCTGTTTGTGCTAGTCAGTAATGTCCTTCTGACAGCTAAATAATCAAATGACTCAAATTAACTCTACGATAATTATAAGATAATCTTAATATTACGATAATATATACGATAATCTTAAATTTTACATTTTATTGTAAATTTTTATATTAGAAGCCGAAGAATAAAACAAATAAAAACAACTTTAAAATATTTCTGAATTACATTAAATGACGGTGAAAATTCATTATAAATATTCATATGGGATTGTTTAAACGAGGCTAACACTATTTTTTCTTCTCAATCATACTTATTGGCAAAGATATCATACGAATTGAATTTTTCCAAGCGAGCGAAAAAATGTAACTCGATCGGTAGAGCCCTGACAATTTAAGTCAAAGGTTCTGGGTTCGATCCCGGTTTGGACATTTTTTCACTCAGCTGGAAAAATTCAATTCGTATGCGGATCTTATCATTTCATTGCGATGTTTGAGCTTTTTTCATGGAAATAGGTAAAATAAAAATTAGGTTCAAATTAGGATAATCACAATATCAAATCAAGAGCTGCGTGAGCATCCATCATAGAAAAAAAAAACAAAACAAAAAGAACATCCCATAAATTTTAATCGCCAAATTGTGGCATAGAAAAATGAAAACAGCCTTTCGACTGCTAATTATACCATTTTTCAATTTATGTTAAAAATGTAGGCTTAGGGAGTCATCTTCATACTAAAATTGTAACAAACTTCGAAATTGTCAATACGAACACCTAATTTTGACATCGTACTTGAATTCTATGAAAAATGTTATCTTGCGATACCATACGAGAAGTCATTCAAGAATTATGCCGATTTAAAGTTTTGAACTCTTAATAATAATAATAACAACTGTTAATAATAATCCTAATACTAACTTCGTTTTTAATAGTTGCGAAACGGTTTTCAATGCGGGCAGGTTTTCAAAGGTAACTCAAAAACTATTTGGCGGAAAGTGCTGAAACTTTAGATTCTCATATTTGAAGCTTCTAGAAAACGATTTCTGTTAAAAGTTTTATAGATTACAATACGTATTTTTTTCCAATACTAATTTCATAATTTATATATTTTCAAATTAATAATCGAAAAAATATATATTGTAACTTAAATTTTAACAGAAATCAATTTCCATAACAATATATTAGACGTAACATTTAAAAAATATGTTAGACGTAACATAAAAAAAAATATTCCTGAGTTTACATATAAAAAATTCATTACAATAACGCTTTTGTTCCTATCAGAACATCCTCAGTTGATTAACTAAAAGACTTCACTTTTCTATTTATCTTGTTTCAAGATGAGCCGATTCTATCCTTTCCCCTTTATCCTTTCCTCTTTTTCCCTCTTCTAGTATTTTCATCCGCCATCCATCCATCATATCCATCATATATACGAAAATTGAAATGTATACTTGGAAAACTGAAGTTTGCAACGATATGACGCACGCATCTATTGACTGTCGGTGGATGAAAATACTAGAAGAGAGAAAAAGAGGAAAGGATAAAGGGGAAAAGAGGGAAAAGACTGATCTTGAAACAAGATAAATAGGGAAACGAAGACTTTTAGTCAATCAACTGAGGATGTTCTGATAGGAACGAAAACGTTATTGTAACGAATTTTTTATATGTAAACTCATGAATATGTTTTTCAATGTTACGTCTAATATATTTTTATGGAAACAAAACAGTATGTATTACAGTGACTAAAATAGTCTTTAAAATACAACCTGCCCGGTTCGGAAGTATCACGTATGATACTTCCGAACCGAGGGGGATAGAAACTAAACTATTTGATTTTTAATTGACTGTAGCTGAATGTTTTAGCTGAATTGAATATAGCTGAATGTTTTTGGCTTTGGATCAAAGCGAATAAATGTCAGCACTGATGCTTATTTCCTCATAAAATAAGTGTTATTTTCGTCTGAGTTTGGAAAATGCATTCCAAACAGTGTGTCCAAGTAAGTAAGAAAATTTCATAATTAATTAACTTAATTAATTAACTTAACTTAAATTACAATACAAAATATTGAGGATTTGTAGATCATTCAATTATTTAAAGGCCTTCAATTTGTTACTGCGAAATTTAGGTTATCAATAATTAAATTGATATTTTAAGGTGGTTAGTCATTTTAGATCCGTATTTGTGAACCTAAATTACCAGCCCCTAAAGCGTCAATTTCAGAAAAAGGGCTCCTCTTGTCATCTATGGTGTCTTTTTGTTTGTGCGAAATCAATGAATGTGTATTCGCAGAGTTATTTTACGTTCGGGTCTGAAGAGGATATAATAATGTCTGAAATTAATATGTAAACGAAAAAAAGTTGCATTACAATTTTCGCTTAAAATTGTCTTCAATAAACTTGAAAAAAAAAAAAAAAAAAAAATATTGAAACTTTTCCTGTATGTTATTGACTGTTCATATATTATATATATATATATATATATATTTATTTATTTATTTATTTGGCAATTTACCCAAAGAGATTATTTAATAAAGTTCATTCATATTTGCTGCAGGTCATTGTCAACGACAAAATTGCATTTTCTTCTCTTTTTCATTTAGTCTTTTCAACCGACAATCAGAAGTTAAGTCATGTCTCCTTTCTTGAATGTCATAAGCATTTTAACTTATTTTGAAATATATCTAAAGGATTTTTTTCTTATATGTCTAAAATGTAGGAAAATGCTTTTCAAATTAAGTATGCAGAAAGTAACTTAAAACGGAAAGAATTTAATTTCTGATTAGAATAATCATGCAGGATAAAAATTAAACATGAAATTCTTTTGGGGAAAGTAATGACTTAAATTTCCTTTTCTGAAAAAATTAACTTTCTTAACACGCCTCTATACACTATGTACAAAAAGGGAAATGTGAGGAAAATATGATTTATATAGAAAAAAGTGATTTTTTTTAATTTCTTTTAAACTACGGAGTTTTATTTGACATCTTATTGAAAACTAATATATGCATTTTAACATCGATACGGTTTATGATACATTCATTTTTTGTATTTAGAGGGATAATGTAATTTGAAAAATGTGTATATATATATTTATAAAATCATATTATGGAGAATTTTAGGGATTGGAAAATCTTTCTTTCTCGTTTTAACTCTGAAACTGATGTATTTAAAATTTATCTTTTTACTGCAATTATGCGTGCGCAAAAATCTAAACGAAGCTGTCAGAAATGTGGGTGTTCTTGATGAATTCTTCTGCATTTTACAACTTTAAATTTATATTGAAAAAGTTCAAATTTTTTAATCTGTTATATATTATTTCGTTTAGTTTGAATATAATTACAGGCTAGTGAAAAAAGATATTACGTCTGTTCATAATTAATTAAAAACAAATAGAAAAGTACAAAGAAATTTAATTAAGCAGTTTAAAAGCACATAAAAAAGTTTCGAACTTGTTTAAAGTTACTGATGCGGTACTTATATTTTCGAAACGTTTAATGTTGTTTTTTTTAAAGGTTTTTATATGGTTTTAAACTGCTTAATTAAATTGACAATATATTTGTATTTGTTTTTATTTAACTACGAGTTGTTTTTAGAAATGATGATTTTTTTAAATCATAAAAGTATGCATGAATAAAGTAAGTTGTAAATTTATATGTTAATATAAATATAATAAAATCTAAAAAGAAAATGAAGTTAAATCAGGAATGTATATGTAAGGTCGTGATTGCACAGCTTTCCCAATCAGAAAACTAATTATACGAAACTTCTGATGCTAACTTATTAGAATATTGAAAAATCGCCTGAGTTACACTTTCATTTCAATTATTTTTTTTAAATGAAAATCTACACGGATGTATAATGATATGCATTCAATATGTTCTGAGCGAATATGTATTAAAAAATTATTATGCGATACTCCTTTCCCTTTATGACAACAACTGCGTTGAAAAGTTTGTTGTAGTACAAGTGAAAATTAATGCATTAAAGTAATTAATGCAATAAATGTACAGTAATGGAAAAAAACCCACTCCTAACATTTTATATTAAATTTTATGCATGGTTTAAGGTTAGAGGCCGATTATTATTTAAATGAGACACAATAGATAAGCGAAAAAGTAATCTAAGCATTTTTTTAATTAAAATAATGAACTATGAAAATTAATAATTCATATTAAAAAAATTATAAATTATGACCAGTAAGGTTTGCATAAAAATAATCAGTGTCGTAAAAAACATAGCTAAGTAGCTACGTTCTTTTACAGCTCATTCGTATCATTAATTTTTGAGCTATAAAGATTTTTCATTTTTTGATAGTCTATTTATAAGGACCACGGTTGCCAAAAAATACTAAAATTTTACTTTGAGTACTATTATTTACTTAGAGAAATAGTAGGCTTATTTAATTATAGAAATTTTGCGACGAAATCAGGCGAATGATACTACAGGAAAATACTGCTAATGAAGTTTTAGTATTTTTTTGGTAACCCTGACACAGACTATCTTCAATATTGATTTGCATCCGCAAGTAAGAAAACTTTAGCAATAACCGGAAACTTACTAAATTTTCTTTTATATGAAATATTTATATTTTATATAGATTTCTTATAATTCTTTTTTCAGTTACTAATTCAATGTGATTTTCCTTGTTAAAGTTTTATAGCATATTTTCTTGTATTACTCTATGGAAACTTAAAAGGGACATACTACCTTTCTACCTTTTAAAAAATCAATGTTTCAAAAATATTAAAAAAAAAAATTCAGATCTTAAGAAAATTTCAAAATAGTGTGGTTGATTTCCAGGAGCATTTAAATGCTCGAATATAAATAATGGATAAATAATACAAACTCAATCTTTAACCCCGGTTATCTCAGTTTCTAATTTTCACACTTACCTGCAAGATTAAAAAAGTCGTAATGACGCTAGAGTTACAATATTTTACATGAATCTTTTACTTATGGGCTTAATTCACCGAACCTCAATTAAATAATTAAAAAAAAATCAACAGATTTTGACATATAACACAATAAATGTTAAAAATAAAAATTTCAATTTCTTGAATTTTCTTTAATTTTTAAAGAAAATATTATAGATAAAAAA
Organism: Maratus speciosus; assembly: GCA_963932465.1. Lineage (NCBI taxonomy): Eukaryota > Metazoa > Arthropoda > Arachnida > Araneae > Salticidae > Maratus > Maratus speciosus. The sequence continues at coordinate 338,765,767 of OZ010791.1, forward strand.
AAATTGTTTAAGTTATTAAGGACAATGATAAGATAAATTTTATTTTAGGATTAGGATTTTACTGGATATTTTTCAAATGTTATCTTACGGGTAAGAAAAAGTCAGTAATTTTTTTTAATTTTTATGCATACATTTTATATAATATTTAAATATCTGTTAATTACTTTAAAAAGTGAATTAAATTTATTATGTTATTACTTTATTATAAACACTGTAAAATTTTCACTGCAAAATGATACAAAACTTACTGATTTATGTCGAGTAAAACAAAAAACATCTTATAATGAACAATTTTGGACTCGAGAAGTACTACATTCCCTAAGGAAAAGTGCATAAACTACATACGTTTTCGGGTGATTTGATACTAGTAATTAAAATATAATGGCAAAAGTTTGTGTTACCATTTGATATATTTTAATGTATAGACAGCCCCCCAAATCCTATCCACGCTTAACACATTTAAAAGTAGACATTATTACCAATTGATTGGTTTCAGAGTAATTTCCACTCAAGGATTTATTCAGAATTGATGCGTGTGATTGAGATATTCTTTTTTTTTTGTGACTGTACACACTGCAAATAAGGGCGTCTTAAATTCAGACACATATGTGACTGAAAGAGTAATTCAGACACTTAAGTGTCTGAATATGGAATTTCAGACATCATAGGTGCCTGAAATTAAGACACTTAAGTGTCTAACTATATGATCATGGTATAAACACTGTAAACTGAAATGTCTGAAATTCAGACACATAAGTGTCTGAAACTGGAGTGTTCAATTTTCAGACATTTTAAAGTGTCTTAATTTTTAAGACACGTGTATATGTCTGAATTTAAGACGTTTAAAACATCTGAATCGCATCCATTTTTGATCACCCTGCAAGTTTTGCTATAGGCAATCAATTGTTCACTGTTTTTTGTAAGCTTTATACACTGTAAAAAATAACCATTACAATATGGAAATTATATTGCCAATTGGGACGCCAATTTACGTATTTTAATATAAATTTACTTCCGTAAATTCCAGAAAATTTTCCATTTTTTGCATATTTCTCCATTTAAAAGGTATAATATAATCTTTCAAGGACAAATCCACATATTTCGCAATCAGAATTTTCTAAACTCACGTATATTAAACATGATTTATTTATTTATATTGAAACTAGTGCATTGGCACACCTACTGGGGGAGTTAAGGGGGCTGAAGCCTCTCCCAGATTAGACTAGATATTATTTTTTTTTAATTATGAAAGAATATAATTATTTTTTAATAGATCCTTAAAAAATCGGAATTTTTAAAAAGATATTAATTTTGTCGCACATTTTTTTTTTCTCTTTTTTAAATTTTATTATGAAATTCGAAATTATAGCATGTTTAAAATTTACTTAATTATAAACATTAATTACTTAATTATACTTAAGTAAACTAATTAATTGATGTTTTTAAGATTTACTTTAGAAAAAAAAAACTATTTACTTAATTATAAATTTAAGATCCAGTGCAACTTTTTGCACACTTTAACCTTTATAATATTTTGATAATTTAATAATAAAACTTTAAATTGTTTGATTGCAAACACACTTTAAAATTATCCAAATACGGAAACACACAAAAAAAAATCGCAAAAACAAGTATATATTAGTACAGTACAGTATTTCATTATTTAACATTTTAAAAGCATTCAGAATTACACCAACCAAAACTTTCCAGTTTGTTACGACGCTTGCATTTTTTTTTACAACTATAACACTGCCTCTAAAATATGCTAGTCCCCTCCAAATCGCAATTCTGGATGCACCACTGAATCTGTGTGGTATCCAAAGTGTATGCTGATTCTATTTCCCTCTGAAATTTAAAGAAAATATCAAGTTTAATTACGAAATTTTCGCAAAAGAAAAATAACTGGAATATATCTCAAAACTGTGGCGCCATCTATACATTTCTTATTCAATATATTGAATAAGAAATATCGAACTTATTATTAATTTGCGCATTTAAGTGTTTGATGGTGTTTTGAGAAGTTATTTAAGTTCGTTATAACTATTATTTTGGAATTATATAGAATATTTCTGAAATTTTTTACTACATAACATTTTAGCTAATCATTGAGTATTGATTTAATTCAGGAATGATCTCATTTCACCGTAAGAAAATTAGTCTCATCGAAAACTTTTAACCTGTATTTCGATCGAAAAAAAGGAAGATAAAAATTATTTGCGCAACTATAAAACACTGGTTTTTATTATTTTTGAAGAAAAATTATATACAATATTTATAACTGAGAAATTTTGTTCAGAATATATGGCATATGGAATATGGAATATATAGGGATTAATGAGTCCAATTAAAAAAAAATTGCCATATATTCAACCGATCTGAAAAAAGAAAGAAAGAAAGAAAAATCAAAAAATAGAACACTATATTTCTTCACACACTTTTATATACACATACCTTCGCATTAACATTAAACACAGGCTTTGGGCAAAAATATATGCATTTTTTTTATGAAAAATTGATTTTATTTTTAATGGGCGTTGAATTACGCCCCTCCGCCCCCCCCCAAACACACAACTGAAACGGGACAAGCCCGAATTAAATATATATAGATATTAATTAAATATATATGTAATATATATACATATGCACTGTTAAAACATTTTAAATATTTTAATATTTCAAAAATAACGTCTGTCATCTGTATTAACAATAATATTTCTGTTCTGAAAATTTCTTCGGTAGAAGTAGATAAACCTTCTGCTAATCTTACATTGCAGGAAAAGCAAAATATTCAAAATTCTAGAGAGAAGATGTGTGAAATCTTTCAAAATTATAAGCAGATAGACAAAATATTTACCGTTTCTGTAAAATAAATTGTGAGTCACAAGTAACTAACAATATTTGAACTTCCTAGCTGTGAAATCGTGGCCGAGAGGGATTATCGCATAGTCTACAGACCATAAGGTTGCGAGTTCGTATCCCGCGACGGATAGGTGCAATGCTGTTAAGGTATATGTTAAATACAATGTTGTTGTAAATTGAGTAAAAGTAGTTGTTAATCATGTAAAATGTGCGAGACTGTATTGAAATACATGTGTACCCTTCTCTCTCTTTTTTTTTTTTAAATACAGAAATTTTCCAATAAATAAATAAATAAATTTTTCCAGAAATTGAAGAAAATTTTCATTAAAATACGTAAATTGTACTGGCGTCTTGATTGGCGGTACAATTTTTATATTTTGAAGGATTTTTTTTCTGTGTATAAGGCTTTCCGAAAAAATGGCTGCTTTTGCAGAGAAATTAAAGGTGGTCAAACATGGATGCATTTCAGACATTTGAAGTGTCTTAAATTTAGACACATACAAGCGTCTTAAAAATTTAGACACTTTAAAATGTCTGAAAATTGAACACTCCGTTTCAGACACTTATGTGTCTGAATTTCAGACATTTCAATTTACAGTGCAGTAAAATTTCCAGGTAAATAACCTATGAAAGTGTTATTGTTGCTGATTTTCAATAGACAATTCAGTGAAGTAAATTCAAGTGCATACCGTTATTTAATCTCCCCTCTTCCAAATTAGAAATTTCATTTTTAACAATGTTTAAGCTGAACATGAAAATAATTTTATCAACAATAATTATTTATTTCCATTTCAAACATTACGGCAAACTTTTGAAAAGACGGCTCCTAAAATGTAATCCATGCTTAACAGATTTAACAGTAGACCTTATTACCAATTGATTGGTTCCAGAATAATTTTCTGTTGAGGATTTCTGCAGAATTGGTGTGTGTAAGTGAGATATACTTTTCTTCCCGCAATTGTACATTAACGTTTGCAAGTAAATAATCTATGAATTATTAATATTTCTTATTTTCAATAGACTATTCAGTCAAGTTAATTCAAATGCGTGCCATTATATAACCCCCAGTCTTCTTCCAAATTAGAAATTTCGTTTTCAACAGTATTTAAATTGAACATTAAAATAGTTTAATCAAAAATAAGTATTTATATCATTTCAAACATTATATTAAACCCTTTTCTCATGCCCAGTGTCTTTTGCCATTTTTTGGATGCTTCGAGACATAGGAAAAAAAACTCATTTGTGTAAAAAAATTAAGAATAAGTTTTCAGGACCTGATTAAGGCATGGGCCAACTAAGTCGTGGCCGTGGGGTCGCAAATTGAGTATACAATTTCGAAAAAGCTGATATTTTAAGTCTGTTTTGACATTGTGCTGATTATAATCACTGATTGATACTAGAATTACTATTGATTATGAAGATGATTATTGAAGAAATGATTTTAAAAATAAGAAATAAACTTTAAAAAAAAAAGTAGTAACAGACTTCTAGAAAAGCACTAAAAAGAATTAAAATTCCTTAAAATTCTCTAATGACGAAAAGTTATCCAATAACAACACATCGGATATCATCTATCGGCATAAAAACGTTAAATTTAATATGTAGAATTTAATATCCACCAAACATGGATTTTCTAGAGAAAATATTTTACAAGAGATTAATTTACATATTTATGATTTAATTTACGAATATATACATATAAAAAGTAATCAATTACTTTTTGAAGTTGGTGCCAAACTATCTTAAATATAGTAAAATCGTGAATATATTGTACATATTTCCATGAATAAAGCGATGATGGAAAATATGATACAAAGGCATAAAAAATTTCTCTATTTCTTCATTAAATTATTTGCTTAATCATTATCGATTGCGAATGTTTGGCACCAACTTCAAAAAGTAATTGATTACTTTTTATATGTAAATGTATTCGTAAATTAAATCATAAATATGTAAATTAATCTCTTGTAAAAAATATTCTCTAGAAAATCCATGTTTGGTAGATATTAAACTCTACATATTAAATTTAACGTTTTTATGCCGATACATGATATCCGATGTGTTGTTATTGGATAACTTTTCGTCATTAGAGAATTTTAAGGAATTATTTAATTCTTTTTAGTGCTTTTTTTTGAAGTCGGTTAATATTTTTTTTGAAAAGTTTATTTTATTTCCTACTTTTTAGTTATTCATACCTTAATACATAATTATCCTGATTTCAATTTTTGCTGAATAAATAATTAATTTGTCATAGAAATCATAATTTACAAAAATTATTTATTAAACAAACAGTTTTTAATAAATTCTTTGTAATTTCATTCGAAGTATTGATTTTATTAGCATTTAATACTTATGATAGTTTTTTAAACAAGTACTTTTATTCAAAACAGTCTATATTCAAGAATTATTTTATGTAGGTCTCCGTTGTCAAGAAGCAAAATGTAATAAAATTTGTATTGACTCTTCACGTATATTGCCCAGAATCCAGATAGATTATTCGCTGTAAGCGAAATGATATCAACCAATCAGAAGTCTGCATTTTTGCAAACTTTTCGCTGTTAACTCCACACCGGTACAGCGCCTAGAAGATACAGTGTGGAAAACGGCTACAAAATAGTGCTAAAAAATTGAATCCCATAAATGTACAAGGATGCTGCATAACAAGATGTCGATCGTAGCGCCATCGTAGTGATTTAAAAACGATAGTCATTCTAAAAGAGACTCTTTTACCTATTTCACGTCATTCCTTAACTAAATTAGCTTATAACAGACCAAAATATCTTATATTTATAGTTTCCGATATTTAACATTCTATAATTTTTGAAAACACAGTGTTTATATTGAAAAGAGTTACGAGATGGCGCTCGTATCAGCATATTGCTGCTGAGCATTGTTGGAGATTTATGGGATACAAGTTTTTAGCACTTTTTAAAGCATTATAGGAATAGCCGTTTTCCACACTGTATCTTCTAGGCGCTGTAACACCGGTAAAATGCCAGCTACTGATTGAACAATCTCGTCTCGCTAACATCGAAAAATCTACCTGGTTTCCGACCTAAAGTGCAGAGTGAGTTGCCAAACCTATGGCTTTTTAGATACCTGTAATTTTTATAGAGTATGTTCGTTTAAATTGCAAAAACTCTTCTATCAAATAAAGCAAAATTTTCTGTACTAAAATACTGGCATCCAAAAGGCTGTAGACTGGTCAAGTTCGAAAATGTGGTCCAGAGTTCTACATCATTATTTTCTGATAACCTCCATCAATGGAGGATATTCCATCTACGTTTTGATCACGCGGTCAAGGTAAAAACTTCTAGCGTAAAGAAGGGAAGGCTTCGTAGACGTAATGAAAAACCCTCGTCAGCCAGTGAAACAGTTCATGCGGAAAGCAATGGTAGCCTCCCTTCTTATCAATTAGACGTTTTTTGGATAAATTACCGGTATTACGTGACTTTTTTCAGCCTTGAATCCAGATTTGGAATAAAGTCCATTGTTTCCTCATGTAAGGTGCCTCTATATGGGAGTGGTGACATACAATGCTGAGACTCTGTTTATACATACGTGTTTATCTAAACTATGACAAAAATAGGCATTTTCTATTCCAGAATTTGGCGATACTAGCTTGGACAAGTTCGATTATACGAGTGACGGACAATGGAGGATATTCCAAATATGGGTTCGAGACTGAAAAAAGTCACGTGATACTGGTAATTTACCCAAGGAACTTCTAGCTGATAAGAAGGGAAGCTACTAATTCTTTGCCTCATGAACTGTTTCACTGGGTAGTGGGGATTTGCATTACATGTCTACGGAGCCTTCTATTCGTTACGCTAGAAGTTTTTACCTTGACCACGTGATCATAACGTAGATGGAATATCCTCCATTTAACAAGCATTTAGTTTGGCAATAATGGAAGTTCGTCAAGATTCATGGCGATAGCTTTTGTCCAGAATCTATCAATCGATAGTTTTTTTTCGTATGTCGCCATTCTCATACCAATAATCCCTATCTTTAGGCAGTAAAGGCATCAGAAACGAGCAGCAATGATTAGGTCTTTAGTTCGAATCTGATAACTGAAGACAGTGCTGCTACACATAAGATGGCACTTTACTGTGCTCAGACATACAGAGGTACTTTTATGCGTACTGAGATGTGGAGTCACTTTGCAGTGCACCGACTAAGGAAGATACTTTGCTGAACTCTGATGTATAAGGTCACTTTTCTATTGGATTGCAAGCTTTTTGATACCCACTTCCGATGTCGGTTAGCATCATTTTAGATATTTGGGTTTTTCTTAATGCGGTAACTTTTTTAGACAAGATCTCGCACTTCGGAAAGTTACCACACACAGTAAACTTTAAAGTCCACATCGATACCTACGGACATCGGAATTGGGTGTGGAAAAGTTGAAAATCCATCAGTAAAGTTACACATCAGGGCGTGGTAAAATGCTTTGAGAGATACTTTTGTCCAAACTATAGCAAATCTAGGAATTTCTATTGCATAACTATAGCGTCTAGAATATATAGTGGGAAAATCAGTCAACCAAAAAGTGTTAAAAAATTGTATCCCAAAAATGTAGAATGGTACAGAACGGAAAATTGCAATCGCAGTGACATATGGTAGTTCAAACGTAAACTTGTATAAGGATTAAATTGAGATAGCGTTTCGGCCTGTGTAGAACTGGCTCATGTCGTTGCAATCGATATTTGTCTTTCAGTATCGTTAGATATTTATGGGATACATTTTTAACACTTTTTAAAGCATTACTGGAATAGTCGGTTTCCACACTGTATCGTCTACATTCCGTATAACTTGGTGATAGTCATCTGAACGAATTCAATTATACGAGTGAGAGAAGTTAACATGCTTGGCGGTAATGGCTGTCTCATCAAGATGCTTGGAGATTTGCTTTAGTCCAGAATCATCTCATCCAATCAAATATTATAGTCCATATGTCGTCAATTTCATATCGAGGAGCCCTAATTGAAAAAAATCTGAAGTCATTCTGGCAACCGAATCTGGATCTAAAGACAGTGGCCGGGATCCAGATACATTTTTCGCTGTTAGCGAAACGAGATTGACCAATCAGAAGCCTGCATATTTGCAAACAGTGAAAAGTTCGCAAAAATGCAGGCTTCTGATTGGTCAATCTCATTTCGCTAACAGCGAAAAATCTATCTCAACCACGGCCATTGTCTCTACACATGGTAATGCCCTTCAGTGCTCTCTGACATATGGAGGCACTTTTTGTAACCGGCACAATAGGCACCTTCGTACACTGGCATTAGTGCTCTGACATATGAAGGTAATTTACTGGCGCATTTTCAGCTTTTCGTACCTACTTCTGATTCTGGTTGTATCGATGTAGGGCTTTCAGTTTGGTAGATACGAGAACTTGTCCAGTTAAGATTTCGCACTTTGGAAAGATCATGCACTTTGGAAAGTTACCACATCCAGAAAACCTTAAAGTCCACATCTATACACTGTTAAAAATATCGTGAAAAATTACCTCTGTTTATAAAGACTATCTGTTTTCTGACCAATGAAAACGCTACTTAAACGCCTATGGAGCGTTCTCATTGGTCAGAAAATAGATAGCCTTTAAAAACAGAGGTAATTTTTCACGATATTTTTAACAGTGTACACTGTTAAAAATCTGTAGCTTTTGGTGCATAGTCACTGCACTGCTTTTATAGAAAACGATTACTTGACGATATTATGGAGCATCTCATTGGTTAGAATAGATATATTCTACACTGTTAAAAATATCGTGTAAAATTACCTCTGTTTTTAAAGGCTCTCTATTTTCTGACCAATGAGAACGCTACATAAACGCCTATGAAGCGTTCTCATTGGTCAGAAAATAGAGAGTCTTGAAAAACAGAGGTAATTTTTCACGATATTTTTAACAGTGCATAAAAGTGGTGGAGTGACAAAAGTTGCAGATTTTTAACAATGTACCTACAGACACCGGAATTGGTTGTTCAAAAGGTGACAATCCATCACTTAAAGTGCCCTTGCACATCAGAGCACGACTATGTTCTTCCATGTGTCAGAGCAGAGCAAAGTGACTCCATATGTCAGTGCATAGTACTTTCTTATATTCAGTCAAAAGTACTCCCCTTCAGTTAAAAGAACTAAAAAGAAAAATGCTAGCAAAAACCGCAGCATTCTTCAGTAAATAAACTGCAGCTATCCAATAGCTATAAAAAAAAGTAATGGCATCGGAAATGAGTGGTGATGTTTGGATGTTGAGTTCGAATCTGGAAACCTGAACCTGACTGTCTCTATGTGAGAGTGGCATAACATTCGATGCTCAGATGCCCCACCAGTGGCCGAGAGGTTCTGCTTTCAAAGCTGGTAGACGGGAGGTGTGGGTTCAAACCCAATCGCGCCCGTCGGCCTAATCGTTTCGGAGTTTTCGTGGTTTTCTTCAAAACCTTGGATTTCCAAGCGTTAATACGGGTTAGGTTCCTTTAGAAAGACCACCACGAAGGGCACTCCCCTCCCCCCCTTAGCGCCTATATCCCTCGTGTTGATAATTGGCCGTCATAAACACAACCAACAACCAATCGATGCTCAGATTGGGATTTGACAGATGCTTTTGTCCAATCTATAGCAATCCTGGACATTTTCTATTCCAGAACATGATGATGGTTGCCTGAACGAGTTCGGTAACACTAATGAAGAAATTTAACAAGCTTGACGGTAAAAGCTGGCTCACTAAGATGTCTCTGGTGACAAAAAAAAAAAAAAAACGGATTTTGATGACGAAAAAACTGAAATGAAAAATGCTTCATGATGAGGAAAAAAAAACAAAAATTAAAAATCGTATTTGTCTTGATTCGTCTCAACCAATCAAATATTTCCGTATGATGCCACTTTCCTATCGAGGAGTCGTACTTGAAGAAAACCTGAAATCATTCTGATATCTAATTCGATAACCGAATCTGAATCTAAAGACAGTGTCGCTACACATAGTAATGCACTCTACTGTGTATTGAAATATGAAGGTACTTTGTGACTTCAACACAACAGGCACACTCATAGTCAGGCACTTGTGCTACAACGCCTAGAATATATAGTGTCGAAATCGGCTATCCCTGTAATACTTAAAAAAGCGCTAAAATATTGTATCCCTTAAATGTGCAATGATACTGCTGCAATATGCGGATCGCAGCGAGATCTGCAGGATATTTTCGACAACTGCAAGAAAATGCTAATCTATACAATGTAATACTAGTAATACGAAAATCCCGCAGATGTCGCTGCGATCGACACTTGGAATTTTAGCAGTATCGTCGCATATTTAAG